>CM041633.1:62015960-62168436 GCA_023333625.1 Bothriochloa decipiens | reverse complement strand
TCACATGCTTTATGGCTGCTATGAACTTATCAAGCTGATTGAGGCCAATTTCCTTTTTCTTATGTATCTTTTTGGGCCCATGATGAAACCTACAAGCTAGCCTAAGGTGCATTTGTGCCTTCATGCCGTATATGTGATGTTGGCCATCGAGCCAGCTTGTTTCTTGCAGGTTTTGGAAACCTTCCCGTGCAGGGGAGGTTCTGTCGAATTTTTTTACTAATAGTGTTGTGTTTCCTCTTTTGTAGAGTGGTGCCCCAGCTCGCCACTGCCCCGCTAGCCTCTCTCCACCGCCACCCAAGGTATAAATAACATCTCTTCCTCTCTCTATCTCTCTCTGTATATATATATTCACGTAACCGAGTTAGGCGTCTCCCGTCCGAAAGGGATACGCGGTCGTTGGTATGCGGATCAGTGCATATCTGCGACGGTATCTCTTTTGGATTGTCCATGTTTTTTGGACAGCCCGAGGATGCGTAGATGGGTTAGCTTCCATGTTCCGCCCCCGATTGAGTCAGAGTTTCAATAGCACCTCCCCGTTGTTCTCCGGATACACACCCTCCCTGTCGGGACGTGTATCGGGAGAACAGCGGGGAGGTGCTGCTGAATTTTCATCTCGGACGGGAGCGGAGCATGGAAGCTAACCTCATCTACGCATCCTCGGGTGGGATTAGGACCTATCCTTCACCTATTAGATGGTAGGAACGCCTTGTAGATGCATATGCTGCTTTTATTACTCGCTTACATTGGCGCATGACAGAGGATGGCTGACCGTGAGTGGATGTACACGGGCTTCGCAAATAAGAGCTATGAATTTGTTAGGGGGACGGATGAATTCCTGAAGCAAGCATTTGGCCCAGTTGCTAAAGGGTCATGTCGGATGCCTTGTCCCTGCAGCAAGTGTAAGAACAAGAAAAAGGAGGGACACGACGAGCAGCAGGCGACGCGGCGGCAGGATGCGGTCTGCCGTAGCCGTCTCAAGGACATGTACCACGAGGCGCATCTCCAGGCCGTCATCACCTACTACGCCGATGTGAAACGCGAGGTGGTGAGGAAGGAGGACGTCAGGGAGTTGCTACTGGAGAGGGAGACCGACCTCACCGAGGAGCAGTACATGCAGGTAATTAATTAAGTACAAATGTTATGATTCCTCTTCGAGGAGCAGTACATTCAATTCATCGCCTGGAATATCAAATACTTGAATGCCATGCAGGTGTGTCCAACCTGGTGCGATAAGTTCCCCGACTGCTGGCTTAAAATTGTGCGTGCGTGGCAAACGGACAAGGCGTATGCGGACCGCATAGAAGATCGGAGAAAACACCTGGAGCATCCTCGGGCAACACACCACCAAGGGAACAAGACGCTCCCTGAGTTCATGGAGGACTGGGTATGCTTCTGTTGATCCATTTATTATAGCTCTCAATTGTCACTATTTGTAAGTTCTAACCATGCTTCTGTTATCCTTGCAGAAGGAGTACCATCAGGGGCAGCAAATCAACGAGTTCACGGGGTTTGCCCTTTCTCGCAAGGGCAAAGCGTCAGCGCCGTCCACCGTCTACAACCCGGAGGATGGGCCCGACGTCTATGGCAGCATCAACGTCTACAACAACCTCGCCAAGTACGTCGAGGCGGGTGTCACGCTGCATGGGCTGACGTTTGACCCCACCATGGCCCCCTGGACACGCGGCTCGTGATGAAGACAGGAGGAGGGAAGCAGCACGGCCAGTACGCTATTGCCAACGCCGCCATTGACTCGTCCTCTGTTCCGACACTGAGCCAGATCCGAAAAGAAGACGCGGAAAGTGGCGGGTCGGAAATCCCCATAGCGCCTCGGAGGCCAAGCAGCGCGCAGATGATGATGTCACTCCAGGTAAGTGCAGTTTCATTCATCGTTAACTCGTTTCACACATGATGTACCTTGCCTTCACATACAATCAACCTTGCGGGTGTAATATTGCAGGCCATGGTCGAACAGCTGCAGGCCAGCCAGGCGGCCCAATCAGCGAGGCATGAGGAGATGATAAGGCAGCAGGAGGCGCTGCATCGGCAGTAGGAGGCGGCCTATCAGCAGCAGATGGCAGCAATGTTGTAGCACTACCAGTGTTCGATAGCGCAGCTGACCGGCTACATCCGTTCCCAGATCCCAGGAACGGAAGAACCTCCTGCCTCGATCTTCGCTCCACCACCAGTTCCAGTTCCACTTCCAGTGCCTTTTCCTGTACACATTTCATCGGTGAGTATATTGCATGTTGCTTTAGCTTGTGCGGCCATCCTGCAGGTACTAATTACATCACTTGGCCTTTGTGCAGGCACAGTCGGCGGGTTCGAACCCAACTCCAAGTGCCAGCCCTCCACTGGGTCCTTCTCCACCGCAGGGCAGTCCGACTTACCCGACCTACCCCGCCACCTACCCCAAGCAGCAGTACCTGTGGCCTCCTCCAGCGTCGCAGCACGGGTACTCCTCGTGGCCACAGGGGCCGACGGAGCAGGGGCACTCCGGGCCGGCAAGCGTCCCAGCGCCACAGTACAGGTGGAACTACGGTACGTCTGCGCAGTCGGGTTGGGCTCCGTGGGAGCAAGGTGGGGGATCTGGGACACCTGATGATGACGCTGCTAGCTAGATAGCCTTACTTCTCGCATTTGGACCTTTATCTATGGGATTGTTGCACATTGGCCATGTATGGACTCTTATGGCCATGGTATGTGTATTGTGGACTTGTATCGATGGATTTGAGCACGATCATGTGTCGATTAATGTTGAAACTGAATTTCATGCTGAATTGTGGTTTATATGTGATGAAATGTTTATTATGTGATATATATGTGCTGAAATGACGAATGAACGAAAGGAAACAGCAAAAAAAAGTGAAAAAAAAATTTTCCCAGCTTAGCCGACGGCTAGCCGTCGGCAAAGCTGGTTCATTTCTCCAGCACGGCCCAGCTTTGCCGACGGCTAGGCCCGGCCGTCGGCAAATTTACCAAGTGTTTGCCGACGGCCGGCCGTCGGCAAAGAAAGTCGTCAATTTTTTTAAAAAAACAAAAAAATGCCCTTTGCCGACGGCCGGCCGCGTCAGCCGTCGGCAAAGACCGCCGTTAGTGGGACGGCGCAGCCGCTGACGTGGCTCCTTCGCCGACGGGTGGTGTGGCCGTCGGCAAAGCTTTGCCGACGGCCGGACAGGTGGCCCTCGGCGAAGAAGTCTTTGCCGACCAATTCTTTGCCGACGGTCCTTTGCCGACGGCCAACGTGTCAGGCCGTCGGCAAAGCCTTCGCCGACGGTAAAGTCGTCTTTGCCGACGGCTTGAGGCCGTCGGCAAAGAAGGCGAGTCCGGTAGTGGTGGGCCAGTGGGGAGGTCGCCCCGGGCCCGCGAGTATGGCTGTATAGTACGTGTACGATACTCTTCCATGCATGTATGATGTATCATGTGTTCGCTTGTCAATGAACTGCATGCCATGCCTGCTCGTATCCCGACACCTCTCACGTAGACTTTTGCATGCTCACGGTATTTGGATTAAAAGCAACCGCGTGCATGCATGTATTTTCGGAATAAAAGGCAGAGAGAAAGGAGGCATTCCTAGTAAGTGTATTTTAAAAATTCGAGCACATGTCTTCTAAGGGCCCTAATTTTTTAGTCTTGCCCTGGGCCCTCAAGATCTCAGGGCCGGCCCTGATTGTGATGATTGCTAATGGTATACCACCATATTCCATTAGAATTTTGTTACAAATATCATCTGGCTGGTTATCAAAGTACGTTGGGTCGGCACCAAATATTCTTATATAGAATAATTTCATTGAGTAATTTTTGAAAAGTGGTTTTAGCTTGTAAATTTCACCAGCTTCTTCAGCAACATCAAACTTACAAGTAGTTATGATTACTTTGCTTCCACAGTTATTCTCTACAAGTACAAGTTTCATTTTTTTTCCATATCTGTACCTCCCAAACATCATCGACAACAAGGAAATACCTAAATCCACATGAAAAGTGCAAGAATCATTGGTTAGTAATAATGTTTGGAGCTTATACAAAATTAAAATTAAAATCTAACATTGAAAATAGTCGCCATTACATATCAAACTCATGACTATTATGTCAGTACAAATATACAGTGCCATGATGTTTCAAAATCTTTCTGACTACGAATCATAGTTGGAAGTAATTATAGAATAGTAAATTCAATAACCAACAACTTTGGGCATATGTATGAAAAATTGAAAACTACGCATCAAAGGTCCTATTTTTTTTTATAAAAAAAACTACATATTTAAGGCCAAGTTGTACACAGAAATTACACAGTTAAGTGCATCTTGCAACACAATGTGACCATAAAATGTTTGTTTCCTAAAATATACCCAAACTTTTATGCTTATGCTATAAGAGAATCTGGTCTTATGAGATTATAGTTATACTATATTTTTTAGAGTCCTTATTTTTACTCTATAAGTTGAAAGTTTATAGTTTCATAAGAAAACTAGGTTCAATTATGAATTAGAAATGTTTAAGAAATTAATTAAGTTATGATGCTATATGCATGCCGTTTTATGTCGGACACCACTCAATGATGCATTTTTCTAACAGATGAGCTAAAACCTTTCACGTCAGATACCACTGAATTGTGCTTTTTTTATATATTTGTGGAGTTGAAAAACCAATTTCAAGATGCAGTCTGGCATGCATAGATGATGGGGAAAATATTTTTAGCATAACCTATAGCATAGCGGAAATTAGTCATATCAACTAATTGTGGAGCAACATTAAATTATGATGCTAATTACAATTTACAACTGGATGGCTGATGTGTGCCTCTTGTTCTCTAGGAATTCTCTGACTTCACGAATAAGGAGATCAACACCTCTTCCAGTGTTATGAATGTTTCTGCACCTACTTTTTTCAAGATCAAAGAGAATGTCCTTGAAAACTTTTACCAAATCATGATCCCGACCAACTGAAACAAAAGCCCCACAATCGTATTGAGACTTACGTTTGTCATACACCACTTTGGCAAGAGTGGTTTTGCCCAATCCACCAACTCTAACAATAGAAACCTTCTTCATAATCTTCTTGTCAGGCGCATCACCATCCGCCATCTCCAACATAGATATGAGCTCGCCCCTTGACTTGTCAATACCAATAAGTTGGGTTACCTCTTTGTACATAGCAGTAAGGCGAGGATCAATAGTGGATGCTGACGTCCTAGTTGGCTTGGACATAATCATTTCATCAAGTTGGTACTTCTGACGCCTTTCAGCTATCTCCTCAAGATCCTTCTTGATATCCTGGATGGCAATGGCAATACCATGACGATCCTTGGCCTTGTGGAACACCTTGCTCAAATTTGAATAATCTCCTTAGCCAACGCAGCATCCACCTCCACAGTAGACACGCCTAAAAGAGTGATAGGAATGAATTGTTATATTCCATATTAGTACAGGTACATATAAAGGCAGCCGAGGTGGCATGCAAGCTAACCACGTAGGTCCTTTCTATATTTACATCATGCTATATTTATATTGTGCTAACATTCCCCCGCAGTCTAATTGGGAGCACCGCTACCGTTTAGGCTAGACTGAAACTCCTAAAACATTGAGGTAGGAAGGCCCTTGGTGAATACATCGGCGCACTGTGATGTCGTAGGAACATAAAGAACCCGAACGTGACCCAGGGCGACCCTCTCTCGAAAAAAATGGAGATCAGTCTCAACATGCGTCGTCTGCTAATGCTGCACCGGATTGCTGGAGAGATATACTACACTGATGTTGTCACAGCAGACCAAGGTGGCATGGCGAGGCGGGTGGCGAAGTTCAAGAAGCAGCTGACGTAGCTAAGTAGCTTCAGCAACACCATTTGCCACAGACGATATTCAGCCTCGGCACTAGACCGGGAGACCGTATGCTGGCGCTTGGAGGACTAGGACACCAAGTTATCCCCAAGAAACACTGCGCAGCCAGAGGTCGACCGGCGAGTGTCGGGACATCTAGCCCAGTCGGCCTTCGTGTAAACAACAAGCTCTGCAATCGATGCATGGTCAATCCAAGTGACAGAGTACCTTGTAGGTAGCGCAGGATCCGTTTGAGAGCAGCGAGGTGCGGCTCCTGGGATCATGCATATAGAGGCAAATCTACTGAATGGCAAAGGCAATGTCCGGACGGATGAAAGAATACTGCTAAGCGCCAGCTAGGCTGCGGTACTGTGTAGAGTCAGCAACAGGAGGTCCATCTGCAGATAATTTGGAGTGCAGATCAAAGGGGTGCTGCATGGCTTGCAGGCACTCATCCCAGCGCTCTCCAAAATATCCCGAGTGTACTGCCGCTGAGAGAGGAACAGACCATCTATAGAACATGTCATAGAAATGCCTAGAAAATGATGCAACTGGCCCATATCTGTCATAGCGAACTCATGTTGGAGAGCCTCAATAATATGCTTGAGAAAACCGGTGAGGAAGCAGTGAGAACAATATCGTCCACATACAACACAAGTAAGCCATGTCTGGTCCTCGACAATATATGAAGAGCGAAGTATCTGACTTGGTTTCAACAAATCCAAGGAACACAAGGTGAGAGGCAAACCTGTGTGCCAAGCACGAGGAACCTGCTTCAAACCATATAAGGACTTGTTAAGCCGACAGACAAAATCTAGATGACATGAATCCACAAAACCAAAGGGCTGCACGCAGTACACTGTCTCAGTGAGAGTGCCATGTAAGAACGCATTATTCACATCTAGCTGATGAATAGGCCAGTTCTGAGATAAAGCCAGAGAGAGAACAACTCAAACTGTCGCAGGCTTGACAACTAGACTAAAGGTCTCATCATAATCCACACCTGGTCACTGTGTGAAATCCCATAGGACCCAACGAGCCTTGTAGAGATCGAGAGATCCGTCTGCAAGCAACTTGTGTCGATAGATCCACTTACCGGTCACAACATTGACTCTAGGAGGGCGAGGCACATGATGCTAGGTGTCATTGGCGATCAGAGCATCATATTCAGCCTGCATAGTGGAGCACCAATTGGGGTTTAACAGTGCATCATGAACAGAGCGTGGGAGAGGCAACATGCACACAACATGGAGATTGAGGCGATCCACGGGCCGTGCAATGCCGGCCTTGCCACGCGTGTGCATAGAGTGTGCATTGATGACTAGAGTGATGGAGATCGGTCGAGTCGCAGTAGTACGGCCGGTGCTGCTAGCAACAGCCTGTGCACGAGCATCAGTGGTAGCAGTACTGGTAGTATGAACAGGCGACGTGCGGATGGTGCTGCTGGCAACAGCCCGTGCTGGATGCATAGGGGCTGCACAACCGAGTGGTACTATCGACATAGTGGAGGGAGCACTACTAGCAGTAGCCTGTGTGGACACAGGGGCAGCAACACCAGGTGGCATGGTCGATGTAGTGGAGGGGGCGCTACTAGTAGCAGCTTGTTTGGAGGACACAGGGACAATAGTGCCAGATGACGAGGTTCCTGGCAACCACGGCCCAGGGCTCGGTGGGGTCGAAGCTAACTCAGGCGTGGCCACATGCTCATGCGTGGCACAGTGGCATGTACAACATGGGGCGCCTAAGTAGTAGAGGTGCCTGCACAAAATGAGCTCCTAGGACTAGGGTGGTAAGATCATGCTCATCAATCAAGAATTCCAGGGCGGAGGGTGCCATGGGTGTGCTAGACATGTCAGAGAAAGGGAAGAGGGATTCATCAAAAATGACATGTTGAGAAATAATGATCTTATTAGAATGAAGATCGAGACATCGATACCCCTTGTGGTCAGAAGAGTAGCCAAGGAAGACACACAGGGATGAATGTGGTGACAGTTTATGGGGGTTATGGGAGAAAGGTTTGGATAGTGAGCACATCCAAAAACACGAAGGTGTGCATAAGATGGGTGAGTACCAAAAAAAGAGAAAAAGGGTGTGAGACCGCCAAGGTCTTAGCAGGATGACGATTAAAAAGATATGTGGCAGTGTGAAGAGTGTCAGCCCAGTAGACAGGTGGAAGGCTACCTTGAAAGAGCAGAGTGCGAAGAATGTTATTGATGGTGCGAAGGGCGCGCTCGGCTTTACTGTTTTGTGGAGAGGTGTAGGGGCACGACATGTGGAGGACTGCACATTCGGTGAGGAAGAACGTGCGGGTCGAGGAGTGATCAAACTCACGGCCATTGTCGCACTGGACGGCCTTAACAGGGGAGCCAAACAGTGTGCGCACGTAAGCAAAAAAGTTAGATAGAGTAGCAAAAGTATTAGACTTATGGTGAAGCGGAAAGTCCAAACAAAATGAGAACAATAATCAAGAATAATAAGATAATATTTGTAACCAGACACACTGGTAATGGGTGAGGTCCAAAGGTCACAATGTATTAAGTCAAATTTATTAATGGCTCTAGACTGTGAGGAATCAAATGGAAGACGAACATGCCAACCCAATTGGCAAGCATGACAAACAAGATAATTTTTTGGTTTAGCACAGGAGATAGCTTGAGAGATAATGAGTTTGGACAAAGCTTCTGAGCCAAGGTGACCAAAGCGGCGGTGCCACAAGGTAGTGGACATGGACGCAGTGACAAGGGCAGGTGTGCTGGTGGGTAGGAAGAACGGGTAGATGTCGCCCGTGCTATTCCACCTAGCGATTGTTGGGGGTGCGCCCCAGGACTGGAGAGGCTTGTTACCTCTGACTTGTGTCTGACTGATAGTTCCAGTGTATCTATCTTGTTCATGTCCGCAGGTTCCAGAGAGAAGCCCCTGGAGGCTAGATCTCCGCTGGGAAGCCTCCGCGGAGGCCATGGAGCCGACTGACGACAGAGGCCCCCTGGAGGTCGGATCTTCGCTGGGAAGCCTCCGCGGAGGCCATGGAGCCAATCAATGGTGGAGATCCAGTGGCGAAGACCGTCACTCGAGTGGAGGTTGATCGATGGAACCTCGACTCCCCCGGAGGCTCTGCGTGGAGGAGGCAGCAACCCGAGACTACCTTCATCAGGACGGTGCGCCGGGCCAATCTGGGAGGCTTGTGAAAAAGTAGTGGGCTTAATGGGCCTCCCACGGGTAGTAATGGGCCACGGCCCATGGCCGTGGCCAGGAAATGGTGGACCAGCTTACCCCCCAGGAGGCCCACATGTAATAGGGTCAGTGTCTAGGGTTTCGATGGGCCGCGGCCAGGAAATGGTGGACCAGCTTACCCCCCAGGAGGCCCACAAGTAATGGGGTCAGTGTCTAGGGTTTCAAAACTCCCATTGGGGGCACGCTTGTACTTTTGGTCTTGAGCTGGGGAGCCACTATAAAAGGTCAAGCCCCCTCTGTAATTAAGGGGCAGTTGTCTGGTAGTAGTACAGTGTGTAACTTGCCCTAGGGCTCACCTTATACTTCCTCATTAAATTATCGACAGAGGGTTATCTTGGTCGCACCTGTTCACCGTATTCTGAACCTGTTGGTACCGTGTTCCAACAGTTGGTGCCCATAGTCTATGTCTGGCCAGAGATAACACCCGTAGATGCCACCCAGAAGAAAGGCCTCCACGAGGAGGCGTACCACCACTGAGGCGGAGGTCCCTAAACCCTCAACTCATGGGAGGCTGAGAAGAAACATTCGAAGCACCTATGCATCCACGCTGAGAGACGGAAATAACAATGAGAACAACAACACCGTGCAAGAGGGGATCCCATAGAACAACTCCAGCTAGTCCAAAACCAAGAAAGTGAATTGGCCAGGCTGAGAGATGAGATGCGCCGCATTGAAGCCGAAAGAGACGGATTAAGGGCATAGCAAGCCACCACCCAAAGAATAATACAATCATCGCGTCAAGCGGACGAAATAAGGCAGCAAATGGCCATTCTGTAAGCAGAAATACAGAGCATGCAACCTCTGGCAGCAAATCCATCTGAGACTTCTCAACCAATCATGGCAAGTCGTCCCTCAGCTATAAACGCGCAAGCTACACGCACCATAATTCCAAGCCAACCCACACCATCAAGAGTCTTTGACCCAAAGTCACCACTATCTGAAGGTCTACAAAACTCACCATGGCCTCCAAGTTACAAACCTATGTCTCTGCTAAGATTCAATGGCAATTTTGATCTGAGATAATTTATAATGAGTTTTGAAGTTGCAGTAGCCTCCACTGGAGGCAATGATCATGTGATGGCTAAATCATTTGTGATTGCAGCAGAAGGAGATGCACTGGCATGGTACTCAATGTTAAAGCCAAGCACTGTATACTCATGGGAGAACCTACGTGACCAGATACTGGCAAACTTTAAAGCTTACACGAGCGAGTCGCTAACATCATCAGACTTGTTCAGCAACAAGCACCACAAGGGCGAACCCCTCAAAGACTATTATCAAAGATTCCACACCTCCGGGCCAAAGCACCAGACTTCCCTGACGGGGTAGCCATAGAAGCAGCAATCAAAGGACTCAGGATTAGCCCATTCGCTAGTCATGGCAAGAAAGAAGCTAGCCACAATGGCTCAGCTGCATGAGGAGTTCAAAAAATACTGCAGGTCCGACAATGAGCTCCACAAAAGATTAGAAGAAGCGGACAGTCAAAGTAAACAGTTCTCAAATAATGGCAACAGAAGAGATAGAGGAACCACCAAAGACAACAATACCATAACCAATAGAAACAAGTCTTCAATTGCAGAGTTGCCAACCTCTGAATACACATGACAAAAAAGAAGCCAACTGTGAGCAAAGAAATCAGGGAGGAAACGGCTACAACAAAAGCATCAAGTCCAAGAACTAGAGCAAGAACCAGAAACCAAAGAAGCCATACTGCCTCTTCCATAGAGTGGATAAAGGACATGTCACACAGGATTGCCCGGAGGCCCAAGAGACATTTGACAGGATGAAAAACAAACAGTCACAACTGCAGCACCAGCAGCAAGGTAGCAGAGAGGTAAATCACACTCACAGTTTGCAACTCCATCAGCAATACAACCCAAGTTTCCAAGTATATGGTCCAGGGCCACTATCGTAGCACCACCTGGCTCAACAATACTATCTGACATCATTACCAGCCTGGAGACCAGTCTATCAGCAAACAACGCAGCACCAGGGCTACCCCCCAAACAGAGCAAAAAATGGTCTAACTTACATCAACCCAAGACCTCCACACAAAACACTCATTGAATCAATATAGATGCAGAACCTCCTGCGGCACAGCAAAGGCAGTATGTGTTGGGAATATGCCCTAGAGCTAATTATGTAGATGATGATATTCCAATTGTATCCATGATTAATAAAGTGTTCATTGAATATCTATTATAGACAACTTGTATTGATTGGCGATTATGTGAATTATTTGTGGAACTCAATTACTTGAATGGTTATTCTAAAGTTGTTCCTGGTCGGCATTCTTGTGAGAACACACTTGAATATTAGACTAGCACATGTATTAGTTGATGGATATGTTTCACAAGTCATGGACATGGAGATGTCAAACTAATAATGTGGGCACATGTGAGACATGTAGGCTGGATTGACCCGACATAAGAAAGTCTCTATTCATGTCATGTATGTTATGTCCTTAGACCTAAGATTGTGATATGTACTCAAGATGTGAAATGGCCTACTTAGGGACTATCAAACGCTGCTCCGTAACTGGGTAGTTATAAAGGTGGTCTTCGGGTGGTTGGGAAGCATGCTATGAGACATAGACAATCAAGATAGAATTTGCCCCTCTCTACATGAGAGAGATATCACTGGGTCACTCAAGTGATTGGATCAACAAATGCATGGCCGTGCTTGGGTTAAGTGTTAACCCACGAGTTGAACCATATATCGAGTGGCAAAGGGAATAACTTGTATGTGGTTGTAGTGGTTCGTCTGTTATGATCTTTGCGTATGCATAGGAGTTGTCACGCCTTGCTAGAGGCCGCTGTCAACTATTGGGTGAGTAGGAGTACTTGGCCCATGTCAATGTGTACGTGAACCCATAGGGTCGCATGCTTAAGGGGCTGAAAGCCTAATTCGGGTTGGACCCGAATTAGACAAGGCTTATGGTTACTAATGTGCCTCCAACTCGTGAGCTCATTGAGGATGCCTATATAAGCAAGGGGTAGGGGCACTGTCAGGGTGACACATTCCTTTGGCAACCACCGTCACCCTCCCCACGCTTACTCTTTCTGCTCCTTGCGGACCTAGCAGTCCGGAGGTGCATCGCTTCTTCTCTGCACGTGTGGGATTCCGTGGAGGTGCTGCATCTAGAGCACTGGGATGAACCACGCGAGAGGATTGAGGTGACAGACGACCACGCAACTACACTACCTACTGCAACGCGTACGACTACATCGAGTCATCTTTCACTGCACCTACGCGTCTAGTGGTAATCCCGTAACCTATAACTAGCAGTAGATCCTGGTTTATGAGGTCAAAAAGTTTTGTTTTCTGGCTAGCGTAGCACCCTCATAACCCTACAATATGAAGCATTACCAGCACCTCCACAATATGCTTTAACCCCATCAGCAACCACGAAGGCAGAGCCTTCGACGAAAAATCAGTTAAATCCGCATTCGGCATTACCAACCATTAGACGGAGGCTCAGCATTAGAGTTTGAAACCAGAAAAACAAAGAAGGACCACCTTCAGCTGGTAAACAATGTGGCAGTCCAGGGTGCTTACAGATCAACAGAATGGTCCAAGATGCCAATAGAATTTATAGAGCAAGACCTCCAAGTTGAAAGCTATCCGCACACAGATGCCATGGTCATAAAGGCAAACATAGCAGCCTGGGAAGTAAGCAGGATACTCATCGATTCCGAGAGTTCAGCAGACATCATCTTCGCCAACGTATTCGACCAAATGAAACTCAGTAGGAGCCAGCTGCAGCCACTAGACACCCCACTGATTAACGCCCTAGGCAAGATATCACTACCAGTATCATTCAAAGATGGGGACTATGCCAGGACAGAGTACATCACTTTTGATGTGGTAGACATCTACTACCAGTACAATGCGATACTGGGAAGAGGATTCGCAAACAAGTTCAATTTGGTAATACACATGGGGTACCTCTGCATGAAAATGCCAGCATTACATGGAATCATCATAGTGCGGGGCAGTCAAAAAGAATGAAGGAACATAGAGAAAGTAATCTACAAAGCACATAGAAACATCAACACCGTAGCATCAAAGGAGCCTCCGGAGATGCCTGCGGGCAAAACCAACATGGAAGATCAAGAGGACACAATAACATTACCATTGGAAGAAGCAGTCCCTAACAGGAAAGTGACCATAGCTGCCAACCTATCAAAGGTAGAGAGAAAAGAATTGCTAGAACTACTAACAAAGAATAAGGACGTGTTTACATGGTCAGCATCAGATATGCAAGGAATCAGTCAGGATGTGATTGAACACACTCTCGACCTCAACCCAAATGTCAAACATAGGAAGCAAAAACAGAGAAAGATGTCCGAAGAATGTATAATTGTAGCAAAAGTGGAGGTGCAAAGGTATTAGATGCCAAGGTCATCAGAGAAGTTAAGTACTCAGACTGGCTAGCAAATGTTGTCTTAGTGCCAAAAAAGAACGGCAAAATGAGAATGTGCATAGACTTCACAGATCTCAACAAGGCCTTAAAAAGACCCTTTCCCATTACCCAGGATAGATGCATCAATTGACAAGGCAACAGGTTGCAAGCGCTTCTCTCTGTTAGATTGTTTCCCAGGATACCACCAGATATGGCTAAGAAAGGAGGATAAAGAGAAAACAAGTTTCACGATCCCCTTTGGCATCTATTGTTTTGTTAGGATGCCAGAAGGTCTCAAAAACGCAGGATCAACATTCTCAAGAATGATTCAGATTGTATTGCAAGCTCAACTTCGGAGAAACATTATAGCCTATGTTGATGACTTAGCAGTGGTCAGCAAACAAATCGGAAATCACTTGGATGACCTCAGGGAAACATTCACCAATCTTAGAGAAGCAGGTTTAAAGTTAAACCTAGAAAAATGTATCTTTGTAGTAAGCAAGGGAAAGATGCTCGGTTACATTGTTAGTCCAAAAGGGCTAAGAGCAAACCCAGATAAAACAAAAGCAGTGTTAACAATGAGAGAACTAGAAATTAAGAAGGAAGTACAGCGACTGACAGGCAGAATAGCAGCACTCAACAGATTCATCTCAAAATCAGCAGAACAAAGTCTACCATTTTTCAGAACACTCAAGGTCTCGGACAAATTTGAATGGGGCAAAGAGCAGTCGAAGGCATTCTAGTAGCTCAAAAACTACGTGACAAAGGACCTTATGGTCATAGCACTAGATACAAAGGCAACCTTGTTACTTTATGTTGCAACCTCCACAGGAGCAATCAGCGCAGTGCTAGTGCAAGAAAAGGAACTTGACAACAAAAGCGTATAGCACCCAGTATACTATGTATCAGAAGTGCTACAGGGGGTAAAACTAAACTATTCAGAGGTCGAAAAAATAGCATACACAGTAGTCACAACATGAAGGAAGCTTAAGAACTATTTTCATGAACATGAGATCCTAGTCCCAATAGCACAACCACTCACCGACATCCTAGGCAACAAAGAGGCATCATGGAGAATTGGTAAATGGGCAACAGAAATATCTCAGTTTAGCATCAAGTTCATCTCAAGAATAGCAGTCAAGTCATAAGCACTCATAGACATTTTGGCGGAATGGACATCTCCGCAGCATGCAGAAGACAAAGTGGAGGCTTCAATATGGATACTATACACACATGGCACATGGGGCATCCAAGGTGCAAGAGCCTCCGCAGTGCTAATATCACCATCGGGCATCAAAACAAAATACGCAGCAAGACTATGCTTCAAAGCAACCAACAACGTAGCTGAGTACGAAGGAGTAATCCTATGTAACACCCTAAATTTTACAAGAATTTAAAATAGTCAATTTGGTTAATTTAGCATTTTGGTGGGCATGTAACCTAGGCAAAGTAATTATTTTTTCTTTTATAAAATTAAAATCAAACCTAGGGCAAGAACCATGTTTGTGCATTCATGCTGGTGCATAAAGTTTGAATAAAAGAAAAGGAATTCTTTCCCCTCTTCTCTCCCTTCTTTCCGTTTGGCCCGCAACTGGCCCGACGGCCTGCCACCACTGCGGCCTGCTTCTTCTCTCCACACATGGCCAGTCTCACCTCCCCGGCCTAGCCGCAGCACCACACGTCGCCTTCTTCTTGGGCCGACCGGCCCAGCCGCGATAGCCGCGTCCGCCCGCGCGCGCTTACCCTCTCCTTCTTGGGCAGCCAGGCCAACAGCCCAGCAAGGCTGCCGCACCACGCGCCTGCGCCCGCTCCCTCGCTCGGTCACTGACGCATGGGGCCCGCGCCACCTTCTCCTTCCTCCGACCCGAAGTCGAGTCGGACGACCGAGTCCCGACCAGCGCCGCCGCTCGGTCACTCGCCCTTGCCTTCGGGCTATTTAAACATTGACTCCGCATTCACAATGACCTCCCAAACCTAGCCGCCAGCGCCGTCTCATCAATTGGAGCTGCAGCGCCGCCAAACCCTAGCCGCCATTGCCGCTATCCACCGGAGCTCACAATTCACCGCGGCCGTAGGGAATTTATTGCTGTAAATTGATCCTAGAGCTCCACCTTGACCCTGTGAACACGTTGGTGCTGTCAATTTTTATCTGTCGTGCTCACTCGGTGTTAATTGTTACCCACAGTCCACCGCTGTCCGCCATCATTAGCTCGCTGTCGACCACCTCGAGCTTCATCTTCGTTGTAGGTGAGGTTGTCTTAAGCCCCTGCAACATTTGGAACCTATCCCGAGGTGTTTAGTGGGCCGTAGCTCTTGCTCTGTGCATGCCGACGAGCTCACCTTGAGCTCCACGTTGGATTGCTCTGGGTCTCTGGTCCAGCCGAGGTCCGTAGGGCTAGATCCATCTATGCCGGTGAGATTTCTCACCGCCGGCCATGTCCTCCGCCGTGTGGGTCGTCGTCCCCGGTGAGGCCGACCCCCCTAACCGATCTAAGCTGTCCATCTTGAAATGGACAGATAGAAATACACCGTACCCCTTCGACCGACAACCTTGCCAAAAACCCCCCGGCCTTTTATTTCACCTTTACGCTTTGCTCACTAGAAAGCGTACTTTCTTTTTAGCAGATTCTAAATACGCTTTCTCCACTGTGTTGACACTATTTTTTTGGCACGTGTCAATAAGGATCGGAGACTAGACTAATCGGCAAGGAGGATGGTTTTTCTTTGATATTGCTTCTGATGTTGCTGATGAGAGCTAGGGGATCATTGCCGATGAAGCTGAAAAGCTGTTAAGGATCGTTGCTGATGAAATGGAAAAGCTATTGCCAATGAGATAGGCAGGAAGACTAGAAGGTGGTTGTCGATGCCAGGGATGTGCCGATGAAGAGATAACTTCATCATGACAGTAGCGGACAGAGGATTGGTAACACGGAGCTTACAATTTTCGTATTATAGTTTAAGTCCAACTCCTATACAAGTTTTATTTCTTTTTCGTAAAGAGATAGAGTTCATATAAGGAATTAGTTTATTTCTTCTATATTTGAGCTTTGCGTGTTAAATTAGGACTCTTCGATTAGCGGAGTATAAATATATGCCGAAGGGCATTGTAATGGACATCCAAGCATCAATAAATAAATCTTCTTTTTATCGCAATTTACCTTTACCAGTACTTTACTTTTCGACGACTTTGTCAAGTATCTTTTCTTTTTTTCAATGAGTTCTTTCAAGAATCGATGGGCTGCATCAACTTAATCTCTGGCGACCTTGCAGGTTCCGTGTCTACCGAGCACGATTCAGGCTTTGACTTCTGGGTGTATCGCTGTCGTCTCGTCTGATCTGTTCAACAGTTATCGAATACATTCTCAACCTTGACGTCCGGGCGTATCGCTGTCGTCTTGTTCAGTTTTTATTCAAATTATCATCCTTGTCGATTAACAGGTCAAATCGACTGGCACGCTTCGGATATCGAGTTTGGGTATTAGCCCGGTGTGTTTGCAGATAAGAATTTTGCATCAACACATCTTTTGGCACGCCCGGTGGGACCAAGTTCAACAGATTTATCATGAAGAATCCTGCTGATATCAATCCAGAGAACATCATTGAGATATCAGAGTTAGATCTCAAGGAGGATCAGAAGCTAGCCATGGAAAAAGCTATGGAGGATTACAGGCAGCTCTGCTTGAAGTCTTTCAGCAAGAATAGGGGCGGAGAAGTCATCCAGAAGCAAGATCTGCCGTTGCCTCGGCAGGTAACCTTTGACTCAAACCCTGGCAAATTACAGGAGATGGTTAATTCTGCATTGAATCAGGCTTTGATCAACCACTCCACTGTGTTGTCCAATACTGTTTACAATGCTGTTGTGCAAACATTAAGAGAAGGACAAGCACCAGGTTATGTCAGGCCGGCATATCATCAGCCGGGATCGGCATCTATCAGTACTCCATCGGCAACACCAGC
Organism: Bothriochloa decipiens; assembly: GCA_023333625.1. Taxonomy (NCBI): domain Eukaryota; kingdom Viridiplantae; phylum Streptophyta; class Magnoliopsida; order Poales; family Poaceae; genus Bothriochloa; species Bothriochloa decipiens. The sequence continues at coordinate 62,151,031 of CM041633.1, read as the reverse complement.
CGTTGAGAGTATGAAAGCGCCTACTCCTCCAGTTATATCAAGACCATCTATCATTGAAGCCACGCTGATAGGATTAGATCTAACATCTTAGGAGAGGCCTAGTACTCAGTTTAGCATAGGTCTATCGGCATCGGCAATATCAGGTCCTTCAGGTCAACACAGTCAAGTTGCTGCTAATTGGTGGGGATACAGGATGCCTCCAGGTCTATCTACTGCCAAGTCTGGACTGCCTCAAGTGCATGATGTAGCAGGGAATGGTCCAATGACATCGGCTACTCCAATTCGGCCGATGGCTCAAGTGTCACATTATTCTACTGCACCTCCTGCTATACAGCCATTGTCAATGCGATTCTATGTGCCTCCACAACAGATATCTTATGCGAATCCATTGACTAGTCCTCCACCAGTTCAACAGAGAGTTTCCACTGCAGGACAGCCCATAGTACCATTTGTATCTCAATCTGGGTTATCTACAATTCAGGGCAATTATGCTGGCTATCATCCACCTATACAAGAGCATCAATTGTCCGCAAGCTATCAGCCATCGGCAAGTTAGGTGCCGATGAGTTATGATCTCAATTGGTCAGGGCAAGCACCAGTTCAGAAATCTGCTATTCAGCCAAGTTACCAGGTGATGGGGACTCAGCAATATAGTCCACAGGCAGCTTTCCAAGATCAAACATCGGCAAAACAACCAATGAACTTTACTCCACAGATTGGTGCCATGAATATGCCAATTCTTCCAAACCAGGTGCCACAGGGGTATGTAGAAGCATATCAGCCAGCACCTCCAGTGGAGATTCAGCCAGTGCATCGGCAAGATCAGGATGCACTCTTAACCGATAAGATCACAGAAGTGATGAAAGAGCAATTTGGGATTCAGCCCAAGATTAATACTTACTCTTATCAGCCTTCGTACCCTCTAGCTTATGACTCAATTCCTTTCCCAAATTGGTACAAGGTGCCAGATTTCACTAAGTTTTTTGGGCAAGATGATACATCGACAATGGAGCACGTCAACCGATTCATCATCCAGTGCGGGGAAGCAGCGAACGGGGATGAGCTGAGGATCCGTTTATGATCGTCCTCTTTGTCTAGATTGGCATTCACGTGGTTTATCTTGTTGTCACCAAACTCTATTCTTACTTGGGCTAATCTAGAGAAATAATTCCATAAGTACTTCTTTGCTGGTATCCATGAAAAGAAGCTTACCGATTTGATGAAGTTAAGACAGCGAAGCGACGAATTGGTGGACAGTTTTGTGTAAAGGGTACGAGACATGAAGAACAGATACTACAGCCTAGTGCTTGATGATCGCCAATTAGCTGGTTTGGCTTTCCAGGGTCTGTTGCCGCATCTCAGGGACAAGTATGATTCTCAGGAGTTTGAAAGTTTAAGCCATATTGTGCAGAGGATCTCTGATCAAAGTGCTCAAGCTCTAGAACATAGGAAGAGCTGGAACAAGAAGGTGTCCTTTGTAGAAGAAGCAGAGGATCAGACTCAGATGAAGAACCAACTATCGGCCTGGCTGAGTGGGTGAAGGGTAAAAAGCCTTTATCTTGTCCTTTTGGTCAGAAAGAGCGAGAGAAATTCACGTTCGATGTCACAAAGGCCGATAGAATATTTGATCTGTTACTTCAAGAAGGCCAAATCAAGCTGTCACCCAATCATGTGATTCCATCGGCAGATGAGCTGAAGAAGATGAGGTACTGCAAGTTTCATAATGCAATCTCGCACAGTACCAATGACTGTAAAGTTTTTAGGCAGCAGTTGCAATCGGCAATTGAATTTGGGAGAATCAAATTCGATAACTCTAAAGTTCAGAGGCCGATGAAGATTGATCAGCACCCTTTCCCTACAAACATGGTGGATGCCGTAAGCAAAACCAAAGTGTTGACATCGGCAAGCGCTAAGAGGAAAGCATCGGTAGTTCCTAGACATCAAGTAACTACCGATGACTTGAAGGGAGAAGAGATAGTTGAAGAAAGCAGTAGTTCTAAAAGACCTCCTATACCTGCTCCATATAGAGTTTCAGGTGATCGCTATCGGCAGCGGCAGAGAAAGTTGCGTCGGGAAGCATGGCATCGGCACCAAGATCATTGGAGATGCCTGTTCTTCATCTACTGCTGGAAAGAAGGCATTAAATTGCCTACGGTTGATAGTTGCCCCGAGTGCAATGGTTATGATCGAGCCGATACATCAATGAGCCGATCAGGGGAAGAACATCGGTAAATGATCAGCTGAGGGGTAGAGCTAGTGTACATGAAAGGCTAGGCAAGCATGATGACTGCTTGTCGATGAACCAAGAAGAGCTCGAAGAGATGGCCAATGCAAGAGTCCCTGATAAGGCAATACTTTGTAGAGATCCCAATAGAAACTACCCAGATTCAAGTATGAAACTTTATCAGCCCGTCTGGAAGACGAAGCTTCCTCAATGGTGCCCTGAAGGTCTGACAAAAACTCAGAAGAGGAAGATGCAACAGGAGCACAAAGGAGACAACCCCCGTGAGGCAAAGTCTCAAGTGTGGCAGCCGAAGCGTAAAGATGAAGGCCCATCGGCAGATGTCAACATGGTTTTCATGTTGTCGATGGAATTTTGAGCACTTGCCGATGAGGAGGAAGAGAGAGTTCTTTCAAAATAAGTGGCTCAGCTGATTTGATGATGGCCATCTTTGAGAAGCCTACTGACGATGAGAGACAGCATCTTAAAGCTTTATTCGTCAAGGGCAGAGTTGACGGGCAGCCAATGTCAAAGATACTCATAGATGGAGGGGCTGCGATTAACATCATGCCTTATGCTGTGTTTCAGAGGCTCAGAAAAGGAGATCAAGATCTATCTAAGATGGATAGGAAGCTCAAGGACTTTGAAGGGAACATATCACCAGTAAAAGGAGCACTGTGCACTGAACTAACCATCGGTAGCAAAATATTGCCGACTACTTTCTTTGTCATCAGCGGCAAAGGTGCTTATAATCTGCTGTTAGGAAGAGATTGGATTCATGCCAATTGCTTGTCTCATGTAGTGGGTTGAAGATAAAGTTCAGGTGGTTCCTGGTGATTCATCTTATATAATTGCATCAGCAGAATCAGAGACTTACGATCGGTCCAAGTGCATATCGGGAGAAGCATGGGATTCGGAGTTCCTCAGGATTGCCGATTATGAGCTGCCACCGATCCAAGCAGTCGGTTCTGAAGATGAGTTGTAAATGGATTGGTTTGCCGATGATGGAAAACTGGGCCATGGGTTTACATCGGCAGATGATTTAGTTGAAGTAGATATCGGTAATGGTGATAGACCAAGGCCAACTTTTGTTAGTGCTAAGTTAGATCTCCAAAGCAGAGAATAGTTGATTGCTTTATTGAAAGAATATAAGGATTGTTTTGCTTGGGATTATACAGAGATGCCTGGGTTAGATCGATCTATCGTTGAACATCGGCTACCTATCAAGCAAGGATATCGGCCACATCAGTAGCCCGCACGCCGATGCAATCCTAAAGTGCTACCTGATATTAAGGCCGAAATAACAAGGTTGATTGAAGCAAAGTTCATCCGACAATGCCGATATGCTGAATGGATTTCTAATGTGGTTCCTGTCTACAAGAAGAATGGGAAACTTCGTGTCTGTATTGATTTCAGGAATCTTAACAAAGCTACACCAATGGATGTCTACCCGATGCCCGTTGCTGATTTATTAATTGATGCCGCTACTGGACATCGGATTATTAGCTTCATGGATGGGAACGCCGGATATAATCAAATCTTTATGGCCGAAGAAGATATCTCCAAGACTGCCTTCAGATGTCCAGGTCATGTGGGGTTATTTGAATGGATAGTCATGACTTTTGGTTTAAAGAATGCTGGTGCTACTTATCAGAGAGCAATGAATTACATTTTTCATGAGTACATCGGCACATTAGTTAAAATTTATATAGATGATGTGGTGGTTAAGTCTGGAGACTTCGAGAATCATCTGGCTAATTTGTGAAAAATATTGGAGTGCACAAGAAAACATGGGTTGAAGATAAATCCTAACAAGTGTGCATTTGGTGTATCGGCAGGACAATTCTTAGGCTTCATGGTGCATCAGAGGGGTATTGAAATTAGCAGGAAGTCCATTGATGCCATCAACAAAGTGATTTCTCCTACTGATAAGACTGAGCTACAATCTCTGATCGGCAAGATCAATTTTATTCGAAGATTCATATCTAATTTATCAGGAAGAATCAAAGCTTTCAGTCCGTTATTGAAGCTGAAGGCCGATCAGGAATTCATATGGGGAGAAGAACAGCAGCTGGCTTTAGAAGAAATTAGGAAGTATTTGGTGAATCCACCAGTGCTAGTTCCACCCCAACATGGGGAGCCCTTCAGGTTGTATCTGTCGAGTGATGATGAAGTCATTGGGTCAGCTCTAATCCAAGAATATGAAGGGAAAGAACGTGTAATCTGTTACCTGAGCAGAAGATTGGTAGATGCTGAGACTAGGTATTCGGCCATTGAAAAGTTATGTTTATGCTTATATTTCTCCTGTGTTAAATTAAGGCATTATCTGTTAACGGCTGAATGCATGGTTATATGCAAAGACGATGTGGTCAAATATATGCTGTCAATGCCAATTCTAAGTGGAAGAATTGGCAAGTGGATTTTAGCGTTATCAGAGTTCGATCTATGGTATGAATCAGCTAAAGCAGTCAAGGCACAAGTCATGGCTGATTTTGTTACTCAGCACTGCGGCATGATGAATTCTTTGGAGATTGCTCCGTGGACACTCTTCTTTGATGGTTCTACATGTGGAGAAGGAGCAGGCATTGGCATTGTGTTGATATCACCTCAGGGGAAGAAATATGAATTCTCATTGCCGATTGCTACCACCTCGAAAAACAATCAGGCTGAGTATCAGGCTGTGTTGAAAGGTTTGGAGTTACTCAGGGAAGTCCGTGCCGATGCTGTTGAAATCTTCAGTGATTCGATGCTGATCGTTAATTAATTAGCTGGGGTATAAGAATGTCGAAGTGAGGTTTTAATCTCGTATTACAAGAGATGTCGACAATTATTGAAGGAATTCAAAGATTTTCACTTTGAACATATCTTTAGATTGCATAATGAAGAAGCTAATCGGTTAGCGCAACATGCTTCGGGGTATCAGCCAATCCGCGAAGTGTTGACATCGGCAACTGATGCCGATGACTGGAGGAAGAAGATTGCCGATTACTTGAAAGATCCATCTAGGAAGGTCGAGAGACGTGTAAGATTTCAAGCTACTAAGTATGTGCTCCTTGGTGATGAATTATATTATCGGACAATGGATGGAATTTTGCTCAAGTGTCTTGGCGAAGAAGAATCAAAGAGTTTAATGGGCGAAATCCATGAAGGAGTATGTGGGGCACATCAATCGGCTTTCAAGATGAAGTGGATGATCAGGCGAAATGGATATTACTGGCCGACGTTCAAAGAGCGCCTGCATCGGCAATGAATCCTATCATTAAACCGTGGCCATTTCAAGGATAGGCTATTGATCTCATCGGTCAGATATATCCACCATCAAGCAAGGGCATAAATTCATACTTGTCACTACCGATTACTTTACAAAGTGGGTCAAAGCAATTCCTCTAAAGAATGTGACATTAGCAAATATGATTGATTTTGTAAAGGAGCATATTGTGTATCGGTTCGGTATTCCTCAAACTATTACGATCGATCAGGGAACCATGTTCACGTCAGGGGAGTTTGATAGATTTGCCGATGAGATGGGGATCAAGGTCTTAAATTTCTTGTCTTATTATGCTCAAGCCAATGGTCAGGCCGAAGCCTCTAACAAAGGGATTATTAAACTCATTAAGCACAGGATTAAGGAAAATCCTAGAAAATGGCACACGGTTCTGAACGAAGCTTTATGGTCATATCGAATGGCATGCCATGGTGCTACTAAAGTATCGCCTTATCAATTGGTATATGGACATGATGCAGTTTTGCCTTGGGAGGTCAAGACTGGTTCGAGGCGGATATTTCATCAAGATCAGCTATTGGCCAATGATTACAGTACACTCATGAAAGATGAGTTGGAAGATCTGGCGAATCATCGGTTGAAGGCTTTAGTTAGCATCGAAGAAAATAAGAAGAGAGTTGCTAGGTGGTATGACAAAAAAGTGAAGAGAAAGGAATTTGCCGATGGTGATCTAGTCTGGAAATTGATCTTACCGATGGGGACTAACAGTACAAAGTTCGGTAAATGGTCTCCTAATTGGGACAGTCCTTATCGCGTCAATCGATCCGTTCCTGGTAATGCCTATATCCTAGAAACTCTCGAAGGAGAAGTATTTCCAAGAGCGTTGAACGGTAAATATCTGAAGAAATATTATCCTAGTATTTGGATAGATGCTTGAAGGAACAGGTGCATTTACTGATTCAATAAGAACGTGTCGGCATTACATGAACATGAAGTTCTATAATTACCGATGCATTATGTCGCCGCCGGAAAGAAAGGCTAGGGTTGAATCAAGGATGAAAAATGGGCCGCGACGGAGGAAGCGTCATATGGGCCCGTTGGTACAGGATTTTCACTGCAATGCGCGCAACCCTCGAGGAGAAATTCAGCTGGTTTGGGTAATCATGACCTGGAGGAAATTTCGGTGCATAAAGTATTTTATACTCCGAAATTGGGGGGCATGTGTTGACACCGTTTTTTCGGCACGTGTCAATAAGGATCGGAGACTGGACTAATCGACAAGGAGGATGGTTTTTCTTCGATATTGCTTCTGATGTTGCCGATGAGAGCTAGGGGATCATTGCCGATGAAGCTGAAAAGTTGTTAAGGATTGTTGCCAATGAAACAGAAAAGCTATTGCTGATGAGATAGGCAGAAAGACTAGAAGGTGGTTGCCGATGCCAGGGATGTGCCGATGAAGAGATAACTTCATCATGACGGAAGCGGACGGAGGATCGGCGACACGGAGCTTACGATTTTCGTATTATAGTTTAAGTCCAACTCCTATACAAGTTTTATTTATTTTTCTTAAAGAGATAGAGTTCGTATAAGGAATTAGTTTATTTCTTCTATATTTGAGCTTTGCGTGTTAAATTAGGGCTCTTCGATTAGCGGAGTATAAATATATGCCAAAGGGCATTGTAATGGACATCAAAGCATCAATAAACAAATCTACTTTTTATCGTAATTTACCTTTACCAGTACTTTAACTTTCGACGACTTCGTCAAGTATCTTTCCTTTTTTTCAACGAGTTCTTTCAAGAATCGATGGGCTGCATCAACTTGATCTCCGGCGACCTTGTAGGTTCCGCGTCTACCGAGCATGATTCAGGCTTTAACTTCCAGGCATATCACTATCGTCTCGTTTGATCTGTTCAACAGTTATCAAATACATTCTGAACCTTGACGTCCGGGCGTATCGCTGTCGTCTCATTCGGATTTTATTCAAATTTCATCCGTGTCGATTAACATGTCAAATCGACTAGCACGCTTCGGATATCGAGTTTGGGTATTAGCCCGGTGTGTTTGCATCAACACACTAGAAGGCGTATTTATTCTTTAACAGATCACAGAATACATTTTATCCTTTGGAAAACGTATTTTTCCTTTTTAGTTTCAGAATATATTTTTATCTATTTACAGTTTTGCCATTATCTTTAAACGCTTATAACTTCTCCGTTTTAACTCCGTTTTAGTCCATTCAAATTCCGTTAGATTCATAATTTTGTAATCTACACAGTGATGCTACTGTAGGAGTATTTTGTAAACTTTATATTTTTAGTCCATAATTAACGTATTTATTTGTCTATAGAAAATCTTTAAAAATTCATATCTTCGCCGTCATAACTCCGTTTTCGGTGAACTTGATGTCTGTGTGATCATAGAAGCGTGTAGAATAGTTTTATAAACTTGTTATTCTATTTTGATGAGATTGGTGTACTATTCCTTTAATAACTCTTTATTTGCTTCGTGTATGTATGCTCAATTGGATTGCCTGGTGTTGATTGTTAATGTCGAGTTCAGAAGGTGAGGGTTTTGTTGAGCAAGGCTACTTTGAGGATCAGCAGGACCAGCAAGACTTTGTGAATCAAGGCAAGTATAGCATGGATCCTCCTTGTTACCTATACACTCTAAATAATGTTACACTTGCATGTGTCCGCTTAACGACCTTAGAGATTATAACTAGCTGTTGTTATCTTGATTCCTTGACACCTTTGGGTTGCATTGGGTAGTAGTGATGTTACTGCTCTATCGGTCATGATCATATAACATGATGTGTGTTTATGCTACCAATGATAACGATGACTCTTAACAAGTATGAGATCTTGTCTGTAAGTGATTTACCATGGATATTCCATACAACTGCGAGGGCTATATGGCTCTGGCTTTAGTTGTCTAGGGGGCCTTTTCTACCTTATTAGTGGTTCCCATTGTGGCACAAGAGGGGTGTGTTCAGGTTGGGTGTAATTGGACCCCTGTCTATATGAGTATAGGCTGCGGTTGTGTGCCATCTAGAAGGGGGGATACTACATTCATAGGGCGCAGAAACCTTAGCGGCCCTAATTTGTTAGACGAACCCTTAGGTGACTTTATATGTTTTGTGGTGACTTGGGAGTAATTAACCCACTTTAGAATAGAACATGACTCACAGTGAAAGTGTACACCTCTGCGCAAAGTTTAAATCAATATATTGTCCATGCCCTACGGTTAGGGCGGCCTTGACACATTTACATTAAGGATAATGGTTCTTAAAATGTTAAGATGTTCATTTTAATGTCGTTATCGCTACACATTTATTAATGTTATTCTGATCATGAGTATGGGAGATTTCACTACTTTGATGCTATGCCTCAATATGATTAACTTATAAAAGCTAAATGTAGTCAAACAGTATCATCTTAATTGAGCCTCATTAATCCATATTATGCTTGTTGAGTACGGATGTGTACTTACGCTTACTTTACTTTTAATTTTGGAAAATCCCAGATGGGTAACAGATGAAGGTTGGAATGAGAGCTATCGTGATGAGTACTAGGCTTGGTGTTCACCAGTCGATGTGTCCTTGTGTGGAGCTTCCACAATAAAGTTACAGTAGTTATCTATTTGTTTGTGTACAAGACTCTGAATAACTATTGGTTCGCTATGTAATAAACAGGGTGATGATACTCTTTGTAATTTGTCATTTTATATATGCGACTTCTTCCTAGGCGCATATAAGGCTATTTATACATTCTATTTTTATCCTTTAAAATGGAGTGTGACATCCTGGGGCTCAACAAGGCCATGGCACTTGGCGCAAAATACATCATGGTCAGAACTGATTCGTAGATAGTAATAGGACAAGTAGAGAAAGACTATGTTGCCAGAAACCCAGAGTTAGCCGCATACCTAGAAGTAATCAGGGGTCTGGAAAAAAGATTCCAGAGTTTTACCCTAAAGCACATCCCAAGGGGGGACAACACGGAGGTAGATGAGTTATCCAAAGCAGCGGCAAATCAAACGGAGGTACCCAAAGGAACCTTCTTCCAAGAATTGACATTGCCAGCTATATTAAAAATATCTAAGGCATTTGCGGAGGTACTCCGAGTAAACACAGAGGATTGGAGGAGAGTAATAATTGATTATATCAATGGAGTCCATGTGACATCAGATGAAACAGCTGCAGCAAGACTGGCCGTACGAGCAAGGAATTACACAGTAATAGACGGAGTCCTATACAAGAAGGGCATAGTCCAGCCATTGCTTAAGTGCATCACTGAGTCAGAAGGCAAAGATCTCTTATAGGATATTCACTCAGGAATGTTGGATCACACATTGGCCCTAGAGCACTCTCAGCAAAGGCAATCAGGCAAGGGTTTTACTGGCCAACCCATATTAAGGACGCATTGCACATAGTAACAACTTCCAAAGCATTCCAGAGTTTTGCACCGCACCAAGCGTCTCCGGGAGGTCAATCATAGCTAACACCTCCGGTCTGGCCACTTCAGCGATGGGGAATGGATCTTGTAGGCCCATTACCCCTGGCTTAGGGCGGAAACAAATATGCAGTAGTGGCAGTAGAATATTTCACAAGATGGATAGAAGCTAAACCACTTGCAACAATCACCTTCGAAACAGTCAAAAAATTCTTCTAGCAAAACATGATTTGCAGATTTGGGGTTCCAAGAACACTCACAATCGACAATGGAAAACAATTCGATTCAGACAAGTTCAAAGAATTCTGCAAGAGCATCGGTACACAAATAGCCTTCGCATCAGTCTATCACCCAGAAAGTAATGGAGCAGTGGAAAGGTCAAACAGAATCATATTCTCAGCAATCTCCAAGACATTGCTACATCACAAAAAGGGAAAATGGGTAGAAGAGCTACTGAAGGTGGTATGGTCTCACAACACAAACGTATCAAGAGCCACCGGGTTCACTCCATTCAAGTTACTGTATGGAGAAGAAGCAATGATGCCAGAGCAGATCAAATACCAGAGCCTCCGTGTAATAAAACAGAGCCTGCAAAAGATGAAGAGTACACCAAAGAGATGACCGAATTATGCAAGCTAGAGGCAATCGACAACATTGAAAAATACCAAGACCAAACCAAAAAATGGAGGGATGGAAAATTGGTCAATAAAAACATTAAAAATGACGATTGGGTAATGAGGCAGAGGCCAAACGCTCAAAACATAGGGAAACTACAGCCAAAATGGGAAGGACCATTCATAGCTAAGCAAGGCAGAAAGAAAGGGTCATTCTATCTACAAGACGCAGAAGGAAGAATGTCAACTCACTCTTGGAACATTGATAGCCTTAGGAAATAACACATAGAATGTAAGGACTCTGTAGTATTATAAGTGGAGATCCATAAATTTAAATTCCTGCAATTTACTTTTTCTGTAAAAATGGCTTACGCTCTTTTCCTCACCAAAGGGGCTCCAAATCGGAGGTGAGGTTTTTAATGAGGCCAGACTGCATGTAATTAACCTCTGAACATATAAAGCGGACCTCGAAAACCAATACCCAGAACAGTCGAAAGCAGCCAGCACCGCGGCTGCAATATTCGACAACTATTCATGATTTACAAGGCACTTCATGCCACCATTAAGAAAAATGAGAAGGCATGAAGCAACCTCTGCGAAATGCCAAAAGCCCTCAAAAAAGCCCTGGCATATCAGGCATCGAGGCAGGCAATCGCAAACACAAGTTGCGAAACGAATGGAATAAGAAGGCACGAAGCAGCCTCCGCGAAATGCCAAAAGCCCTCGAAAAAGCCCTATTGTATCAGGCATCGAGGCAGGCAATCTTAACCACAAGTTGCGAAGCAAATCGGAGAAAGACCTGTGAACCAACTCAGGCACCGATAGCGCAAAAAGCGTGCAACATCACACTCATAAGTAGTGACCTTCGAAATACAATATTAAAACAAGCGGAGGTAACACATAGGTATGAGTTCATAAACTTAAGCAACCTCCGCACCATACATCTTCCAAAATGAAAGCAATATAATTGCAAAAAATTCAGGAACCAATAAGATCATTTATTGTTCCAAAGCGGAGGCAACACATAAAGAAAAATCATTTATTATGATTACAATAGAGAAGGCTCATTGTGCCTTGCTCATAACAGGAACAATGTGCAAAGTGCATGGATATAACTGCTAGACCAAAATGCACAACCTCCGGGTCAAGACACCTAGCCACTCCACCCAGTTAACCCGCCACCATAAGACATGGAAGTGGTCCGGAGGTTGGCAACAATTGAGCCTACAAAAGAACAAACATAGCAGCCTCCGGAAGTACATCTGAAGATAAGCAAACCAAGGCTCCCTGAAAAACAGGCGCTGGCAGAGGCAAGCCCTGACCAGTCACGAAATACCCGCTATCACCTCCCGGCTACATACCACCCTGTGCCTCCAGAAACCCAACCTGTTGAATTAAGTCCAACAGACGCTCGGTACGAAGAGAAGGAGGTGAACCTCCAATGCCAGCTTGTACATGACAAACTCCACAATCATTTGTTAGCACACCACTTTGCACCTTCCATCGGCAAGCAACCACCACATCCAAAATCCTTACATCAACCACACTAAATAAGATCACAGCCAGCCGCCATCTCCGAGGATACAAAGGCAATATAGGTAGGATATCGTTGCCAGATAGGAGCATCACTATCTTTAACCGTTGGCAATAGGTTCACTGTTGTGGCTATTCCATTACGAGTCCTTGCACAGTACCAACGCAAGACAGCCCCTAGGGAGCACCATTAGTATAATATACACAACAAAGCAGCCTAAATGACCAAGGGGGGATAGATCTTTTTATAAGGACCTCCCAAGCATCATTAAAACAGTTGCAGCTACCCATCATTAAAAAAAGCAAGCACAAATTAGTACCTATGTCATCTTGCCTCCGCAAGCAATGGACAAAATCAAAAGCAATAAATAAGCAAACGTACGCAAAGTACACAAGGGGTACTATAAAATAGGTAGAGCTCAAGGTCTGCATGCCTAAGCTTTAGGAAAGGAACAACCACAAGCAACTCCCCGTAACCAAAATCCGGTTAAGGGAGATGGAGGCAGATGTGCGCATACGGATGAACAAAAATAATAAGATACCACACAAGAATTCGTAAGGGGATTGGCAAAAGAAACATCCCGGAGACAACGAGGGTTTCCGAGATAATGCCAAAGAAGTTAGCCACCAGCGCAAGCCAACCAGGACTATCACCTAAATGGAGTCAAGGGGGAATACTGCGTCAGAACTCGTAACGTCCCCCCGTCTCCGCTAAGATCAACCGCGGCCCACCTCTGCAGATCAAGCGTCAGGATGGGCGAAGGCATAGCCGAAGACCACAAAGTCGAACACAACAATAAAAAGGTAATACACAGCAAAATCAACACCGGCACTGGTCGAAGAGAAACAACAGTTGTAATATCCACCTTATGTTAACAATAAAAGTAAAATTATTAATACATAAATGTGCTTCAAAGTGGTTACAACCTCCAAGAAGGACAGCAGAAATCACTTTCGGAGGCCAGAACTGCAATATAGCATGAAGGCCTCCGACTAATTCAAACAGACCTTCGCAGCATAGCAGAGGTCGAAATAAACAAGCTCACAAATGACAGTTCTGTTGCAACACTCAACCTCCGTGCAAGCAAGAATAATTACAAAGGTCCAGTTGGACCACGCCGTGCAAGAGAACGAGTAAAGATGGAGCGCTTATCATCTAAGTCGCTGAGAACAAAATCAAACATGTCATCCATCGTGTGCCTAGGAAATGCCGACTTCCATTAATTCCATAGCTCACCGCTAACATAAACATCATCGCGCATAAAGGTAATAGGCTCGACCTCCTGCACAGGCCCCAAACTATAGACCTGTGCAGGACGATTCGGCCATTAATAATTTACAGAACCAAGAGTAACTTAAATTGTTCTTTACACGTGTGCATTGGTACTAAATCAGCAAAAGACAAAACATACAAGATGAATTCTTACACCTCCTCTTTAGCAGTCAAATTCTGAAACCCCATATGAGCCCCTGGAGATGCTACCACTTGCTCCATCACGGCATCAGTCCCAGCACTTGCAGGAAGAACTTGGGTAGTGGAGGTACCAGCGTCGACAGATCCCTGGGTGTGTGCAGATGTGCCGCCAGAAGAAGTCAGGCCTTGACCACTGCGCATACTTCAGTTGCTGAAAAAGGTGGAAAATAAGAAGAAAATCACCAACACAACTCTTACAACAAAATAAGGGAGGAAAAGCTAAACACACATATTGTTTCACGAGTAACATTAGCCATGGCAACGGTCTCTGACCAGCCAAACTTGGACCAGAACTTCTCCATGAAGCTACACACGGTGGTCTTGACAAACCAATCCGTTCTGCCAAGTTCAGCAGGATCTTCTAGCTCAGGACAATCAAAATTTTCAATTTGAACGATGCCACAAAAAGCTTGCATAGACAGGTGGCGGAGGTCTTTGCACTAAAATTGGAGACTCCGGTCATAAACTCATTAAGCTTATTTAGGTTCGCCTTGATCCAGGAAAAGATCCCGGAGGTAGAAGCCTTAGGATTAATCGAAGTCGCCATACCACCAAAAGCCCAGACAGTGGAGACGTAGGACTCAGCCACTTTCAGCCCGATCGACCCGGTAGCAGTCAGCTCCTTCTCAAGTTATTCAACTCTAGTCTTAAGAGCTGCCGCCATCTGCTGTTCAGCATCCATTTTCTGGCATAGGAGATTCAAAATCTCAGCAGCTTTGTTCGCCCGCTGATTGGCGGCGGTCTCTGCCTCTTTAGCAGCAGTAAGAGACTTCTTTAAGTCATCAGATTGAGCCCCAAAAACTGATAGCCGCTTCTCCAAACCAGAGACCTTCTGAGCCATTCGTTCCTTCTCATGGGTCTAGGACTCAATCTCTGCCTTCAGAACCTTGTAGCATCATCCTTTTTGACCAGTTCAGCACCACTACTGGTCTCAACGACCATGGATAAGGCGACCCTCTGGAGATAACAACAAAGCAATGCCAAAATCAAATACACGAGAAAGAGAAGGTAAAAAAACTATATACATACATAGTTAAGAACAAAGAAAATGAAATCAAACTCACAATAACATGATGATTAATGTTGGCATTCATCAAGGTTTGAAGCGGCAACCTAGCCAGATGCTGGTACAGGTCTCCACGCATAGCATCAGTCAGCTGGTCAATACCTTGAGCCCAGCCAAGGAGCGCACTTATGCCCTCATCGGGACAACTGCTGGACAGGAAAGGCCTAGAGCCTATGACGTCCACCAGAGGTTGTGGAGCCGTAGGCACCATCTCAGTAACAGCCCCTCCAAAAAATGGTGCATCAGGCGCCAGAGGCGGCGGAGGAGCAGTCTGATTGGCCTCAGTAGTAAGGCTATCTGGAAGCAGACATAAAAAAATATAAGTCACACAAGGAAACAAGAATATAAAATCTTAAAAAAAGCATATACATGCTCACCGAGCAAGTAAACTTCCCCGTCAGAGGCATAACCACAAGAAACCTTCAAAGTCAAGAAATCCACATAGGTCATACTTCAAGTAAGAACGTTACCTTAACTCAATGTCTAGGCATCCTTGTGGGCCTCAGTATCCTCCGCTTCATGTTGGGCAGTCTCCGCTGGTTTCTCAGCATGACGAGCCAAAACACCAGCTTCCTCCACTTCATCCTCATTGGAACTAGCGTCGAGATACGCACTGGCAAATGGCTTCACAGAAAGCTCAGGGGGCACCATTTCAACATGTTGAGGCAGAGGTTCAGCAGGCGGCAAGATAGGCTAAACCAAAGGTGAACCGGAGACGTCAATTGCTAAAGCATGGGACACCTCCGGGAAGCAGCAGGCGACGGAGACCGACGAGACGGGCCCTCGGAGCTCGGCAACGCCAAAGCATCAGCTTCCATCAGAGTCTCAGTCACCACCTCCGGATTAGCAGCGATGTTCCCTCCATCATAAAAATCTTCAAAAACATCCTCCATCTCTGCAGATTTAGTGGAGGTCTCTTTCTGTCTCTTTGAGCCTCCGTGCATCAAAGCACCAGCTTTTCTCTTCTTCCCCTCGGCGGCCTTCGTCGTAGCGCTAGCGGCAGTCAATTCATTCTTCTCATTCTTTTTCTTCAACTTCTTAGGGAGCTCACGCTCAGTACAGTGAATGTCGAGCTCCTCAAAGACCCTATTGAGGCGAGGCATGGTGCCAGCCTCGGACCTCCGGGCAAAATATTCCTTCTCAGATACTTCACCAAGAATTTCAATAGCCTTCTGCTCGGTCTCCAAAACAAACTGAGCAACACTTTTACCCTCAGGAAGCTGAAAACCAAAATGTGGACAGGGGACCCCATCAGCAACACCAAAAATAGGAATATCCAACTTCTGCATAGAAAATTTCTTCCTGTCTTTACCGCCAAGAAAAGGCCAGAAATATGAAGCAATCATCTCTTCCACAAGGTCCCTACCACCTGAGTAACAGCAAGCTGTCCTAAAGGCCTCTGCACATGACCTCCATTTGTCAGAATCGACAGACCCAGGCTGACACTAGTTAATGGATTCATCCATGTCATCACAGAGGCATAAGGAAAATGGGTGACCTGCCTCCCATCCTCCTCAGGTCGAGTAATGCTGCCGGTCTTCATGTAAAACCAAAAATCCAACCAGTCAGCAGGCTCATCTTTCCCCCTCTGACACCAAGAAATCGCAACCTTCTCCTTACCCTTACCCAAGTTTCTCTTGGCCATAAAGCTACAAGAAGCAAACTCAGCCAAGTTACCACCAATGTACCGTGGTTGCTTCTGCAGCTCATAGTACTCAGCAAAGGTGTTCACACTCAACTCTCCCCCATAAGACTCAACAGCCCACAGAAACTTGCTCAAATTCAGGAAAGCATGAGGAGTCATATGGTGAAGCTGCACATCAAACCACTTAAGAACATACCGAAGGAAGTTGCAGCTCGGGATGCAGAGGCTACAGGTGAAGAAATCCCTAAACACAACAGCTTCATCCTTCTCAGGTTTTGGAACAGTCTCCCCACGAGGAGGACGTCCGTGGCCAGCAGGAAGAAAGCCCTTCCCCTTGCTGCAATCATATCCTAAGTCATCCGGCTCCGACCAAAAGTATAGGTGACCTCCGCATCAGTCACATCAACCTTCAGAGCCATCAGGTTGCTTGGAGAAGCTTCGACGTCCGACAGGGACTCTTCGAGATCTTTAGCCTCCACGGCAGCCAGCATGCACTGCTCGAAAAGATCTATGAAGCCTCCGACTCCGACACCCTAGAAACGGGAATAAGGGCTGGAGAACGGACGATGACGCATGCAGCAGGGGCATTTAGGTGCCACGGTGGCAAGACACCAAGGCAAAACTAGAGCGAAGGCAGCAAGTAGCAGAACAAACTACGCGGTGGTGAGCGAAGGGGAATACGGGTCGTTTTCACCGCCCACCCCCCTTATATAGGCAGCGAAGCGACGCTTTGACTTCTCAGCCCAATGGTCCCAACGATCCACGAATCGAATGGCAGCAGACAAACCAACTCAAAATCAATGCCTATGATTAAAAACCGGACAATGATAAAACACAAAGCCTCCGGTCCAACGTTCAACAGGCCAGGGGGAGTCGGAGGTAAGCACGGCCTCCATGGCCAGGGGCGTGTTGATGGCTAGACCCGCTTCCGCTGAACCTAACCCTCAAGGGGGAATGTTGGGGGTGCGCCCCGGGACCGGAGAGGCTTGTTACCTCCGACTTGTATCTGACTGACAGTTCCAGTGTATCTATCTTGTTCATGTCCGCAGGTTCCAGAGAGAAGCCCCCGGAGGCTAGATCTCTGCTGGGAAGCCTCCGCGGAGGCCATGGAGCCGACCGATGGCGGAGGTCCCCCCGGTGGTCTAATCTCCACTGGGAAGCCTCCGCGCAGGCCATGGAGCCAATCGACGGCAGAGATCCGATGGCGAAGACCGTCGCTCAAGCAGAGGCTGATCGACGGGGCCTCGACTCCCCCGGAGGCTCTACGCGGAGGAGGCAGCAACCCAGGCCGTGGCCAGGAAATGGTGGACCAGCTTACCCCCAGGAGGCCCACATGTAATGGGGTCAATGTCTAGGGTTTCGAAACTCTCATTGGGGGCACGCTTATACTTTTAGTTTTAAGCTGAGATCCACTATAAAAGGTCAAGCCCCCTATGTAATTAAGGGGCAGTTGTCTGGTAGTAGTATAGTGTGTAACTTGCCCTAAGGCCCACCTTATACTTCCTCGTTAAATTATCGACAAAGGGTTATCTCGGTCGCACCTATTGAACTCCTTGAGCTCGTCTATGCAGCGGAATGCGCCGTTGACGCACTGGTGGAAGTGGAGCTCCAGCCCGATATGCCGATTCCTGATGGCTGCTGCTGCGCCTTGGGCATGGGCACCACTGAGGCCATCATCACGACGGCAACGCACGGCAGCATCGCCGGCCAGTTCCTCCTAACCATCTTCTACAGCTTCACTCTCGTCGACCTCTTTCTCTGTGTGTGTGTGTGTGCAGATGCCTTTTCTCTTTTGCTGGGTGTTGTTGCCGAGTGGATGGCTCTGGTGCAAATCGATCGATGCTGCTGCTTATAGAGGCTGGCGAATCGAAGGAGAGTGATGATGGGTCATCGAAGGATCCAGATGCTCAAACCATGCGCATGCGCGTGTGCGTATCACAATAGCTCTCTGATCGATGACGAAATTATCGATTACTTAGTTACTTCACTCTAGCTAATAAGCTAGTGTTGTGCACCTCGTGGCCACCGACACGGCTCCAGATTCAGCGTCAAATAGTCTATGCCACCAAGCGGAAACAAGCAGAGTGGAAGGCATTTCGGCCCTATGTGGCAGCAGACTGAATTAGCTAGGCCAAACTCGTGATGGGCTACGTCGAACCACTGGTTTATGGCATCCTAGTGGAAAGTATTTAGGCCCTACGTGGCAGTATTGGGCCCAACTAAAGATTGGTGTGGATGGGGTTGATCCATAGGATTATTGAACTGGCCCACAAAATTAAATTAAATGGCCGGATGGGCCCAAATGCAATCCATGACATGGTAGAGAAGCAAAAAAAAAAAATCCAAACCAACGGATCGACTAGGTCGAACCCTTCGACCTGATGGCGTTGGCGCCAACGCATTGGATGGACTCATCTTCGGCTGCGCCAACTTGGTCCTAGAGCATGACGTGTGCACAAGCCAACACAACATGTTGCGTCTCTGCTGCCCGCTCGGCCATTTGGACTGTAAATTAATAATATAAAGCCATTAGGATTGGAAAGCCATTAGGATTATTCTCACATTGTATTACCTGATATTTTAAACGATCGATGCACTCAATCACGGCTTGTGAGCCGTTCTCGATTGTCTGCAAAGTATCTGCAGACGGTATTTACACCTGGCGATTGTCATATGCATGCGCCAACATTTGCACTCATACCCAGAGTCCATCTAAATGGTATTACGGATTTCTGGGAAAAAAAAACACTTGTAATATGAAGTTCCAAACAAATTAAACAGTCTACCAGCTGCATGTTTATGCCATAGGTGACAGACAGATTAAACAAATGACTGATGTGCAAATGAAACGGAGGAACCAAAGCATTGTTCCAGCATAACATATATCATGGGCTCACGGCAACAAAGAAAACAGAGTCTCGACTGGTGGCCAGAACCAGAGTTGATGCAGCCACCACCAGGAGTAGCACACACGGTGACACGGTTCACCTGTTAACTAAGTCAATACCTGCTAAAACTGCTTGGGTGGTTTCATGGTTGCTAACAAAGAAGAGGCTATTTACTACTCACCTCGCACAGCAAAAATATAATTGATACAGGATACAACTCTTTGCTGGAATCATTGCCTTGTCTGCATCTTAAGGGCATAGCATCTTCTCTATTCCACATAAAGCCATGAGGATAGTAAACAACATTGTATTATCTGAGATTGTAACCGATCGATGCACTCAATCACCGCTTGTGAAGCGTTGTCGATTGTCTGCAAAGTATGTGCAGACGGTATTGACACCTGGTGATTGTCATATGCATGCGCCACATTTGCACTCGTACCCAGAGTCCATCTAAATGGTACTATGGATTTCTGGGCAAAACAAATACACTTGTAATATGAAGTTCCAAACAAATTATATAGTCTACCAGCAGTATGTATGTGTTCAAAATGACACAACCTTATTACATGCATCAGAATAAGAAAAAGGCACCATGCACGCCGCCACAGATGAGATAGCCACCTCAAACGTGGCACAACACAAAAATGTTCGGTGCTTATTAGCATGTACGAACCATAGAATATGAAAGTGGAGAAACTAATACTGTACTCATACAAGCCAGCAGTTCACCATGAAGGAAAAAAAATCGTTGCAGCAGTACTCCAGTAGGATAGCTCGGATAGAGATAAGCCGACACACTAGTCTGCGATGTCATCATCTGATGCAGTCTCCATGAGGTGGCGCTGCACAGTCAGAAACTTGAATGAGAAACACTAGAGTTCATAAATAATTCTTTTCAATCTTCAATTGATATTAATCATCTCACAGACATAAATTATCTGATGACTGAAGGCATATTAATTTCCTAAAGAAGAAGCACAGAATTATTAAGGATATAAATGTTGTAGGTGACAGATTCAAATTATGTAAATAACGTACTGCAAATCAAACCAAGGAACCAACCATCGAGGGTCGAGACAGCACACTACATATATATCATGGTAGGAGACTAGAAAACAGAGTCTCGATAGGTACGGTGGCCAGAAACAGCTAAGCACGATATTTACGTATATAATGGACGAAATTGAAAAGACAATATCGGCAAGCGAATAAGTGAACACATAGTAACTTGATGGGATCTAGTACGTACATCATGAATCTTATGCATGAAAACCGTCGGATTGTTGGGATGGGCCTTGCATGCGTTTTCCAGTGCAGCCAACGCAGCATGCGCCTCCTCAGCACACACGCCTTCACAGTCGATCCGCCCACCAAGTTCCCGAAGGGAGGGCAGGTGCTCCACGCCAAAACTTCCAGCACAGTCACCGTTGTTATCCTTTATAGCCTTCAAAGGGATGTAAAATTGAAGCACTTCAAGATTTGGCATCACTCCGCGGGGTACAACGGCTTTGCTGGAGTCACTGCTTCTTCTGGAGACGAAGGGCATAGCATCTTTTCCATTCCACATATGGAACGAAACGCTAGCATCCTTCTCGTTGGGTTGTTCAAACTGCACCATTGTTGAGCCCCACACATAGAAATACCTCAACTTCTGGAAGAAGCCGCCATCACCATCATTGATATTGCTTATTGTCACAGTGGACGCTGTTTGAAGACCGAGAAAACAGAGTTCTGGCAACTTAGCAAGCAGTCTTAGATCATGCTCGTCCATATGAAGCACACACAGTGACAAGTAGGACAGGCAGGGAAGCCTTGAGAGGTCTATGCATGACGTCATCTTAGAGAATGTAAATGGCAAATCTAGATAACAGAGAGACTGTGGGAACACAAAGCGTGCTTCATCCCACACGGCTGTTGCGTATAGATCGGCACGATGCAAATTTCGCACACTTATATGCTTGATCTTCTTGAGATTGCATAGGGACTCCACGAAATCTCTCTGCATGCTCCCGTCCCACCACAGATCCATGCTCTGACGACCAAATTCTAGCACCCTCAGTTCTACCAGTCTGCCCAGCTCCTTCAATAACCTCTTGGGAATGCCCTTGTTCTTGCCGTAGTTAGGTATTATTAGCTCCTGTAAGGATGTAAGGTTTCCAATCCCATCTTGTGTATCCACTAGTCCAGCACGTAGCCGCAGCAGCTTTGTTAGCTGGACAATGCTCTCAGGCAGCACTTCGTCAACATCAATTGTCTGGAGCAACTTTAGATTCCATATTTGTTTCGGGAG
Organism: Bothriochloa decipiens; assembly: GCA_023333625.1. NCBI lineage: Eukaryota > Viridiplantae > Streptophyta > Magnoliopsida > Poales > Poaceae > Bothriochloa > Bothriochloa decipiens. Next base: position 62,129,620 of record CM041633.1, on the reverse strand, counting down.
CTCAGGACCTATACCTTTACACCTCCGTATCCCAAGATACCTCAAGTGATGTAAATCACCAAGATGATCAAGATGGCAATCTTCCTCAAAGCTACAATCTACTATGTCTAGCACACGCAAAACTTTAAATCTCAAAACATGGTCCAGGTTATTGATACAGCACAAGAATGTACTATATGACCTGACTTTTGTCATCTCACTCACTGTGGCTTCAGGATTCTTGTGTTCAGCTCTTCTATTATTGTGGGCTAACCGACGAATATTGCTTGGTGCAAAAGTTACTTTACGATTATCCCTTAATAGAGCAAGAAAGTTTTCCTCAAATGCAAGCATACGAATCATATCAAGAACCATATCATGAATACGACACCTTGCTCCTCTTCGTACAGATGTCTCCACTATCTGGATCAAGCTTCTATTAATGAGATTAATGAAGTATCTTTCTCCAAGCTCAAATAATGTTTCTTCTTGTTCCTGAACGATAAATCCTTCTGCTATCCATTTCCATATCAAAGAATCCATTTCAATCTCATAATCTTCTGGGTATGTACTTAGATATAGTAAGCATGTCTTCAAATGTGGTGGCATATCATAGTAGCTAGCTGAAAGTATTGTCATAGTCTCATCAGCTTCCCTTTTGTCTTTGGATCCAAAACTAATAGAATTCAATACCTCAGACCATTGGTACTTTTGTTTACCAGCCAACAAACTAGCCATTGTCATTATTGCTAATGGTATACCTCCACATTTCTTAAGAATTTTATTGATGACATCGTCTTGTTCATTATCATGGTACTTCTCCTCTGCACCAAATATTCTTGTATTGAATAACTTCATAGAGTCATCATCAGAAAGTGGTTTTAGCTTGTAAACATCATCAGATTCATTGGCCACATCATACTTTCGAGTAGTTGTGATTACTATACTTCCACAATTATTCTCAACAAGTGACAATTTAATTGCTTCCCAAGTGGGCACATCCCATACATCATCAATCACAATAAAATACCTATTCACATGAAACGGCAAGAACCATTGGTTAGTAATGTTTGGATCCTGTGCGTAAGCAAGAAATTACTAGCATTAAAAAATTTGGCATGAGACATCAAGCACATGATCACACCAGTAAAAAAAAAACTATGTGGTGATGTTTGAAAATCTTTCTGGCAAACAATCGGCACTGCAGTTAATTGCACAAGAGTCAATTAAAAAAAAGTAACCGGTACAACATTTAGCATATGTCAGGAAACTACACACCAAAGCTCCTATTTCGAAAAACTGCATATTTAAGGCTACTTCATTATACATAACTTACGTACCCGAGGGCATGTTGCAGCACAAGCTGACCTCCTGATCCTTAAACTGTGTTTTGTCCAAAAGTTCATAGTTTCAGAAGTAATTTTTTTTGAAAATCTAAGTTCAATTAATAAATAAATACATTATACTGTTTTGCACTCAGATTTATAGTTTGAGAAGGAAAATATATTGAAATCTAAGTTGAATTAATGAAGACATTATAGTGTATTGCCCTTTTATACAGCTAGTGCAGTACATCTTTTGGTGTTTTGTACTAAAAGCTTTTTATGTTGGACACCACTGGATATATGCATTTTCGTTATTTGTGTGAAGGGGAGAAAAGCAATCTAAAGAAGCAATCTAGCATAGATGATATGGAGATAATATATTTTAACTATAACGTACAGGATAATGAAAAGTAGTAGTATCGACTAAAAGTGGCTGATATGTGTACCTCTTGTTCTTCAGGAATTCTTGGACTTCACCAATTAGGTGCTTCTCACCTAATGCAGTGCTATGAATATTCTTATAATTTTCTTTGTCAAGATCATAGAGGATGTCCTTGAAAACCTTTACCAACTCAAGATCCCGTCCAACTGAAACGAAAGCGGCACAGTCATACTGTGATTTTAGGTTGTCATACACCACTCTGGCAAGAGTGGTTTTGCCCAGTCCCCCAACTCCAACAATAGAAACCTTCTTGGGGATCTTCTTTTGAGGTGCACCATCACTTGGTTGGGATGGATTCAGCATAGATATGACTTCGTCCCTTGAGTTGTCAACGCCAATAAGCTGTGTCAATTCTTTGCACATAGCAGTAAGGTGAGGATCAATAGTAGACGTGGCTCTAACAGGCTTGGACATAATAGCCTCATCGAATTTGTACTTCTGACGTCTCTGAGCTATCTCCTCGAGATCCTGCTTCATATCTTCGATGGCACGAGCAATACTGTGGCGAGCCTTGGCCTTGCTGAAGACCTTGCCCATCTTCCTCATGGCGCGCTTGAGCCTGCTCGGGTCGGTAGGGTCACCGCCGTCAACGCGCACGAGGAAGGTGTCTAGGACATCCTCCATATCGTAGGATGCCTCCCTGACCTCGTGTGCCCACACCTTGATCTGCTGGTCGAGCTGGTACCAAGGCACATCTGAGACCTTGTGGAGGAAAGGGCTGATGCTCTCCAGCTCGCTGTGGAGCCACTGCATCTGCTTCCTCACGCCCTTCTGGAGCTTGTACTCACCATGGAGCAGCAGCAGCAGCTTGGGGGCGAGGCTTCCCAGCGCCCCCGTCACCACACTCATGCTTCCTCTCTTGGTTGGTTCACATGTGAGTGGAGTGGATTGGCAGTGCTACTGCCACTATGTTGGTGGCAATGGCAAGCCGTCGTACTGGAGGCATATGCTGGCAGGGTGTTGAGCTCGCCCTCGCCGATTCACTCTGTAGACTAGAGCAAAGCAACTTCCAATGGACAAGAGGACACTGCCGAGTTAATACTCAATGGGGTCACTGAACATTGATGCAGGGCATCGTTTCAGTCATGTCACTAATGCAGCCCATGTGCCATCTCAGCGATTGCAGATGTACCATGCGCATGCGCTCTGCATCGCCGGTGAGTGGGGGCCGACGACGACGACTCGACTTTAGTGGCCGTGCAGGTCAAGGTCTCCTCCAACCATGTGACGTCGTCCTCTCCACCGCAGGCCGTGGGCCTTATTGTGTCGGCTCCATTATTGCCTTCTTCTGCGCTGAGAGCTTTAGGCGTGCAGACGGTGTGGCTAAAGGTTTGGGTTAGCCCTACTAATGGCGAGGCTTCAAATCTGAACTGAACCTCCAACACGACCATCTTAATCATGCAAGTACAGCCAACTACAGTCTTGTTCACCAAAGAAGAAAAAAAAAACTACAGTCTGAATGGTCTGAAGCCAGGTCTTGCACCGGACGGCCAGCCAGCTGCAGTTTGATTCTCTGTGGTTTAGGTTTTTTAGGGTGTATTTGATTTAGCTAGCTATGTCAAATTCTTTGGATACGCCAAATTTTCGTTTGGCCACAATAGCTCATCTTTAGTAGCTAATAAAGTTGGCCAAGTCCATGAGACCATGACCACTACTCGTCTGATGACCAAAATTTGACAATGCCAAATTCTGGCTTGGTTATTACATGCACCAACCAAATGTATCCCTAATAATATTCTAAATTAAGGAGAATAACTTTCCAACTTTAAAAAATATTCAATTTCAAGGGAATAACATACCATTTAATATAAAATAATGTCAAAGGTTTAACTGAATTATATTCTAGGTCAAGAAATAATATTAAAGTTTAGCAGAAAGTAAACCAAATGAAAGTATCAATAGAAACAAAACTTGAATTTAGAAAAATAATATTCCATATAGGAGCACAACATTACTGTACGCGACAAAAAGAACATTCCAGTTTCAAGAAAAATATTCTATGTTTGAAAACGTAGTTTATGTGTTAGGAGAATAATATTTAAAATTTAGGGGCACTGGTGAAATTTTTTAATAGGCATATCTATATCTCTTATATAGATAAACCCACTAGCTTATTTTTCTTAACATGCAAGCTATCTACCTCAGCAGCCCACTCACACTTTCAATTAATGTTCACTAGCATAAGTAATTATGATATTCAAAATAGCATTCACTAACATACTATTAGCTATCCACATCAGCATACCATGCTATCCACTAACATTAGTTTGTAATAGTTAATTCCTTCATAAGAATTGCATGAATAATTTAATATCATTCTAAATCAGTAGTTCGCACAGCAACGTGTGGGATATACTCCTACTAAATAAGATGGAGCTGCATCCACTCACCCCTATCACTTCGTTCAGCATTTTATTTCTTCGTTGCTAGGGTTTTCTCTCATTAAACTGTTGTGATCCACAGATGAACTGATTGAAGTCTGTGTACTTTAATTCTAAGTGAGAATTGAGGCCTTTACCTCAACTTGTCTTAGGAGTTGTCTCCTGTGATTCTAGTTTCGTGTTCTTATTTTTTCCCTTTCCCGTTTTGATTCGGTTCGCTGATTTTGGTGGGTTTGTGTCATGCTATGAACAAGGACGTGTGTTGATGTGATTCACCTAAGGAAACCCTCAGATTCCACATGAGCTCATAGATCAGCGAAAATTTTGTATTGCACCAATTTTCTTCTATTCATGGAGCTTGAGTTTTTGTTGAATCACTTAGAGGAAGCCTATCTACTCCCTAGTGAATCCTTGTGCAAAGTTTCAAGTCAATCTGAGTTGACTTGGTCAAGTTTTGGGCTTCAAATCGATTTTTTCATGAAATCTGCTCGTGCATACTAGACATGTCCGAGGTGACTGTTGACCGTGTTCGCTAGGTCAAACTTATGAGTTTGAAGATACAATTTGGTGGAAACCTTCCCATATGTGTCTACAACCTCTGGTTAAAGTTTTATAATTTTTGAATACCGTTTGACAGGGTTTTTGATTTTTCTCTCAAGATCGTTTGTGCTATCCAGCATACCAGACGTGTCTGGTAGTCAAACGGTACATGTCCGGCTGGAACTGTGATTTTAAGTTTTTGTGATGGCTCGCTGCAGTGCTAGTAGACATGTCTGGTGCAGGTCTCGGACAAGTCCGGTATCACAAGTTTTAGCATAAGTTGTTCCATTTTTTTTTGTGTTTCTCATCCTTTCTTTTGTGTTGAGTTTCTACCATTTCAAGGAATTTATCTAGGTAGTCTCGTCACCAGTTAGATTGAATATTTTAGATTCTAAACTCACTTCTACTCAATAGATATTTGGTATCACATTTCGGTTATTACATTGTGTCTCTTGCTTGTTCGTGGTGTCCTACTGCGTTGCTGGGAACATCCACCCACTAGTGGGTGGTGGGATATCATAGTGCTTTGTTTGCACATTTGGTGATGAATTTGGGAGAATGGCTATTTCGAAAGAAATTTAAGGCTCTGGTTCACCCTCCCTCTCATCGCTGTTTTTTGTCCTCACTGCTTACTCTATATTTAGGGATGCAAAACTCTCACGTTTGATGGCTATCGACTTGTCTCTTTGGATTTGTTATTTTTTAGCTCCTAAATCTCTTCCCCATTTCCCATTTTCACGGGTCAAGTACGGGCCTCCATGTTTTTGTTATATCAGTTTCTTCTGCCCTTGGATCAAACCAACATCGCTCTCGCTAAGGGCGACTCGGGCGGCACCGCCTCCCTCCGCCGAGCCACCCTCTGCTCGGCCTTCCTCCGGCCGCCGTCGTCGCCCTTGCTCCCCGAAAAGTGGTGCCTATCGTCCTCCCCCTGCTTCCCACCCCAACATTTCTCTTCTGCCCTTTTCACCAGACCCCTCCTCTCTAGCCATGGCGGCGGAGGCGGCTCATGATCGGCCAGATTCGGACCCTACTGGGCTGGATCTGATGCCTGGTGGGCACGGTGTCCTCCTCCATCTGGTGCCGGCCACACAGGTACTCCGCCAACGCACATCATCACCCTCAGCATGCTAGTGGTTGGGGCACCTCACTGGCCGCACCTGAAGCAGGAGGACCATGGGATCCTAGGTGTGGAGGAGGAATAGGTGATGTAGGGGTGGCATGGGCACCACCGCAGGCACCGCTAGAAGGGGGAGGAGAAGGAGCATGGGATCTCCGACGGGAGGAGAGTCAGGTGACCACAATCTTACAGACCTGCTCCACCGCCCGCATGCCTGGCGATGGACCACTGTATCCTCCTCCACCGTGAGTTCCTCCCAGTGTTGCCGCCACTCGCCGTCCTCACCCTAGTAATGCGGAACATGGAGGGAGCACAGAGATGGCGAAGTGAAGGGAGTCGGAGCAGATGCGATGGCACTGGGGAGGTGCACGGTGGCGGCGCTCCGGTGGCCAAGAACCTCTAGGGAGGACGGGGCCAGGCAGAGGAGTACAAATAGCACCGGCCTGTGGGGAGGAGACCATGGGCGGTGAGAGGAACCAGCACGGAAGCTGGGCCTGGCCTTGCCAGGAACGAACTTCCGATTTGGTCACTCGACTTGGGCTAAGGGCGTGCGGCTGGTCAGCCCTTTGCAGGCCCTAGAGGCATTAAAGACAACCAAACAGGACAAATTTGGCCCCAGGGTGCCATGGCTAGGGCTTGGCAAGCAACCAAACACACCCATATGGATCAAGCTATGCTAAAACAGTAGAAAAAAAAGACTAAACAACAGAGACATAATAGAAAGGAAACATGAGTCACTCATATTTAATTATAGACGCAGGCTAAATAGAATGCCTGAAATGGGTCGTTTCTATTCATCAGTGCCTGTCCCTCCAATCTTCAAATCTTTAACTCTGCCATGCATCTTACTAACAAAAGACTGCAAGTTCAGAGATGTCTAACCAAAATAATTTAATTTCAAAATTAATATAAGGTCTCTCTTACATAGCTGCCTACTTCCTTCTTTGTGCTCGTGACGAATGTTATTTCAAACTAAAATATTGTATTTACATCTGTCTAGGATGACATCAAAAATGCAGATTGAAACATTGAAACCAAAATGTTTAGGTTCCATTGCTGAATTATTTTTCCTTTTCAATTTTTTAAATGTCATTGTGTTTAATGTGGTGTCCTATGGAACATAAAAGAGTAAAGCTGGACAGCTCAACTCTGGTGCATGTGGCAACCATCTGGTAGTGTCCTGCAGGTGCAGACTAAAGCATTAGACAGTTAGAAACGCAGAACCTGTCATAAACGTCATTAAAATGGGCATTGCTATGGTACACAATTACCTTTTAGGTAATATCTCATACAAATCTGAGCCATTGGTTTTCAGATTTTATAAAATAAATAAGTAAAAATCACATGAAAAGATTAAGAAAATCTGCCAATTACCGTAATCTCGAGAGAGGAACAGAACCACCAGCCCATTCCTCTCTCACCTCTTTCTCACGAGTCACCTCAGACAGCATGGAGGTTGCAAAAAACACATACATGTTGGACATGATAAGTATCGATAGGTAAGAGTCACGGAGGTTGCATGAAAAATACCTACACCAGCAGCTAACATGAACACGTTACATGCAGAAAGAAATCAACACCCTTGGTACGAAGAAAAATTAAGGTAACACGTTACAAGATTTCCATGTCCAAAGATAACGGCCACATTACATGAAAAAGGCAACGGGCATGTTTCTAATGTGAAAATGTGACAGTGAATCTCTGCTGTTCTTCTCCATCGTCTCTTGTCAATTTAACGCGCAAAGTCATAAAAAGCAGGATGCCAATATGTGGCTTTTTTGCTTTGCAGATTCTCCACCTCCATGAAGTGGCTTTCGCGATAAGCCTCTAACTTAAGATGCCTTAGCTGCGCGCTGAGCACCAGCCCGGGTTAGCCACTGTCTTGTTAATATGGAAGTCTGTGATTTAATGTATCAGTCAAATAATACGATGCTTTTCTGGCTTTTCCTGTTGATCGAACATGCAAATGTGAAATGTCCAACATCACTTCTTCCTGGGTCACACCAGCTGGAAGAGGCGCATCTGGTATAAGAGGATGGAGTGAAATTCAGTAGAGCTGAATGACATGATATTCAGAAATTTGGGTCACTCCATTCCAAGATGCAGAGAAGTTTTCAAAAAGGAATTTGCTGTGGTTGTACTAAGAGCAAAAGCTTCACTTCACCCCCACATAGATCAATGGCTAGACAATTTTGTGTAATTTTGGCTATTTTCTTTCTCTCTTTTTTTTGTTTCTTGAGACAAACTTATAAATTCTTTTTTGCGTATTCAAATTAAATAAAATTCTAGTAGGGCTTTGGCCCGTCCTGTTCCAGCAAAAAAAAAAAAAATCAGTAGAGCTGCCGACAGGAGACCCTAAGGAAATTTGCGGCTGCGTGTTCAAGAAAGGGAAGAGGAAAAAGAGTTTGACACTAGAAGTAGAACAAATGGTAACGGACAACGTGCGTGTCCAGATCCTGTTTCTTTTGTCCTAAATGACAGGTGTGTTATTTCTACCACTGTAAAATTAAAGGCAGGTGTCGTGGTTCCGTGAATTCTTAAGCAAGGCTGCATATGCAGGATGCACCAAATTGATGAGATCGCTGATTCATGCAATAGCACTAGCACTATCGCTTGGTCTTGGGGACCACTTGATTTAGCCCGCCCCTTTGATTCGCTAATGAATTTTTGCCTATTTTTATTAGATCCGCTATGATCTATAAAGTTGAAAGTTTTAAATATCTCTACTACATCTCTAAATGTTAGAGGCGCTACAAATCAGCTATCTATAGAGGCGGTTGTATTTTGAGCTGCCACTATAAATTGTTTTCTAGAAATCAAAAATATTGCCCCAAAAATAGCCAAAATGAAACCTTATTAAGCCCGCAGTCCCCAACAGGCAGCCTCACACGACTTCGATTCATCAAACACCGCCTCGTGCGAGATGTGCACACGCTCGTTGTCAGGTTGCAAAACATGTACGACTTGGACCCTGGCTCATACTCGGTGAACAACATCGGTGTACTCTGGTCATCTTTATTCTTCTGGTGCCGTCTGAACTCTCTGCCACGGCTTGCCTCGGCTCGGCTCGTTCTGGCTCGTTAGGATAACGTAGAAAGCTAGCTCAGCTCGGCTCATTAAAAGCTCGAGTCGGCTGGTTAAGCTCGTGAGCTAGGTAAAAAAAATTATAAAATATAATATTTGTATTTATCCAAAGATCAAGATATTAATAATACAAAAGTAATGCATCCAAACCATCTTAAATATGTCCATCAGTATATCCATACATAAACTAAAAGTAATATAGAATTACACCATACATATCTAATGCGGTCCATGAGTTTTTCTCACTAAAGTGTGACTCGTGAGCTAACTTGAGTTGGCTCGCTATAACTAATGAGCTAAACTGTTGGCTCCGCTCGAGTCGAGCTGAGCCGAGTTAGCCACGAGCCGAGCGAGCTAACGAGCTTTGAGTTCTTTATCAAGCTTTAAGCTAGATGATGCCCGCGTCCTAAAAATTTAAAAATAATTTGAGTAAAATAAAGAAGAAGAAAATATTTGAAAACATAAAGGAAAAAAGAAAGGAAAAGAAATTGAAGCAAAAGAAAAAAGAATTAGAAAACACGAAAACAGGACAAAAAGAAGATATTTGATTAGACCATGAAATGAAATAAAAAAGATAATAAAAGTAAAAAGTATAGTGAAAACATCAATATCCTCTTATCCTATTTGTTCGCGTCAAGGCCATCTCATCACCTACACCGTACTTTGCATTTTTATTGGGCCCAAACGAAAAAGAAAAAGGATGAAAAGAAAAAAACGCTCAACTGCAGCCCACATATCATTTAATAAGTAGATCAAATCGTCTGCGTGATGCTTCCGTTTCCGTCTGTTTAAGCAGTATCTTTCAAAATAGAATTCTGTAACACCCTAAATTTTTTTTGCATGTTTTTGAAATAGTCAGAATAATTTAATTTTGTATTTTTTATAGGCATTTAACATAGGAAAAATAAATATTTTTAAGAAATAAAATTATATCATGGCTAGATACATGTATGTGCATTCATGCTAGTGCATTGTTTATTTGGTGAAGTGTGGTTTTGACTAGATTTGAAAAATAAGTTCAAAAGAGTTTGAAAACCTATTTGAAAAAAATTCAAATAAAAGAAAAACATTTCTTTTACCTCCTATCTCTTTCTCTCTTTTTAGCCCAACCAGCCGCTCGGCTGCTCCTTACCCCGCACGGCCCGCTGCTCCTTCTCCGTGAGCGGCCCGTTTCTTTTCCCTCTTGGGCCAACACGCCATAAGCCCAGCAAGCCGCTGGCAGACCACGCGCGCTCGCCTTTTTCTTCTTGGGCCGCCAGGCTGAGGCCCAGCAAGATCGCGCCCCCGCGCGTCGCCTCCCTCGCTCTGGCTGACAGACAGGGCCCGCGCCACCTTCGTCCACCTCCGACCCGGAGACAAGCCGGATGAGACCGACCCTGACCCGCGCCGCCTCCACGCGCGCCGTTCGCTCTCCCTTTCCTCGGGCTATATAAGCCTTGACTCCGCGGTTGCAACTCCTCCACGAACCCTAGCCAGCGCCGCCTTTGCCTCGCTTGAGCAGTAACAGCCGCTGAAACCCTAGCCGCCACTGGGGTTCCGCCGGAGTTCAAAATTCGTCGCGGCCGTCGGTTCATTGTCTTCATAACTGGGCTCTAGACCTTCGCCTTGATCTCTTGAGCACTTGTGTGTCATTATTTTGGTTCGTTTTGGCCTAACCCGAGCCGCCGCCGTTCGCAGGGTGCCGCCATCCGCCGCGTTGAGCCACCCGCCGTCCTCGCTTCGTCTCGGCCTCCATCTTTGTCATAGGTGAGCGCGGCTCGTTCTTCTCTTTTGAATGGTACCGGTCCCGTCTAAAGTGATGGCCGGAATCGGCCGGCTCCTCGCCAGCGGCAATGGCCGCCGCCGCGGTCGGCCTCCAATCCGGCAGCATGCCGCCACCTGCCTTCTCGAATCAGATTTGAGCCGTCCATCTCAGATCTAACGGGCCTGGTTCGCCCGTACCCCTTTGACCGGCAACCTTGCAGAAAACCCCCTGGCCTTTTGTCTATTTTATTAAGAGCCCTTAGCGGTTTTCACCGATTACGCTTTGCTCTCTGGAAAACGTATTTCCTTCTTAACTGATTTCAAATACGCTTTGTCCAATGGAAGGCATATTTTTCCTTTTAACAGATTCTAGAATAAGTTTTATCCTCTAGAAGACGTATTTTTTTTCAGTTTCAAAATACATTTTTATCTATTTACAGTTTTGCCATTATCTTCAAATGCTTATAACTTCTACGTTTTAACTCCGTTTTGGTCCATTCAAATTCTGTTAGATTCATAATTTCGTAAACTACACAGTGGTGCCACTGTTGGAGTAGTTTGTAGACTTTATATTTTGAATTCATATTTAATGTATTTATCTGTCTATAGGAAATTTTTAAAAATTCATATCTTCGCCGTTATAACTCTATTTTCGGCGAACTTGACGTGTGTGTGATCGTAGAAGTGTGTAGAATAGTTTTATAATTTTTTTATTCTATTTTGATGAGATTGATATACTATTCCTTTAATAACTCTTTGTTTGCTTCGTGTATGTATGCTCGATTGGTGTGTTTAGGGTGGATTATCAATGTCGAGTTCAGACGGTGAGGGTTTTGTTGAGCAAGGCTACTTTAAGGATCAGCAGGACCAGCAAGACTTTGTGAATCAAGATAAGTATAGCATGGATCTTCCTTGTTACCTATACACTATAAATAATATTTCATATGCCTGTGTCCACTTGAATACCCTAGAGCTTATAACTAGATGTTGCTATCTTGATTCCTTTACACCTTTGGGTTGCATTGGGTAGTTATGATGCTAGTGCTTAATGAATATCATGATCTTATGACTTGATGAGTATTTATGTCATAAACAGTAATAATGATTTTTAACCACATGAGGGCTAGTCTGTAACAGAACCTCCGGGATTTAACGTATAACTGTGAGGGCTATATGGCTCTGGCTTTAGTTGTCTAGGGGACCTTTTCTAGCTTATTAGCGGTTTCCATTTTGGCGCAAGAGGGGTGTGTCCGGGTTGGGTGTAGTTAGACCCCTGTCTATATGTGTATAGGCTGCAGTTGTGTGCCATCTAGAAGGGGGATACTACATTCGTAGGGTAAAAAAACCTTAGCGGCCCTAACTTGTTAGACGAACCCTTAGGTGGCTTTATATGTTTTGCGGTGGTTTGGGAGTAATTAACCCACTCAATTGTAAAACCTGACTCACAGTAAAAGTGTACACCTCTACGCAGAGTTAAACCGATATATCGTCCGTGCCCTACGGTTAGGGCGGCCTTAGAATCTTTATATTAATGATGATCTCTCCTGCCATGTTAAAATATTCATTTATCTATTATTGTGTTATTATTCATTTATGTTACAATGATCATGATGGTGTGGGGAAAATACTTCTACCTTGATGCTACTTAATTCCTCAAATTGATAATCTTATAAAAGCTAAATGCAGTCAAATAGTGTCAGCTTAATTGAGCCTCATTAACCCATGTTATGCTTGTTGAGTACGGTTGTGTACTTACGCTTACTTTACTTTCAATTCTGAAAAATCCCGGATGGGTAACAGATTAAGGTTAGAATAAAAGCTATCATAATGAATACTAGGCTTGGTGTTCACCAGTTGGTGTGTCCCTGTGTGGAGCTTCCGCAATAAAGACATATTAGTTATCTATTTATTATGTACAAGACTCTGTGATAAATATTGGTTCGTTATGTAATAAACAGGGTGATGATACTCCTTGTAAATTATCATTTTATATGTGCGATTGTTCCTAAGACGTATATAAGGCTATTTATATATTTTATTTTTATCCTTAAAAATAGAGGGTGACAAATTCTTAAATAAACAATAGTTTGTTTCCGACGTCTACGAACAGCACATAAACGATTACAGGCAAAAGCGAAACCAGGCAGCGGCAATGCAAAAAGGCACCATGAGGCAATGCAGGCTAACACAAGCTTACACACAAAGCCTCCTGAAACTTTTGCACAACATAAATACGTCCCAAGCTTTTTTTTTCGAGACAGTGCAATCCCAAGCCTATTAGAATGTACGTAAGATAGTTAATTAGCATTGCCTTTGATCATCCACCTGATGATAACTAACGAGAGTAGCAGTCGATTGGAACCAGAGTACACATGCTGTGGGATGCATGGCGGATCCAGTCTCAATCGTGGACAAGCTCATCGGGTCCGCGTTCGCGATCAAGGACATGGTGGAGACGGCCCAAGACAACAAGAAGGAGTGCCGCGACATCGAGAAGCGCGTGGCCAGGCTGCGCCCAGTGCTGTCGCAGCTCAGGAATTCGACCATGGAGCTAACGGAGAAGAAGAACCCAGTGCTGTCTGACGCGCTGGCGGATATGGGGGAGACCCTCCGGCGCGCGCTCAAGCTCGTCACGTCCTGCCAGAGGCGGAATGTCGTGTGCCGATGCTGCAAGGCCCGGAAGCTCTCCAAGCGGCTGCGCAAGGTGCACGACGACATCTCGTACGGGATGCTGCACGTGTTGATCGCGACTACTGCCCAAATCGTCATCCCGCCAAGGGATCACCTGCTCGTTCCGACAGATGCCTCGTTCGGGCCGCCTCCACCTCCGGTTGTTGCGTATTATGAACCGCCAACAAAGGTATGCTTATTTCAAATTCCTGTCTTCGGTTATTTAGTCCGACAGATGCCTCTCCTCCGCCCGAAGGAACTACTAACAAAAATACAGTAGAAAGAAACTAGCTGAAAAATATATGGAGAGCTTTAAACCTACTCTCAAGTCTCAGCGTTGTACAATTCACGTTTTCTTTTTGTAATTCGTTTTTTTGGGAAAAGAGAGCTTTTAAAATAACAAGGCAAAATGTTACAATCTTGAGTGTTTAAGAGATCAGTGAGACAGGCAAGTGCCCGTCTCCACCACGTGGCCGTATGCACATTATTTCTTTTTGCAATTCTTGTTCTTCAAATCCAGCTATATTACACCACGTAGGCCTAACCAACTTGGTGTATCATCCGATTCATGCTTATTTTTTGTTGCCTTATATAAATCCTTATATGTTTTATGTTTTAGGAAAAAGATTAATGTAAGTTATAAAGTGGTTGGAAAAAAGACGTGGAAGCTTCTTCCTTTCCGGATACGACCATACATGCTCAAACTAATGGCCCAATAAGCTAAAATTTGAGTTTCGTTTTATCAGTTTCCACCATGCTTGTACTTTCTCTAAGCGACATTGCTGGAGTAGTATCTACATCTACATTCATAACATACATCCTGCATCCTAAAACATGTACACATCTCATAATGTATGTTTGACTAATTTTTTTAGAAAATACTATCAATACATATACATAACTAAATTTATTATGAAAAATATTCTATGATTACTACTAATACTTATTATTACGTATCATACACATTAGTAGTTTTTTTATATATGTTTTCAAACTTTTTTTAAAAAATATAACTCGAAAGAGAGCGTGGAGTTACTTAAGGATCAAATGGAGTAATAGATTATTTTGCTATTTCAGATGGGACATCAGCCACAACAACCTCTTGGTTTCAAAATCTCAGATATCTAACATGCAATTATCCATCCCCATCTTTCCATTTTGTTAATTATCTGTCTATATTATACACAAAGGAGTTCAATTTGGATCACAACTTCAAAATTCAATTATCTCTTGAACACCTATCTCCCTCCCAGAAAGCCTTTGAAAAACCTCCAAAAAAACAACCTAATTAGAGCACGAGTTTTAAGGTTCCTGCCATGGATTACATCCTTGACTAATCTATATCTTGCATTTTAAGTAGTCAAACAAGATTAACTTTGATAAAAATAAGAAAGATAGTCAAACATTTCTTGAATGGTGTACGTCCAGGCATTGCTTCCAGGTTTTTAAATTGACCTAGTCCAATGATACACTATGGATCATTAGACTTGCTCTGCCACACACTTGATATATAGGCATGTATACTTGGTCGAGGCCAAAAGAGCTTCTCCTAACGTGCATATTTTATTTTTTTGGTTTCAATATAAAATTAGTCGATATAATAGTAGTCTACCATGTCTTTTGCATGAAATACTATAAGGAGATGAAATCGGATGGTTCATTTGTGCAAACTTTGCTATACGTCAATGATCGGAGTTCTTGAATCTCGGTGAATACAATTAATTACTATGTACCATTATAAATCCACATTTGTCATAGAACACCATATTATTTTATTATTGATCACAAACCTAAGGAGAGAAGGTGAAAAATGTCACATTTGCAATCCACACATCTCCACCTTATCAACCCCTACCTCTCCCCTCTCTGCTACGTGTTCCATGTCCTTTCCTATCCATTTGCTTCCTACTTGTAGAAATCACTGGTGGGCCATGTCAATGTCTACTACCCCTACCTCGGTGGGCTAACCCTACGCCTCACTAGCATTTACTCCCCAGAGCTGCATGGCCTCCGCCGCTGCATGAGCCCCATGCATGATGCACCACCGCCATGCTCTCTCCACAATCATGCCCCCAATATGGCCTTGTTTGGATGTAGTTGTAACATCAATCCACTTATGCTAAGGTAGATTGGAGTGTAATTTAGTTTAAGTTCCACTCCAATCCACCAAACATATTATTCACAAAATAAAAAACTTCGACCGCAACACATATGGATTAATGTGAATACGACTATACATCCAAAGTAAGGCCTATGGTGGCCCATTGTGTTAATATAACCATCAGAGGCAGTTCTAGCCATGGCCATATCCTCACCGTGGTTGCCCACAATTTTAATCATCAGAGCTAGTGACCTGACTGCTAAGAGCAATTGTCTTTAGGACATCTTTGAGCCAGCACAACGCCAAAATGTGTTGATCAAAAGCTTGAGATCTCAAGGTTCCGGATGTACTTGCGGCCAATGAACCGCTTGAACCTTGATTGTCTAATACAATGCCGACATCTGGCAATGGCTATGGTACATAAGCACATCAACAATGTTACAATGCAGATTTCTAGTATTTGCAACTACCTCTCATCTAAATCTTGGATTATGGAAATCATTGAAACTTTCATAAAAAGATACATAAAAGTATTTCTTTTATGTCAACAGCGCACAAAGAAAACAAGTCAAGTTATTTTATTAAGTGCTGTCCTTGGTCTGAAGCACCGTTCTTGGTTGGAAGCAAAGAATTGTTGTGCCATTCTGCCATGGCCCAATGTGCCTTGCATGCCTAGAAGGTAGGATCTGCAACGGCACGAAGTAAGAGATGTCCATGCTATGCCATGGCGGCACGGCCCAAGTGTCACAACCACACACATCAGACACACAGTCTAGGTTATACGCCTGGTGCGTGGCACACTCTTGATGCTCATTAATTATTAAGGCATGTTGGGAGATGAATGGGATCGTGAGCGTGTTATGGTGGTCTAGAAGGATCTGGGTTGTATGTAACTAGGGCGCGCGGCTTTCTAAGAGAGTGTGAGGGATGGCTGCTTCACAATGCATAGAGCAAGAAAATGAAGACATTGTACAAAACAACATGATCCTACGTCCTCTCTCTCTCCTAAGTGCTGAGAAAAATAGTAAAATAGTTGATGTACAATACAATGTACAAATGCAAGTAATCATTTGGTTTTGTATATTTAGTATCCACTACTAATGAAATTTTCTTATTTAAGGACAATCTCTTTGCGTATATTGTTATGTTTGTTCTGGTTGACTGGATTGTGCAGCTTAATTATGCTTGCTTATGTAGGCTTGCATAATGCTTAAAACAAGCCTAATCTTAGATATAAGTTTGGCAGAGCTCTATCACTAAGTAATCTTTAGGTTTTCTGTAGCTAGTCATCTGTAGCTCTAGGGAATCACGGATCAAGAGCTACAGACATTGTTAAAGAAAACATTTAAATAACTTGAATTAGTCAATAAAAATACAGATCGACCATACACCTTAATGATTTTTCACATGGACAAAATCGTTTAGATTTTCAAATTTCACAAAGTTTTTAAAATTTCAACCAAAATTTTGGTGGTTTCTGTGATTACCATTTTATCGTTTCCCTCTAGTATCTGTGTCACAACTCGTAGATCAACCCTAGATAAACTTTTCAATTACTTGATATTTATCATCCATATCCATGGCACCACTATTTATCTTTGATATGGATTTATTTGGATCCTTAAGTTATGGTGGCTCTTGTTTTAGCCATATCTCATAACGTTATTATGAATCTACTTTTGACTTTTAAACATTGGTATTAATATATGATATATTGGTTTATACTAAGTAATGTTGAAAATCTTTTCCATTGTACCATTTAATTTAATCAAAACTCTTTTTTATTTTATAAAAATTGGCACTCATTGCAATGCCAGATGTCATAATTGTTCACTAAAGCCTACGTCATGACTCTTAGGCCTTGTTTAGTTCATGTAAAAGTAAAGTTTTGGAGTCACATCAAATGTTTCATGGGATGTGGGAAAAGGTGTTCCAATACCAACAAAAAAAAAATGAATTATAGAACTCGCATGTAAATTGTGAGATGAATTTATTAAAACTAATTAATCTATCATTAGCACATATTTACTATAGCATGACGACATTGTCATATCACAGACTAATTAGGCTCAAAAAGTTCGTCTCGCAAAATACACGTAAACTATATAATTAGTTATTTTTTAATCTATATTTAATAATCTAAGCATGTGTCGCAACATTCGATCGGATCAGGTGTAATGTTTTTGACAGGGATCTAAACAAGGCCTTAATATTGGTGGTAAGGGTTGAAGTGAGATCTAGTGCAATGGGGGTAATCTAAATAGGATATTGATACATAAGCCTAGCAATTACTATGGTTTGCAGTAATCTTTCGTTGCTCAAAATATTGAATTTTCCAATCAAAAAATATATATGCATAGTAATATGGAGCTATAAAAATAAAGTGCCTGCAGTACACTGTCAAAATATATATACATAATGTTTCAGTTATAATGTATTAATTTATCTAAAGTATTAATTTACAGAAACTATTATTATGGATTTTGAATCAATGTCAAATAATTTAATAGTGTCATTGGAATACGTGTGTGAACTTTTTCATGATTGGTGATACACACATATATCGACCAATCATGTTGTATGCTTGATATGCATGTTGGTACAACATATGAACGTTACTTCAATTAGTTTTGCATAGACGTGTAACTTACTGTTATTTGCACATGTTTCATGTATTTTGTAGACTTGATATTTTAGAATGTTTTAAAAAGAATAGAAGTAGTATTTTAGATGAAAAGTTGAGAGGCTATGAGATTATCTATCACAACACGGGGCAATTTAGATGCAAATTTATGGATTATTTAGATCATTTTCATATTGATATAGGTGGTGATTTAGATACATATTTTAAATATTTATTTATTTTATTTTATAGTTGTGGTATAATTATTTAGAGAATAAAAATCATCCGTTTGAAGCTCCAATTTGTAACAGTAACACGTTCATCTCTTTGAAAATTTATATGCATTGAAGAACATCTAACTTGGTGCAGTACTGACGATGACGTATATGAAGAAGGAATTAAGATGCCTTCTCATCTCTTTCGTGGTAAGATGGCATCTGCCACATCCTATCATCGTCACAAAACCTGTGAACGCATTTTTGGTTATGCTAATTTCTGGTAGTATTACCAGTGTCAGTACATGGCTCCATCAAAATTTAGACTGATACACGGTTGTAAGTTGTTTTTCTTTTTGGCTTCTACGGCAGGGTTAACAAAGTTCAGTTTGTCTGAGCTGGAGGCAGCTACAGATGGATTTGCAGCGGGAAACGACATTGGAGGAGGTGGCTCCTCGGGTAGTACTGTCTTCAAGGTACATCATATGGCAATTGTTCTTTCTTCCCTCGGTACGTGCACCAGTTTGGCAACAACTAAACTGCTCGATTTTAATAGCCTGAAAATATGTGGAGTGTTAGAAATTGACATGTTATTGATGTAGTAAGGTGTAGGGGTGAACCCATGAAATTGTACTAAAATACGAAAAAAAAGGAATTTGGAGACACCAATTCTCAGAGGCAGGCTTTAGGAAACAGTGGCTGCACAAATAAATTTACAACGTTTTAGTATGAAACCTATGAAAACAAAATTTATATAAAAATTATCTAGCTCAACTGGACCTACAACTATATAGTTTAAAACGTTTTTTATTTGATACCACTTAGGAGCCCAAAAATATTCATCACGAGCTCTTATTTCTAATTGAAACTTGATTTTTATTTTTGTTTCTTCTGTAAAATTGATTTTTAGTGATGGCCTCTGAAAATTGCTCTCACCAAATATACTGAAGAAAATGGTTACATTATTGCAATCAACAAGAGAGGGTTGAAATCTTCAGTTCGAATCATATGAAACCACATCTGCGACAAAAAACTTGATGTGTCACATTTAAATAGATGCTTGTTGAGGTGTCCTCAGGATTAATTCTTTTGCTATTTAGTTCTGTTAATAAAATTTAATTAGAAAACTGATTTTCAGATTTTCAGAGATGATTGGTTTATTATCTGGTCCACCTCTAAAAAATTTCTCAGAGGCCCGCTGCCCCGCTTACTATACCAGGCCCAGAGCTGTACCAGGCTCACCTATTTATATCTGTATAATCTGTTAACCATCTCAAGAAAACCGTTTCCTATAACATAGTACAATTTAGAGATTTTAGGACAGAATACATGAGAACAAAAAAAAAGACGCATGTGCGCTCGCTTTATTTTGTAATCAGAGGTTACCATCAACATTCTTCAGTGACAATGTAATACAACAAAATTTATGCAACTGTTTAATGCAGAATTAACTTTGTCCCTAGAATTCTTTATATTTGAGTACAAGTGTGATACAATTTCAAGATTATGTACTAAAGCCTCACAAAAAGTAGTTATCAGATTATTTATCATTTGTAGTTTGCATATAATATAGTTAATAATTGTATTTTGAGAACATCTTCCAAAGCTTCTTAAAAACATTTAGTAAACATGTGAACCAAAAATACAGGAACCCTCTTTCTTTGCTTTTCTCCAATAGTTTGTTTCCGAAAACACAAAACCGGGTGGGATGGAGTAAAACCAGGTGGGAGAGAGGGAAAACCAAGGAGATGGGGCTGGCTCCTCGACAGCAGTCGCAGAATGCATGCCTAAATCATAAATACTGACTCAATCATACAGCTGAATCAGGAATCTTGTACGGTAGTTCTACTGCTAAAGCAGCACTGAATAACAAATCAAAGTTGACAGTAAAATTATTACGAGTACTGTTTATTCGCTGAGAAGTATTAGCCGTAGGAAAAGCACGGCCATTCCGGACAGACCAATGCTTTTTTACATAATGGATTCATTAATGTGGCTCTATATCCATGAAGAATATACACATGCAAAAAGAGAACACTTAGATTCACACCTCAACAAAGAGGAAAACACACAACCAAAAGACGAAAAGGCTACGATATTGGCACATCCCTGCTTCCCGACATCAACCCCTGAAATGGCCAGACTTGGTGAGTGGAAGTCATCAAATCACCGCCAGCCCTAGTGCGCCATCGTTGCGAGCCTCCCCTTGTTCCATCTTCGTCCACTTCAAGTGAGGTGACGCCACATGTTGCTGGGTTAGCCCACCTTCAGCGTTGTCATCTAGTGACAGGATCCAATTTCACTCAACCGGATTCCAAGGCCTCCGCTGCCCATAAGGAAACTGGTCATCAATCAGATTTCAAAACACGTGGAGCCTACTACCCGCCTACACCGGTGCCGGATCTATGCCGCTGCCCACTGGCCTTGGCTACCGCCCCATGCGACCAAGGCGCGTGCCTGAGAGCACCAAGAGTAGGAGAAGTCCAGCCGTGATTCTCCTTACCCTGTCGGATATCTGGTGTTGAGCTCAGGTGGCGGCCAGGGGCTTAGAAGGCACTAGGAAGTTCTCAGCGGCAGAGTTGCCTGAGAAGGGCAACGTGGGGGCTTTGAATGAACATGCCTGTTTTCGTTCTCCTGACAAACCAATGCTATAAATATTAAAGACAGTTTTTTTATTATATATAGCCAACTTAAGAAAACACATACTTAAGAAATCACTCCTTCAATGATCTTGGTTAGGAAAACAAAACCATTAAAACTAGTAACGCTGCATAGTGACTCGTGGCCATCTAGTAGAATCAACGTTTATTGTTTGATTTTTACTGAAGTTATTACCTTAGTGTTTCCCTTTATGTTTGTACTTTGTAGGGTGTACTGCATGGTGAACTTGTGGTTGCCATCAAGAAATTCAAAGATCCACCTAAGTCTCTTGTGGCACGCATTAGTGATGAACTTCATATTGGATCAAATCTTCAGCACAGGGTTAAAAACAACAATATAATTAGAATCCTGGGATATGGCCACGAAGTAATACAGAAACATGGTCTAGTTGAAACTCATATTTTTATTATCGAAGAATATATGGCAAATCGAAACATGGGCAACATTATCTATGGTATTTTCCACGCTGGTTCTGTTCACATCATTGCTGTCTAAACGCTTGTAGTCCCTTTCCTCTCACACAACTTGTATTTTGTAGGATGCCAAAATGGTTGGACTTCCCGCTTCCGAATAATTCAGGCGCGCGATAGCCAGTGGCTTGAGTTACCTACACGAGCAACACATTGTTCATTTGGATCTGAAACCAAGCAACATCGTTTTGGATTCTGATATGAATCCTCAGATAACTGGTCTTGGAAGACCTCGAGAGTTGTTTGAACCATTCACTCGT
The DNA here is from genome assembly GCA_023333625.1 of Bothriochloa decipiens. Lineage (NCBI taxonomy): Eukaryota > Viridiplantae > Streptophyta > Magnoliopsida > Poales > Poaceae > Bothriochloa > Bothriochloa decipiens. The sequence continues at coordinate 62,108,009 of CM041633.1, read as the reverse complement.
GACGACAGCATAGCTGGCACAGTGTAAGATCAGTTCCATGTAATGAATATTTCTATTATATTAGCGCCATCACAAGATGCCCTCGTCTCTTTACATTTTCATGTTTTTTCTTCATTTTACTTTCCTGATATTGACCATTTTCGTCCAACTGTTTATTTTAGTGGCTATATGCCTCCGGAGTACATCTTGTAAGGCACTTTATCGACCAAGTACGACATCTATAGTTTTGGCATCACCCTCCTTGAGACGATCAGCAGTATGTATGTACATGAACCATCAAGTCACCAAGCTGCACTTGAGTGGGTGAGTAAGCATTACGCTCATTCATACGGATGTGTACCCGGCAAACTTAATTAATCGTCAGTTTTTCCACTGTTTCTTGTGGAATTTCAGCATAGCTAGTCCAGCAACCCGTGCTCCTGCACAGGCTACCATTGAGATACTTAACCAAAAAAAACCCTATTTATTTAACATTTGAGATTCTACAATTGTGTGTTTTTTATCTACCTTTGTTTTGTTTTCCACTATGGTTGACTTTTTCTAGTATATATATTGCCGTGTTGGACCTACTCTCTTTATTATAAATTAGTCCTCTAACATGTGCTCACGGGATAGAATCTCAGTAGACATGCATTAGTCATTGTTTAATAACTCAAAATAAGAAAATTTACTTTTATTAAGCTACACATTTTCTAACATAATAGAAACAATATATACTTTGTACTCTCCATCTATAGTTGTGAAAACTATATGTTTAGTCATCTATATCCATAGTTTGTAAACTTTACATGTCACCTCTATTTATTTTTAAAACGTATTTATTTGAAACATTACACCAAACTGTGGTGGCTGTTGTTGTAGCTCATATCTTTTGACATCATGAATCTAAGTTTTCATTTTTAAACTATAATCTTGTTAATTGGGACTTATTTTACATTCTCCAGTTAAATCAGAACCCTTGTGCTTATTGGATATTTCTTTAACTCCTGTTTATACTTTCTAAATAAGGTTATGTCAGGCCATAGACTATACTATATTAAGGACTACAATGGCGTGAATAACACTAAAACTGGCACTATGTAATGATTGTTTACCATCATGGATGACCTAGAGAGGACATTATTATGTGTAATATTATTATTTTATATAATATAGGGCCATTAAAATTAAATTAGCAATATTAGTATTTTATTCAAAATATATAAACTTATTTAAAATAATGAGTTAAAATTTATTATTGTAAAGTACCATATAACTTTAACTGTGAATTATCAATGTCAATGCTATGAGTTGTTTACAGATATTTCATTGGTTATTAAAATAAATATTTTAACCTCTTGCATACATATTTATCTAGTCCACATAAGGGAATGCATCATTGTGCTTACTTTTAATTGAACATATACATGCAGTGCTTTAGGCTAACCGTGATGAGTAGTTTATATTAGATATTTAATTAATCAACCGCCCATTAAAATTTCCTCTCGTGCGGCCACCTTCTTTTGGGCAACGGTATTTTAGGCTAACCGTTAATGTGTGAACTAATATTTTATTAATATATTAACTAATCTTTAACGTGATCGGGCCTATTATATTAGATATTATATTAACCACGGTCATTCAATATGTTGTGCTGTGTGGCTAGAGTTTTTCTTTAGCATTGTATTTCAGGATATTTTTTTATTTTTTGAGGGAATCAGGCTATTTTTTATTTATAACGTGGATGTAAGTTTTTTTTATAAAAATAAAAAAGATCTAATGGTGATAGGTAGTTAGAGTCTTCTGATTAATGGCTAGATGTTTCTGAGTAATATGAGAATTTCTAGATTTTTTTTCTAGTGCATCTAGTGAGAATTAATGTAGAGCCTCTAATTAGTAATAGTAGTATTTTTATTAATCAAGAGCCGATTAAAATTTCCTCTCGTGCGGCTACCTTTGTTTTTGAAGGGCAACAATATTTTAGGCTAACTGTTAATGTGTGACCAATATTTTATTAATATATTAACCAATCTAACGTGATCGGAAGTACCTATTATATAATAGATATTTTTTAACAACGGCCATTCAATATTTTGGGACGTGTGGCCAGAGTTTTTTTAGTAATGTATTTTGGGCTATTTTTTATTTGTAAAGATGGAGGTAGATACTCTTTTTATAAAAATAAAATAGATCTTGGGTAGTTAGACTCTTCTGATTAATGCCTAGATGTTTCTGTGAGAATTTTTAATAATTTTTTTAGCGTATCTGGTGAGAATTAATATAAAGCCTTCGCTAAAGCCTCTAATTAGTAATAGTCTATCGCACTGTATATATCTCCTTCTCTATACTGTCATAGCCAGAGCATCCTCAGTTTCATGCTCTGGATAAAGCAAAACCTTTAACCGTTTGTGATGCATTTCTTTTTTCTTCTTGTGGTCTCAGGCTTGGGAGGCGCATGAAGGTGGAAGAATGGGGGAGCTGCTGGACCCATCCATATGCGATGGAACTCAATTGATGGAGGTACGAAGATGCATGGAGCTAGGGCTTATGTGTGCCCAGGAGAAGCCGGAAGACCGTCCCAACATGACCGATGTTCTTGGCATGCTAAACGCGGAGAAGGAGCTGACGAACCCGATCCGACCAGAATACACCACAAAGAGAAGGCCCAGGGCCACTGCCCGTAGTGGGGCATTCTACAACTGTTTCTAGCAATTGCATATTCACGTCCAGATATTTGTCAGTTGAAACCAATGATAAGACAGACATACAAATATACATGGCTAATTTCTATTTTAGAAATATATAATGGGTTCATTTGACTCAGTAAATATCATTCAAAATATGATAAATCAGCCTAATATAATATGGCAAGGTGAAAAAATCAAGGTTATTCTAATGATTCGACATCATTAAATAGCGAATACTCACCCAAAACGAATCAAGTGAACAATTTTTAGACATACCTTTTTTGAAAGAAAATCCTACCTCTATCCCTTTTTGGCAGCCATCGAACCCAATCACTGCCGGAATCCGAGGCTTTGTTGAGTGCCAAATGGTTCTCCTAATGTGTTTTTTCGGGCACTCGACAAAGAGCTCTCGACAAAGTCTGCTTTGCCGGGTGCTTTCTTTTCACTTGGTAAAGAGAATTTTCATAATATATTTTGAGGCAGTAAATTAATTCAAATAAAAAAATTTCCACTACAAAATTGTATAACTTCTCAAGATCTACAAAATTTATTTTGGTCATTTCTTCATTTGACAAATCGATACTAGTTTGTACACAAAAATCTACATCTTCCTCGTAAGTTTCATAAACTACAAGAGATATAAGATTTGTGAACAATGTTAGAATCACTATGTCAGATAAATAAATGACCAAATAACCAAAATAAACATTGTAGATCTTAAGAAGTTATAGAATGTTGTAGCTGAAAACTTTTTCATTTGATTTCATCTTATCATGCAAAACTACGTTTGAATTTTAAAATTTAAAAATTCAAATTTTTTCAAATGACCTCGGACGAAAAAACACCTAAAATAAACTTTGTCAATCTTAAGAAGTTATGAAACTTTATAATTGGCAACCTTTTTATTTGAATCCATCTTGTCATGCAAAACTGCATTTGAATTTAAAAAATAATAAAATTTGAATTTTTAAAATGACCATGGTTGGAAAAACACCCAAAATAAACTTTATAAAGCTCAAAAAGTTATGAAATATTGTAGTTGATAACTTTTTCATTTGAGTTCATCTTATCATTCAAAGCAACGTTTGAATTTATCAAATTTAAAATTTAAATTTTATACTGGAGAAACTTTCTAAACAAAAAATGTACATCTCAAAAAGTTATGAAACCTTTTAGCTAACAAGTTTTTGATTTGAATTCATTTAGGGGCCTCAAACAAGAAATTTACTCTTGGATTAGTATAATACGTGGGAAACTAGAACTATATATAGACACATATGATAGAGTAGTGGAGTGGTTATGGGAGATACCACACGAGGAGAGGTCACGAGTTCGAATCCCTGTTGCCGCAAAGTGTGCAAAAATCCAAAAAAAAGACCGTGGCTAGGGGCTTATGGGCGCTGGTTGGGTGGGGCCTCCCCTGAAAAAAATTACTATTATTTAAAGGTTTTTTCTCATCTTCACCTGTGCCGAGTGTCGGGCACTCGGCAAAGCCTTGGCCGAGTGCCCGATAAATGACACTAATGAAACATTTATTTTAAAATGCAATAACTTTTAAATGGTGTATCCATTTGTAATTCCATTTTACACCACGTAACCAGGAGAACAATACTAGATCCCACTTGTTTATATTTTGAAGATTTTTTCTATACTAATTTATGTATATTAACTTATAAAATATGACTTGCACCATTAACTTATAATATATAATTAGCACAGAAACACAAAAGTCATGAAAACAAAACTTATGTGCAAAGGTTATTAAGCACAAAAGAACAATTAGCCTATAACTTTAATCCTAAAACTGAGAAACACAAAAGTTACTCAACATAAAAAGGAATGAATTAACTTATGCTAAAACATGAGAGCACAAAAACTATGGAACATAACTTAAGTTCTCAAAAATAACTTGTGTATATAAGTTGTTCAATACAGCTTATATGCAGAAGTTCTAAGTTATGTGTCGTAAGTTAGCAAGTATAAAGTTGCTACGACCTAGAAAAAACTTAGAAACATATACAAGTGGAGTCTACTTTTATTCACCTCGTCACGTAGAATATATCAGTGTAGAATTGAAAAAGATACACCGTTTAAAAGTTATAGCAGCTTGAAATAAATGTTTTACCTTTTTTTGCTAATGTCAGCGCTGACATCGGCACAAGCAAAAAAAAGTTAACGGGAGGGCAAGGTGCCAGCTGAGATGCACGCAGCCGCAGATGGTTGGCTCACTTCCCATGGAGTGAACAGTCACCCAAATTGATTTGTAATGAACCTCCAAACTTTTCACCTTTGACGACAACTTTATATAGGTTTGTTTAATAAATTTATTTATTTTAAAATACAATTACCTTTTAGAAACTACCCTCTTGGTTACAAATTTTAAGTCATTTTAGCTTTTTTCATATACATACTTAGCTTTTACTAAATATGTAGAAAAAAGATATATACCTGGAAGTGTCCGACAACCTATGCTCTCGCACAGGCTACACAATCTTAAGACACATAGGATAAACACTATGTATGGTGAGTAGAAGACTGTTGCATGGGAAACTGAAGGAGACTAACAGCAGAAAGGGAAGTGGTACCGCTCCATGCGTTTTCGATTCGTTCATTGCTTAGTGCGTGGTGGAGGGAAGGGAACTAATATAATGTTCCATATATGATTTAAGAATGGTGTTGTGTAGTGGCTACAATAATTAATGAATGAGATTGGTGCCGTGCGAGATATCATTACTGGAGGGGAATGTGAGCTGTGGGAGAACAATGGTGGAGACTGATGCTGTGCGAGATATCATTATTGAAGGAATTATTACACAAGTACATAATAGTAGTATAACATAAATACAGTAAAATAAAAAAAACAAGCCACAAGCTGACAGCGAACTAATTTTGTAGTAACCACCCAATGTCGATGGACTAATTTGTGCAGATATGGGCGGGGACGCAGTCATCCGCGTTGAATGTTTTTCCGACCATGAAAAGGGGGATGAACCTACGGAGCTGGCAGGCACAGTCCTTGCCCTTGGCCATCAAATTTTCGCAGCACTCAATCTTGCCGGACAAGAGCGGCGAACGGATTCTATGGAGCGCCTTGATGCAGCCACTTATGTCGCAGTTCTCCTGCGCCGCCAAGACGGATGCCACCATCACCAGGACTGCAAGGCACAGCATCGCCATCTGAATCTTCGTGCTCCTCTTGGCAGAGTTGCCTTCGCACAACCTCCTCTGCCTGCCTGCCTCTGGTTCTCTCTCTCTTCTATCTCTCCCTGTCGGTGTATTGTTCGGAACTACACCTAGGGGGTTTGAAAAACGGGTGAAGTCCCGGTCGCGAAAAAAACACCCAGGGGGTTTAGGATTTCGGGGTGATTCGTTGAGGCTCTGGTGGAAACGATATGCTTCTTTTATAGAGCTACTCGGCTTGGGTTTGCTAGTATAAAAAAAGGAGATGCTCAAACAACTTACATGTCGATGCATGCGCGTGTAGTAGTCTCGCTAAGATGTCTGGAAAAGAAACATGAGACCAACTGGCTGAGATATATATGGCAGGATGATGCAGTCTCGCTCTTGCAAAGAAGCCAACATATATCATGGGCTCACGGCAACAAGACAGAAAACAGAGTCTCGAGAAACAGAGTTGATGCAGCTTCAAATGTGCCTTTAACTAAGTCAGTACCTGCTAAAACTGCTTGGGTGGTTTCATGGTTGCTAACAAAGAAGAGGCTATTTACTACTCACCTCGCACAGCAAAAATATGATTGACACAGGATACAATACTTTGCTGGAATCATTGCCTTGTCTGGATCTTAAGGGCATAGCATCTTCTCCATTCCACGTAAAGCCGTGAGGATAGTGAACCAATCGATGCACTCAATCACGGCTTCTGAGGTTGTCGATTGTCGGCAAAGTATCTGCGGACGGTGTTTACACCTGGCGATTGTCATATACATACGCCACATTTGCACTCGTACCCAGAGTCCATCTAAATTATAAACGGATTACTGGGCAATAAAAATATACTTGTAATATGAAGTTCCAAACAAATTATATAGTTTACCAGCTGTATGTGTGTGTTCAAAATGATACAACCTTATTACATGCAATGTAAGCCACAGACGAGGTAGCCACCTCAAACGTGGCATAACATAAATATGTTCGGCGCTTATTAGCAATGTACGAACCATAGAATATGAAAGTGGAGAAACTAATACTGTACTCATACAAGCCAGCAGTTCACCATGAAGGTACTCCAATAGAATAGCTTGGGTGGAGATAAGCCGACACACTATTCTGAGTCATCATCTGACTGCATGCGGAGCTCCAAATCATCATCGAAAGTGGTCATGCACAGTCAGAAACTTGAATCAGAAACACTATAGTTCATAGATAATTCTTTTTAATCTTCAATTGATATTACTCATCTCACAGACATAAATTATCTGATGACTGAAGGCATATTAATTTCCTAATAAAGAAGAACCACAAAAACTAAGGATAATCGATGGTCGAGACAGCACACTACATATATCAAGATAGGAGACTAGAAAACAGAGTCTCGACAGGTGGCCAGAAACAGCTAAGCAAGATATTTACGTATATAATGGACTTGATGCATTACGTATATAATGACGTACTGCAAATGAAACCACTTCATACATTGCAACAACTTGTCAGCATAACGTGGGGAAAATGACTGAAGCCACAACATGCCCATTAATTTATATTTGAGGCCTGTTAAAGATACTGACACATCTCAAAACTCTTTGATATTCATGTGTTGGCAAAATGAATGCAATTATATGCTGGATAGACCTAGAAGACCACTGTAGGATGCTTGTAAATAGCCAGCTACAATTCAGCTTAGAGCTGTCCAGTTCAATTATATTAGCACCCTGAGACAGTTGAATCGAGCTAACTCTCTCCTTGTGCAATAAGTATCTCCTTTGTGCAATTGCTATGACTTTAGCCCAATTTTGGAGAGAATTTTCAGATATATTTTCCTGACAATTGTAAGTCTTTCAATGTTTGAGTATGTAATCTTCATTTGAGTGTGATATCTTGAGATGTCCAAACTGAATCTATATTGTTGTAACTAGCACTTCCATATCAGAGCAACAATGAACCTCTTGTAACAGATTCAGTCCACTGGTTGTACATTGCACAGATATCCTATTGGCTTGCTTCTCCTAGGAGTTTTCTGAACTACTGGATTTCATGGTAGATAAGTCTGGTTGTCTTTCCATTGCAATCAGACTACAAGCATCATTTCTTATGTTATGGTTGTATGCACTTAGCTGAGGGTGATGCATTCTAGCAGACACCGCATGAGAGATTTCGAATCCACCGTAGGTATCAGGATGGGTCTCACCAACACCATAGTTGAAAGATTCATGGGATGGGTTACTGCAAGGGCCATTCTTATCATGCAAGAAGCATGGTGAGTGAGACGAAGAGAAACACTGTAATTCTTTGTTTGTTGCAGTATTGCCTGGCTGAATGGAATTACGAGGGGCATGCAAAGCGGCAGGGAGTGCACATGCACAATGCAAGATGGGTTTGGCTCACGATATAACTTTGGACGGTTTCTATTTGCTAATGACGTGGATCACTGTCAGATTAGATAGACTTCATAGTGGGGTTTTGCTTTATAAAGTTATATATGGACTGTTGACTTCTTATAATTGAATTGTCGATTTAGATTAAGTTCTTATGATATTACACTTTAAATTTTGCACCAAGTATTGTCCTGTTTCATTATTTTCGTCATTCACTCTTGCGTAGAGGAGCTAGCACATCATTTGTTTTGCCTGTTGCCTTATCTTTACACTTATCACTTGTCTCTACCATGCAGGACGTTTTCTTCGTTGTGTACCTAGTGTTTTACATTGGCATCGTAGTGGTGATGGTAATGGTCTCCGACAACTCGTGGGATCCTTGGCCAGGTGTTGTTATCGTATCACCTATCTGCATAGCTACTGAATGGCTGACACCCAAGATGAAATGGTGTATGTTGAGCTCTATGCGACCAAGAGGACACTAGGAAGGGATATTGACCTTAGCACCAAGCTCCTAGCATCTGAGAAATAAGTCAATAAGGGGCATCTTGTAGTTAATATATATATATATATATGTAGTTGTAGTGTATGGTGGCTTGGTATGTTGGTAGTAGCACGGTACCTGCCTAATAATTAACCAAACAGGAACAGTGTTGGTGCATGTAGATTTTGTGTTGAGGGATAGTATGTAGTGTACGCACATCTACTTGGTATTTGGTCGAGGAGCAAAGTTTGTGTGGTACACGAAGTTAACAAGTTCATTCGTTGCAATCTATTGTTAAATTTCACTCCACTTTTTGTTTTGTTGAGGTCATGGGGGAAAAAAACTCAACCAACTCCCTGGACGCCAAAGAATGGTTCCAGCACTTCATATATCATGGTAAAAAGACAGAAAACAGAGTCTGGACGGGTGGCTAGAATTCCAGAAACAGAGTTGACGCGGCCATCACCACCAGTAGAGCTCGCAACGCTCTACCGGCAGTGTAGCTCACATGGACACCGCTCAACTGTGCCTTTTAACTAAGTCGATACCTGCTAAAACTGCTTAGGTTACTACTCACCTCACACAGTAAAATATAATTGATACGTGTAGGACAAAGATTTACACATGCATGTATTTGCTTCATGGACAGGCGACTCTGCTGTAAAGGCAGCCATGTTACGTAGACCATTCTGTCTATAAGAGCAGATGAACATCAGCCGTCTGTGGCGCCACGACCACCTCCCAACGCTCGTTGTACCACATGAGTTCTAAACATGTGTTGTGCGGGATTCTTGGGATGAACCTTGCATGCATTTCTCCAAGGCAGCGTCCACCTCTGCAGCAGACATGCCATGGCAGGGGATTTCCCAAAGGGAAGGCAGCGTCCGGGCGATCGAGTGGTGGTTTGGGTCTCAAAAGCATCGGTGGCAGGTTTCGTGGGTTTGGGCCTAAAAACCCGGACGGAGGCTTCGATGCGGAACAAACAGAAGGAGTGGTGGCCGTCGGATGAAGAAACCTAGGGTTGGACCATAACACCCTTAGTCCAAGTGGTTTGACTCAATTGTATCCAGAGGCAAAATGAGGACATACAGTAGTTATTCTATAGGACGAGGGAGTCACCGACTCACCCCACCTCTTCTCATTATTCGTTTATCTTTTTGTGTTTCTCCTCTTGTTAGAGCTCATGTGAAAGAGGGCAAAAACCTGAGAATTTCGTCCTTGTTTTTCTGAGATTATTGTGTGGGAAGAGGAGGCCCAATCCCTCCTCGTACCCTGTGGGCTTCATCAATTTGGTCTGTGACGTTCGTTTCCCTGTGATGTGAGTTTCTTCCATTTTCGTTCATCGCTGCGATTTGATTTTCCTGGAGTTTTGGGTAATCCCAGGCGATGATAAGCTAGTTCAATTTCTCCTGTGCAAAATCTGGGATCGGTTTATGGTGATTTGGTTGTGTTTCGGCTGATTTTTGGGCCGGCGCTTCTCTGTTCGTAGCGCGCAGTCCCTCTGTTCTTTCGTCCCTCGCGGGTGGGGTCCAGGAGCAGACCTACCAGCGCCGAGCGCTCTGCGCCGTGTGTGCTCACCTGAAGTGGTGCTAGCTCCTGGCTCTCAAATGCCGTTGCCGACCGGTGCTGTCTTCCCTTTCGTCCTTCCATCGCAGTTTCAGGGGGCGTTGCCTTGTTTTGTTCATGATGAAAGGCCAGGCGCCTGTGTCTAGGATCAAGCAGCCTTGCTGCTAGCGCTACCATTGCCGGTGCATAGGCACCGAGCGTGCTCAAGCAGAGCAGCGCTCGCTACTAGGCAGCACGGCAGTCCACCTCCAGTTCTGGTTTTTCTGTGCGTAGTGCTAGCAGCTCGGTCCAGTGCAGTTCCTGGCCAAGCAAGTGCAGCAGCCTGTTCGCGCTTTGCCTCAAGTTTTGAATTTTGATTGGTGTTGAGCTTTGTTTTCTTCCGTGAAATTACTGCAGGCATTCTTCAGCTCTCACTATTGCTTTGATTTGACTCACCTTGCTTGAATGCTACTCAAGGTTCTTTTGGAAGGGTAGAGCTTCCTGTTTCTGAATTCCCTAACAGCTTGGTTGTCGTTCGTGCGGATCACGTATCTGAACTTTGCAGCAACAGGAGCAATAAGAATGGTACTACGGATTTCTGGGCAATAAAAATAAACTTGTAATATGAAGTTCCAAACAAATTATATAACCCAGCAGCTGTATGTATGTGTTCAAAATGACACAACCTTATTACATGCATCAGAATAAGAAAAAGGCACCATGTGCTTAGCCGCTTCAAACGTGGAACACCACAAATAATTTGTAATGATCTCACAGACACAAATTATATGACGACTGAAGGCATATTAATTTCCTAAAGAAGAAGCACAAAATTATGGATATAATTGCTGTAGGTGACAGATTCAAAGTACGTAAATGGCTTACTGCAAATCAAACCAAGAAACAAACCATCGAGGGTTGAGACAGCGTACTACATATATCATGACAGCAGACTAGAAAACAGAGTCGACTGGTGGCTAGAAACAGCTAAGCACGATGTATATATTGGACTAAACTGAGAAGACAATATCAGCAGGTGAATAAATGAACTAGTACGTACACAATTAAATATTATACATGTCAAGCGTCGGATGGTTGGGATGGACTAAACTGAGAAGACAATATCAGGCGAATAAATGAGCTAGTACGTACATCATTAGTCTTATGCAAATGTCAAGCGTCGCATTGTTGGGATGGGCCTTGCATGCGTTTCTCAGTGCAGCCAATGCAGCATCCACCTCCTCCTCAGCACACACGCCACGACAGTCGATAATCCCACTGAGTGACCGAAGGGAAGGCAGGTGCTCCACGCCAAAACATCCAGCACAGTCACCGTTGTTATCCTTTATAGCCTGAAGAGGGATGTCAAATTCAAGCACTTCAAGATTTTCTGGAGACGAAGGGCATAGCATCTTTTCCTTTCCACATATGTAACGAAACGCTAGCGTCCATCTCGTTGGGCTGTTCAAACTGCACCATTGCTGAGCTGTACATGTAGAAATACCTCAACTTCTGGAAGAGGCCGCCATCACCACGATTGATATTGCTTAATGTCACCGTGGACTCTGTTCCAAGGCTGAGAGAACAGAGTTCTGGCAACTTAGCAAGGAGTCTTAGATTATGCTCGTCCATATCAAGTACACACAGTGACAAGATGGACAGGCGGGGAAGCCTTGACAGGTCTATGCATGACGGCCTCTTAGAGAATTTAAATGGCAAACGCAAATAACAGAGCGACTGTGGGAGCACAAAGCGGGCTTCCTCCCAGATTTTCTTGACAAGAGGGACTGCGTATACTAAGAAACCACCCGCATCTATATGCTTGATCTTCTTGAGATTGCATAGGGACTCCACGAAATCTCTCTGCATGCTCCCGTGCCAGCCCAAGTCCATGTCCCCAGGACAAAATTTTAGCACCCTCAGTTCTACCAGTCTGCCCAGCTCCTTCATAAACCTGTTGGCCATTTCCCTGTTCTTGCCATAGTTAAGTATTATTATTAGCTCCTGTAAGGATGTAAGGTTTCCAATCCCATCTTGTGTATCCATTAGTCCAACAAGTAGCCACGGCATCTTTGTTAGCTGGTCAAGGCATTCAGACAGCACTTTGTCAACATCAATTGTCTGGAGCAACTTTAGATTCCCTAGTTGTTTCGGGAGCTCAGGACCTATACCTTTACACCTCCGTATCCCAAGATACCTTAAGTGAACTAAATCACCAAGATGATCAAGATGGCAACCTTCCTCAAAGCTGCAGTCTACTATGTCTAGCACACGCAAAATTTTAAATTTCAGAAACTGGTCCAGGTTATGAATACTGCACACGAATGTACTATATGACCTGACTCTTGGCATCTCAGCAACAGTGGCTTCAAGATTCTTGTGCTCAACTGTTCTCTTTCGTTGGGCTAACCGTCGAATAGTGCTGGATGCTGGTTTTTTTTTCAACATTGTCACCTAATAGAGCGACAGTCTTCCTCAAATGCAAGCTTGCGAATCATATCAAGAACCATATCATGAATACGATAGTATGATATTGTGCCTTCCCTTGTCTCCAGTGCCTGGATCAAGCTTCTATTAATGAGATCACTGAAGTATCTTTCTCCAAGCTCAAATAATGTTGTTCCTTCTTTCTCAATGATAAATCCTTCTGCTATCCATTTCTATATCAAAGAATCCTTTTCAATCACATAATCTTCTGGATATGTAGTTAGATATAGTAAGCATGTCTTCAATTCTGGAGGGAGATCGTAGTTGCTAAATGAGAGTATTGTGATAGTATCTTCAACTTCACTGCTACCTTCATCATGCACAAACTAATAAAGTTGAACAACGTTGACCAGTGGTGCTTTTCTTTACCAGCCAATAAACTACCCATTGTGATGATTGCTAATGGTATACCAGCACATTGCCTTAGAATTTTCTCTGAAATGTCATCTGGTGGGATATCAAGGCACATTCTGTCTGCACCATATATCCTTGTACAAAATAAATTCTTGGAGTCATCATAGGATAGTGGTTTTAGCTTGTAAACCTCACCAGACGCTTTGGCAACATCAACATTACGAGTTGTTGTGATTACTTTACTTCCACAATTATTCTCAATCAATGCCACTTCGATTCTTTTCCATTTCTTTACCTCCCATACATCGTCAACAACAATGAAATACCTATCCACATGAAAGTGCATGAATCATTGGTTAGTAATGATGTGTGAAGCTCCTACAGAAGGAAGGCTGGTAACATTTAAATTTAAATGTAGTCTCAATTACACAACAAACTCATGAGTAGCAATACAATGTGTTGATATTTGAGAATCTTTATGACTAGAAATCTTGGTTGAATGTAATTATATAAGAGTATAATAAAAAAATAAACAACATCTTTTGGCATATGTATGAAAACTACACACCAAAGCGCCATGTTGTTATCGAAGTTAGACATCTAAGGCCAAGTTGCAAAACAAGGTGACCCTAAAACTGTTTTTTTTTAAACATAAAACTGATATTTTTTGTGACATATACCCCTAGCGTTTTATGCATATGCCACAAGAAGTTACCATGTTATTGGACTTTTATGCTCTAAGTTGAAAGTTTATAGTTTCAGAATGCAGATGTGATGATACAGTTACCATGTTATTGGACTTTTATACCCCGTCACCACACTCATGCTTCCTCTCTTGCTTGGTTCACATGTGAGTGGAGTGGATTGGTAGTGCTACTGCTACTGTGGTGGTGGCAATGGCAAGCCGTCAAGCTGGAGGCATATGGTGGCTGAGTGTTGAGCTCGCCCTCGCCGATTCACCCTCTAGACTAGAGCAAGCAACCTCCAATGGACAGGAGGACACTGCCGAGTTACTGAACATTGATGCAGAGACAGCCATCGTTTCAGACATGTCACTGATGCAGCCCATGTGCCATCTCAGCGATTGCAGATGAGTGGGGGCCGACGACTTGACTCGGTGTGCTGTCGTCCTCTCCACTGCAGTCTACAGTCTGCAGGCCCCGGGCCTTCTTGTGTCGGCTCTCCATTATTGCCTTCTGCTGCGCCGAGAGCTTGAAGCCTACAGGCCGGGGCTACTGGTTTGGGTTAGCACTACTAATGGCGTGGCTTCAAATCTGAACTGAACCAACACAAACATCTTAAGCAGGCATAGTACAGCCAACAGCCACCTGTGTGCTTCTCCACGCTTATGTTTTGTTTTTGGTTGTGTTTAGTATAATGCCCAAGCTAGTCAAGTCAAATTTTTGGTCATTTAACGTCCCATTTTATCCATTGTTTACATGGATGCCAAATTTTGGTTTGGCACCTTGTCTCCTATGGTCACCTTAGTAAATTTTTTTTTTTGAGGGAACACCTTAGTTCATTTTTGGAGCCAAAACTTGCCAGATGCATGGCAACTAATTTGGTGCCATCTCAGCAATTGCAGGTGTGCTTCGCCTGTGAGTGGTGGCTGACGACTCGACTCTGGCCGCGCATGTCAAGGCCTCCAAGCATGTGCCGTTGTCCTCTCCACTGCAGGCCGCGGGCCTTCTTGTTTCGGCTCCATTATTGCCTTCAGCTGAGATTTGCCTTCTTGCCAAGTCCATGGCACACAGGATCTGGTTAATGGCCTGGTTAATGACTTCCAATGTGAAATGGACCAACACAACCAACCATCTTAAATCATGCACATAACAGCCAAGTACAGTCTAAATAGTCTGAAGCCAGGTCGAGCACTTTTTTAATAGGAAGAGCTCTACATTTCAATTCAGGAGGAAAGGAAGTTTTATGTACAAGAATGTCAGACGCCCTAAGAGGTAATTACGTGGCCTGATAGTCCAAAGTGACGGTGAGTTGTGGGCTAATGCTGCACAGCTATATGAGCCCTTCTGTATTGCTCCAAATCCTCCTTAATTTGTTGTTCCTTCCACAAATTCCACACTGGCGAGTGGGTGCCGGCCACTTGACTTGGTGGCCGCACTGGTCAAGGACACACCACCAGTGATATTACCGCGTCGTCCTCTCCACTGCACGCAGTTCCATAATTTTATTAGTATGATGGAAATTTTGTTAACAGATTCTGAAAATCTTGAAGTCGGCAAAACTAGCTGATAAGTGTTAGAATGGTTGACAAGCACGAGCAGAAACACCATCGGCGAAGACAGGATAGGGTGTGGAGAGGATATGTACGTACGCACGCAGGCAAAGTTCCAATTCAAATTGAGATCTGTTTAAGAGCATTTGGGCTTAGTTTGCCCAAGTCAATATTAGCCGCCTCCAAGACCACTTGCCCCTCCTGCTGCTTCTCATCTTCTTGGTCTTGTTTGGACACCATCTTTGCCTTTTAGTTAAAAATTGAATGCTGCATCCACCTCCTCAGCAGACGCACCATCACAGTCGATCGCACCTCTGTGTTCCCGAATGTACGGTAGGTACTCCAAGCCAGTATTCTTGTAGTCACCATTGTTATCTTTCAGAGCTCGCAGAAGGACATCAAATTGAAGCACTTCTAGATTTGGCATCACACAACAGAGTACAACTTTGCTGGAGTAGTTGCTTTTTCGGGAGGTGAATGGCATTTTATCTTCTCCATTCCATATGTGCAATGAGATCATACTCTCCTCCTCATTGGGATGCTCAAACTGGGCCATTTTATTGATCTCGAAGTACCTCAACTTCTGGAAGCAGCAGCCATCGCTGGCATTAATATTACTTGCTGTTACAGTTGAATCTGTTTCAAGGTCAAGAGGTACACACATGAGCCACCCGATTGTAAATTATATTAGTGAGTGACTTTTAAGTTGATGTTGCTTCACATTTAGTCAACTAGTCCAAGAATCCTTGCTCAGTCGTGGGCTGGAATTTTAGAAGACATAAGCAGTAATTATTATTTAATACATATAGTCAGTAAAGAATTATTTATGTTTAATTGTTCTCTTCATTTGTTTTTAAACATAACAGACATAATAGGTGCTTGTAGCCTACATCCAGTTTCATGAACTTATTAGTATTTTTTTGTAAGAGGCTGGTCTATTTTTTAATTATATTCACATTTGTCCTTTCCATGTCACCTTTGTATATTTTAGATATGTAATTAGTTTGATGATAATTTTGGCCATTGAACTAAAAAGTCATATAGTCCACCCTCTTTTCTATTTGTCTGAAAAATTTAGACCAGTCCCAAATCCAAACACAATTGAGACTAAAGGTGCGAAACAAAACTCGTTTTCTATACTAGTGTCCAGTGAGTGGCCAGCAATATTTAGTAACATATGAAGGTGGAGAACAGTTGTATACTAATACATTTGAAAGGGTGCTATTACCTTTCCTTGTCATGCTGTGGAATATTTTTCAGTTATGAAAGAGTATTGGAATATGCCTTCAGACCATTTGTTAATTAGTCTGTAATGAAAGATTATATATGGAGATGAATCATTTCTACAGAATATCATACTCGTCACTATATTAATAATGAATATAAAGTTCTTATTAGGTCAATTCAACAATTGAAAAGTTGATTAATATAAGCAAGTATCTGTATCCATGTAGGTACCTTTCTTTCTGTCCCTGTTGATATGTTTCTCCTTGTTATTCTTTCGAGCCTTTTTCTGGCAGATTTTCCATGTTTTCCTTATCAATATTGAGGGATATGATTAATTATGTGCCTTTCATTCATATATAGTTCTGGTAAGAGATGAACGTGCTTCTTTGTGTTGTTTGGGGCACTCCTAGCTATTGGTGCACCTTGGCTGTATCGGCGGCAAACGATGTCCTAGCTTGTGGCACTTGTAGCGGCAGGTGCACCTTGGCTGCCCCCGCAGTTAGCACTCACGGCAGAGGTGCATGTTGGCTGTTGTGACGGCATACAGTGTTGTGAAAACGTTGAGATGATTTGTTGACAATATCTTGGCACATGTGTTATGTTATCCCTTCTGTTAATTGGAACCCTTTAGAGCCCACGATGTAGTGTATAATACTCCCTACGTTCAAAATTATAAGTCTCTTTGACCTTGTTCATACATCAATTTTGTTATGCATTTAGATATACTAATATGTCTAGATGCTTATAAATAGATGAAAAAAAAAGTTAAAGAGACTTGTAATTTGTAACGGCGGGAGTATTTTCTTTGAAGCCGGTTATTGCCATAATACTACCTAGCTAGATATAATAGTAGACACACGCCTAGCTAGATATAATAGTAGGTACATGTATTTTGGACCCACGCCTACTCCCATCCTCAGGCGGAAGCCCTGCTTGATGGGAACATGCCCCGCAGGGTAATATAATAGATTTATCTTTTCCATTTTCTGGTTATGTGAACACACAGATTTTTAAATAATATTTTTATCTTGTATCATTCTTTTAATAATGGTACAAATGAGTAATTTATAGAAAATAAAATAGATCTAATAGTTACACATCACGAGAGTCGTTTGATTTGATGGCTTGATGTTTTAGGTTAGCACGAGAATATCTACTCCTTCTGTTTCAAATTATAAGTCACTTTTACTTTTTTGTTCACTCACTTTGCTATGTATCTAGACATATTCACTCACTTTGTTATATATCTAGATATAGTTTTATGTCTAGATACATAGCA
Source organism: Bothriochloa decipiens (assembly GCA_023333625.1). Taxonomy (NCBI): domain Eukaryota; kingdom Viridiplantae; phylum Streptophyta; class Magnoliopsida; order Poales; family Poaceae; genus Bothriochloa; species Bothriochloa decipiens. The sequence goes on along the minus strand of CM041633.1, from coordinate 62,090,182 downwards.
AAGTGAGTGAACCAAAAAAGTCAAAGTGACTTATAATTTGGAACGGAGAGAGTAGCATTTATCTTTTTTTTCATGGCTTGATGTTTTCGGTTAGCATGAGAATATCTAGCATTTATCTTTTTTTCTTAGCTCGTCTAGTGAAAATTAATGTTGAATTTGTAATAGAAAGTTATTACTAGTTTCCACTTCTCAAAATTAAATTTATCCACACAATATATACAAAATTGAATATCTTCAAAGGTCTCCAATATAACAGCTTTTGGTTCATCTTTTAGAACACCAAAAGGTGTACCTCAATAGCTCTCCAAAAGGGAACTGAGTAGCCTCAATGCTAAGCAACTGCTTAAGTACTAATTCATGATTCATAATTACTTTTGAAACTGTAAACTTCAATTTATAGTATAAAAGGCAAAATATCAGATGGTGTTAGCTTCTTATTGCGTATGCATAAAAATCTATGTATCAAGGGGAATATCATGGAAACAGTACTTTAGGGTCACTTTGTGTGCAACATACCTTAGATGTCTGAGTTTTGCCAAACAATGTGGCCTTACATATGTTTTTTCGCATAAGACATTCGGTGTGTAGTTCACATACATGTGCCAAAAAATGTAGGTTACCTTTTTCAGCACCATTTGCTTGTCAGAAAAGATTCTGAAGTATCAACACAGTTTATATTTACTTGCATTATAATATGTTTGATTTCTGCTGAATACTATACCAATATGAGAAATTTTCCTCCTTCTATACAAGCTCCAAACTACATTACTTCCAATCTTACAAGGAGTTTCATGTGGCCGTATAGGTATTTTGTTGTTATTGATGATATATTTGAGGTACGGACATGGAAAATGATCAAATTGGCACTAGTTGAGAATAGTTGTGGAAGTAAAGTAATCACAACTACTCGTAAGTTTAATGTTGCCAAAGAAGCTGGTGAGGTTTACAAGCTGAAACCACTTTCCAATGATGATTCAATGAAATTATTTTATACAAGGATATATGGGGCAGATGGAAAGCACTTTGATTACCAACCGGATGATGTTTCCAATAAAATTTTAAGGAAATGTGCAGGTATACCATTAGCAATTATCACAATGACTAGTTTGTTGGTTGTAACCAAAGTATGAATGGTCTGAGGTCTATAGCTGTATTGGTTTTGGACATGAAGATAATAGAGAAGTTGATACTATGACAATACTTTCATTTAGCTACTATGATCTGCCTCCACATTGGAGGACATGCTTACTATATCTTAGTACATATCCAGAAGATTATCTGATCGAAAAGGATCCTTTGATATGGAAGTGGATAGCTGAAGGATTTATAGAAGGGAATCAAGGAACTAGATTATATGAGCTTGGAGAAAGATACTTCGATGATCTCTCACTGGCCATTTACTCATCATTTTTCTTTAAAGTCCCTCTGAGAAAACCATCCCATTTCAAATCTGAAAACAAATGGATGGCTAATAACATCTTCAGTGTTAAGTAGCAAAGGACTGTGATCTGACCCTACCCTTGTTAGAATCTCACATGTAGCCCATTGTTGATGCAAAAAGGCGTCGGATCTGCAAACACACCGGGCTAATACCTTGGTTCGATATCAAGGCGTGCCAGTCGATTTGACCTGTTAATCGACAAGGATGATAAATTGGAATAAGATCCGAACGAGACGACAGCGATACGCCCGGACGTCAAAGCTCAGATGATATTCGATAACTGTTGAACAGATCAGACGAGACGACAGCGATACGCCCGGACGTCAAAGCCTGAATCGTGCTCGGTAGACGCGGAACCTGCAAGGTCGCCGGAGATCAAGTTGATGCAGCCCGCCGATTCTTGAAAGAACTCGTTGAAAAGGACAAGGTACTGGTGACGAAGTCGTCGAAAAGTAGATTGCTGGAAAAGTAGATAAAAGTAATAGATTTGTTGTATTTGATTGTATATGTTTTTACATTGTCTCTCGGTACATATTTATACCCTGGTACTATGAGTCCTAAACAGACACGACAAAGTATTACCTAAACAAGTCTTATCTCTAAGGAATAAAAAATAACGACTCGTACTAAGGTCGGACTCAAAAATAAACTATTAAAATAATGGCATAAATATTGCCAGTTTCCTTATCCATTGCTTTACGATGAAACCTCTGTCGGCACGCTCTCCATCTCTGTAGATTCCATCGGCAAAACCCATCGATAATGACTCAGATCTGCTTTCCACGTCCTTCAGCTCTGCTTTCCATCGGCAACCATGCCTCTCTCTCCATCGGCAACAGCCCTCTGGCTTCATCGGCAATGTTTGAGATCAACATGTCCTTTATCGGCAATCATCCATCGGCAATTCAGAAGCAATGCTGGAGAATAACCACTCCCTTTCCGATCGGCACAGTTTTCGGCCCATATTGACACGTGTCAAAAAAACGGTGTCAACAATTGCCCCCCAATTTCGGAGTATAGAATACTTTATGCACCGAAATTTCCTCCAGGTCATAATTGCCCAAACCGCTTGAACTTCTCTTCGAAAATTGCGCGCGTGGTAGTGGAGATCCTGTACCAACAGGCCCATATAATGCTTTCTCCGCCGCGGCCCATTCTTCACCTGCGATTCAAACCCTAGTTTTTCTCTCTCCAGCGGTGACATCAACAGGCGATCCTTCGATGAACTCGATCATCAGCACTCTTGACGGTGATCCTTAGCCTCCATTAGCATTCTTTGCCTTCTCCATCTCCGTCGCGGCCATGGCTATCCGTTTTGACGTCCTCAAGGTTAGTCTTTTTCTTTTGCATGTCCTCTGACATTTCGTTTCTCCTTCTCTGCGCAGTTCATGACTCTTCCTTGTTCCCAATCTTTAATCTCAGGAACTTTGCAATAATCTTCTTATTCCAACGCATCAGAATCACTTTATCTGCCTAGGCCCAATGGGAAATCCAGACCCAACTGACATCATAAACGCAGAAACCAATCGAATCCCCTTCAGAGCTCATAATTTTGACTTGGGATTCTAGACTGATACCTTCCGTTCCTGGCCAAAAACCACCAAGGGATGGAAAGATTGGTATTTGAGGGTCACTAGGCCAATGGAGCTATATTGGGCGGAACGCAAATTAGAACAATGCATCAGAATATCTATTGCCGATATGGAGAGGAATGAGTCTTTGTTAATTGCCGCCTCCTATTTCTGGTCGGATACCCTGAATGCCTTTATCTTTAGACATGGGCCAGCTTCTCCCACCCTTGCCGATGTGTACATGCTCACTGGCTTGGACATCTCCTCTGCCGATGACAACTCACCGTTCCAGCGAAAACCTGAGCATCGGCTGACCACCAGGAACATTGGTGGCTGGACCGGCTATATCAGCGAGTATAAGAAATCTGGTTCAGTCAGTCACAGGGAACATTCAGCCTTTTTGAATATGTGGCTTGAGAAGTTTATTTTCTATGGCAGAACAGTTGGACCGACCAACATGCACCTTCCTGCAGCAGAACTGTTGCCTAGTGGCATCAAACTCCCACTGGGCCGATACCTTCTTGGCTCAGTCTACCATCTCCTCCACCAAGTATCACAAAGGCTGCTGCAAGGTAAATCCATCGGCAACCTGGGGGGTCCCTGGTGGTTCATCAATATGTAGTTGAATGCCCACATGCACAAGTATTTCCATATTGACCTGTTCGCCCAGCAATTCCCTCGAAGTCTTCCTGAAGACTATCAACTCGGGGAAGAAGAATCGGCAATGCGCCCCCTATCAACTTTGGAGAAGCACTGGCAGTGCTACCAGGGGCAGAAGCAAACAAAATCCAGATCGGCAATCTTTTCCACAGCCTCTACATCGGCATCCCCTCTGAACTTCGGGCCTAGGTCCCGTATGTTGATGAAGCAGCAAGATTCCCTCTTTCCTTTAATCTTACCGATGAGGCCCTGAACCAGGATGCCGACATTCTTAGGGCAATAATCACTCCTCGTGCTATCCCGGTCAATATTTTTGGAAGTGGGAAGAATATTAATCCCACATACGAGTTCTATTATCCATCGGCAGCAGCAAGACAACTAGCTTTTGGACAACTGCCCATCAACCTATGTTTCGCCGATGTGATTAAACCGAGAGAGGCTATTGCGAGCCGTGTGGATTGGCACAAGATTGTCACTCTCCTTCCCGATGCCGATACCTCAAACGTCGATCTAACTGATTGGGTACCGGCTTCTTTTGTCACCGAGTCCTTCAAATTATGGTGGCAAGAATGGAAGGAGCAGCTATTTTTTGCCTCTCCTCATTTTTACTGGAACCTCATTGATCCCGATCACGCCATCCCTGCCGATGCAGTAAGTCTGACCCTCTGTACCTCTTTCAACTCCCCTTTAATCCATCGGCAACTAACCCTTTTTTTCAACAGGTTGATGACCCAGTTCCAACATTGAGTAAGATTGGCAAAGTCATACGGCTGCAGCCGATTTCCCCGGTATCCATCATCGGCCACAAGGCTCCCTCGCTAGATGCTCCAGTGGGCCGTGGTCATACCAAGAGGAGTACCAAATCAATTACATTTTCGGCACAGCCATCTCAGGTAACCACCTCACTCTCTTTTGCAGATGTCGATTGCTGTGACTTACCGATTTCATATTTCAGGGCACGAGTTCTACACCTTTAGAATCTTCATCGGTAATTCGCCCTTCGTCTCCTCCTGCAGTGCCTTCATCGCCCCACCTTGTTGTCCTTGATGATTCTCCAGAGGTATTCTTTATTCAAACCTTAATTATGGGATCGGCACTTTTACTCATCTGTCTCTCTTGCAGCACCAAGTGATTACATCGGCAACCGTCCCAAGTGTACCGATTCCTCAGCCATCCGTTGCCGATGCCCCTCAGCCGTCCGACGCTGATATCTTACAGCACAAGCGTAAGGCTTCACCAGGCGAAGAATCACAACCCAAGCGGGCAAGACTTACACCACCTCCGTCGGCATCCTCGCCTTGCCCGGCATCGCCTGACGTATCTGTGCAAACTTCTCCATCAGCGACTGTTCTTCCATCGGCCACTGTACCCATACAAGGATCTTCATCGGCACCGGCGTTGCAGCAGCAACCAACTGAGGTACCAACACAAGAAATGTCATCGGCAATTGTACCTGAGGTTGCTTCTTTGAGCCAAAGGAGAGAGATTGCCTTGAAACAGGTGCGTTAACTCCCTTGGATAACCTTTAACACTTTAGGCTCTTCTGCTGACATTATCTTTTCCTTTTTAGGAGTAAGATTCCCCAGATAGTCTATTCTCCTTCTCTATTAGTGGGATTGTTCCTGATGATGAAGATTCTGAAGAAAGCTCTGCTCCAGCCCTTGGAGTTCTATCACTTGAGACCAAGTCAAAGCTGGAGACGATGTTATCATTGCTGCAACAGGAGACCTCTCTACTGATCCAAGATTCTGACTCTGCAAGAGCAACTTTTAAAGGAATTCGAGGTCATATTCCTGCCGATGTTGAGGAAGCACTTTTCCAGGCTGCTCATCTGGAGAGTCGGCAGTTGCAGTATCAAAGGGCTGCCCAGCGGATTGCCGATAGAGCCACTCAGGCACAACTCCAAGAGGACATGATGAAGCATAAGCAACTTGCCGATGAGAAGCACAAAGACATCGGTAAGCTAGAAGCCTCTTGTGCAGCTCTGGAGGACAAGATTGCTCAGCTATCGACAAGAAGAGAAGCCCTGCTAGCGGAGCTGAGACAGGTTGAAGGAGCCTTGGACGCAGCAAATCATGAGAAGGCCCAAATGCCCGAAGCTCTCAAGACTCTTCAGCAAGAAAGGGACAACCAAGTCCTCAAGACGCTGGCGCTCAAGAAGAAGATTAGACCAGTTGAAGGCAGTGCCGATGAAGATGAACAGATACTGGAGGAAGCTGACCAAATTCGCCTGCGTGCGATATCAACTATCCATTCACTGTTGAACTTGTAAACTTCCCTTTTCATCGGCAATGTAATGAATCCATAATCTGTAAAATTTCACATTAATGTAGTGCCGATTCATTCTTTTTGAACAAGCACTTTATCTATATATATGTATTTTATTGGCAAGTGCTAAGAATCTCATCGGCAATAGAAAAAACATGTTGATATCTGCCGATGGACCTTCACTTTTGCGCTTCGGCTGTCATTCTTGAGTTTCTGCTCCACGGGAACTTTCCTCTTTATTCTCACATTACATTTTCCTCTTTTGAGTCCTTGTTAGACCTTTAGGGCACCATTGAGGAAGCTTCGTCTTCCAGACGGGTTGATAAATTTTTGCACTTGAACCTGGGCAATTTATATTGGGATCCCTGCAGAGTACTGTTTCATGGACTCCTGCAGTGGTCATCTCCTCGAGCTCCTTTCGATTCCTCAGCAAACAGTCAGCACGCCTACCCAGCCTTTCATGTACACTGGTCCTGCCCCCCAGCCGATCATGTACCGATACCCCTTCTCTGATCGGCTTATCGATGTATCTGCTCTGATCACCATAGCGCAGCCTTCTTTCTGCCCGATCGGTTTGATCATAGCCATTGCACTCGGAGCAACTATCAACAGTAGGCAATTTAATGCCTTCTTCCCAACAATAGATGAAGAAGGGGCATCTCCAATGGTTTTTGTGCCGATGCCATGCTTCCCAACGCAACTCCTCTTGCCGATGCCGATAATGGTTACTTGGAATTCTGTACAGAGCTGGTCTAGGAGGCCTTCTTGAACGACTGCTTGCTTCAACTATCCCTTTCCCCTTCAAGTCATCAGTAGTTGCTTGATTGCTAGGATCCACCGATGCTCTCCTCTTAGCACTTACCGATGTCAACACTTTAGTCTTGTTTACGGCCTCTACTATGTTTGCTGGGAAAGGATGCTGATCAATCTTCATCGGCCTCTGAGCTTTAGAATTGTCAATCTTGATCCTCCCAGATTCAATTGCCGATTGCAACTGCTGCCTGAAAACCTTGCAGTCATTGGTATTGTGCGAAGTTGCATTATGCCATTTGCAGTACCTAATTTTCTTCAGTTCGTCTGCTGATGGAATCACATGATTGGGTGATAGCTTGATTTGGCCCTCTTGAAGTAGCAGATCAAATATTCTATCGGCCTTTGTGACGTCAAACGTGAATTTCTCTGGCTCTTTCTGACCAAAAGGACACGATAAAGGTTTTTTACCTTTTACCCACTCAGCCAGGCCGATAGTTGGTTCTTCATCTGAATCTGACTCCTCTGCCTCTACAAAGGACACCTTCTTGTTCCAGTTCTTTCTATGTTCTGGAGCTTGAGCTCTTTGATCAGAGACCCTCTGCACAATATGACTTAAACTTTCAAACTCCTGAGCATCGTATTTGTCCCTAAGATGCGGCAACAAACCCTGGAAAGCCAAACCAGCTAACTGACGGTCATCAAGCACTAGGCTGTAGCACTTGTTCTTCATGTCTCGCACCCTTTGCACAAAATTCTCTACCGATTCGTCGCTTCGCTGTCTTAATTTCATTAAATCGGTAAGCTTCTTTTTATGGACACCAGCAAAGAAGTATTTATGAAATTGCCTTTCTAGGTTGGTCCAAGTAAGAATAGAGTTCGGTGGCAATGATATAAACCACACGAATGCTGATCCAGACAAGGAGGACGAGAATAACTGGATCCTCAGCTCATCCCTGTTCGCTGCTTCCCCGCACTGGATAATGAATCGGTTGATGTGCTCCATTGTTGATGTATCATCTTGCCCAAAAAACTTAGTGAAATCTGGCACCTTGTACCGATTCGGGAAAGGAATTGAGTCGTAAGATGAAGGATATGGAGTCCGATAAGAGTAAGTATCGATCTTGGGCTGAATCCCAAATTGTTCTTTCATCACTTCTGCAATCTTATCGGTCAAGAGTGTATCCTGATCTTGCCGATGCACTGGCTAGATCTCTACTGGAGGCGTTGGCTGATATGCTTCTACATATCCCTATGGCACTTGGCTTGGATAAATCGGCATATTCACGGCACAAATCTGCGGAGTAAAGTTCATCGGCTGTTTTGCCGATGCTTGTTCCTGGAAAGTTGTTTGTGGACTATACCGTTGAGTCCCTATTGCTTGGTGACTTGGTTGAATAGCAGGTTGTTGAATTGGCGCTTGCCCTGACCAATTAAGACTGTAACTCATCGGCACCTGGCTTGCCGATGGCTGATAGCTTGCAGACAATTGATGCTCTTGTATAGATAGATGATAGCCAGCATAATTGCCCTGAATTACAGGTAACCCAGACTAAGATATGAATGGTACTACGGGCTGCTCTGCAGTAGAAGCTCTCTGTTGAACTGGTGGAGGATTAGTCAATGGATTCGCATAAGATATTTGTTGTGGAGGTGCGTAGAATCCCATTGACAATGGCTGTATAGCAAGAGGTCCAGTAGAATAATACGACGCTTGAGCCACCGGCCAAATTGGCGTAGCCGATGTCATTGGACCCTTCCCTGCTACATCATGCACTTGAGGCCGTCCAGAGTTGGCAGTAGATGGACCTGGAGGCATACCGTATCCCCACCAATTAGCAGTAGTTTGACTATGTTGACCTGAAGGACCTGACATTGCCGGTGCCGATAGATCTGTGCTCAACTGAGTGCTAGGCCTCTCCTGAGACGTTAGATCTGATCCTATCGGCGTGGCTCCAGTGATGGATGGTCCTGATATAGCTGAAAGAGTAGGCGCTTCCATACTCTCAACGGCTGGAGTTGCCGATGGAGTACTGGTAGATGCCGATCCCGGCTGATGATATGCCGGCCCGACATACCCTGGTGCTTGTCCTTCTCTTAATGTTTGCACAACAGCATTGTAAACAGTATTGGACAGCACGGTGGAGTGGTTGATCAAAGCTTGATTTAATGCAGAATTAACCATCTCCTGTAATTTACCAGGGTTAGAGTCAAAGGTTACCTGCCGAGGCAACGGCAGATCTTGCTTCTGGATGACTTCTCCTCCCCTATTCATGCTGAAAGACTTCAAGCAGAGCTGCCTGTAATCCTCCATAGCTTTTTCCATGGCTTGCCTCTGATCCTCCTTGAGATCTGATTCTGATATCTCGATGATGTTTTCTGGAGTAATATCAGTAGGATTCTTCATGATAAATCTATTGATTTGTGTCCCACCGAGCATGCCAAAAGATGTGTTGATGCAAAAAGGCGTCGGATCTGCAAACACACCGGGCTAATACCCTGGTTCGATATCAAGGCGTGTCAGTCGATTTGACCTGTTAATCGACAAGGATGATAAATTTGAATAAGATCCGAACGAGACGACAGCGATACGCCCGGACGTCAAAGCTCAGATGATATTCGATAACTGTTGAACAGATCAGACGAGACGACAGCGATACGCCCGACCGTCAAAGCCTGAATCATGCTTGGTAGACGTGGAACCTGCAAGGTCGCCGGAGATCAAGTTGATGCAGCCCGCCGATTCTTGAAAGAACTCATTGAAAAGGAAAAGGTACTGGTGACGAAGTCGTCGAAAAGTAGATTGTTGGAAAAGTAGATAAAAGTAATAGATTTGTTGTATTTGATTGTATATATCTTTACATTGTCTCTCGGTACATATTTATACCCTGGTACTATGAGTCCTAAACAGACACTACAAAGTATTACCTAAACAAGTCTTATCTCTAAGGAATAAAAAATAACGACTCGTACCAAGGTCGGACTCAAAAATAAACTATTAAAATAATGGCATAAATATTGCCAGTTTCCTTATCCATTGCTTTACGATGAAACCTTCCATCGGCAAAACCCATCGATAATGACTCAGATCTACTTTCCACGTCCTTCAGCTCTGCTTTCCATCGGCAACCATGCCTCTCTCTCCATCGGCAACAGCCCTCTGGCTTCATCGGCAATGTTTGAGATCAACATGTCCTTTATCGGCAATCATCCATCGGCAATTCAGAAGCAATGCTGGAGAATAACCACTCCCTTGCCGATCGGCACAGTTTTCGGCCCATATTGACACGTGTCAAAAAAACGGTGTCAACACCCATGGGAAGTGGAAATCCCATTCACAATCTGAGAAAACTCTGTCCAAAACACTCATGATTGGCTGATCTTGCTTGTTTGTCCATGTGAATCTACCTCCTTTCCTTGGCATCTCCTTCAACCCACTATCTGAAATGAATTTATTGAAAAGATCCATTCTGCCCTGATCTAGATTTTGGGATGATTTTTCAGTGGCAAACCTAATCAAATTGAAATCCCCACCCATAATATAAGGCCAATGAATTTTAGCAATCTTGCCCAAAAGTTCCTCTATAAAGGCTTGTTTCCTCTCATTTTGCACTGGTCCATAAACATTGACCACCTCCCATTCAAAATTATCTTTCTTGTTCTTCATCTTGATACTTGAGAAAAAAGATCCTGTATCATAGTTTAACACCTCTATATCCCCATCTTTAACTCTAGTCAAATTCCAACTAAAGTCTTGTCCATTTCCTAGATCTCTTAACAAATGATCAGAAAACTCTCTTTTGATTTTTTCCTGCAAGCATATAACCTCTGGATAATGCTGACTCATTACTTCTTAAATTGACCTCTTCTACCTACACCCCGCAAACCTCTAATATTCCAGAAAATCATCTTCATGTTGAGTCTTTCCTTGGTCTGCCCCTCTTGGGGGCTTTATTCTCCTGTAGCTCTTTCCCTGTTACCTGTTTTTTCACCTCTCTTTGTAACATCAACCCTTCTCCATTTATATTTTCCAAGGCATCTTCACTCTCTAAAACTTGGAACCTGTTGGGGGAACTCCTCTTTTCCTGCACAACCTGTACTCTCTTTTTGGCCTCAAGGATAACAGCTCTAGCTACTTCTTGGGCTTTGAGTCTATCTATTGCTAGATGGGATTCTGTTTCATTACCTAGTTTGATTTACAGCAATTTGCTACTCTAGATAGATTAACATTAGAATGTGAACAAAAAGTTGTAAATTGATATTTACCTGTTATCTCATATCTCTGAGCCTTGAGTTTAGATGCCTGCTCTTGGCTGTTGATAGTGGAGTTGGCCCTCAGACTCTTCCTCTGAGCAACTGGTGGAGCATTCTTCGGCTCTCTTGTAAACTTCTCCATGGTGTCATCTCCTTGTTTCTTCCCTGCCTCTTTTATTCTAGATATTTCTCCCTCAATGTCATCTTGTTCTCCCTCCATGCTCATATTTGAGATAGCTCCATTAGAAAAATTCATAACAACCCCTGACTTTGCAGCTCTTTCTTCTATCTTTTTCTCAAGCACCTCCATCTGTGCTTTCTGCTCAGCAATGTTATCATAGTGTTGCTTCTACCCATATATCTCCTCCACATATTGTTTTGACTCAGCCTGATCCTGTTCAGTAAGTTCATAGTCCCCTTCATAATCTAGCATTTCTTGTTCAAGTTTTTCACTACCCATGACTTGGTCATCTTCTGCTTGTGGTTGGGTGTTAACATTAACGGCTTCCTTCACAGCCTCTTCAGCAGATTCTGTATCAATGTTCTTCTCTTCAGAAACTTTATCCTCAGCTGAAACAACTTTTCCTTCTCCTCTATTTTGGTCCAGATTATCTCCATCAACCCCACTCTGTTGGGTAAGTACCAGATTTTCTCTAGAATTCATTCATTCATAGCTTTTGCTATGCTAGACATCACATATATCTAGGTTCATAATGAAAGTCGTGAACTTAGAAAACAAAAAACTATTTATGATTTGGATCTCGAGGGAGCATGTTTTAGCGATGCCTAGGCTCTAAGCACCAGGCTTAGCATTTGAGTGGCTAAGTAAGTTTTTTTTAAAGGGACAGTGGCCAAGTAAGTAGCATGGACCGGTGACCTATCTTTATTTTGTTCGTCAAATAGTTGGATGGTCTTGTGCTGTTGTTCTATGAGTGACACTGATGCGCAAAGGAGGATGAAATGCTATCCAAGCCGTGGCCGATAAGAACACAAAACCAGGGAGCCATGTCCTTTTTACACCACTTCTAGGACTTCTTCAATTCATCTCACCTGTGCCCATCAAATATGAAATGTGCACAACTTTCCTTCTTCACCAGTCACAGCCGCAGGTAGAGGGGCATCTGGCATAAGACGGATGAGTGAAATTCAGAGGGGTCACCAGACGCCAAAGAAATTTGTGGGCGCATGTTTGCAGAAAAGAGTGGAGGTGACGTAGAACAAAATGAAACGAAATGCCCTGCCTTTGTTGTGCTGCTTGCTTTATTCTGCCGGTATCAGCAAGGACCACGCTAGCTCAAAATCTTTTATTCAGGATGTCTGCGAAGGGAGAATCAAGAAAAACAATAGATAACTCAAGGACAAATTCCCTCGTTGCCACTAGATTTTATACGGATCTCAGTATATCATAACAGCACAAAAGAAGACACTGTATAGTATATCAGAGACACTAAAACTAAAGGCATCGCTGACAATAAATTAGACATCCTGCATAGCAAAATGTGTCTGTAATGGGATCATTTCTAAATATTGGTTGATGGGGCCAGACCCTACTACCTTATTGTGGCGGAGCCAAGATTTGAAACTTGGGTATTCCCACTTCCACGTCTAAAAAAAATTAAATCAGTATGCTTAGAATATAATTAGAGCAGTCCTCAAATCAACCGATGTGTTCTTCATTTTGCAAACCAATAGCAATACTATTACAATAATAGCCAATAGCGTTGTAAATCAGTAAACTCTACACCAATATTGTATTTGTTTTCTCGAATCTAAAATTTCTAATTGAAATCTTCAGCAGCATAAAAAATAAACAACTAAGAATTGGAACATGGAGAGTGAATAATGGAGACCTGAGTCGGGAATCCAGTTCTTGCCGACTAGCGTCTGGCCTGGCCGCCGTTGCGGCGTCTCCTGCACCCGTCAAGCTTCTCCATTGACGGCTGCGTTGTGGGCGCGCAGCCATGGCGAGCCGCCCCCTGGCCCCGGCCCCGGCCCCTGCCTCTGCCGCCTACTACGCTCCATGGCCGCCGGCCGCCGCCTTGAGTTAGCCCCGCGCCGCCGGCCGCTGTGACCCCATGTTACGTGACCGAGGGTGAGCTGTGAGCGGGTGCTACGCACGGGGTAAGATGCCAGGAAGCACTGAGATGGATGAGTGGCTGGCCTTGGAAGGTGCAGAATTTGGAATCAAGGCCGAAAGGCCAGCTTTTTTTACTCTTTTGGGTTCAAATGCGCGAAAATTCTGCATATTATACCACTATACATTTATAATATACATAAGTATATATACATATATACATGAAAAGCATAGAAAAATAGTTGGGTATTCCCAACAATACCTAGAAATACCCTTAAATCCGCCCATGCCCAGTACCTCTTTGCACACATGAATGGATCTTTTAGATTTACATAGGAATTTAAGAAATCCTTATTTGGGCCAAAGCCCATCTAAATTCCAAAAGGTTTCCCCTCAACTATGTTAAAATCTCGTGATTGAGTCGTGAGGAAACGCGAGGCACCGCCATGGGCGAGTAGGACCGCCTCACTGGAGTCCTGGCAGTGAGCGCCTTGGCAGCATGGCCCCGACAGCGTCGACTTTATTGGGCAAACACGGACCCTATGAACGACCAAGATGAGCTCTCCAGTCGCACCACCTCCACCATCATCGACTACAACAGTGGGTCACAACTTCTTCCCTGGAGCCGGCAAGCATAGTTTCAACCCCCAAATGCGTCCATGGTGTCCTTGACACGTTGTGGTAGATAGATGGGGTCGGATGACATGTGGGATCTACGATAGCAGCACTTTTAAGAAGCTACAACTGTTCAACCAAACAACTCTGAGCTTTCGCATAGTCCAGAAGCCATAAAAACTTTTGTTGATGCCACAGCTCACAACATTTCAGAAGCCACGTTTCTAACTAAATAGGCTCTTGTAGATCAACTACGCCTAGATCCCGCCTAAACAAGTGTTGACGGTTGTAAACTTTTACTATCTGTTGTTTAGGGCATCCACTTGACACTCAGCTAGCTCGTAACAATTCATATCATCAATTTGTCTGGGGGGAGAGAATACAAGGAGAAATATAAATCTATCTCATCATCTGGTGCTAGTCTTGCTCAGACTACAAGGCCATGGATGTGCCGAAGACAGGATGATGAAGAGTCGTATTATTGAGGTAACTTGTATGCTATTTCTTATCTGATGTGGCAAACTATGAGCTAGTTAGCTAACTTAACTATTGAGGGTAATCTTATAAATTTGACCAGACTGTTGGGATCGAGTACCAGCAGGTTAAAGTGAAGGTAAAACGAATGACCTAGACGGTTCTTCTCTCTGTGTATTAGATATGAAAATTATAATATGGGCCCGACAGCAAGTAGTGCTACCACTACCAGGGGGTCCTCCCCTCTCACACAGGGGGCACGACCTTTTATAGTGTCTCTCCAGCCCAAGGCTGAAAGTACAAGAGTGCCCCCAAAGGGAGTTTCCAAACCCTAGACACTGACTCTATTACACGTGGGTCCCTTAGGAGCAGGCTGGGCCACCATCTCCTAGCCACGGCCGCGGGCCGTGGCCCATCACCACTTCGCAAGAGGCCCATCGAGCCCATCAATTGTCCTCATGCTTCCCAGCTGGCTTTGGTGCACCGCCCAGGTAGTAGCAGCCTCAGATTGTTGCTTCCTCCATGCAGAGCCTCCGAGCCCGGCGAGGCTGTGTCGACTAGCCTCCGCTTGGCAACGATGATCATCGCTGAGCCTCCTCCATCGGTCGGTTCGAAGCCTCTGCTGAAGGCTTCCCAGCGGAGGTCTGACCTCCGCCTGAGTGACAGTCGTCGCCACCAGGTCTCCACTGTCGACCGGTTCTACGCCCCTCTCGGAGACCTCCGCCTGGAGATCCGTCCTCCGGTGGTGATTCCAAAACCTGCAAGCATGGGCTAGGTTGAACACAGTCAGAACTGTTAGCTAGACATAATTCGAAGGTAATAGCCTCCTCCGGTCTTGGGGTGCATCCCCAACATTCCCCCCTTGAGGGTTAGGTCCAGCGGAGGCGGGCCTAGCCATCAACACGCCCCTGGCCGTGGAGGCTGTTATTGCCTCCGACTCCCCCTGGCCCATTGAACGTTGGACCGGAGGCTTTGCTTTTTATTGTTGTCTGGTTTTTAATCTTGTGCATTGATTCAAGTCTGTTTGATTGCTACCATTCGATTCGTGAATCGTCGTGACCGTTGGGCTGAGAAGTCGAGGTGCTACATCGCTGCCTATATAAAGGGGGTGAGTGGTGAAAACAACCCGTGCTCCTCTTCACTTGCCTCCGCGTAGCTTGATCTTGTTGCTTGTTGCCTCCGCTTCCATCGTGTAGGTTTCCTTCCTTCCTTGCTGACTCCGCATTTGCTTGTGCTCCGGCATCCTGTCGCCGTGGCACCTAAGCGCCCCTGCTACGCTCGTCTTCGTCTGTTCTCCGGCCCTTATTCCCATTTCTAGGGCGTCAGAGTCGGAGGCTTCATAGATCTTTACGAGCGGTGCATGCTGGCTGCCGCGGAGGCTAAAGATCTTGAAGAGTCTCTGTCGGACGTCGAAGCTTCTCCAAGTGACCTGATGGCTCCGAAGGTTGCTGCAGCTACTGCAGAGGTGTCCTACAAGTTTGGTCATAGTCGGATGACGCAGAGTATGATTTTGGATCTTGAGGCAAAAGGCTTTTTCCCCGCTGGCTCAGGGCGACCTCCACGCGGCGAGACCGTGCTGAGGCTTGAGAAGAATGAGGCCGTCGTCTTTCGATATTTCTTTTCCTACGGCCTGCGCTTTCCTTCAACCAATTTCCTTCGGTATGTTCTCGAATGGTTTGAGGTTCAGCTTCATCACATGACTCCGCATGCTTTTTTGAACATGAGCAAGTTTCTTTGGGCCGTTGAGTCTTACAGAGGTGGGCTCAGCATGAATACCTTTATAGAGTACTATGAGCTACAGAAGCAACCGCGCTATGTAGGCACCAAGGTAGCCCAGTTTGCCTCATGTAGTTTCATGGCTAAGAGAAAACCGAGCAAGGGCAAGGAAAAAATTGCAATCTCTTGGTGTCAGAGGGGGAAGTATGAGCCTGCTGATTGGCTTGATTTTTGGTTTTATGTTTGGACCCCTAGTGTTACTCACCCTGACGAAGATGGTAGGAGTGTCACTCGGTTTCCTTTTGCCTCCGTGATGACTCCGATGAATCCGTTGACTAGTGTGAAGCCTGGTTCCATTGACTCTGATAAGCGAAGGTCTTGCACGGAGGCATTCCATGCGGCCTGCCGTTATTCCAGTGGAAGAGATCTGGTTGAGAGATGATAGCTTCCAATTATTGGCCCCTGCTTGGTGGTTCAAGGCCGAAGAAATTTAATATAGAGAAGCTAGATCTGCCCATGTTCGGTGCTGCCGAAGGCATCCCGTTCCCATATTTTGGGCTTTGTCTTCCAGAGGCCCAGAGCAAGGAGGAGTTTGTTCGACTGACCGAAGAGAAAGCTGTTGAGATTCTTGGGGAAGTTTCTGAGAGGGAGTATCTTGCCTGGAGGTCGAAGGCTGGTATCATGCCCCGCCTTAACAGGGTTTTTGAAGAGCTCGGCATGCATTGCTACGAGCATGAAATCCCTGATAAAATAAAGAGGAATGTTGACAAGAAAGAGTAACTTGGTGCTACTACCGTCGCAACTGCTGCTGCTGCTACTAAGGTTGCTGAGGGGAGGAAAAGGCAGGGTAGTGCTTTGACCCGAGGAGTGCTGAAGAAGCAGAAGGAAGCCTCTACAGAAATTGCGGAGGTCAAAGATGTTTTTGAAACCTTGTACGATGAAGAGGAAAACCCTGGTGTGGATCTGGAAATGGCGGAGGCTGATGTCCCAACGTCGAATGATAAGGAGGGTCCGCCTTGGCAGTCTCTGCCACCATCTCCCGTATTTGCTAGAGATGCCTCCGGCTCTTCTCCACCCGGTCTGTTCTGCCGGTTGCTGCACCTATGCTTCTACCGGAGGGGTCTGTTTTATCGGAGGTCGATGTGAGGCCTTTTGCCAGCGCTTATGTTGATGACAGCTCCGACGATGAGTCAAAGGGGGCAGCGGCTAAACCCGTCATTGTGGAGAAGCTTGCTAAGGATGCGGTGGTCATTGTTGACGGCAAGGAGGAACTCATGGAAGTTGAAGAGCGTGGAACGGAGGATGTGATCGTGGAACAAGATTCCCATGTTTCGAGTGAAGGTGAGGTTCTTACACGGAGTATGGTTTACCTAGATTTTCTTACTCTAAAGGCATCCTGTGGTAGGGCTTCGTAAGGGGAGTTATCCTTACTTGGTGAGCCTGAATATAGTATTTATGAATCTTAGGACTATTTGATTGGTCGCTTGACTTGCCTTGTTTTGCTTGTTTTGCCTAGCTCATAATGCTGCGAAGGTAGCACAAATGGTACCTCCGGTGACGTCAACATCGGCTGCTCCTGAGGCCGGCGTTGCCCCATTCCCGCCTCCGCCCAGCTCTAGTGTTCCTGGGGCGGCTTCGACTGACACTGGCGCTGATGAAGATAAATGTTTTCTTCTTGGCTGGGCCGATGGTATTGGCCAGATGACGGAGGTGATGGGTGTGGATTCAACTTGGCGTCTTGTGCAGCTGCCTCATGATGTTCTGCTGTGAGCACAAGTTGATCATCATGTCATAGTGAGTTGTTTCGTGATATTATTCTTTTTGGCCTGTTGTTTGCCTGGCTTATTTTGTTGGTAGTAATATTTACTGTTCTTTTAGAGTCATGCCATGTCATTGGCTGTTCAGTCTAGCAACCACTTTGAGCTTGAAAGAAAGGATAAGGCCATTCAAGCACTGAAGGCGGAGGTCGAGTCTCAGGCTAGTGAGAAAGATGAATTGTCGCAGCAGGTGATCGAGCTGAGAAAGCAATTGACTAGCCTTGAGACGAAGTCCGCTGAATTGAAGCACTCTCTCGATCTTGCAACTGAGCGAGCGGCTAAGCCAGTGAGACATCTAAGAACCTTCGTAAGGAGCTGGACGGTGAGCATCTATCGGTGGAAGCTTTGAAAGAGAAGGTTAGGATTTTTGAGACAGAGATGAATGCTCTGAGGTCGATCGGGTTGGAGGTTGTAGAGTCTTATGTCTCTGCCCTTCATGCCTTCGATGGTGTTGCCACTCCGTTTAATCCTGAGGCTTCTACCTCCGGAATCTTTTTCTAGATTAAGGGTAACCTCAGCAAGCTTAATGAGTTCATGATCGGAGTCTCTGACTTTAGTGCAAAGACCTCCGCCACTTGTCTATGCAAGCTATTTTTATCAAAGGATATTGTTCAAATTGGTAATTTTGACTGTCCTGAGCTAGAAGATCCTGCCAAGCTTGGCAAAATAGATCGGTTTATCAAGACCACTGTACGTAGCTTCATGGAGAAGTTCTGGTCCAAATTTGGCCGATCGGAGACTGTTGCCATGGCTAATATCACCCGTGAAACAGTATGTACGGTTAGCCTTTTCGTGTCTTACTTGGTTGTAAGAGTGGTGCTGGTGTTTTTCTTCTCTTATTTTCTGTCCTTTTCTAGGAACTAAAGTATGGCAAGCATGGTGGTCCCAGCCCTTCAACCTCTGGCGGCACTTCTGCACGTACTCGGGGATCTGCTGATGGTGGCGCCTCTGCTACTCTCGTTCCTCCTGCAAGCTCTGTGACTGATGCCATGGTGGAGCGAGCGGTGGCCTCTCCGGGAGCTCGAATGGAGCCTCAGGACTTGACCAGAGCAGAGGTGTAGAATTTTTTCTTGATTTGTGGCTGTGTATTGTCTTTTGTTGACATAGTGCCGACGCGCACATGTAGAGAACAATTTATGTTACTCTTTGTAAAATATTAATGGCTAGATCATCCTACGCCGGTCTGCAATTTGGGGCCTGTGTAGGAGGTCGAGCCTATCACCTTTATGCACAACGATGTTTACGTTAGCGGGGAGCTATGGACTTATTGGAAGTCGGTGTTTCCTAGGCTTTTGGTGGATGACATGTTTGATTTTGTTCTTAGCGACTTAGATGGCGCGCGTCCTAGTTTTATTCGCTCTCTTGCGTGGCGTGGTCCATCTAGACCTTTGTAATTATCTTTGTTTGCGCGGAGGTTGAGTGTTGTGATCGATATGTCAACTGCAAGGTTGTTTATTTTGACCTCCATTGTGTTGCGGAGGCCTGCTTTAATTAGTCAGAGGCCTTAGTTCCTTATTGTAGCTGTATAAGGCTATGATTTCTGTTTTCCTCCCCAGAGGTTGTAACCACTTTGAGACACATTTGTGTATTAATAACTTTATTGTTAGCATACAGCGGATATTACAACCGTTGCTTCTCTTCGACCAGTGCTGGTGTCGGTTTTGCTGTGTTCAATTTTGTGGTCTTTAGCTCTGTTTTTATGCGTCCCGATGCCTGTTTTGTAGAGGTAAGCTGTGGTTGACTTCAGCGGAGATGGGAGGACGTTATGAGTTCTTACGCGGTATCCCCTGTTGTCTTCGTTCAGATGATGATCCTGACCGGCTTGCTTTGTTTTCTTCCTTCTTTGGCATTGTCCCGAAGACCACAGTTGTCTCCAAAACATTTCTTTTGCCAACCTCATTATGAATTCTTGCACGGTATCTCGTTATTCTTGGTCGTCCGTATGCGGACGTCTGCCTCCATCTCCTTTACACGGGTTTTGGCTATGTGGAGTTGGTTGTGGTTGGTCCTTTCCTAATGCTTATGCGCGCAGACGTTGAACTGTACTTTTATAGTGCTCCTTGTGTACTTTGCGTATCTTTGTTATTTACTGTTTTATACTTTTGCCTCTTGGAACGTGCTGGTACGGGTATTGATCTCACATGTGCTTCTTTTAATGATAGGTAGCTGCAACTGGTTTATTCATGCTTTGGAGGTCCTTATAAAAAGGTGCATCCCTCCTTTGATCATTTAGGTTGCTTCTTTGTGTACGTTGTACTAATGGTGTTTCCTATTAGGTGTCTTCGCGTTGGTACTGTGTGAGGACTCATAATGGAACAGCCACATCAGTGAACCTATTGCCGATGGTTAGGGATGGTGATGCCCCTTCTTGTTAACAATACTCTACCTATCTTGTCTTTGTTTCCTTAGAGATGGCGGTCGGCTGTGCCGCTGATTAGCGTGGTTGATGTAAGGATTTTGGATGCGGTGGTTGCTTGCCGATGGAAGGTGCAAAGTGGTGTGCTGACAGATGATTTTGGAATTTCCCATGTTCAAGCTGGCATTGGAGGTTCACCTCCTTCTCTTCGTACAGAGCGTCTATTGGACTTGATTGAAGTGGCCTGGTTTTCGAAGGCACAGGGTGGTATGTAGCCGGGAGGTGATAGGGGATATTTTGTAGTTGATCAGGGCTTGCCTCCGTCATTGCCAGTGCCGGAGGTTAAAGTGTCGGCAACCTCCGGTCCACTTCTATGTCTTGTGGTAGCAGGTTAGCTAGGTGGAGTGGCTGGATATTTTGACCCGGAGGTTGTTTGTTTGGGTCTAGCAGTTAAATTTGCGCACTCTGCACATTGCTCCTGTTAAGAGCACAGTGCAAAGAGCCTTGTCTATTGTAAATATAAAGTTTGAATATTAAATGATTGTGCTTTAGGCCTTGTCTCCGTTCTGGAATGATTTTATCTGCTCCATTTTTTGCACTTATATTACCTCCGTTTTGGAAGGTGTGTAGTGCGGAGGTTGCATGACCGCGAGCTCGTAGGTGCTACCTCCGCTTGCCTTAATACCTTATTTCGGAGGTCACCATTGGTTAGTGTGATGTTTCTTTTTCCAGTACTAGTGCTTGAGTCGGTTTACAAGTCTTTCTCCAGTTCAACTTGCAGTTACGATTGCCTGCCTCGACGCCTGATAGGACAGGGCTTTTTTGAGGGCTTTTGGCATTAGCGGAGGCTAGTTCATGCCTTCTCATTCGTCCGCAACCTATGGTTGCTTTTGCCTGCCTCGATGCCTAATTAGGACAGGACTTTTTTGAGGGCTTTTGGCATTTAGCGGAGGCTATTTCAGAGGTTGCTTCATGCCTTCTCATTTTTCTTAATGGTGGCATGAAGTAACCTTGCGAATCATGAATAGCTATCGAATATTGCAGCCGCGGTGCTGGCTGCTTTTGACTGTCCTAGGTATCACTTTTTGGGGTCCTCTTTATACATTTTATACGGTCTTGCCTTATTAAAAATCTCACCTCCGATTTGGAGCCCCTTATGTGAGGAAAAGAGTGCAAGCCATTTTTGCAGGAAAAGTAAATTGTAGAAATTTAAATCTAAGGAACTCCGCTTATAATTCTATGGAGTCCTTACATTCTATGTGTAGTATTTCCGGAGGCTATCAATGTTCTAGGAGTGGGTTGATGTTCTTCCTTCTGTGTCTTGTAGATAGAATGACCCTTTCCTTCCTCCTTGCTTGGCTATGAATGGTCCTTCCCATTTTGGCTGTAGCTTTCCAATGTTTTGAGCGTTTGGCCTCCGCCTCATTACCCAGTCGCCATCCTTGATGTTTTTAGTGACCACTTTTCCATCCCTCCATTTCCTGGTTTGGTGTTGGTATTTCTTGATGTTGTCGATTGCCTCTAGCCTGTATGCTTCGGTCATCTCCTTGGTGTACTCTTCATCTTTTGCGAGGTGTTGTTTTATTGTGCGAAGGCTCTGGTATTTGATCTCCTCTGGCATCATTGCTTCCTCTCCGTATAGTAGCTTGAATGGAGTGAACCCAGTGGCTCTTGATACATTTGTGTTGTGAGACCATACAACCTTCGGCAGCTCTTCTACCCATTTGCCCTTTTTGTGATCTAGCAATGTCTTGGAGATTGCTGAGAATATGATCCTATTTGACCTTTCCACTGCTCCGTTACTCTCTGGGTGGTAGAATGAAGCGAAGGCTACTTGCATGCCGATGCTATTGTAGAATTCTTTGAACTTATCTGAATTGAATTGCTTTTTGTTGTCGACTGTGAGCGTCCTTGGAACCCTGAATCTGCAGATTATATTTTGCCAGAAGAATTTTATGACTGTTTCAGAGGTGATTGTTGCGAATGGTTTGGCTTCTATCCATCTTGTGAAATATTCTACTGCTACCACTGCATATATTCTTCTGCCCTGAGCCAGAGGTAATAGGCCTACGAGGTCCATTCCCCATCGCTGAAGCAGCCAGATCGGAGGTATTAGCTGTGTTTGTGCTCCCGGGGATGCCTGGTGTGGTGCAAAACTCTGGCATGCTTTGCAAGTTCTTACTATATGCAATGCGTCCTTGATATGTGTTGGCCAGTAGAACCCTTGTCTAATTGCCTTCGCTAAAAGTGCTCTGGGGCCAATGTGTGTTCCACATGTTCCTGAGCAGATATCTTGTAAGAGGTCTCTGCCTTCTGATTCTATGATGCACTTGAGAAGTGGTTGGACTATTCTTTTCTTGTATAGAACTCCATCTATTATCATGTAATTCCTTGCCCGTACGGCCAGCCTTGATGCAACTGCTTCATCTGATGTCACATGGACTCCATTGATAAAATCAATTATAGGTTTTCTCCAGTCCTCTGTGTCTACTAGGAGTACCTCCGCAAATGCTTTTGTTGTTTTTGCGGTAGCTAGTAATGTCAATTCTTAGTATAAGGTTCCTTCGGGTACCTCCGTTTGATTTGTTGCTGCTTTGGCTAGCTCATCTGCCTCCGAGTTGTCCCCCTTGGGATGTGCTTTAGGGTAAAGCCTTGGAATCTCTTTTCCATACCCCTGGTTACTTCTAGGTATGCAGCCAGTTCTGGGTTCCTTGCGGCATAGTCTTTCTTGACTTTTCCCATTACTATCTTTGAATCAGTTCTGACCATGATGTATTTTGCACCAAGTGCCTTGGCCTTGCCGAGCCCCAGGATCACTGCTTCATACTTGGCTATGTTGTTAGTTGCTTTGAAGCACAGTCTTGCTGCGTATTTTGTTTTGATGCCCGATGGCTATATTAATACCACGGAGGCTCCTACACCTTGGATGCCCCACGCGCCATCTGTGTATAGTGTCCATTTTGAAGCCTTCGCTTTGTCTTCTGCTTGCTACAGAGATGTCCATTCTGCCAAAAAATCTGCTAGCACTTATGACTTGACTACTGTTCTTGAGATGAACTTGATGCTAAACTGGGATATTTCTGTTGCCCATTTACCAATTCTGCCTGATGCTTCCTTGTTGCCTAGGATATCAGCTAGCGATCGTGCTGTTGGTACCAGAATTTCATGCTCCTAAAAATAGTGTTTGAGCTTCCTTGATGCTGTTACTACTGCATATGCTATTTTTTGACCTCCGTATAGTTCAGTTTTGCTCCTTGCAGCACTTCTGATACATAGTACACTGGGTGTTGTACGCTCTTGTTGTCAACTTCCTTTTCTTGAACTAGCACTGCGCCAATCGCTCCTATGGAGGCCGCAACATATAGTAGCAAGGTTGCCTCCGCATCTAGAGCTATAACCATAAAGTCTTTTGTGATGTAGTTTTTGAGCTGCTGGAATGCCTCCGACTGCTCTGTGCCCCATTCAAATTTGTCCAAGGCCTTGAGTGTTTTGAAGAATGGTAGACTTCGTTCTGCTAATTTTGAGATGAATCTGCTGAGCGTTGCTATTCTGCCTGTCAGTCACTGTACTTCTTTCTTGTTTTTGGGTTCTCTCATTGTTAACACTGCTTTTGTTTTATCTGGGTTTGCTCTTAGCCCTTCTGGACCAACAATGTAACCGAGCATCATTCCTTTGCTTACTCCGAAGATACACTTTTCTGGGTTCAGTTTTAACCCTGCTTCTCTGAGACTTGCGCAAGTTTCCCGGAGGTCGTCCAAATGATCTCCGGTGTGCTTGCTAACTACTGCTAGATCATCAACATAGGCTATGATGTTTCTTCGGAGTTGAGCTTGCAATACAGTTTGAATCATTCTTGAGAATGTTGATCCTACATTTTTAAGCCCTTCCGGCATTCTAACAAAATAGTAGGTGCCGAAGGGGGTCGTGAAGCTTGTTTTCTCTTCATCTTCTTTTCTTAGCCATATCTGGTGGTATCCTGAGAAGCAATCCAATAGAGAGAAGTGCTTGCATCTTGCTGCGTTGTCAACTGATGCATCTATCCTGGGTAATGGGAAAAGATCTTTTTTGTAGTCCTTATTGAGATCTGTGAAGTCTATGCACATTCTCATTTTTCTGTTCTTTTTTGGCACCAAGACAACATTTGCTAGCCAGTCTGAGTACTTGACTTCTCTAATGACCTTGGCATCTAATAACCTTTGCACCTCTGCCTTCGCTGCAATTATGCGTTCGTTGGACATCTTCCTCTGTTTTTGCTTCTTGGGTTTGACATTTGGGTTGAGGTCGAGGGTGTGTTCAATCACATCCCGACTGATTTCTTATAGATCTGATGCTGACCATGCAAACACGTCCTTGTTTCTTGCTAGCAATTCTAACAAGTCTTGTCTTTCTACCTCCGATAGATTGGCACCTATGGTAACTTTCCTGTTAGGGACTGCTTCTTCCAGTGGTAGTGTTATTGTGTTCTCTTGGTCTGCCATGTTGGTTTTCCCCGCGGGCATGTCTGGAGGCTGCTCTGCTTCTACGGTGTTGATGTTTCTATGTGCTTTGTAGATTGCTTTCTCTATGTTCCTTACTTCTTTTTGACTTCCCCACACTATGATGATTCCATGTAATGCTGGCATCTTCATGCAGAGCTAGCCCATGTGTATTGCCACATTGAACTTGTTTGCAAATCCTCTTCCTAGTATCGCATTGTACTGGTAGTAGATGTCGACCACATCAAAGGTGATGTATTCTATCCTTGCACAGTCCCCATCTTTGAATGATACTGGTAGTGATATCTTGCCTAGGGCATTGATCTTCTTTCCACCGAATCCAATTAGTGGGGTGTCTGGTGGCTGTAGTTGGCTCCTGCTGAGTTTCATTTGGTCAAATACGTTCACGAAGATGATGTCCGTTGAACTCCCGGAGTCGACGAGTATCCTGCTTACTTCCCAGGCTGCTATGTTTGCCTTTATGACCATGGCATCTGCGTGCGGATAGCTTTCAACTTGGAGGTCTTTCTCTGTAAATTGTATTGGCATCTTGGACCATTCTGTTAATTTGTAAGCACCCTGGACTGCTACATTGTTTACCAGCCGGAGGTGATCTTTCTTTTGCTTTTTGGTTTCAAACTCTAGTGCTGAACCTCTGGCTATAGGTAATATCATACCAATAGTTGGTAGTGCCAAATGCGGATTTAACTGGTTTTCCTCGAAGGCTCTGCTTTCGCGGTTGATTGTTGGGATAGAGTATACTGCGGAGGTGTTGTTAATGCTTCATACTATCTTTGTTGTGCTATCAGAGGTGTCTGCATCTACGTTGACTCGATGAGCGTTATGTGCGGAGGTCTTTGATTGATGTAAGTTAGACCATTTTTTGCTCTGTTCTGGGTGTAGCCCTAGTGCTGCGATGTTTGTTGATAGACTGGTCTTCAGGCCAGTAGTGCTGCCGGATGGTACTGTTGAGCCAAGTTGTGCTGTGGTAATGGCTCTAGAACGTATCCTGGGAAGCTTGGGTTGTATTGCTGATAGACCTATGAACTATGAGTGTGGTTAACCTCCCTGCTACCCTGCTGGTGGGGCTATAGCTATGACTGTTTGGCTTTCATCCTGTCAAGTGTCTCTTGGGCCTCCGGGCAGTCCCGTGTGATGTGCCCATTGTCCTCTCCATGGAAGAGGCAGTATTGCTTCCTTGGTTTCTGATTTCTGCTCCAGTTCCTGGGCTTGTTGCTTTTGTTGTAGCCTTGTCCCCCTTGATTTCTCTGGTCATAACTTTCTTTTTTGTCTGGAGTATCCGGTTGCTAGCTAGCCTGCAAATTGAAAACTTGTTTCTGCTGGCTCTGGTATTGTTGTCTTTGTTGATTCCTGTTTTCCCTTCTGTTGTTATTGCTTGAAGACTGTTTACTTTGACCGTCTGCTCCTTCTAATCTTTTGCGGAGGTCATTGTCTGACCTGCAATATTTTTCAAACTCCTCATATAACTGGGCCATTGTGGTTGGCTTTTTCCTCACTAAGTGACTAGCAAACGGGCCGATTCTAAGTCCTTTGATTGCTGCTTCTATGGCTACCCCATCAGGGACGTCTGGCGCTTTAAGCTGCAGGTGTAGAAATCTCTGGTAGTAGTCTCTGAGGGGTTCGCCCTTGAGGTGTTTGTTGCTGAACAAATCTGATGATGTTAGTGACTCGTTCATGTAAGCTTTGAAATTTGCCAGTATCTGGTCTCGTAAGTTTTCCCATGAGTATACAGTGCTTGGTTTTAACATTGAATACCATGCTAGTGCGTCTCCTTCTGCTGCAATCACAAATGATTTAGCCATTACATGATCGTTGCCTCCGGTGGAGGCTACTGCGGCTTCGAAACTCATTATAAACTGTCTTGGATCTGAATTGTTGTTGAACCTTGGTAGGGACACAGGTTTGTAACTTGGAGGCCATGGTGAGCTTTGCAGGCCTTCGGATAGTGGTGATTTTGGGTCAAAAACTCTTGATGGTGTGGGTAGGCTTGGAACTATGGCGTGCGTAACCTGCGCATTCATGGATGGGGGTGACTTGCCGTGACCGGTTGAGCGGCCTCCGATGGATTTGCTTCCGGAGGCTGCATGCTCTGTATTTCTGCTTGTAGAATGGCCATTTGCTGCCTATCTCGTCTGCTTGACGCGATGATTGTATCGTTCTTTGTGTGGTGGCCTGTTGTGCCCTTAACCTATCTCTTTCGGCTTCCATGCGTTGCATCTCATCTCTCAGCTGGGTCAACTGGTCTTCTTGGTTCTGGGCTGGCGGATGCTGCTCAGACGGGTCCCCCCCTGTGCGCAGCATTGTTGTTCTCTTCACCGCCTCCGTCATCTGGTGCGGAGGCATAAGTGCTCCGAATGTTTCTCCTTGGCCTCCCGCGAACTGAAGGTTGTGGTACCTCCGCCTCGGCGGCGGTACTCCTAACTGGGGCCATTCTTCTAGGTGGCATCTGTGGGTGTTATGTCCGGCCAGACACAAGCGGTTGGAGCCAACTGTTGGGACCGAGTCCCAGCAGGTTAAAGTGAAGGTGAAACGGATGACCTATACGGTTCTTCTCTCTCTGTATTAGATATGAAAATTACAATATGGGCCAGAGAGCAAGTAGTGCTACCACTACCAGGGGGTCCTCCCCTCTCACACAGGGGGCACAGCCTTTTATAGTGGCTCTCCAGTCCAAGGCTGAAAGTACAAGCGTGCCCCCAAAGGGAGTTTTCAAACCATAGACACTGACTCTATTATACGTGGGTCCCTTAGGAGCAGGCGGCCGTGGCCCATCACCACTTCGCAAGAGGCCCATCGAGCCCATCAACTGTGCTCATGCTTCCCAGCTGGCTTTGGCGCACCGCCCAGGGAGTAGCAGCCTCAGATTGTTGCTTCCTCCACGCAGAGCCTCGGGGCCCGACGAGGCTGTGTCAACTAGCCTCCGCTTGGCAACGGTGATCATCGCTGAGCCTCCTCCATCTGTCAGTTCGAAGCCTCCGCTGAAGGCTTCCCAGCGGAGGTCTGACCTCCGCCTGAGTGATAGTCATCGCCGTCAGGTCTCCGCTGTCGACCGGTTCTACGTCTCTCCCGGAGACCTCTGCCCGGAGATCCGTCCTCCGGTGGTGACTCCAAAACCTGCAAGCATAGGCCAGGTTGAACACAGTCAGAACTGTTAGGCAGACATAATTCGAAGATAATAGCCTCCTCTGGTCCTGGGGCGCATCCCCAACACAGACTGTTTGGGTCCTGGACGATTTTGTGATGCAATTACTCACACTGATAATGGAGGCGCTTGTCATGAGTACCCGTTTATTTGCTCGTGTGTTAGCGTTTGGATCAGTTTTTTAGTCCGTTCACATGCTACAAGAAGAATAGATGCCGGCACATACAACACCAAGAAAAAAGAGACGAAATGGTCTTTGTTGCATTGAAGACGGAATAGATAAGTGGGCCCTAAGTGGTGACATGAGTTGATTAGATTGCATATTAATTAATCTACTAACGTTGCTCTCCTATTTAGAATTTACTAGAGGATATACAGTAGATTGGCATCACACACGGCAACACTTATAAAAATAGTAGACGAATCAAGCATTTAACATTGTGAATGAAATATACAAGCGTACAGACTCGTAACTATTGTATCATTACATAAACAGATGAAACCGGATAACCAATTAACAATTAAGCATTTAACTTTGTGAATGAACCATACAACCGTACAGGCTCGTAACTATTGTCTCACTACATAAATCAGATGAGACCAGATAGCCAATTAACCGTTAACCAATCATGAACGCAAATTAATCATGGACACGAAAGGTCCCATGATATTAAAATGATAACACCGCAGAGAGCCCTGTACTATGATCTAGCAGACATATATAAATAGTTAATAGGATCCTTTAGAAAGCACCGCCGCCGCCGCCACCACCACCATCGCCGCTGCCGCCGCTATCACCACCACCGTCACCACCACCACCGCCACCATCACCACCACCGTCACCACCACCCCAACCACCACCACCGCCACCATCGCCGCCGCCCCAACGACCACCACCGCTGAACCAGTCTTCCCCACCTCCACCGACACCACCTCCACCATCTTCAAGGTCACTGCCACCACCGCCATGAATATCACCATGATGACCGCTTCCTCCTCCATGCCCGCCTCCACCTCCGCTGTAGCCAGACACGAATCTTTGGATCATCGCTATGACTACAAATTGCACCATCCCGGCTATCGCAGTGCCAAAGATGCCACACCAGGGCCAAGACCACTCATGTTGTGTACGAGAACGCTCAACAACTCGATGAGCCTACTGCAGACAGAAGGCAGCAGGACTGTCCTGTTCGGTACGTAGGCGTTATTGGCAGCGGCTGGAAATAACGTGTACCGAACAGGCTTTTATATTGCTGGACCGGACGCGCGCTCGCGGAGCCAGACTATGTCAAAGTCAAAAGCCATCAGGCGGGTTTTCAGACCGTGTCAAAATTAGCGACCAACAACATATATTTATACTGTGGCCATCGTTATTACGTGCTACGTGTTTGTGTTGTCGTGCAGACGCCAGAAACGAGGACGACGACGACCACGTCGAGGCTTCTTGTGGCCGTTTCTACTACGTAATTCTGAAACTGCGCAGGACGACCTACCATCCACTGGGGATCGGAACGAACAATAAACAAGTATATATATATGCATGGCAGCATCGGGTCAGACGTGCCCTGTGTAGTCATGACCAGTTTCTTTATCTTATCTAAAAAAACGATAAGTTTCTTCGTGTTTGCCTCGTCCCCAAGAAAGGATTCACTGACTTCTGCCCGCCTGCCCTCGCTGGATGTCCAGTGGGAGACGGGCGATGGTACTGCCGCGTAGGGGGGGAGGAGGGGCGAGGTTGAAGGCGAGGGCGATGCAAGTAATAAAATAGAATAAATGGCACAATAACGGGTATTAAAAATATCCAAACATCTCGTGGCGACAGTGCATAGAGTCCTGGTATTTATAGGGCATACCAAGGGACACACATACACACACAATTATAATAGGGTTTTATCCTATGTTGCACTGACCGTAGGCCCGGCCTGGGGTCAAAACAGTAAACGGTGTATGTGTGGTGGTGTGCTGTTTGGCGTGGGCCTGGCGCTGATGTCACCCTTCCTAATGCTGACGCGAGGGGTGGATGGAACCGAAGTCTTGAATCCATGGTTCTCCCGGCTGCGCTGCGAAGCCCGGGTCTCTGAGGGAAATTGGCACCGCGACCTGCATGACATAATCAGCACTGGCGGAGGTTAGTCGAGTTGGGGACCTCCGCTCCTCAGGGTTCCGCTACGTTGAGCTGCGAGGGTCGTCCGTGCGGGGGGGGGGGGGGGACCTTCGCTACACAGAGCTGTCAAAGGTATTGCCCCGCCGGAGGTGCGGTCCTAGCGGTGGGTTTTGCAGTCTGGCCCAGCAAACAGGGCCGGGGGCTGAGTGGGGGGGGGGGTCCTTGCGAGGGTTACTCCCCCCAACAGATTCTTAGCCGTGCGCGCATGTTTGAATGTGAATGAAACGCACTGCTCCTGTACGCTCAGTGTGCCTTCTCCTCTCGTGCTCTGCAGAGTTCGATGCCTACATGGTGCGTCGCTTTGAAAGATTTCTTCCCGTTCGAGTGTGATAAAATAGAGTCAACCAAACAAACACCTAGGGGTGAAAACAATCGGAAATGATCGGTCGGAGGCCGAACCTTTCATTTTCATATTTTTTCCTAAAAAACGAAATCGATACAATATTACCAAAAAATGAATACAGTGTCAATATTTTGGTAATTTCGAAAACGATAGTAGTCGATCAGAAAAAAAACATCAATAGCG
The DNA here is from genome assembly GCA_023333625.1 of Bothriochloa decipiens. Taxonomy (NCBI): domain Eukaryota; kingdom Viridiplantae; phylum Streptophyta; class Magnoliopsida; order Poales; family Poaceae; genus Bothriochloa; species Bothriochloa decipiens. The sequence goes on along the minus strand of CM041633.1, from coordinate 62,059,858 downwards.
ATCGGAATACATGTGAACAATATGCTCAAAATTGATAGGCACGCCAAACTATAGAACATGGGAAGATCCATATAGTTCGATATATCTTATATGACAATAATAAATCAAGCCACAACTGATAAGATTGAAAGCTAAGACCACACAGTTCGCACCATCTTAGGTCTCAAACAGTGGCCCACATTACATTGGTTTATGTGGTGATTGGCTAGAGATGGTTGCAGTATGTGATTGTTGTTTGATTGCTTGATTTGTCTACCTGTTTCTAATTCTATACGCATGAAATACTTGCCTAATAATTTTTTAAAAAATATTTACCTTATGTGCTTGCGTGTGGAAATGGATGGGCATGCTTGAATATGGACCAATTGGACCTAAAGTATGTGTTATATCGGTAATCATCAACGGTAAATTACGGTTAAATACGGAAATCTTCGAAAATGATCAGGAGAGGGCAAAATCATTTTTAATTTTGTTTCCGATTATTTTTACCATTACCATTTTCATTTTCTTTTGGTTACCACTGTCGTTTCCATTTGGTATAAAATTTGAAAAAAAACTCAAAAACGATTCCTGGAAATCAGAGATTATCATTTTCGTTGCAATATTGTCATCATTAGAATGAGTACGACTTCCCCATCCCCTTCCTTTGCGCATGAAAAATCATCCACTTCTTTCTCTTCCTTCCTAGATGAACTCCAGCACAAAAATCCCCATAAAATCGCCCTAAATCGATCTCCTAATTTCGCACTTGGAGGAAAACGCTGCAGCAGAGGCTGACACGGATGGCCACCTCGACCTCTGTCGCGCTGCTGAGGCTTTTATACTTTCTGTAGCGTATAAATCAGACCAGATTGTTCAGGTCCTGGACGAATTTTGTGATACAGTTACTCGCACTACAAATGGAGGAGCTCGTGAACTGCAAATGGAGGAGCCCGTGACGAGTGGCTGATTATTTGTTCGATGTGGTAGCGTTCGGATTAGTTCTTAGTCCTCACATGCCATAAGTAGACTAGGTGCCGGCAGGTACAACACCAAGGAGAGAAGAGACGAAATGGTAGCTGTTGTATCGAAGAAGGTAGAGAGAACTGGACCATTCCTGGCGACGTGACTTCATGAGATTGCAGATTAATCTAGTATGGTTACCCTATTTAGGTACAGTTCAACATATACAGGACAGTAGATTGGCATCATGGCAGCACTTGATAAAAAAACTTGGACTGCGTGGTTAGACACCACGAGCTATTTTAGCTTAGGATAGAGGATGGTCGAGAAAACCTCTAAACCTGGTGTCCCGCTGGAACACAGGAGCCCGTTACCCGGTGAGGACTCCGTTTCATTTTACCTATGCTTTGGGAACACGGCACATGCGAGGGGTTTTTTCTCACCAATAACAAGAATTTTGCAGACTAAGGATTCAAACTTTGGTCACGGGGGACGCCACCCGGTGGCTTGGTTAACAGGCCTAGTAGAGGAATGCAGCATTTAACCTTGTGAACTAACCATACTAGAATACAAACTAAAATTTTTTCTATTGCATAAATTAGACGAAACCTGATAACTAATTAACAAATAATCAATGAATGCAACTTAATAATCATGGATAGGAAGGGCCCCATGATATTAAAATGATAAACAATACATAGAGCCCAATAGTAGTTAGGATCTAGCAGACGTATATACATTGTCAAGACGATCTCTCTAGCAAGCACCGCCACCACCACCATCACCACCGCCACCGCCACCACCACCTCCACCACCACAGTCGCCACCGCCGCTGCCACCACCTCCACCACCACAATCGCCACTACCTCCACCACCACCATCGCCGCCGCTACCACCACCACCTCCGCCATCGCCGACGCCGCCACCGTCGCCGCCAACATCACCCCAACCCCCACCGCCGAACCAGTCACCCCCACCTCCACCATCTTCGATTGTGCCGCCACCACTGTCATTGATACCACCATGGTGACCGCTTCCTCCTCGATGCCAGCCTCCACCTCCACTTCCACCTCCGCTGTAGCCCCACACCAACCTTTGGATCATTGCTAGGACGAAAAATAGCACGAACGGGGCTATCGCAATGCCAAAGATGGCACCAGGACCAAGACCACTCATGTTGTGTACGTGTACGTGAACGCTCAACAACTCGATGAATACAGAGAGCAGCAACAGGACGATGAGCCTGTCGGTAGGATTTATAGGCAGCAGCAGCTGGAAATAATATATAGAACAGGGGAACAAGGCCTATATTGCAAGGCCGGACGCGCTCGTGGAGCTAGACTAAGTCGAAGTCAATCATCTGCAGTCGCCGTCAGGCCGGTTTTCATCTGCTGACTAACGATCTAGACCCGTGTCAAAATTAGCAACCAATATATATATATATATATATATATATATCACGGTGACCATCGCTATTACGTGCTACGTATGTACATGTGTTGTAAAAATTAGCAGTGACGACAGGAACACGGACGACGACGACCACGCCGTGGCTTCTTGTGGCCGTTTGTACTACGTATTCTACTTCTACGAACAATAAAGATATACATATATGCAGGACAGCATCGGTGCAGACGTACGTGTCCTGTGTGTCGCAACGTATGAGCGCTAGTCATCAGTTCCTTCGTGTTTAAATCTGCGGTACGCTATTCTTCGTCCAGGGAAACATTCTTCGCCAATTTTTTGAACGCGAATGAAATGCGCACCTTCTTCACTCCTGCTCTGCAGAATTGGATGCTTACACATAGCTTTCTCGGATGTTATCTTCCCGTTGGAGTGTGAAATTGTCGCGGCTCCATGTTTTAACAGCTGGAGCACGTGCAGACGAAATAGAGCGCACGCGAACCACACTATCGCTATATTGTCATCTTACAGTTGCGGTGATGACTGGCTGTAGTGCAAGATCACTTTTGAGATTTAATCATGAAGTAGCCTAATATCTGAACAGTTTTGCTATGGTAAAAAAAAAATGATCCAGCAGCAACAAAGGCCATCATGCATACTAGACCGGGTACAAACTCGACCTAATGGAGCCAGAGACTTGCTTATTGCCAACACGGCACTACGGCAGCACTTTTTTTTGATAATGACTACGGCAGCACTTGCGGCAGCACTTGACATAAAAGAGCATATATAGGACACATATAGCCATGTAACAGATCGTCATATAGTCATATATAAACACTAGAGTCCAAACTCGTAGTTTTTCTATGACAACAATCAAATACAAAACCACCATATAACCAAACAACTAATATAACGAATGGAAACTAAAAACAATCACGGATCGAAGTGGTCCCATTATTTATACTAAAAATGACGTACAACAGCAAAGAAGCCGTGCATGGTGTACCTGTGTTCTAGCAAACACATATATACATAGTTGATGCGACCTCTCTAGCAAGCAGAGCGGCAGCCACCGCCATCACAACCGCTACCGCTGCCGCCACCGCCACCGCCACCGCCTACGCCATTGATGCCGTGGTCATCATCGTCGCTGCATATGCAGCTGCCCCGCCATGACCACCGCCGTGATGGTGATGGAAACCACCATGGTGGTGATGAAAGGCTCCTCCTCCACCTCTGCCTTCACCTCCGCGATAGCCGCACACGAACCTCTGGATCAGCGCTATGACTGCCAATGCCAATGATGCCACCAGGGCCAAGAACAGCCATGTTCTGTCCGTGAATGCTCAACAACACGATGTGTACGTACACAGAGAGAGGGAAGGCAGCAGCAGGACTAGCCTGTTTCGTGAGCTTTATAGGCAGCGCTAGCAGCTGCAAATAATGTAAACAAACCGCGGAACAGGTCTTATATTGCTGGACCACGCGCTCGAGACTAACGATCTGGCCGGTGTTCAGCTGTTAGACTAAGTCCCAAGTCAAAGCCATCAGGCCGGTGTTCAGTTGTAGACCAGCGATCGAGACCCGTGTCAAAATTAGCGACCAACACGATATTTTTAATACAAGATACTGTGACCATCGTGCTACGTGTATGTGTAGTACTGTTGTGCTCCACGCGCCGTGGCTTCTACTAGATATTCTGAAACTGCGTGGAACGACCTCCCATCTACTGGGGATCAGGAGAACGAACAATAATGAAGTATATATGCATGGCAGCATCTCTGCAGACGTGCTCCGTGCCACGCCACGTATGTGTGATAATCATCAGTTCAATATAATCTGCTTCGGTTCCGAATGAAAGATTCTTCGCAATTTTATGAACGCGAATGAAACGCATAGTTCCGGTACGCTATGTGTTCCTTTCTCTCTCGTGCTCTGCACAGTTGGATGCCTACACGGTGCGTTAGCTTTCTGGGAAATTATCTTCCCATTGGAGGTGCAGCATGTGCAGACGAAAGAGTCTACACGAACATCATCCCTATATTGTTATCATTATTATCTGTAGGTAGGACATTCGAAAGTGCAGGAAAACTCCAATTTGCCAATCGTTTGTTCAAAATTTCCCTGCATTTTAGGGCAGGACCAGCACCGAAATGGTAAAGGAAAGCTCGACACAAAAGGTAACAAAAGATACGCGAGTGGACAAAACAATTTCGTGCCACTCCTATTGAGAAGTACCGGTGGTAAATTCCAATATTTTCCTTCACTGTCCTACCCAATGTCATGCGTGGCCACCGCAACACGAGGTCCAAACCCAAATCTGCGATACATGTACTAGACTGTTAGAAAATCAAGCAAATTCAGTACCAGTTTAATCCCAAAAAAAAACATTAACAAGATGTTGACGACATCAAAAAGGTGTGTAAGATCAAGTCACAAACGTGATAGCTAACACGGTACTAATCATGGATTCCACCATAGAAAATAGAAGAAAAGATTGAGTCATTGCAGTAGCACACCCAGAGCGGCACCAGGGGTTACCGTAGTCAACAAACCACCTGTTGTTGTTTTCATCCTGCTCAGTGCAGTGCATAACAGAAGTAGAGGGAAAAAAAGACAGAAGTAGAGGAAGTCGTGAATCGTTCTCGTCACTGCAATGCATGGAGCCATGGACTGAGTAGTTGTGTCGCTTGTTCAGTCTCCCCAAAAAACATAATTATATATATTGTTCGTCTTCACCTGAGCAGATGAACATGAAGTCGACTTTGGTTTTAAAGGCGTTCTCTCCCTATTTCTGTGCTTGCAGAAACCATGATGAGAAAAGCCATCGTTACAGAAGAAACATGTTAATAAGTGTTTGCACAAGAAGACTAGAATGATTGCAAGCATAAGTCTCTTATCTCACCCACTCCTGGAGAAGACCAGAAGTCTCTTAAGACATGGAATTGATCAGGTGTCGAGGCCAGCCGCACACAAGACTAAAAGAGAAAAGCTGAGTCAGGTGCACAGAAGACTAAAAGACAGAAGCGGAAGAGACACAGCAACCACAATGTTGCCAGCAGTTCATAGTGAATAAAATATTCTCTACTGCGTAGCTAAAACATTGTAAGAGTAATCCTTAGAGTAAGTTCATATAGGTACCCATAGCACTATAGGGCATGGGCTACCCATAAGGATTAAAAAATATTATTCCTTCCTCTCCTTCTATCATCCCTCCCATCCTCTCTCTCGCTCTTGGCAGCAACGTTGGGTGTTGGAGATTTTTTATTTTTACATGGGCTCCACCTTATCGGTTGCACATTGTGGAAGAGGAATAGCAATGGATTACTGGTGCTGGGTCTCTCCCTATGGACTGGTTTTGCCATACACATTGAGCTTGCTAAGCAAGATTAATAATACAGCCAATAAACTGGTTGTAAGGTCATTTGCAATATTCTATTAGCAGTTGAGTCTTCACTATTAGTATAGAGTATATAGAGCTCACTTGTCTCTCCCACGACTTTTTTTGTTCTTGTACCCAAGCCGGCTATAAACTTATAACCCGTTTCATCTCTCTCTCGCCTCCTTTCTCTTCTTCATCTTAGAATTTAGCCTGCTTACAACCTCTTATAATACATGCTGAGGAAACTCTCCTACCATCATGAGCAGAAACTTCCAAAACTTCTGTAACACATATCATCAAACTTCTGTAATTAGTGAATCATCTCCACCGTTACCACAGCTATTACGCTCAAAATCTTCTAGCTTTGCTGTATCCATCTCCTCAAACCGGCCTCTCTCACCCTAGTAATCAGAATACTTTACCTCAACAAATCACTGCCACCATACACCACAGTCAACAAGCAGCAACACCTTTTTCTTCAGAAATAGCAGCTTCTTTAGAAACAGCAGCTTCTAGTACTGGCGCCCTCAGCCTGCATTCTCTGGAGGACCTATTTCTTCACTCATCGCAAAGCACCCAAGAAGTGGCAGCCGAAGCCTTCAATCTCCCTTTTCTCCAAGACCTTCTGTATCAGCAGCGACCTTGATCCCCTGTGACGGCAGCAGGCCACGCGCTGCACCCCGCTCCTCGCGCAGCCCGTCCTGGTGTCGTGCGCCGCCTGCGACTCGCATTGGCCCGCGCCACACGCAGCACACCCTGGCACCGCTCGCGTCCACGCGAGCATGCGCTGGCATCGCGCGGCTCCTCCTGACGCCCGTGCCGGCCCGTGCTGCTCCTTCCGCTACTCTCGCGAAAGTGCCCAGGCACCGCGTGGCTCCTCCTCGCACCTGCGCCGGCCCGCGCTGCTCCTCCCGTGACAGACTGCACCGCCTCGCGAGCCTCCTCTCTCCAGCGCCCGGGCTTCGCGCCCGCGGCCACACGCCGCCGCAAGTATGGCCCTCGCCACTGCAAACCCTAACTTTGTATACCATATTCAAATTGGGGAAGCTTCTGGAAGGCTGAATCGCCTTGCCCTCACTTTCTTTGTTCTTGTCCTCATAGTCTTACATATAGGCCCTTTTATATTTACCTATTTACACCAACATTGGCATTTGGCGCCTCCATGTTGCGCCTCGTGTCGTCTTCACTACCAATGTAACCACACGCCTACAGCCTTTGCCGTCATCAGTAGCACCAGCCTTAATTTGTTACGAGACATCCACAGCCTGCATGTCACTCGCGTCCTTTCCTCTTCCCCTGCCACTTAGCATTGGCTATCTTCATGGAGCCTTAAAATGTACTGGCAATTTTTTAAGAAAACAACTAGAAAACACCCATGAAGTCGCGATTTTCATTAGCCTTTAGCTCTGGCTGTTAATAAAACGCCAGTAAAAATAGGTTTTGAACCGCTAGTAAAAATGTTGTGCGTATTTTTATTTTCTAGAGTTATTGGCTATTTGATTAGGATGACAGAAAATTTAAAAGAAGCCTCAATATTTCCTGCAAAGAAAACAAAGGAAAAAAAAGGTTGAGGACCCAGAATGCATTTTATTGAAACCTTTATATTTCATAGAGTATATTTCTTGAATCCTAAAAATGGACTTTTACCCACAAGCCGTTATCCGTAATTCGTTGTGGGTCCAGGGCCCTGATGATCTTTGGGAAGTTAAAGGAGGAATGCAATAATTTAGTTACAAAGCGGATCGGTTTTAACCAACTTGTAACGATATCCAAGCTAGACTTAATTAGTGTGTTATTCAATTTTTTCATTCGTCATTCATACTTTTGTGTCTGTCGTTTGGCAAATTAGAGGCAAACTAGATGTTATCCTGCGTGTTCCTACTTCCTACGAGAATTTTCTTATATCAACTTAAGGAGAGCCCTCTATGCAACAACATTTGTTGTGAGTTCGTCATTATATTTCATTTGTGCATAATGTCTGTGGTCTGTTAGTGAAAATGTGCGGTTGTAGAATGTAGCCACAGGTGCTCCTTTTCCGTCTGGGTTGTTTGGTGCTGCTCGGCTCGTGTCTTTCTTCTTCTATCCTAGCTCTTGTTTAATTGCCTTAAAAAGGTTAGAAATTTCATTCTTTCTTTATCACATCAAATATTTTATCATATGCATGGAGCATTAAAGTTGATAAAATAAATAACTAATTGTATAGATTAGTTATAAATTATGAGACGAATCTTTTGATCCTACTTAGACCATGATTAGATAATATTTGTCAAATACAAACGAAATGCTATAGTACTTTTTAGACTAAAAATTTTGGGAACTAAACGAGGCCCTAGTCAGTTGTTCAGTTGGCTTTCTACCAAGTTGGAGCAAGCAGTGGAATAATAGACGTGAGTCGTGTTACCTGTCTAGTACATGTACCAAAGTGAAGTGGGATGAGTGGTGCACTTAGTTTCTTTTCGCTTGGTTAGTGGAATTAGATCGGACTAATTGTTGTTGAGACTCCGATAGATTTCATTGCATGTACAATTAGAAAATGGGTTTCAATATAATTATTATTTTGTTTCCTTAGTGGGCTTTCCTACCACAATATGAGGTAATAGTTTATATTTTATACAAATCAGGCTGGTTGGTTTTTTTAGGATTTGTAAATAACTAAGAGCAAGAAAGTAAAGAATCCCCACCAATCCCTGGAAGGTAGTTAGATATAATTGGAGGATTTAATTTGTTGCCTTTTGTCGGTGTTTCGACCCCGGGGGTCAACATCAACGAGTAAATTCGTAATTGCGTGCTCCCTTAATCTGATGGGTGATGCAAAAAGGACACGGCGATTTATCCTAGTTCGGGCAAAGAAGGCCCTACGTCCAGCGGGGAGGATAGTTCGTGTTATCTTGCACCGAAGTGCTAATACAGGGGTGAATACAAGCGGGTGTGAGAAGCGTGAGCTGGAGCTCGAGCGTTTCGGGCGCTTACCTCTCTACTTCACACTGTCTCACGGTGTTACTCTGTGATCTAAAGCCTTGGCCTATGATGCCCTCTCTCCTCAGCTAAAGTCCTGACGCCTCCTTTTATAGGCGAAGGAGGGGCACAAGACTACATGTTTTTAGGGCTAACGTGGTCGGTGACGTATGAAGCTGATGCTGATCATGTCAGTGCCGCTGTAGATGTGTACCTCGGCATGGGAGGCCCTGCAGCCGTCGCGTCGGGAGTTGTTGAAGTGTTGACCGGAGTTGTCGAAGTCCCGCTCGAGAGTCAACATGATGGAGCTGAGGGGCAACGGTCGAGGCCTTAAGTCGAGTCGAAGGGATCGAGTCGAGGGGGGTCGAGGCCCATCGGATAAGGCCGAATCCTGGGGCATGCGGGGAATACGTTGATTTTCGCGTCTCGAGGGGGTGCCGGACGGGACACAATGCTCCGTATAGCGTAACAGGGAGGGTATGGGCGGTAAAAGCAGGATTCGACCGCCATACTCGTAATTATTACTGTAACTGTGACCATACGGTTAGGCAGGAGCAGGTAAAATGCATTGAATGCGCCTGGATCCATACGGGGAGTAGGTAGCCGAGGGGTATACTATGCTCGAGGGATGCCTATTTGCACGAGCGAAGTTCCATCCTCAAGGGCGGGCTCGGTCGCTCGTGCGAAGCTCCGTCCTTGAGGGTTGGCTCATTCGTTGGGCAAAGTTCCGTCTTCGAGGCCGGCCCGTTCGCTCGAGCGAAGTTCCATCCTCGAGGGATCGCTTGAATTTTACCCTCGAGCCTACAGTCTTGGTTCGCGTGGTAGCCCATCGAATAGGCTGTGGCTTTGGGCTGTCGATGCCTGTTCGTGGGCCGTCCCAGTATGCCTTAGCCTGTGGGCTTTAAAGCGATAGTGAGGGATGTCGTTGGAGGGTTTGCATTGCTAATTTCGAGGGTTAGTCTGGCTAATCGAGGGTTTAGGGTACCCCTTTTCCAGGTACCCAACAGTAGCCCCCGAGCCCCTGCGTGAGTGATGGCACTCGGGCAGGGGGGTCAGGAGTCGGGAGCGAGGTGTGACTCGGATTTTTTTGTGGGGGGCGCATGAGCGTCCCCCGCGGGGGTAGGCCCCGAGGCCTCGGAGGAGTCGGAGGACTCCTTCGAGGGCTTTATTTGTCTTTGCTCGAGGGGTGCCCGTCCAGTAGGATATGGACCTAAACTGGAGTCATGGCGCTTTACCAAGGAGTATGTCGGAACGTCGAGCCCCCGGGGGCTTTTCGACCCTCTTTCGTCGAGGGGTGCCGGGCACGGTCGAGCCCCCGAGCCTCGTGCGGCTGGGGCGTTGCCGGCCTCAGCGTTCATCTAACAAGTACTTTCAATCAGACGTGAGGCGAGAAGCGTCGGACTACCCTCGATAGGGCAAGCCTCGAAGTTCTCAGTGAGCTGGTAAAAGGAAAATCCAAGTGAGAGTCCGTTCCTCGTTCGATAGAGGTCGGCTGGTGGCCCAGAGGCGGTCTCATTAAAGCAAAACGCATGGACCTACGGATACCGATTCCATTCGATAGGTCTCGGTGGCTCGATGCCTTCCTTCGGGGGATTCCATAAAAGTCCGTAGCATTTTGCCTTGGATATGTCCATAGGGGTCTTGAGAGTTCGTTCTTGAGTGGGGCCTCGTGTTGGCTCCCCCTTGGTCACCCCTAACTCGGGCGCTTGAGGGCGGCTATCGAACCCTGGTCGAGGGCCAGCCTTCGCTCCCTTGAGGCCTGTTGTGGGGTCGGAGCCTATTTACCTTCTCCTGGAGGAATCCATCGGTAAATAACGCTTATTTTTCTTACCGCTAGACGCGTATTTTGAGGAGGAGGGTTAAAATGGTGCGGTGGTGGAGATCGTGGTGGGCCCGGGCAATGGCTAATTGCCTGAGGTGTGACTCGTGTATCCGGCCAAGAAACGAGGGGAAAACGTTTAGTTAAACGCATTAATTGCGCAGAGTTACCTTTTTCTGCAATCGGATTCCGCCCGTTGCTCCCGCTGGGTATAAAACCATGGGGGACAGGCACTGTTCGCTCCTACCTTTGCCATCCTACCTTCCCACTCCTAGTGCTCCCGAGTTCCTGCTTTCCTGCGCGCGAGCGTAGGAACTTAGAGCAAGAAATCATGATTACGAACCTTCCCGGTCGCCCATCCGCTGAGGAGATTCGCGTCGTCACCGCCGTCGCCGCGTCCACCGGACAGATTAGTGCCACCGCCGCTGCCATGGCCCCTATCCTCCAGCCTGCCGAACCCTGGCGCCCGTCGATCGTAACACGGCAGAGGTTGAATGAGCTGGTGGGAGAAGGACTTCTCTGCCCCGTCACTGATCAGACTCGGCCAGAGTGGATTACACCGCCGAGGAGCCACCTGGAGCCAAACCCGCCCGAGGGCTACGTTGTGAGCTTCCTCAAGTATCACCGGCACGGGTTCGGAGTGCCCCGGAGCGAGTTTATGCGGGGGCTAATGAACTTCTATGGCATCGAGCTCCAACACTTCTTCCCCAATGCCATCTCCAACGCCGCCATCTTCATGGCCGTCTGCGAGGGCTACTTAGGGATGGCTTCACATTGGGAGCTGTGGTTCCATCTCTACAAGGGGAGTGGTTCTCCTCTCTGGTGGGACCAGGCGTGAGGCGAATCGTCAGAGCAGGCTGCCTCAACTTCGCGTTGAAGACAGGCAAGTCAGAGGTGCCGCACGAGTCGGGTTGATGTCCAACCACTCCTGGTGGGATGACCAATGGTTCTACCTCCGCAATGACGGAGGCTACCTCCCACCGTACACCGGGCGGCTCAACACCGAGCGGCCATTCAACTGGCCGCACGGTATGACGGGGGATCTTCAACGTCGACTTCGACCCCTCGCCTTCGCGATGAGGACCCTTCGAGAGGTGGGCCTAACGGCTGGTGTGGTGGTCTCGGCCTTCCACAATTGACGGGTGCTCCCCTTGATGGAGCACCCGCTGCAGTTGGACGAGATGCTCCCCATGGTGGCGCTCGAGCTGCTCGAGAGGTGCCAGATGTCCAGCGAGGAGATATCCGCCGCAGAGATCATCGTGCGGGTGAAGGGGATGGTTGTAGGTTCGTTCAAGGCAAAGGACGTCAATGGCCTCCCCATGCGGCCGGAGGAGGGGTACCTCAACTTGGTGAGTGCCTGGACCCATGTTTTTCGCGTTTACGTTTCGTCCTTTTTTCCTTACTCTTGTCCTTGCAACTGAGTGCCTTCGTGCGGGGGGAATTGACTACTGGAGATCGAGGCCCTGTTGAGGGAGGATGCTCGCGATCATCAGGTGAGACACTTTGATGCCCAGCAGGAAAACAGGCGCAAGGATGAGGAGATGAAGAAAAAGGACAAGAAACTCCGGGAGCGCGAAAAGCGCCAGAAGCACCGTGTGCAGCAAAGGCGTGACGGGCTCTCGGAGGAGGAGTCTCCCTCAGAGAATGAGGGAGATGAGGATGATGATGATGTCAATGTCGAAGGGGTGGTGGGATGTCTCAAGCTCCTTCTATCTGGTCCCTCCCGTACTGACGGTCTTCCGATGCAGGAGGATGCGCCGGAGCAGCGTGCCCCTCAGCCTGCGTCGTCGACCTCGGAGCGCCTACGAGAGAAAAGGTTGGCCGACCCCTCGACTCGGGGGGTTTGTCCTCCTCCTGTCGTACTCACGGCGGGACCCCGCCCACTTCGACCCGGGAGACCCGGTCCCGGTCATCGGCGCGGGCGGAGCAGAGTCGTGCTTTGGAGACCTCGTCGGAGCAGGGAGGCACGGCGACCCCACCGGTAGCCCATAACAGCCCTAGCCCTGGGAAGAGCTCAGCTTCGGGTGGGGCCTCGAGGTCTGCTGGTGGCTCGAGGGGGACCCAAAAGGCCTCTATCCCCTTTGGGTAAGTATTGTCGATTTAAATTTTTTCTTGCTGCTTCCCCATTCTGCGGTTCATTAAGTTCTCCGCTAACCTGCTTTCCATCCAGGCCAAAGAACCGTGTCGAGGAGGCGACCCTTGCGCCAGCTAAGCGGCTCAGGGTGGACGCGGCCACGAAGATGAGGGCCTCGGTCACAGGTGCGACATCGAGGCCCTTGGAACCGTGGGAGGCGAAGTGGCTGTCCTTAGCCCTCGGGGCTATGGCTCATGGTAGGCTGATGGGTTCTGCTCTTGCTGCAGGGTCGAGCGACTCATGGACCGTGATGGGCAGCGACTCCGAGCCTAGGAAGACGCAGGAGGGAGGGAGTGCCTCCTTGATGTTGACGTCCGTGGTCCCTGAGCTCGGCCCGGCGCCAGGGAGCAGAGCCCCGGCGTCGGGAGCTCCTGACCTGGGCCATCCCGAGGTCTCCGTTTCCATGCTCGAGGTGGGAGCCCCCGAGGGCCATGAGCTGGGAATGGAGGTAGCCCTCATTGACCTCGAGGGTGAGGAGGCCATTGCCCCTCCCTCCTTGATGAGAGAGTGAAAGTCATGGCCGACGGGGCTACACGAGCTGGAGGCCCTGCGGAAGCAGGAGCAGGAGGCCCTGTAGGAAGAGGAACTATCGCGGATGTAGCAGGACGAGAAGAAGAAGCCGTAGGAGTGGTAGGAAGAGGAGGAGCTGACCGAGGGCCGGCCCCAGCATCAGTAGGTGCAGCAGACGCCGCCGGGGGATACGACGCTACTGGACCTGTTGGCACAGCAGCCGCCTAAGCCATCGGAGGGGGAGGAGACCTCGAGATTCCCAAAATAGTGGGTGTTCATGATCACCCTCGATGAGCTGCTGACAGAGCAAGAAACGGCATTGAAAGTGTGGATGGTTTCGTGCCCACCGGGGGCGCAGCTAGAGGAGGAGACCTCGGCACCGAGCCCGTCGGGAGACGTGTCGATGGTGGACCTGCCAATGCCACAAGACGTGGCGTTGGAGGAAGCGATGGCCTCAACCCCTCTGCCACCTCCGAAGGCACCTGAGCCAGCATCGAGCCAGCCACCACAACCATCGACCACGCTGTCAAAGGAGCCAGCAATTTCTGGTCCACAGGCGGAGCGGTCGGAGGAGACGGTGGCCAAGAGTCCTTCTGCTTTTGGACATCAGAAGGAAGGAGAGGACCTCCCCCCTCCCCGCATGCTGGAGTAGTCATCACGTTGGGGGCTCCTGGCCCGTTGAGGAGGTCAACCTCCGACCCCAGGCTGGGAGATACCAGCACCGTGTCAGAGTTTCCCACCCCGGCCGAGTTGGCGAAGCACCATGGCACCCCACGCGACGTGGCGGATGAGATCGTGTCCTTGGCGCAAACCAAGGTCAAGATGGTCCTCCCACATTGGGGCAAGGAGCGCGTCATGCTTCGGGAGCTCGGTGACTCCAACGCTCCCGGGATCATGATGGATGACCCAGCGGAGGCCAAGCGCTGGGAGGATGTGGAGCAGTCCCAGGCGTGGCTGCAGCACTCCCTGGAGCTGGCCGTCAAGCTCGTTGGAGGTCTCAACCAGAGTCTTGCGGTAAGTCCCTGTTTAGATCACATACGGTTTTTGGCTTTTTTCCGTATGGATCGCCTTAGCCCTTGATTTCCTGTTTCTAGGACGTGCGGAGGCGTTCCTACTCCAAGTTGTACTTCCTCCATGAAATGCATAATAGCCGGGAGGAAGTGCTTCGCCAACTCAAGGCCGGCCGATCTCGCAAAGCAAGGTGGCCGAGGTTGAGGAGGTGAAGCAGGCCAAGGAGGAGGCCGCCAAGGCCAAGGAGGGGGCCGCCTGGGTGAAGGAGGATGCCGAGGCAACTCGAGGTGAAGCTGCCCAAGTCAAGGAGGAGCTCCGGCGGGCCAAGGAGGAGGTCGACGGGGCCAAGGGCGAAGCAGAGAAGGCCAAGAGCGAGGGCACTCATGCCCAAGAGCATGTCAAGCTACTCACGGAGGAGGGTTGAGACTCCGTGGAGCGTATCCGCTTGCCCGAGGCCAGTCCGGCTCAAGTCTCCACTGCGTGCAACACTCTCTCTGCCTTGGTCAAGGAGGAGAAGGGTCAAGCCGACAGCCTAGAGGCCAAGCTCGAGGCGATGAAGGCTACCCATCGAGAGAAGGAGCAAGCCATCATCTTAGCTACTGGCGCCCTTGAGACCCTCCGGTGCGAGCAGATGGACATGACCCGGGCTTTCAAGGAGGCCCAGCGGGAGCGAGACGAGGTTTGGGAGGAGCACGATGCCGTGCTGGAGGACCGCAGCGCCCTTAAGACCCGCTATGCCAGTAAGTTGGTGGGCTTTGACCTTTTTCTTTTCGTATGACTTGTTTAACTCTTTTTTTGTCTTTCAAGCCTTGAGACCAAGCTTCTTTCCACTCAGGCCACCACCAAGGTGCTGCAGGAGAGCCTCGTGGCGGAGGAGGCGCTTCTCGGTAGGTTCCGGGTCACCATCAACAGGCTCTGCACCTCCTGGTAGGTTGAGCCCGTCGAGAAGGCTGGAGAAGAAATCCCAGGGGCCACGCTCATTGACCAGCTCTACCACCTCGATGCCATCCTTCAGGATCGCGTGTGGGAGGCGCTTCACACCAGCGTGAAGCGCGTGCTGGCGGTGGTTTCCTCCGGCTTCGTCTTTGACATGGACGTCGTTGCCCAAGGCTTCATCCCCGACATCTCGAAGACCGATGCCGAGAATGAGGAGTGATGCCGAGGGCTAATCTAGGATGCCGAAAGGCCGGAGGAAGCACTGGCGAAGCTCTTCGAGGATGAAGTCCTCCCCCGTGAAGATGAAGGGTATACCGTTGAGGAGGGCGTCGATGGAGACGGCGAAGCGGGCTTGTAAGGAAAAATTGGGTGAAGGTGCCCGTGTAAATAAGTTAGTTTTTGTAACTTATATTCAGTGTGGCTTCGAGGGCCTTTAAAACATCTATGCATCTATCATAATGCATTTGGATATTTTAAGTTTGAGCCTTCTTTGTTTTCTTTCTCCTAGATTTTGCTTTTTGACTAAGTGTACGACGCATGCTCGTATCCCTCAAGGGGGGAGCGAGTGGTACCATAGCCCTGAGGCGTAGGAGAGCTCTCGGCTTGACAGCCCTCGACCCTTAGGGAATTCGAGGCTTTTTCTACTTAATCGCGAAGCGTATCGAGGCATATGAAAGAAAAGACGCTCAAGTTTCGATCACCTGACTTTTGCTTTTTGACTAAGTGTTCGACCCATGCTCGTATCCCTAGAGGGGGGAGCGAGTGGGGGTACCGTAGCCCTGAGGCGTAGGAGAGCCCCAGGCTCGACAGCCCTCGACCCTTAGGGAGTTCGAGGTGTTTTCTACTTAGTTGTGAAGCAAAAGGAGACACTCAAATTTAGAAAAATCGTTCGTATTTTTTAGGAACTTAGGGGGTTCTCGCCGTTAGCCCCCGAGGGAGGCTTGACTCTGGCGAGACAGGGTCGAGGCTACCTCTTGCATGTACAATAATGAGTTTGAACTTATAATCGAAAGTACTTCTTATATTTGTCATGCGAAAATGTATGAAACATGCGAGAATGTACAAGGGCATCGGCGCCCTAGGGGTAGAAACGACATAGCTGTTCGATGTTCCATGTGTTGGTGAAGGTTTTGCCCTTGTACTTGACGACGCTTGTGGGGGGTCAAAACTTGTCGGGCAGCTGGGTGCTGTGGATCGTCCCGCTGAAGACTCGGGGACCCAGTGGCTTCGGGGCTCGTCGGTCTTCATCGCTATCGTAATGCCCCCCATGGTGGGTGTTGTACCCTCGATCCTCAGCGTCCCCATGTTTGCACTTGTGGTTCTCGATGATATCAAGGCGCGCGTCACACGGGGCGCGGTTGTCGATGATACGGTCTTGGGCTGGTGTCTTCTTCGCTCGGGAGGCCACCTCTTGATCGACTGAACCCTCCCTTTTGGGCCGGGAGGGCTCGTCCTGCGGTTCGAAAGCTGCCCCTCGATGCATCGAGGCTGAGCTCTCGGCTTGTTGATCAGCAGCAACTTGGAGGAGACCCTCAATCTCACGTTGTATTCTTCGAGCTTGCGAGTTGGATGGCGCGGGCATATTGCGAAGAAGCATAGCCGCCGCGACAATGTTCTGGCTTGCTCGAGGGTAACGGTTGATGGGATGTTCGGGTGCCCCGCCCTCATTGATCTGCTGGTTGACCTCTCAGGCCCTGGCTCGGGCTCTACCGCCGGGTGATGGTCGCTCCTCGCGAGGGTTTGCTCGAGCTGGTGCAGTCGTTCCTGGTCGTCGGCGAGTTTAGCCTGTAGCTCCCAAATTTGTGCCAGCTGTGCGTCCTACTCATCAGGACGGGGGCACGCCTCTCGGGGTGCGACTGGTCATCGATGCTCTGTTCTGGGGAGAGCCCCTCCTGCTGCAGCGGCAGCCGCATCGGCCATCGAATCGACGGTTTCCTGATTGGATGCGTCGTCACCGTCGATGTGGAGACACTCACGGGTAGGGTCCCAATGGTCAGAGCCAGAGTCAGGGTCGCCACAGTAGAAGACAGGGAATTGTCCCCGTGCCTCCTCCTGCAGCTGCTGTCGGAGTGTGCCGACAGTGTACCTCTAGGGGCCGGGCGCTCTCGTGAAGCCCAAGTCCACGGAGGCCGGCATGACCGTCCCCACGTCCGTCATTGCACGAAGGAGGGCGCCTGGGCGGTCCCCTATCGTGCTCATGTTGGTGTGGGTCGAGGTCGAGAACGTCTTTGCGGCATTGTTGAGACCGAACGGGAACTGTTGATGACGCTCAAACAGCTCGTGCGGAAGTAGGCTCGATGGAGTGGGGGTTGCACGCATCGGGGGAGCTTCGGGCCCCCTCAACGGGCGTATTGCAAAAGTGAAGTTGGGGTTGCCGTGGAGCCCTGCAGGTCCGCCCTCTGCTTCTGAACTCGGGTCAGATAATCCCCCAACAAGGGGCTCCTCATCACCGGTAGGGTGCGAGGGGAATGCGGCAGGCACCATCCTCAACTCAGGTTGATGGCAATGACGGCATCAATCGTGCCGCCTTCTAGTTGCGGCAGCATGGTGGCGAGACCGACGAGTGGCCCCTCCTGAGCGTGGGGGCACACTGCGACCTCCGCTTCAGTCACTGATCGAGAGCAGGGTCATGTCATAGCCCTGACCGAGGGACATGAACTCCAAACTCCTGAACCAGATCACTGTAGCGCGCAGAAGTGGTAAAATAGAGTCGCCCATCCAAAAAAAATGGCGGGAAATCGTTGGTAACACGCAGCAACCCCTACCTGGCACTCCAACTGTCAGTGTTTTGACCCCAGGGGTCAATACCAACGAGTAAATTCGTAATTGCGTGCTCCCTTAATCCGGTGGGTGATACAAGAAGGACACAGTGATTTATCCTGGTTCGGGCAAAGAAGGTCCTACGTCCAGTGGGGGGGATAGTTCGTGTTATCTTGCACCGAAGTGCCAGTACAGGGGTGAATACAAGCGGGTGTGAGAAGCGTGAGCTGGAGCTCGAGCGTTTCGGGCGCTTAGCTCTCTACTTCACACTGTCTCACGGTGTTACTCTGTGATCTAAAGCCTTGGACTATGATGCCCTCTCTCCTCAGCTAAAGTCCTGGCGCCTCCTTTTATAGGCGAAGGAGGGGCACAGGAGTACATGTTTTTAGGGCTAACGTGGTCGGTGACGTATGACGCCGATGTTGATCATGTCAGTGCCGCTGTAGATGTGTACGACGGTATGGGAGGCCCTGCAGCCGTCCCGTCAGGAGTTCTTGAAGTGTTGACCGGAGTTGTCGAAGTCCCGCTCGAGGGTCAGCATGACGGAGCTGAGGGGCGATGGTCGAGGCCTTAAGTCGAGTAGAAGGAGTCGAGTCGAGGGGGGTCGAGGCCCATCGGATAAGGCCGAATCCCGGGGGATGCGGGGAATGCGTTGATTTTCGTGTCTCGAGGGGGTGCCGGACGGGACACAGTGCTCGGTATGGCGTAACAAGGAGGTACGATCTGCGGGATTCCGGGGTATGGGCGGTAAAAGCAGGATTCGACCGCCATACTCGCAACTGTTACTGTAACTGTGACCATACGGTTAGGCGGGAGCAGGTAAAATGCATTGAATGCGCTGGATCCGTACGGGGAGTAGATAGCCTGGGGGTATACTGTGCTGGAGGGATGCCTATTCGCACGAGCGAAGTTCCATCCTCGAGGGCGGGCTCGTTCGCTCGGGCAAAGCTCCGTCCTCGAGGGTTGGCTCATTCGCTGAGCAAAGTTCCGTCTTTGAGGCCGGCCCGTTCGCTCGAGCGAAGTTCCATCTTCGAGGGATCGCCTAAATCGTACCCTCGAGCGTACAGTCTCGGTTCGCGTGGTAGCCCGTCGAACAGGCTGTGGCTTTGGGTTGTCGACACCTGTTCGTGGGCCGTCGCAGTCTTAGCCTGTGGACTTTCGAGCGATAGTGAGGGATGTCGTTGGAGGGTTTGCGTTGCTAATTTTGGGGGTTAGTCCGGCTAATCGAGGGTTTGGGGTACCCCTTTCTCAAGTATCCGACACCTTTTATTGTTCATATTTTCTAAATTAATAAATACATAAATGCATAATTTTCTCCTATTACCTCCCATGAGCTAATATATGATTATAACCATCTTTTTTTCGAAAGCTTGCATTTACACGTGCTTCATTAAGGGAAGTTAGAATACAATACAACACGCGGCAAGCTTACCCGGACGGCGAGTTGCCATACTCCGTATTAAATAGATAGTCTGTAATCAATCGGTAGTTCCACAACAAAGCCCATATTTGAAGTTATAACTTTTTATTGTGATCTCTTGCTCATTTATTTTGACTCAATATAGCACAAGATTGGTATTTATATGCATATCTTTTGCAATGTTCCTGAATTTGTATTAGGCCTTGCGTTCTGGTACTAAGACAATGCATTCCGGCTCCACATCTAGTGGCCTACAGTTCAGAAAATCAACTAGGTCAGATATATCTTTAGTTGTCTAACTTTGCTTGCTTCTTATCGTACTCATCGTGAGATGAAAATTATATTTGGCCTACGGCTTCCTATCACTCCCATCGTCATGAAATGATAAATTTATTTCAGGTAGGGTGATCGTGCCCGATCTGGACTGCGCCACACACACTATTATCTATGGAATGGTCTGTTTGCTTTGTCCCTCTACTTGTAGTGTTGTTCAAGTTTAATTAGCTACTTTGTGGTATAATAGGACATAGACACTATGCTTATATCTTAACTGAAAAGGCAATAAAAGATAGGTAATGCATGATACACTAAACTAGGATGTAGAGAAGAGATCCCTTAATTCATATGTGATGCAGGCACTAGGATAATTTATACCAGCGGCCAATATGAAATATGATTATTCACTTTCTTATATACAACACCATTATGTTGAGCAAGAAGAAGTGCAATTGTGAAGTGAAAGTACAAAGAAATTTCCAAAGTTGGTTAGTACATATTCCTGTCTATCCTGTGATATACATTTTAAAGTTGTGAAAGTCACGATGAATGCTTCTTTTTAAAAAAAAAAATCCTCATTAGCAATGACTCGGTGTTATGGCATATTTTTTGTTTTTCAATGTGAGACAATCTCGAAGAAAGTTCAGATAAGTGGTGAGTTATCATAATATTCTAATTTTGTACAATGTGTCCAACCCCACCCCCCATCACACACACACCCCCCCCCCCCCCCAAAAAAAAAAAAAAAAAAACCAAGCCCTTTCCTGAGCTTAGAGCCTCATGTAGTGCCTTATTCTTTTCTTGTAGAATGGTTCCATTTATGGTGTGAATGGTCCAGATGGCGTCCAAAGGTTTGTTCTGAATCTCTCATTGGAGTTTTCTGTTGTTTTTGTGAGCATGCTTTTAGTGTTCTGGGATAACCATTTAAAGGGAGTGCCCTACCAAGTTTTCATGTTATGCAACTTGTGTCTTTTGCTCTTCAGGGTGGAGTAAGATAGAGACATGCCCTGTACAGAATCTCTTTTGTTAGCAAACTTAGCAGGCTTCATATTTTGTTGGCTGCAAGTCTGTAAGCCTTTAACCATATCTGGCCATGATATGTTGCACCTGAGCCTAACTCTTTTGTTGGCGAACTTGGCAGGCTTCATGTTTTGTTTGCTGATAGTCAGTATATATCTGGCCATGATATGTTGCACCTGAGCCATATCTTTGGCAGGCTTCACATTTTGTTTGCTCCTTGAGCTGTAAGCCTGTAACCTGATATGCTGCACCCCTGAGCCTATATAGATTGCTCTTTGGCACGTTTCACATTTTGTTTACTGTTGATGACTGAGGGGTAGCGGGTTGCGTGGCTTATCTATAAATAAAGATGCTTCATTTCTGGTGATTGGTACTGTACATTAACAATGCCATCCTCTCACAATCGCACTGTACATCAACAGTGACGCGTCCTGGCCGTTTGATCTGTTTTCAAAGCAACCGATGGCTGCCACGTCTACATCCAGAAACTACCCAACCTACCCATTCTTATCCTCCCCCGGCGGAAACATCCAGAACGTCAGCCTCCCCAGTCCCCGCATCCTTCGTCTCCACGCAACGATCTCGAACGACGTTGGTAAGGTGAAGGTACAAATCGATTTTTTTTAAAAAAAAACTACACGATTTCTTCTAGTGTTTCATTGAAATTTTCAACTACTACTGTCTCAAAAATTAGCCTCCTGATTGCAAAGATGTTTTTTTTTTGAAAGAACAGGCAGAGCTCCTGCTGTTCTTTAAAAAAAATCCTTTCAACAAAATGGACATACCTCTTGACTGAATACCATTAATTTTTTTTGTCAAGCAGCATTATTCTTACATAATCTGCGTATTGTCATGGCATTGGTCTTACATCAGAAGAGGTCAACAACAATTCCCAACTAATTGGAAATTTGTATTCCAGGTGTCCTCTTGCGCCTCTTGACATCATTGTTATATTTTCTACTATCCTCTCAATGCTTTGTGCTCCCAAATTTAGCAGCTTCGTCATTGTACCGCTTCCATCTGTGCCTATTGCGAAGCCAGCGCAATTGTTTGAAATGAATTTAACGTCATGTACTTATCTCAGTCCTGATCTACAGGCTTGATGTTAACTCTATTTATGACTCAGTTCCCTGTTCATGCAGTTCCATGATTCCTCAGCTGAATGTCACCACCTATTCGATGCTCGCTATCCCCCATTGAGATGATTCACGTATTCCATCTTGAAATCATAGAATAGACAATATGTTGTCATTTTTTTCCAGCCTAGGACACTAATTTTGAATGCCAACAAAATGTAGCTTCATCTATCCATGTTAGTAGCCTTCCAAAGAGCCCGCGCGAAGTGCGGGGATTCCTGCTAGTATCCTTTGATTTGTGGTACCAGTGTATACATGCCAATGCTTTGGTGGAAAGGTGGTGGTATTGTCGTTCTAAACTTGAGCTCTGAGTAATCTGGGAGCATGTAAGTTCCAAGGGTCATCTGCACTTGTAGTGCAGGTCTTGTTGAAGCCCTGTCGCTAATAGAGGGTTAGTAATTATTAGGAAGAAAAATGGTCTTGGAGCCACGCATTAGTACTATTTCAATTGGATTACAAAATGATTAACCTTTCATGGACCTCTTAACTCCCTACTTTCTCTAAGTTTATAATCGGTATAGTCACCCAAGAGAAAAAAAAAAGAAAAACCTCACTGATTGCAGCACACTGGTTCATGGATGAAAGTAGCAGCTTGCCACCACCTGCAGGTTCTTTATTTTGAGGGACTATGAGGATTCCCTACGGGTACACAATAGAAGTTTAGTAAATTGTATAGATAATAAATTTAATTGGTGGAGAGATTGATTTCAATTAGCGTCACCATTTCTTTTTGTCACCACCATCTATTTGTGTTATCAGTTTGTGGTGATGGAAACTCTGAATGATGTGACGCAAAGAGGTGTTAGAGAATTAGGTAGTTGAGTTTATATTTATAGGAGATATAGATCAGGAGCAAAGAGCTCCTACCGTGATTTATTAATAAATAGAAAACTAGGTTCAGGGGTTACAAAAATTAGAAAGTCGGAGAAGGGGAAAAATGATGGGAGGGAATCAAGAAACAAACAAGGATAGAAAGAAGATCATAAAGATTACAATTGAGACTGAATCCATGACTCTAAACTTGGTATAATCCTTGCTTTTAGTCTTGTGTATCAGCATAAGTGCCTCTACAGTGAGATTTCTTTTGCAGTCTTCAGCTGAAATATTCCTATTTCTGAAGATGATATCATTTCTCATCTTCCAAATGGACCAGCATTTAAGGATGAAGATGTCCACTGCAAAGGGGACGTTTACCAGGGCTCTCCAAGCATCAAAGATCTAAATGACTGACAGTTTATTTACATATGCAAAGTTTAGAGTTCTGGCAAATGGACAGTAGAACAGTAGGTGCATCACTGTTCCTTCACTATGCTGTTGACAGAGAACACAGTTATAGTCCTCTTAATTTTTTACCTTATGTTTACAATAACATTTTTGCATTGCAATACATGATAGTTTCATGTCCACATCAACAGAGCCCAAAGTTTACTTTTCATATTTGTTGGCAGGTACAATAGCTGGATATAATAGTCTCGTGCGTCGTTAATACTTTATTGCATATGCATTTAATTATTTGTCTTGATATTTAATTTAATTGAAAGAAGGTTGGTACAGTTAAAATCAACCAAAGACACATTAGACCACGCAGCAATACATCTATTTGTGACACATGGACACATACACCACTACCGGACAATAAATTATAGGTCTTGGTGCAACGCACGAGTATGTTTTGCATATTTTTATAGAAAAACATAACGATCATCTATGTTTAGCAAAGATCTCTAAGAACAACAACGACGTGTTTTTTTTTCCCAAACAAGTTAGGATAGACAGTAAAGATCTCTATATAGGTAAATTAAAGACTCCAATGTACGACAAACAAAAGAATCAGTGAATGACGCTAAACTGAATGACACGCTAATTAAGTCTTGGATGCATGCGACAAGTTCGACCAAAACATAGCATGGCTTGGAAATGCAAATCCGTGCCCTACTCGAACGTCACCACCTCGGCCAGGTTGGTCTCGAACGCTTTGACAAGGTTCTCAAAGTAGTTGCGCGTCACCTGGGTAAGGCTCTGAATCTTCTTCTTGTAGCTCGTGTACCTCTCGGCGATGTCGTCCGCATCGCCGTCGACGGCGCAGAGGTCCTTCCTCTCCAGCTCGGCGCAGCCGTGCAGGCGCTCCAGCGAACTGTTGGCATCCTTCTGGAGCTGGTCGAACAGGTTGCGCTTGATGACGTCGCGCCGCGGGTCCAGGAAGTAGCCGTACGCGTGCGCCCACCGCAGGACTCGCCGGCAGTGAGCGACCTGCTCGTACGCCTTGATCAGGAAGCTCAGGTCGCTCGCCGGGACCTGCACCTTCTCCGCCATCTTCTCTAGCCCCCTGCGTTCCAGCTCGGCCATGTCCTTGAAAACCATCTGAAGCGACGTGTGGTGCGCCGCCCAGCGCTCGAAGTGGTACAGGTACCTGTCCAACGACGCCTTGGCTTGCTGCCGGCGGAATTCGTCCTTGCCGGCGTTCGTCCTTGCCGCCGGCGTTGACCTTGCCAGGCCGCCCCGGTAGCCATCGCACTCACATGGCAAAGGTTGCAGGCAAATCCAGCAGAACTGATGGCCGCACCTGCACGTCATGTGGTTGCATCCCTGGTTCTTCTCGATCGGCTTCCGGCAACTGGGGCAGTGCTTGGTGTGGGTCAGCACCCAGTTCGCCGTCTCGGAGTCAGAGACGTTCTTGGCCAGCCACGCGCGCACCGTGTCGCACGACACCGGCCGGTGCGCCTCCTCGCCGCAGCTCCAGCAGAAGCCGTGCGTGCACTCGCAGAACACGTCCGTCGCGTCGCCGGCGCAGCCGACGAACTCCACGGCGCGGTCACAGCCGCGGCCCGGGCACCACTTGACCCTGCCGCCGCTCTCGTCCACGAACGACCAGAACGCCAACCGCGCGTACCGGGCCTTGTCCTCGTCCTCGGCCACCACGTTGACCAGGTCCTCGAGGACGGCCGCCGAGGAGGGCTCCGGGCACCGCAGCGACAGGCACCGGGCGCCTTCCTCGACCGCCGCACGGATGTACCCGCGCCAGCACGCGTCGCAGTAGAAGTGTGTGCAGCACGACGCGGACCTCGTCCTGCCGGCGCCGAACTTCCCGAAGCAGATGCCGCAGACGAGGCGCCTGCCGCTGAGCCCCGTGGCCACGAGGACGCCGCCGCCGTCCGGGGCCGGCAGGCCGACGGCGTCGCGGATGCGCCGGTCGTTGGAGAACCACTCCTCCTGGACGCGCATCGACCGCCACTTGTAGTGGCGCAGCAGGACGGCGGCGAAGCCCGGCGGGACGGACAGCACGTCGGCGACCTCGGCGATGTCCGCTTCCTGCCGCGCCCGGAGACCATCCTGGGTCAGAACGATGTACCGCTGCTCGGCGCGTTCGATCGCCTCGGCGACCTCGACAACCGTTGTCACCTCGTCGTCGTCGCTGTAGTAGTAGATCGAATCATCACCGGCGTTGTCGTCGATCTCGTCAACGTCGATTATGTTGTAATCTCCCGTGTCGTCTCCAGTCTCGCTATCCTCGGCGGATGAAGCGGCGGCGATCGGCCGGCATCTCTTGC
The DNA here is from genome assembly GCA_023333625.1 of Bothriochloa decipiens. Classification (NCBI taxonomy): domain Eukaryota; kingdom Viridiplantae; phylum Streptophyta; class Magnoliopsida; order Poales; family Poaceae; genus Bothriochloa; species Bothriochloa decipiens. The sequence goes on along the minus strand of CM041633.1, from coordinate 62,034,602 downwards.
TCTGGCCATTCTCGCCACCGCCATCCATGCTTCTTTTCTGTCTGACGCAGCCGCCGCCTTCGCCTGTGGACATGTCCCGCCGACACGCCGCGCCACCAGGGTCCCTCGCGAAGAAGGGTTAGATCGAGCTAGACACGTGTTTGCTGGTGCGATGCAGGCGACTAATTAATCAGCACTCTCCACAAATATTTTTTCTTTGGGAAACTCTTCAAAAATATTGTTGACCGAGGATTTTGCTACCAAATAAACTCTCGTCGATATCTTTATAAACCGATCTTCTTTTGTTACTAAATTATTGCACCCCTTTGACTTCCGAAAGATGTGCAGAGTCCTGGACCCACAATAATGCATTATGGATAATGGCATATGAGGGGTAAAAATAACATGGTATGTGAGGGGTAAAAATAACTCGACAAAAAAAATATGAAAGGCCTGATAGCCAAACGGATAGTAAATCATAAGAGGTTACAAACGTGAAATGTGTTTAGGTTGGCAGATCAAAAATCACACGTACTCCCTCCATCCCAATTCTTTTGACGTCCTGGCGTATGACAAGGTTCACTATTTATCGTCTGAATGTGGACTTGTGTGTTATCCATGTGTTTGCCCTCTCCTCTGTTCCTAGACATTCAAAACCAGTGCCAGAACGTCAATAATAATAGGACAGAGGGAGTACCTGTCTATGGCTTTGTAACGAGAGCTCCTACTTAACATACGAACTCAATATTTGGGAGGTCTCTCAACCTTGATATGTTATCATGAACAACAATGTGGCTATAACGTCCGAAAGACCGTTCTTACTTGTCATTCACTATTTTTTAGAAAGGCGGCAAGAACACTTGCCGATTTTTATTAGATGAAAAAAAGAAAAAAAGAGAGTTATAAATAGATAGACCACTGAAGCTACTCAACTACTCAGTCTACCGCAACTACTCAAGAAACAACCTATACAAGGGCTACTTTTACCACCAGAGTGACAGAAGAAAACTACTAAACCACGAGAAGGAACTGAAAAACAGGTAGAACAAACAGTCCCTGATCTTGACACCACTCTAAGCCCTACTCTCTTGAGACTCAACCTGAATCGACGGATTAGATGCATTCTGAACCTTTACAATGTCATCCTTACAAAGGTGCGCTACTTGGCTTGGTTGTTGGAAAGTTCACCTATTCCTCTCCTTCCATATGTGCCACCAAAAATATATTATTATGCCATCAAAATTCCTTCTTTGGCTTCTTTCAATTTTCCTTTGACACTTGATCCAATAGCGATATATTGATCCTGACATGTTGATGGAGATGAGGGCCGACAGGTTGAACCAAGACTTCAGTTGGAGCCATACCTATTTAGCATATACACAATCCATACAAATATGAGTTGGTGTCTCTAGCTGAGTTCTATAGAGCTTGCACAGCAGGTCATGCTGCCAGTTCCTCTTTGCTAGATTATTTGTCGTCAGGATCTCTTGTGGAGCAAAGTCCATGCAAAGAATTGACATTTGGGCTCCGCATTTGCTTTCCAAATCGGTGTGATCCTTAACTTGCTATAAGAACCTTCAAATTGAATTTGATACGCACTACTTGTTGTGTACTCACCATCTTGCGTCCATTTCCATCGGATTGCATCTTCAGACCCCTCCTGCAGTTGATATTCGCTAACCTACTCCCATAGGTCAACATATTCGTAGATCTCTTGTTGTGTCCGTATTAGGAGTAAGTGTGAAATCCACTTGTTGTTATGCAAGGTTTTTTGTACAGTCAATTTTGTCCTCTTCGATTTACGGAACAACGTTGGCGCAATAACTTTCGGGGCTTTTCCTTTGACCCATGAGGAGGTCCAGAAGTTGGTCGTTGCTCCATCCCCAATGGTGACTTCTGTGGATGTAGCAAAGAGGTACCGATCACGCAAATCGCAAGGAAGAAGCTCCAAAGCATTCCAAGCACGATCTTTATGTTTCCATTGATACCACAGCCATCTCCATCTTAGTGCTCTAGTAAAACGTTCAAGCTGAAGAATTCCAAGCCCGCCTTTTCTTTTTGGTAAACATGTCGTGCGCTAGTTAACAAGTGAGTGTCCGGGACGGATGGATACGAAACGATCCATTGCCATTCACTATCATTGTTTGGTTTTTGAGACGGATGGATACGACACGATCTGATCCGATCCTAACTCCAAACCTAGCGTTGGCGTTTGGTGTTCTTCGTACTGAAATGCATGCTTAGCCATGGTCACGAAAAATCAGTTATCTATATGGTCAATTGCTAGTTAACTAGTAGAGAATCAACTTTCTCCTAGACCAAGATAAGACTATGCTAAGATTAATTTCAAAAATTAGCATGAGAGCCTGCTTAGTACTAACATGATCCTAGACCAGAGCATATTAGTTTTAATTGCCTGCATTAAGATTAGTTCAATTTTAAACAAATATGTTTAAGTTGACATTAGCACATGATTAGTAGATGTATTAGCTCAATCATCATAATTAAGCATTATGTTCATGTGTTTAACTTAGATACTATTTTTTTTGTGTGAACAACTTAGATACTAATCAATTTAGAGTTTCATTTAACTAACCTCAGACTAGTATTAATCTCAAACAATAATTAATTAATGAATGATTCGTTTCACCAGATCAGACCACGTCTGGGCCTTAGAAATCGCCATTTGTTTTGAAAGCCCTCCGCAGCTCCGCTTCACCACGACATAGATCGTGGAATCCGTTGTTCCCTACTAGGCCATTCATGGGCTGTGTGAGCTGCCAATTCCATCCCATATAGATGGCCCAGGTCACTTTCCTGCCGTCCGATGCGTGATGGACAGCTCCCAGCTTCCGGCTCCCTATCTCCCAGCATCGTCAGAGCACCTCCTGCACCCAAAACAGACTCGTTCCAGAATAGGAGAATAGACGAGATACGTCGAATCGAATTCCTTTAAATTAGGAAATGACTTTGTGATACCCTCATCTATCTAAAACCCTCCGCCTCTCATCGGTGGCATGACGACGATGGGGACGAGGCACAATAAGTACGACGACGACATGGCTGCCACCGACGACGACAGCTACGGCGAGGACGACAACTAGGAGTTCAACAATGATGCCTGCGACTACGGCGATGAGGTACTAGAAACCACAGAAGTGAACGCCGCCGACGGCATGGATGTTGGTGTTGGCACTTGCCTCTCTACCTTCGCCGTGTGAGCCGGTGGAGGGAGGGCGGAATGCCTAATAAAGTACATGACAGAGCTAGGTGGGCCCTCTAGGGCAAAAGCATTAGTTGGTACCAAAAAGTGCAAAGTTCTCTCTCTTACAAAGTGCCTTTCTCCTGGTATTTATAGCGCGTACCAAGGGTCAAGGGCTTTTTACAATAGGATTTTCCCTTATATCACACTGCAAGTGGGTCCTAGGTGGGGGCATTTTGGTAAACAAGCCGCTAGGCCTAACTGCCCCTTGAGCTTCCCATAGACGCCACGTGTTCGAATCTCATGCCGCCGCGTGTAACCTTTCGACAGCTCCACGTTGATGTTGTCCAGAGCGCCACGTTGAGACCAGTTTGTCCAAACCTCGCCGTGCCGCCCATGCTTCCGATTGGACCTCCGGTACCTGCAGGGGGTGAGTCGAGCAAAGGTCTTGACAGTGGTCATGGGGTTGACATCAAGACCTTCGTTCCCATGGATCATCGGAGGTTTGAGCGCACCTCCGCCGTGAGGAAATGTGGCTGGGGAAGGTCTTGACCTCCGTAGCTTGCCAGGTTGAGTGTCTTGGCCCTTGGTTGGGCCACGGAGCTGCGTGGGGGCTCCTGGCAGAGGTTGCTCTCCCCAACAGCAGCCCCTTGATGGTTTGGCCTGGCTGGCAGGGTCAAAGCAATGCCTTTAGAATAAGGGGGCTCGGTCGCTAGGTGCCTTGAGCCAAGCCGACCTTAGCCAGCGATGCCCCGGTGTTGCTCGCGGCCCGAATGAGTTGGGCCTTGGCAGCAGCGGTTTCGCTTGTTAGGCTTGACCTGGGCTTGGTGATGTGACCGCTAGGGTTTTTGTGGTTCACGGATCATCGTTGATCCAGAGTTCCTCGAGATGCAAGTTGAGCCGTTACCACGGTAAGTGGCCCTGGCCTATAAATAGGAGGGTTTGGTGAAAGAGACTTTTTACTGGTCTTTGCATGTTTGCCCTGGGAGAGTTGTTGCCCTAATTCTCCTAAGCGCAGAGGTTTTCTGGGGTTGTTGAAAGGTTTGCCAGAGGTTAAAGGCGGAGAATTTGGTGGAGCTCAAGTCTCGGGGGTCAAGGTGCGATGGTTAAGGCGTCGATGGGTCCAGCGACCCTCGTCCCGATGTACGAGTTTGGGGTGAGTGGTGTCAAGGATGAAGATCTCGATACCCTCGCTGGCCGTGGCTGGTTGGAGCAGCGCCGGGCATGGTCTTGTGAGGGTGAGGCGACACTAATCCCTCATGATGATGAGGTGGTGGTGTTCGAGGGATTCTTTGAGGCGGGACTCTGGTTCCCCTGCTTTCATTGGTGGTAGAGGTGTTGCGAAGGTTTGGCGTCCAGTTTCATCAGCTGACATCGAACAGCTTCCCGAAGCTGTGTGCTTTTGTGTGGGGCTATCGTTCGTAGTGAGTGGAACCAACCGTTGAGGGCTTCATCAAGTTGCATCGTATGCATACACAGAAGCACACGAGGAAGGTGAAGACGGACGAGGGTGAAGTATCAGAGGAGGGTCAATTTGGAGTGTTTACTTTCTGCCGCCGGACCTCTGTGACGGTTCCTGTGCCCGCACAGAAGAACAAGTGGATGAGCGGTTGGCATGAATGGTGGTTCTACTACCAGTTGGTGGACAGCGAAGGTTTGGTGGGCGGCCTGGCTCCGTGGCCGGAGGTAACTGTGGCGACGGTGCAGGATGCCGGGTCTCACCGGTGCAAAGATGCTATGCGTGATTTATCTTGGTGCATGGCTGCCCGGGACCTGTTCGAGGAGTACCACTGCGCGAAGTTCGTGCCCTTATCGATGGGTCAGTCTTGGGAAAGTCTTGTGAAAGAAGGGGACACTTCGTATCCGGATCAGGGGTACGAGGGACTAAAGGTGCTGAATGTTGATGTGCACACGGCCTAGGCGGAGGTGCTGGATGCTGCACCCACTAAGGCGGATGGCCGGAAGAAAGTTTATGCTATTGTTGTTGCTCAGGTCAAAGACCTGGTAGGTAAGATGGATGACACAGAGTTAGATAAAATTCGCAAAAAGCTTTCGGATCAGACCCGGGTTAACCGGGTGTTTGACATTCTTGGAGTGACATATGGGGTGCATGCTGTGGATAAGGATGGTGGCAATAAGAAGGGGAAAAGAAAGTCATCGGAGGTTGCTTCGGATGAGCCGTCTGCTAGCGATAGCGGACGGGGTCGTGGAGGTCGCGGTGATGGTGGGAGCCGTGGCGGGCGGTCAAAGGCGTTGGCGACCAAGCTCCGCCGGGTCGGTGACGGGGGTGATGATGCTGATTTGGGATCTGCCGCTGCGGATGCCGTGTCTGCTCTTGTTGCAGCCATTCCTGCTGTTGGTCCTGCGACCCAAGCTTCGGCGGCGTCACGTCCTCCGCTGCCGGTGAGGGGGCGGATCCGTCGGAGGTCGGGGGGTCATCGGAGGTCGAGGCGCTCCAATCCGGATGGCGAGCGAAAGCTGGCGCGCCATGGATCCCATTCCTATCAGTGATGATGAGGAGAAGATGGGGGAGAGTGGTACAGACTCATCGGATGGTTTCTCATCCTTTGAGGGGCGTGAAGGAGTGCAAGCCGATGTGGACGTTACTTCTCACGATACGTCTGTTGTGCCTCCTGCGGCTGCGGCTTCCGCGACGAGCTCGAAGGTTGAGGTGGCAGTTTTGGAGCCCAAGTCACTTGGGCGGGTTGAGCCACTGGACTACACCGGCATCCACATCTGGACCGAGGATAAGGATATTCAACCTGACCCTGCTACTGCTAGAGATGTTGGGGCGCTTGGTGAAGCTGCGCCCACCGCACTGCCATATTTTGCTCAGCGTGTGGGTGTCAAGGATTCTATGGTGCACTTGTACACCAGTTCGGACTTGCGGAGCTGCCAGTTGAGTTGTAGTGATGACAAGCGGAGGTTTCTCGTGCCGGTGTTTGAGCTGGTCAGCTTGACCGAGGCGAAGGTATACCTGGACAACCAGCGGCTGAAGGATAACATGGTTGACATGGAGGTGAAGGCTGTTGAGGCCTTGTTGCTGTCGCGCACCACGCGCCGCCAAAGCGAGGCTCGAGAGGAGGATTTCCGTAAGAGGTTGGCGGAGCTTGAGGCTGAGAACCAGGACCTGTCCTGGAAGAACCACGATAGCGGAGGTCATTGTGTATCAGTCTGATCTCACAAAGGCAAATGACAAGGTTGAGAAGCTGGGTGCAGACCTACAGGGCACCATGGGGCGCAATGTGGACCTGATGCAACTTGTTAAGAGTGTGCAGGAGAAGCTTGAACAGATGAAAGCGAGGGCTGAGGGTGCCGAAGGCCGCGAGGCGGGTGTGACTGCCTCGCTCATGATCGAGATGAGGGAGGTGGAAGCTGGCTTTGATGGTGTGCTGACGAGGGTGGGTGGCAGCCCCACCAGTGAGTTGTTAGAAGAACTGTCAGTGGATAACTTCCGTGGATGGCTGCAGGCGGAGCTTAGCTTGCTGCCCCAAGTTTTTGAAGTTTTGGCAGAATATGGGGCTTTTTGCGAGAGTTTGGCCACTGCTACCACGCTGAGGACTGTGCACTGTAAGCATCTAAGGAAGCTCCCCATCGGTGACTTCGTGTACCCTTCGGTGGAGGATGTGCGAGCTTCGAAAAAGGATGTGGTGTGCAGTAATGCCGCTATTTGTGCCTTGATGAAGTTCTGGTACAAAGGTGGCAAGGTGTTGGTGTATGAAGAGGCTGCGAAGGCTACCGAACGGGTGAGTAGTATGATGGTTTGGTTTTGTGGTGTTTTTCTTTCTCGTGGCTAACGAAGGTTTTCATTGTTTCTTGTGCAGGTTCGGGCTGGTCTCGCTGCGGGTGGAGGTATCGTGGAGGAGGACACCTCTACGGAGGCTACCACGACTGGAGATAGTACTTCTGCTCCTGGCTCAGGTGGAGGTGCATCCGCAGCTCCGCCGATGATCGAAACTGGTGCTGTGGGCGAGGATCAAGTCATTGTTGAGGAGCAGGTTGGGGATGTTTGGTCGGTCACTTTTGTTAAGAACATTTCAATTGTGGGAGCTTGTAAGTCATTGGAATATTTTGGCGGTGGTTTGGCTAGCCTGGAACTTGGCGGGGGTTGCTTTATTTCTGTCGTCAAGATAGTTATCTTTTGCGAAGGGTTTGCTTATGTCTTTGTTGCTTGGTTGCTTTTGTTGCTAGGGGTTTTTTGCGGTTCCCTGACCGTTCTGCCTTGGTTGCGCAGGTCGTTCGGAGCTTGCACGTGAGGTGGTAAATGTTGTTCCTCTTATGATGAATAGGCAAGATTTCTTTGTGTCTGGTGAAAACTGGGTTTGGTTTAGGCTTAGGCACCTGAGGGCTGTTTTTAAAGATTTCTGGTGGTGGAATTTGCAGAGGTACGATCGATCTATCCAAGAGGCTGAGGCTTTTTAGAGGAGCGCGGATTGGACCGATGCTCAAAGTTTGCAGTGGTTGCTTGGTCCTGCTGGTGGTCTAGATCAAGTCGATAGCGATATCGAAGATGAGGTAATGATGGACTATCTCTTTGGGCAGGGCGGGTCGGTGGTGGAGTGTGATAGTGAGCTGAGGGTGCCAAAGCCGAAGCTAGTGGAGCTGAAGCCGCGGGATTTGTGGCGGAGCTATCGAGCGAGGGTGTTGGAGGGGGATCTTCCTTTGGTGGTGAAAAGTTGGCGAGGGTGTTGCGGGCCTAATTTTGTTGTAATTGACAGTGATGATGAGGTTCGTGATTGCAGCCAGGTTGAAGTGACGGAGGTTGAAGAGTTTGTGGAGCTTGTTACTGAAGGCCTGGTGGACATCTTGCTTGAGGATAAGATCTGGGAGTTGGCGATGGATGTTGCTCGTCCGCGCTCCCGTCGTAAGAGGGGTCATTCGTTTATGAAGCCTTGTTGGCAGTCGTGTTACATTGCATTTTTTATGTTATTCTAAAAAACGATTATGTTGTTCTTTGAGCGAGGGTTTGTACTTCAGTTTGCTGCTGTGTCTTGTTATTTTTCTGAGTGGGGCCTGCGTTTTTAGATGGAGGTAATTGGGGCGGTGACGCCACACTTTTCCTTAAGCGAGGCTCATGATTTTTGGTCGGTGGTAGGGAGCGCAGCAACACCCCGCTTTTTCTTAAGCGAGGCTCGCGATTTTTGTCGGAGGTAAAGAGTGCAGCGACGCCCCACTTTTTCTTAAGCGAGGCTCGCGATTTTTGTCGGACGTAAAGAGCGCAGCGACGCCCCGCTTTTTCTTAAGAGAGGCTCCCGATTTTTGTCGGGGGTAAGGAGCGCAGCGACGCCTCGCTTTTCCTTAAGCGAGGCTCGCGATTTTTCTCGGAGGTAAAGAGCGCAGCGACGCCCCTCTTTTTCTTAAGCGAGGCTCATGATTTTTGTCGGGGGTAAGGAGCGTAGCGACGCCCTGCTTTTCCTTAAGTGAGGCTCGTGATTTTTGTTGGGGGTAAGGAGCTGGCGACGCCCCCCTTTTCCTAAAGCGAGGCTCGTGATTTTTGTCAAAGGTAAAGAGCGCAGCGACGCCCTGCTTTTTCTTAAGCGAGGCTCGCGATTTTTGTCGGGGGTAAGGAGCGCAGCGACGCCCCGCTTTTCCTTAAGCGAGGTTCATGATTTTTGTCGGAGGTAAAGAGCGCAGCGATGCCCCGGTTTTCCTTAAGCGAGGCTCATGATTTTTGTCGGAGGTAAAGAGCGTAGCGATGCCCCGCTTTTTGTTAAGCGAGGCTCATGATTTTTGACTTTGATTTTAAGCTTTGATGTTACACAAGGTTTCATTTTGTGGGTAGCTGCTACTGGGTTGTTTGTTCCCAGATTGAGCGGTGGTAAGATCGCGTAAGTTAGCCTTGTACAAGGTTTGCCATTGGCGCAGCCCTGTGCTTGATTTGTTGCGTTATTATTTATCTTTTTGTGCTACCTTCGCTTGGTTATTTGTGCCCCTTTGGTGTGATGGTCCTGACTGATGATGCACCTTGGTTGGCGGAGCCGCTTGGGCGATAGTAGTGCAAAGGAGTTTGGTGGCTTCGCGGCAGCCGTCAGTTGTCTGAATTTAGAACCATGCGCATGATGACCCGCTTGTTGATGCTTGAATTTTGGTTCAAGCACTGCTTCTCCTGGATTCCCTCTGAATATTTGCCGTGTAGCTGCCACCAAGATGTGATTCTGCGCGTGACTGTATAAAGCTGCGGGGTTGTTTGGGGCTGGTGGTGGGTGGAGGGTGTGTGCAAGCGAAGGTGCAGGAAGGTTTTGCGCTTCTTGGCATAGACCCCGCTGGTGGTTAGGGCAGAGGTCGCAGCAGTCTTGGTTGAATGCTGTGAATCCTAGTGCCTTTGCGGTTTTTGGGTGGTTAGCGACAGGGATCTTGTGAATCATGGTGGCTGAGCTTATGGTTAAATACCTTCGGCGGCTTGGCTTCCTCTTGCACAATATCCTGATGCCTCACATGCCTAGCTGGTTTGGGGCTGGTGATGTTTGGTTAATTGTGGTTGATTGGTGGGTTGTGCTGTTGGGCTCTTTGATGGGTGGGTTTTTTCTTCTATTTTATAGGCTGAGGGTGATGGTGCATTGACTGGCTCTAATGACTGAGGTAGTACGGCAGAGGTACGGTGGAGGTTGGGGCTGAGTTAAAGCTTCGAAGATGACTATGTTGTGAAGATGATATTTAGGCTTGAATTCTAACACTTTGTTCCTTGTGGTGGGTGGTGGAATGATTTGTTCTTTAGGGGAAAGCCCCTGGCCCGGCTGGTGGGGGTCTGCTAATTTATAAACCTCCGTGCCTCGCCCTCTCCGAGGGTCAAGGTGGGGTTTGGTTTTGGGGGTAGCCCCTGGCCCGGCTGGCGGGGGTCTGCTAATTTGTAAACCTCCGTGCCTCGCCCTCTCCGGGGGTTGAGGTGGAGTTTGCTTTGAGGGCAGCCCCTGGCCCAGCTGGCGGGGGTCTGCTAATATGTAAACCTCCGCGCCTCACCCTCTTCGGAGGTTGAGGTGGAGTTTGCTTTTGGGGGCAGCCCATAGCGTGGCTGGCGGGGGTCTACTAATTTGTAAACCTCCGTGCCTCGCCCTCTCTGGGGGTTGAGGTGGACTTTGCTTTTGGGGGCAGCCCCTGGCCCGGCCGGCGGGGGTCTGCTAATTTGTAAACCTCCACGCCTCGCCCTCCGGGGGTCGAGGTGGAGTTTGCTTTTGGGGGCAGCCCCTAGCCCGGCTGGCGGGGGTCTGCTAATTTGTAAACCTCCGCACCTTTCCCTCTCTGAGGGTTGATATGGAGTTTGCTTTTGGGGGCAGCCCCTGGCCCAGCTGGCGGGGGTCTGCTAATTTGTAAACCTCCACGCCTCGCCCTCTCCGGGGGTCAAGGTGGAGTTTGCTTTTGGGGGCAGCCCCTGGCCCGGCTGGCGGGGGTCTGCTAGTTTGTAAACCTCTGTGTCTCTCGCCCTCTCCGGGGGTTGAGGTGGAGTTTGTTTTTGGGGGCAGCCCCTGGCCCGGCTGGCGGGGGTCTGCTAATTTGTAAACCTCCATGCCTCACCCTCTCCGGGGGTCGAGGTGGAGTTTGCTTTTGGGGTTAGGTTTGCGCCGGGACGACCCTCGACCGATGTCGATCGTCGGTCCGGAGCAATACGGTTCTTTAGAAGCGGCTGCTGATGAGGGCAAGCCTTGGGCTTCGCCCATTTCAGCATCATAGAACTCAGTGGAGGCGGTAGAAGAAATGAACTTTATTGTGTGATAGTTACTGTTTTGCCTGCCTCATTAAAAAACCTCACTCCTCAACACGAGGAAAAAGAGTGTAGCAGAGTTTTGGAGTGGAATGTAAATGCATGAAATATAAAGTTACATCTTGCGGAGGTTGTTACGGGTAGTACTTACAAAGGTCGTCGATATTCCCAGTGTGGGGTAGGTCGTTGCCATCAGCATCTTGAAGGTGGAACGAACCTGGCCTGATGATTTTGGTGATGATGAAGGGGCTGAGCCACTTGTGCTGTAGTTTGCCCGCCATCTTCGTGTTCTGCTTTCTGATTAATAGCATGTCGCCTTCACGGAGGTTGCGAGGTTCGACCTTCTTGTTTCTCCACTTTTGGGACACATCTTGGTAGCGATGGAGATTGTTTACAGCGACGCATCTTGTTTCTTCAAGGATATCTTTATCGAGGGCTTCGTCTTGAGTGGTGTTGTTGGAGGTTGTTCTTGGCGATCCATGTTGGAGCTCTTCTAGAAGGATGGCTTCCTTGCCGAAGAGTAACTTGAAGGGAGTGACGTCGGTGGCTCTGCAGTTGAAAGTATTGTGAGACCAGACGACAGGTGTTAGTTCCTCAGCCCATTTGCCGAGGGTTTTGTCCTGAAGTTTCTTTTTGATTCCCTCTAGGATGATGGCGTTGGCCCTTTCGATGAGGCCATTGATTGTGGGTGCTTGACTGAGGTGAAGCAAATCTTGGTGCCGATCTGGAAGCAAAATTCCTTGAATGCGAAGCTATCGAACTGGGTCCCGTTGTCGACTGTTAGGTCCCTAGGGACGCCGAAGCGGCAGACGACTTGTTGCCAAAAAAAACTTTTGCACTATGGCAGAGGTGATGTGGCGAGGGCCTGAGCTTCGATCCATTTTGTGAAGTATTTGACTGCGATCACTACGTAGCAGAGGTTTCACGGTGCTATTGGTAGTGGGCCAATGAGGTCCATTGCCCAACGCTGGAGGGGCCAAGTCGGGCAGATCATTGTCGTTGGAGCTCCGGGTCTGTTTGAGTGGCGAGCGGCTATTTGGCAACCTTCACAGTGGCACAAGATCAAGGTTGCATCCATCAGAGCTGTTGGCCAATAAAAGCCTCGCCTGAACGCTTTGCCGACCAATGCCCGGGGGCCGTTGTGTGATCCGCATATGCCTTGGTGTATTTCTTTGAGGATCGCGATATCTTCACTGGTGCTAATGCATTTGAGCCACGGGGCTGTGACCAAAGCTTTGTATAGTTGATAGTCGATGATTTTGTACCCCCGCGCCCTTTGCAAGATTCTTTTTTCTTCCTTTTTGGATTCTGGTTTGAAGTAGCCCTTGATGTATGCAGTGATTGGGGCTCTCCAAGCTTCGCTGCTAATGGCATTGATTTGCTTCGCTGATGGTATGTGACCTTTGGTTGCAGGGTAGGCTAGGGTCTCATAGAAGATGTCCAGAGGTAGAGGGGTTGCCTGTGCTGCAGCCTTTGCTAGCTCGTCGGCTTCTTTATTCTCGCTGTAGGGGATGGATTTGGTGGTGATGCCCGGGAAGAAGGTTTCTGTCTTTCGGACGAGCTGTAAGTATTTCTGGAGCTTCGGATCTTTTGCCTTGAATGTTTTCTCAATGTGGTCTGCTATCACTTGGGAATCTGTCCTGATGATTGCACGGCGTGCTGACATGGCGTGAAGCTTGGTGAGTGCCAGGAGAACTGCTTCATATTCGGCGGAGTTGTTGGTGCATGGGAACTCTAGTCTCGTCGCGTGTCTGAGCTTCATTCCTGAGGGTAAAGTTAGTATTGCTGCAATGCCTACGCCTAAGGCTCTCCAGGCTCTATCCATGTGTACTGTCCAGGAGATTCTACTTCTTCTGCTTTGTTGTGCCCGTCAAGGGTCCAGTCGGCGATGAAGTCAGCGAGGGCTTGAGATTTGATTGTCATTCTGTCGACAAATGCGATGGTGTAGTCGCTCAACTGTGTGGCCCACTTGGCTATCCTGCCGACTGCTTCTGGGTTTCTGAATATGTTGTCGAGGGGGAGTAGCGAAGGTACTATGACCGGGTCAGACTGAAAGTAGTGCTTGAGCTTCTTGGCGGCCATGACCACTGCGTAGTCTACCTTCTGAAACTTGGAGTAGTGCTTCTTGGGGCCTTCCAGGATCTCAAAAATGTAGTAGATTGGAATCTGGTGCCTCTGGTGTTCGTTGAGGGTTTCTTTCACTAAAACCTTGCTGACTACGTGTGGCGAAGCGGTGACGTAGAGAAGTAGCGGTTCCCCAGGATTTGGGCTGGCAAGGGTTGATAGCTTGAGGAGGTAGTTCTTGAGGTCGTCAAAGGCCGCCTGTTGTGCTGATCCCCAGTTGAATGGTTCAGAGCCCTTGAGAGATTCAAAGAATGGCAACCCTCGCTAGGCTGAGATGAACCTACTGAGCGAAGCCAGCCGGCCTGTGAGGCGCTGAGCTGCCTTTCTTGAAGTTGGGGGTTGCATGGTTATGATAGCATCAATTTTGGTCGGGTTGGCTTCGATGCCTCTAGCTGACACCAAGCATCCGAGTAGTTTTCCCTTGCTGACTCCGAATACGGACTTCTCAGGGTTTAGCTTGAGCTTCGCTCGCTTGAGACTGGCGAAGGTTCTTGTCAAGTCTGCGATGTGGTCTGCTTAAATTTGTTTTGCACCACAATGTCATCGACGTAGGCTGAGACTGAAGGATCGTCCTTGAATACCTTCGTTGTCATGCGGGTGAAGGTTGGTCCTGCATTGCGGAGACCTTCGGCCATTCTGCAAAAATAGTGTGTGCCAAAGGGTGTGATGAAGCTTGTTTTTTCTTCGTCTTCTTTGTTCATCCATATCTGATGGTATCCGGAGAAGCAGTCAAGTAACGATAGTAGCTCACAACCTGCGGCCACGTCGACGAGGGTACTTATTCTTGGCAAAGGAAAGTTGTCCTTCGGACAAGCTTTGTTCAGACTGGTGAAGTCAACACACATTCGCCATTTGAGGTTTTTCTTCTGTACTAGAACCACGTTGGATAACCAGCTTGGGTACATGACTGGGCGTATTACCCCTGCGTCGAGTAGGCGGTTGACCTCCGCCCTAGTGGCTTGCTTTCTTTCCTCAGACATCTTGCGGAGCTTTTGCTTTACCGGTGGATAGTTCTCTTTGACGTGTAGGCAGTGTTTAATGAGCGTGTCTGAGGTTGGAGGCTGACCAAGCGAAGGTGTCGTTGTTTTCGTGGAGGAATTGAATTAGCTGAGCTTCGGTTTCGTTGTCCAGTAAGGCAGAGATGATGACCTTCTTCTCTAGGTCATTGGGGAAGAGCTAGATTTTCTTGGTTTCTTCCTAGGGCTGGGCGCGCGGGGGTAACCACGACGCGTCCACATTTGGTTCAGCTTCGCGCTGTTCCTTTCTGGCCTCTTCCAGCGCTACTCTCTCTTCCTTCTCCTGCAGGTATTGTACGTTCTTCTGTCCTGGTGTTGCCGTGTCCTCCACCATTCTGGCGGCGGTTTGGTCTCCGTACACAGCGATGATACCTCCGGGGCCGGGTAACTTCATGTAGAGGTAACATGGGTGAATTGCTGCGCTAAACTGGTTGATAACGCCTCTGCCGAAGATAGCCTTATAGTTGTAGGGCATGTAGACCACGTCGAAGGTTATATGCTCTGTTCTGGAGATGCGCTTGTCGCCGAAGGAAACTGGGAGGGTAATCTTGCCTAATGCTCTGACTTGTTGACCTCTGAAACCAAATGAGGGGTACCCGGCAGGCTGAAGTTGATTTCTGTTTAGCTTCATACCGTCGAAGGTTGATGCAAACAGAATGTCGGCTGAACTGCCGTTGTCGATCAGAATCTTCGTAACTGTCCAACCTCCGATGTTGGTTTCGATGACCATCGCATCGGTGTGCGGGTATTGCTTGAGCTTGAGGTCAGACCCGTCGAAGGTGATGGGTACGTGAGACCAGTGCGTGTTTTTGTGGGGCCTTTTGTGGCCACATGGTGGACCCATCTGAAGTGTTCTCTTCACTGTCTCTTGTTATCGTGGTCTTCGTAGAGACACTGGAGATTGTCAGGATGACGCCGTAGGTTGAGGTTGGGTCGTTGACGGCCGTCGTGGTGGTTTGAGGTTCGGCTTCGGCCTTGACTGTTTACGAAGCTGATAGTGCAGGTAGCGGGAGTGGTGGTGGCAGTGCTTAAACTTCGGCTGGCTGTGGAGGTGCCGTTGGATGAGTGATCACGTAGTGGTGCTGTTGCTGGTGGGGGTAATAGTATTGTGGGTGATAGGCATGACCTTGGGAATTGTGAGTGAAGGTTGGTTGTGGGTAGTAGTACGATGGCTGCTACGGCGGTGGTTGGTGGTTGTTGCGGTTGTAGCTCTGGTAGCGGTGGTGGGGGTTAGGTTGTCCTCTTCTTGTGTGCTTCAAAGTGATTGTCGGCGGTACGGAGCTTAATTGAGCTTCTTTGTATTCCAGCCCCTTGGCATAGTAAATGCACTCTTGGTGTAGTGGTCGTTGTCGGTTCCGCGGTAGTGGCGGTACCGATTTGACAGTCCCTGTTGCTTCTATGGGTTGGGGTTGGGTGGTCGGCGACCTTCTTTTGGCGCAGGTAGCCTCGGCTGATGCTGGTTCTACCTGTTTGGCTGCGATGGTGCCTTGTCAATTGCGTTGATGTTGCCTTGTCCTTTGCGAGGATTGTCATTACGAGGGTTGTAGTTGTGGTCTCTTTGCTGGCGCTATGGTTGTTGGCACAGAGGTTGATATGACTGAGTCTTGACACGCTCGTCGTTGTCTGCTCGGATTTGCTTCTCCATTATGTCATACAACTCGGCGAGGGTTTTGGGGTCTCTTCTTGATAGTTTGGACGAGCATGGCCCCGGTTGGATGCAGCTAATGGCGCGATGATCATAATCTCATCTGTGATGCCAGGGGTACGATTCTTGGTCTGGACAAACCTACGCCACTAGTCCTGCAGAGGCTCGTCGAACCTTTGTCTGCAACTAAGAAGTGTTGTGGCTTTGGCAGTGGACTTGCTGACTCCCTTGAAGTTTGTGCATAGTTTCTCGCGGAGATCGTCCCAGTAACGTATGGACCCTGGGCGGAGGTGGATGTACCAAGACTGGGCGATGTCTCTGGCTACGATGACGAAGGCTTTGGCCATGGTGTCCTCGTCTCCTCCAGCTGCAGAGACTGCGGCCTCATAACTCATGAGGTACTGTCTTGGCTCGGTGTGACCGTCGTAACGCGGTAAGTGCTGAAGGTTGAACCCCGGGGGCCAGTCGGTGGTTTGGAGGTCCTATGACAGCAGGGAATTAGGATCGTAGACCGGCATACGGTGGTTGAGTCTGGGCTCCGGGGGTTGATCTCACTGAGCTTGGCCTACACCTGGATACAGGGTGCTGGCCTGAAGGTGTGGATCTAGGAGTGGTGCGTGGGAATCTTGATGTTGATGATCATGTTGTTGGATAGGCGAAGGTTGAACCGGCGGGGGTGGAGGTGGAGCCCTCAGACCTCCGCTTCCGACTGGCTTCGGTTTCTACCATTGTGATGCTTTGTTCGATCCTGCGGAGCTCTGCTACTACTTCCTCGGTTCTGCGTCTGGTGGCTACTGCCCGGTTTTGCCTGTTGATCTGGTCCAGCTGCCACTTGCCCGCTGCAATGCGTTCGTTGAGCTCATCGAGTTGCCTGGCTAGCTCGCTTTCTCTTGGCTATTGTCATTGAGGGAGGTTCCTGCCTCGCTACCTCCGGAGGTGTGGGGGTATTGCAGCCTGATGGCGTTCGTCACCACTGAGCTTCGCAGTCGGGCTCCGCTCTGGTCCGTCAGGCTGCCGGCGCCCAGTTCTTCCGAAGGTTTCGCTGTTAGATCCGCTGCCGAAGGCGGGGCCGAGGTACCGACGCCTCCAACCGGAGGTGGGCCGGCAAGAACTCCCGTGGCCTGCGACTTGTCGTTGTTGTCAGGGGCCATGACTTCGGATTGTGTTCGATCCCCACGGACGGCGCCAACTGTTGGTGTTGGCACTCGCCTCCCTACCTTCGCCGTGTGAGCCGGTGGAGGGAGGGCGGAGGTTGAACCATAGAAGGAATTCCTAATAAAGTACATGACAGAGCCGGGGCAAAAGCATTAGTTAGTAGTGAAAAAGTGAATGGTTCTCTCTCTTACAAAGTGTCTTTCCCCTGGTATTTATAGGGCATACCAAGGGTCATGGGCTTTTTACAATAGGGTTTTCCCTTATATCACACTGCAAGTGGGTCCTAGGTGGGGGCATTTTGGTAAACTAGCCGCTAGGCCTAACTGCCCCTTGAGCTTCCCACATACGCCACGTGTCCGGATCTCATGCCGCCGCGCGTAACCTTGCGGAAGCTCCACGCGTCGGCCTCCCGTAGCGCCACGTTGATGTTGTCCGGAGCGCCACGTCGAGACCGGTTCGTCCAAACCTCGACGTGCCGCCAATGGTTCCGATTGGACCTCTGGTACCTGCAGGGGGTGAGTCGAGCAAAGGTCTTGACAGTGGTCATGGGGTTGACGTGAAGACCTTCGCTCCCATGGATTGTCGGAGGTTTGAGCGTACCTCCGACACGGGGGAATGTGGCTGGCAGAGGTCTTGACCTCCGCCGCTTTCCAGGTTGAGGGTCTTGGCCCTTGGTTAGGCCGCGGAGCTGCATGGTGGCTCTTGGCGGAGGTTGCTCCCCCAACAATGGACGTGAAGAAGAAGTACGTCGTGCTCACCAAGGACGCCGTCCACGCGCGGCTGGACGCGGAGACGGCCAAGGTGGCCGAGATCCTGTCGATCCCGCGTGGCTTCGCGGCTGTCCTGCTGCGCCACTTCAAGTCGAGCACCGCACGGGTCCAGGAGGAGTGGTTCTCGGACGACGCCCGCGTCCGCGCCGCCGTCGGCCTGCCGGCGGAAGGTGCCATGCCGACGGTGGTCAGCCGGGCCGAGATGTGCTGCGGCATCTGCTTTGTGGACCACCCCGCGGGCAGACGAGGTCGGCAGGGTGCCGCGCGCACTACGACTGCGCCGACTGCTGGCGCGCGTACATCAGCGCGGCGTTGGATGACCGCGCCCGGTGCCTGTCCATGCGGTGCCCGGAGCCGTCGTGCCACGCCGCCGTCGTCCAAGAGCTCGTCGACGTTACGGTTTGCGCGGTTCACGCTCCGGTCGTTCGTGGAGGAGGGCACCGGCGGCGGCGCCACCGGCGGTGGGCGGATCAAGTGGTGTCCGGGCGTTGGGTGCGCGCGCGCCGTGGAGTTGATTGATGTCGGCGGCGGCGGCGCGGTCACGGACGTGTTCTGCGCGTGCAGGCACGGCTTCTGCCTGGCCTGAGGCGAGGAGGCACACCGGCCGGTGTCGTGCGACACGGTGCGCGCGTGGCTGGACAAGAACGCGTCCTACACCGAGACGTCCAACTGGATGCTGGACACCGAGACGTCCAACTGGATGCTGGCCAACACCAAGCACTGCCCGCGGTGCCGGCTGCCCATCGAGAAGGACCAGGGGTGCATGCACATGACGTGCCCGCGCCGTGCGCGCACGAGTTCTGCTGGGTCTGCCTCGACCCCTGGGACAACCACACCGGCTGCGCGGGCTTCGACGCTGCCGCTGCTGACGCCGACGGTGACAGTGGCAACAATGGCGCCGGGCAGGACGAAGGGACGACGAGTCAGCCGCAGCGGCAGCCGCAGAGGCGGAGCCAGGCGTCCACGGACATGGACAGGTACGTGTACCACTACCAGCTGTGGGCGGCGAACTACTCGTCGCTGGAGAGCGTGTTCAAGGACATGGCGGAGCTGGA
>CM041633.1:61964170-62001070 GCA_023333625.1 Bothriochloa decipiens | reverse complement strand
TTTTTTTTGTTTTTCTACTTTCTTTGGTCCACTTGGGTTAGCGAGCCTGCTTTCATTAATTTTCATGATCTCCATTTTGTTTCTCGCACTTCTGCATGTCCTGTTCGCTTGAATGTATCGGCTTCGTTTATCAGTCATGGTACAATATTTTTCTTTCACAATAAATCAGCATCAGCCGACTTAGACTAACCACACATTGCCTTTTACCGATGCCCAAACAAGAGAGAGAAGGTCCAAGCATCGGGTAGACACGTTGTGGCTGCTAAACTTGTTATTTTCTGCAACATTCAAAAAGACTGCTCTCGAATAAATTCCTAGTGTAAAATTGTCTTTAGTATTTTAGGAACAAAATTTTGGAATCGAATGGAGAAGCTTAATAATATACTCTCAGCTTGTTTTAGAGAGATGGAAAACTCATTGATTTACTGACTGATTTTCTAGGAACTATTGAAAGCTAACAAAAAGAAGGAAATAAATTTTAGAATATGCAAGAAAATTTGGTAGATAGATAGAAGAAAGAAGAAAAACAAATGAAAAAAAACCAGAAAATCTGGACGGCGGCTTCCTAATCGAAGCGGACACAAAAAATGAAGACCCTAAACAAAGCGGACCTGCTGTGGATTGTTAAAAATTAAAGCGTTTGCTTGAAATTACGTGCTCTAACCTTATACGTACGTGATCTGTTGTAGGCTGATAGACCTGGATATCTCTGCAGCCATAGATGTCAGTTGGAAGGTGCAGACTGTGCCAAAGTTAGATTCGTAACTTTACTCGATAAAGTCACCGAATCCGGCTCGGCTGTCTGCCGTCCCAGACTGCCAGATTTCCAATCGTGCCTGAGGTCTCGCCCGCACGTGGCGAATGCAACGTTCACACGTGTCACTAGAGTGGAGCCCACTCTGTGGATCTGTGTCTCCCCGTCACTCGCAAATGGGGTGCAATCGTGGAGCGACACGTGGCGCGGGCGCTGGAGTATGGACCTTGAGTCGAGTGCTTGACGAGGAACGCTTCCACCAGGAAAAGTTTTTGTTTTATTTTTTTTCTATAATAAGGTAATAACGGGACAGGAAAAGTGCTTGGGATTGGGATGTCACACGTGGGTATTGTTCTATTTTATCTACAACGACATTGCTTCATACACTAATAATTTATGACTTTTTATTAAAAATTCTAGAGCATCTCCGTACAAAACAATTCATTTTCAAGAGATGAACGAAACAGTACACAATACTCCCTGAGTCCTAAAAACTGTAACTCTTGTTTCTACAAAGTTCGTTGATTTGGATTTTTTTTTTTCCAACTAGACCTGCACTCTACATTCGTAAATCTGAAAAAAAAAATGCATACCATGCGGGTACAAAAAGTTGACTGCAAATACTTTTTTCTATATCTAGTCATATATCAATTTTGTGAGAAAATGAACTAGTTTGTTTTTTTGCTGAATTTCTCTGTCATGGTCTGGAAGTTTGTCTGATCCAGCCATCCAGGTAAGTAGAGCCGAGCACTTTTTTCTAATATAAGGAAAAAAAAAGAGCCGAATCGACCTGAACTGTCATTTTTTCTCAGATTCCAAGATTCGGTTATGGGCTTCGGCTTCTTTGTCCAACCGAACCGAGCAACGGCGCCCCGTGGCCGAAGGCCGCGAGCTTGGTCCAACAGCAGCCCAAAGGCCCAACGCACCCAGCCTGTTCGCCAAACCAGGGCGGCGGTGCGACCGCGGACGGCGGCGACCGTGTCCCGAATCTACGGCTCTACTGTTGTCTAACACCCTGTGTGAGCTGTAGGTTAATCACACTGCCTTTTCTTTGCCACAATTGAAATCCCCAGTGAAAAGCTATGCTGCGTGCACACAACTGGTCCTCTCAACTGTGAAACTATGAAAAAAACTAGCTTAGCTAAAGTTTCAACTAACACATATTGCGTACGGATGTACATAGGCACAATATCGCATAGACTGTTTTCAAATCCACAGGAGCTCTGATCAAACAGTATTTTCAAGATGAAAGCATATATCAAGCCTCTCTGATGCCTTGTATTGTATCACCTTCTGCGAACTAAACGGAAATGAAGAATACGATCCAAACACACAATGACACAAACCTGGTGGAAGCAATTGCCGCAGTTGGTGCACATCTGGATCAGAGTGCAGCGGCCGAGGAGAGCCTGAAGCCCCGAACTTGACTAATTGCAGTGCAAATGACAACACATTGCAGTCAGGTAAAGGGGCGCAGCTCGGCCAATGATCCATATAGTTCCACATGAGTACACGAGCTGCCATGTGCCGTCATCTCGGGCTACAGTAGCCCTCAAGTGCAGTATTAACGCAGTGGCAACAGCATGTGCTTGTTAAGGTGGCTTTGTTTCTTTGATCGCAAGTTGTTGCCTTATCAAACAACGGCAGCATCACCTTGTGCCTAAGACTCTAGTGCAGACTGCGGAGCCACCACGTTGCATTGCCACCAACTAGCACAGAGTATAAGTAACTGCTAATCTCTCCATTACAACTTGTAAGTCGTTATAACTTTTCAAGATATATACGTTGCTTTTAACTACTACATAATGTATAACTACATACTGGAATGAAGGGATCCCTATATATCTATAAAAATGCGATTGTTGAGCGCGGCATCTTCTTTTAAAATCAAAGTTCTCACATGGTACATAGACCAGATTTGTTTTGCACCAAGTGCCAGGTAATCAGAACCTTTATCCACCAACAAAGAGTGAGCTCTTCCATCACTTTGCTTCTGCTTCAGAGGTGTACTTCCGTCTCCATTTACTACAAGACCGACCTCCAATTGTGTCGTGATAATAGCTCTTTTTACTTGCCGAGTACCTCAAACAAATTGCAAAGTCCACCATTGATACTGTTGCCTTCAACTTTTTATACTCATGTGAATCTCAAACCCTCAAAATATGTCTAGGCATTGTTTTTCTCCAATCTCTCAAAAGATATCTGCCTGCACAGTACATCATGGGGGAAGATTTGTTTGGTTTACCTATATCCCATGATCCACTCCTAATTTATAGATGGAAATCTCTCATTGCTGATCAAAAACCGTGACCCTTCACGCATAACAAAAAGGAACACTATTGATGCGTTCATCCAAACTGTGTGCTTAAAATAAATTTATTCGTAATAGCCCCAAAAATAAAAAAAATCACCTCTTCTATGTTCATCACAATGGTACCTTTAAAATATAAATCTTTGGTCTTGTGGTAGCTATAGTGTGAGAGAGGTCATGAGTTTGAATCTTGGAGTGCTCCATTTACTCTTGTACTTCGTATTATACTTCGCTCTCTTGTTTGATTTCTTATGTGCTCGTAGCTAAAAGAATCACAGGGATGCTTAGTTTGGCAAAAGCGACATGCATTTTTAGCTAAAAAATAATAAAGGTTATCTACAAGTTAATTTTGAGCGGTAGGTTAATCAATTTTCCTTTTCTATGTCGCAATTGAGATCACCATGGAAAAGCTATATATGCATGCGTGCTGCGTGCGCACATATATACTGGTCCACTAAAACTGTGAAAAATTAATTGAAGCCAAGTTTAAACTAGCACATATTGCGTACGTACGTACAAATACACGATATCACAAAGGCTTTTTGAATCCATACATAGGCGGTCCAGTCAAACAATATTTTCACGATGAAAGCATATATCATTACTCTGAATGGCAAACACACCGACCATACAGAGATGGTTGAACATGAATGCGTTCGTGGGTTCTCTGACGGTGATTTCTTGTATCACCATGTACTATTTAAAGGATAATGATGAACACACGATCAAAACACACAAACTATAATCGAAACAATTGCAGCAGCTGGGCGCAACTAGATCGGGGTGCAGCGATCTGTCAAAACCTAAAGCCCTGAGCAAGTTACTAATTTTTAGCTGCCATGTGCCGTCCTTGCAGGCCACTACAGGGAGCCCTTTGGGTGGAGTATTGATGGTGATCGAGCAGCGGCGGCAGCACCTGTGCCTGAGACTCATGTGCATAAAGCACATCAACCAGCGTTGAAATGCCATAAATTAGTACAGAGTATAAGTAACTGCTACTCTCTCCGTTTCAAATTATAAACTGTTCTAAGTTTTGAAGATACATTGTTTTTGAATACTACATAATTGTGTAACTACACCATGGATTGAAGGGACTTCTATCTCTGTAGTGCGGTTTCTTGCGAGCGTGGCGTCTTCACCTAAACATGTAAGTTCTGGCTGGGAACGCGAACAGGATCTGTATTGCACCAAATGCTAGGCAACCAAAACCATTATGCATCATCAAAGAGTAAGGTCTTCCATGACTTTGCTCCTGCTTCGAGTTGCACTCCCATCCCCATTTACCACAACTCCGTCCTCAACTTGCCCATCATGTTATATTAAATTTTGTCACCCTCTTCAATCACATCTAGTTGTGGCACAATAATAACTCATTTGACTCACCATGTACGTCAAGCTAATTGCAAAGTCCTATATCAATGCTATTGTCTTCAATTTTTTATACTCACGTGCCACGACGGCGGTAGAGGACAATAGCGGCTTGGGCAGGGTGTCATTGAGGATGCGGTTCCAGGTGGAGGAGGCAGTGAGGAAGAGGCGGTGGTTGAGGAAGGTCACGTGGACAAGACACTTCTCGGCCATCTCTTCGAGCATGCCCGGGATGAGCTCCATGACCTCCTCCCCATGCCCGCTTATGTGACTATGAAATGAAACCCTCAAAATATGTCTAGCCTTTGTTCTTCTCCAAACTCTCAAAAGATATATGACTGTATAGTCTGTCATGGGAGAGGATTTGTTTGGTTTACCTCAGCCCATGTTCCTCTTAATTTATAGATGGAAATCTCTTGTTGCTGATGAAAAACTGTAACCCATCATGTATAAAAAAAAGAACACTATTGGTGCGTTCATCCAAACTGTGTGCTTGAAATAAGTTAGCCCATACATGAAAAAAACACCACTTCTATGTTTCATCACAATTGTGCCTTTGAAAGATAAATCTTTGGTCTGGTGGTAGTTATAGCGTGAGAGAGGTCATGAGTTCAAATCTTGGAATGCTCCATATATTCTTGTATTGTACTTCGCGCTTTTGTTTCATTTCTTATGTCCTCGTAGCTAAAAGAATCACATGGATGCCTATAGTGTGGCAAAAGCAATATGTATTTTTAGCAAAAAATAAAGGTTATCTACAAGTTAATTTTGAGCCGTGTCAATTGAGATCACCATATAAAAGCTATGCATGCGTGCTGCGTGAGCACATATATACTGGTCCACTAAAACTATGATGAAAATTAATTTAATAAGCTAGAGTTTAAACCAGCACATATTGCATTCGTACGTACAAATACACGATATCACAAAGACTTTTCAATCCTTACATAGTGTCGGTGTTTTGTCCCATGGACAGAACCCCAACTAGTGATGATGCTGTGTGCTCCCTATTCAGATGGTGATGCAAAGCGTAACACATGGGTTATCCTAATTCGGCCAAGAGAAGGCCCTACGTCCAGCGCGGCGGGGTGGGGGGGGGGGGGAGGGGAGGATGTTGTATTGCCTTGCACCAAAGTGCTTGTACAGGGGATATTAAAGCAAGCGAGAGAGTGGGGGATCACTTGAGATGTTGATCTCGAGGGAGAAGAAGAAGCAGAAGGCCTAAGTCTGGAGTGCTAGCCCCATGCCTTGAGGCCCGGAAGCTCGAATGCCTTGGTCTGTTGTCGCCTGCCCTAGAACTACCCCGGTGTCCCCTTTTATAGGCCAAGGGAAGGCTCAGATGTACAGAAAACCCTAAGGGTGCCGTCCTTTGTAGGGCTGATGTCACTGATGATGTTGAGGGCATGGCGCTAGTCTTGTTGAGGTTGCCGTAGTGGTGTGCACTGGGCATGGCCTCAGTCCTTTGGGCGCGTCACGGTGATGTTGGTGATGGCTGGTGAAAGACCCTGGTCCCTGTTGTGGACATACGGATCCCCGTAGAGACATGCGGGGATTGTTGAAATGCCGACTGGAGGCATCGGAAGCCAAGTCGAGAGGTTGCCGAAGGGGGTCGAGGTGGAGTAGATGAGATCGGTCCCTAGAAAAATCGGGGACGAGTTCTGTCGTATTATCCTCGAGGGGTATCGATCAAGGCAGGGGCTGGTATGGTGTAACGGTGATGGTTGGTTCACCACATATCAGGGGATAGGCAGTAAAAAAGGAGAATTTGACCTCTGTACTCGATTCCTGTGCACGCGGCTGTAGCCATGGTGTTAGAGTAGGTGGATCAACGAGGGTCGAGTCAGTCGACGGGGGGTCATCCGCTCGGCAGATTTCCATCACTTGAGGGTCCTGTCGAGGGGTTCTCGCTCATGAGGAGAAGGTTGTTCATAGGCTGACTTGTTGTGGGCTGACTGATGAGCACTTGTGTGGTAGCGTTTTGTGGGTCTTGGGCCATGAATTCCTCAGGGATTAGCCTCCTTGATCCAAGGGATTTGGGTGCCGCTAATTTAGGTACTCGATAGTAGCCCCCGAGTCTCTGAGTGAGTGCTGGCACTCTCGCAGGGACTCAGAGGTTCCTGAACTAGAGTCATAGCACCATTGTGCTTCGGTGGGTGCGCATGAGTGCACTCACTGGGTGTAGCCCCAAGTCCTTGGAGGAGTAGTAGAGTCCTTTGAGGGCTAAAAATATGTTGTCATTGGGGGGTGCCGGGCATTGAGTCCCCGAGTGGTTGGCTCCTCTTTCATCGAGGCCATCCGGCTGCAAGTGAGCCCTCGAGCCTCTTTCGTTAAGGTTAATCGAGAACCAACTTGCCTTTGATTTTCGACCCTCATGCTCCTTTTCAATGGGAGGAGGGGTGGTGAACGCCGCCCTACCCTCATTTGGGTGAGATCCGGCGATCCCCAACGAGCTGCCGTGCTATACTGGACACGTCATCATAGAGCGTTCGCATCACTGGGCACACGGCGTGGTGAAGGCCGCCCAGCCCAGGTTGGACCCTCTCCTCGATGCGTTGGCGACACTACGTGATGCTGAGCTGACAGCGGGGATTGTCATTTCGGCGTTCCATAGCCAGAGGGTCCTCCCCTTGATGTGCCGCCGCCTATGCCTGGATCAGATGACGGCCGACGCGGTGCTAGAAGGCTCCCGGATGTCTAGTGTGGTGTTGTCCTCTGAGGCCATCGCCAAACGGGTGAGGGCCGTGGTGGCCGGTGGTTTCCTTGAGGAGAACATGAATCGCATCCCGATACATCCTACCCCTAGATTCATCCCCATAGTGAGTGCTTTGAATTGCTCCCCCTTGGATTCTTCCTCCTCTTACTCCAACCCCAACATCTCTTATCACTGGTTTGTGCACAGGATATGCGAGACTTCAGGACCTTGTGGCCCCAGTCAAGGAGGACGAGCCCGATCATTAGGTGAGACGCTTTTTTGACGCCCAGAAGAAATTGGAAAAGGACACTGAGCGGAGGAAGAAGAAGAAAAAGAATCTCCAATGTCAAAAGTTGGAGTAGCATCATGCGCAGCAGAGGCGCGAGGGGCTCCCTGTGGAGGAGTCTCCTCCAGAGACGTCCTCGGAGGTGGAGGAGGATGATGACAATGATGATGACGCGTGATCGAAGTACGACATCGTGACTGTCATTGCTCACCTTCGTGATGCGGGGTCTTTGCAGGAACCCGTGGGTGGAGGGTCGACCTCTTAGGCATTGAGGGCTTCCTCGAAGCCCGTTGAGGGGAAGGCAGCAATGGAGGAGGGTTCCCCGAGAGGTCCCACGGAAGAAGATCCATCGAGCCATTGACCCAGGCTGGGTCAACGGCGCGGTGGACACATGGGAGGTCACCACCAACCTCGTCAAGGGGCAAGTCTGCCATACCGCCCCCAGACTAGAGCACCATCGTCTAGCATGAGGACCCGGGGCCAAGTGGCCTCGTCGATGGGGGGACCTCGGGGCCTCGTCCGTTGGAGCTTTGGGAGGCCTCACCGGGGCGGCCTAGGCCTCGACGGTGAAAGAGGCCCCTGAGGGCTTGGGGAACACCTGGGGAAAACCCCATTATCCCATTGTCCGGGTAAGTATATCACTCTTGCTCTCTTACTCCCTCTTATCACCGCTGAGGGTGCTGACTTTTGCTCGTTTTGGTGTTGACTCAAGATAAAGCGCAAGGCGGAGGAGGCAATTCCCACACCCGCCAAGGTGCTCAGGGCCGAGGCCGCCAGGAGAATGCAGGCCTCGGGGGGTGTCACCATTTTGGTGCCTCAGATGCCAGCAGAGCCTGCTTGGCTCGAGAAGGCCTTAGATGCCCTGAACCGGGGCAAGCGTGCTAGCGCTACCTTGGATGTGGGCTCAAGTGGCCCAGGAGGCGGGGAAAGCGGTGAAGGAGACACCGTCTAAGAGCCAGAGGGGGCCGAGAGGCCACTAGGTGCCGTCAAGCTCACGCCAGAGTCAGCAGAGATGGCCCTGGACACCGTCGAGGGTGGGAAGGCCAGCGCAACATGGGGGAGATGGTGGAGCACCCACAGGGGGTGGAGGTGGTGTTAGAACAACAGCAGCAGCCACGACAGCAATGGCCGAAGGGGCTATAGCAGTGGAAATTACGACTGCGACAGGAGCAGCAACAGAAGCAACAGCAGGAGCCATAGCAGCCACAGTAGTAGCAAGACCACCAGCAGCAGCGAGAGATGGACCCACTAGAAGCGGGCAGAAAGAAGCGTAGTCAGGGCCGCAGGTCTCGAGTCAGCCAGTGGAGCCGGTGGCTGAGGATGTCCCACCGAAGGCGGGGAGAGTAGCAGAGCAACCCAATTCATGGGCGGAGATGGAGGTGGTCCTGCCACCAGAGCTGGCGGTGGGGTCGGAGAGGGAGGCGGCTCCTCTATAGTATCAACAGCAAGCCCTGTCGGAGGAACCGATGGGGGAGAAGGGGAGCAAGGTGGCCACGCTTTCTCTCAGTGAGCGGGCGAGGACGTCTTCCAGTCGAGGGTCCCTTTATGCCCCGGGGCTGATTGCCGTCTCCTCCGTGGATTCCCCCATCGATAAGGGGAAGCAGAGGGAGGAAGGTACAGCGACGTTGCCCGGTGAGGGAAGGTCAACCTTCCCTACCTTAGCTGAGCGGGTGCTCTGTGCCAGTGGATCGACGCCCATGGGGGAGGGCATCATGGCCACGGTGCATGAGCGGATGACGAAAGAGCTTCTCACTGGGGCGAGGACATAATCTAGCTCCGGGACCCAACGGACCCGATCAGGGACCCCATGTTTGAGCTGAATGATCCCACAGAGGTTGAGTGCTGGGAGCACGTCGAGGAGTTCCACGCCTGGATGAACCACTCCTTTTGAACTGCCGTCGACGTCGTCTCTGACGACCTTTTCAAAGCCTTCAAGGTAAATGGCTTTCCTTTTAGGCGTGCGTAATACCCAATTTTAAGAACAAAACAAGATATACACCATATGTGAGTCCTAGGAGTCAAATTCCCACATATAGCTACAAGTAAAGGATAGGATCATAAAACAATGCTTAATATATAACATATTTAGTATAAGAGAGATATACCCTTAGGTAGCATTCAACGTAAAAACAACTCCAATCTTCAGGTAAGGACTCCACTCCACTAGATCCAACTGGCTGGTTGATCACAAGCCTAAAACTACTCCTGAGGTGTAGGGGAAATAGCAAGAGTGAGTCCACGTTGAACTCAGCAAGTATAGCAGGGGTTTATGAGGCCCAACAAGCTAACACAGTTTAACTGCATTTAGCTTTTAAGTGTATGTAATCTTTTAGCAATTAGCAACAAGGTAGTAGCAAACCATAACCACACGATTAAGAATATGATGAAAAATAATAACATTAACATGTAGCACAACTTATGTCCATGATCCATTCCATAAAAGTCTCCAACGCCGCTCTAACCGTGAGCACAGATGATATATTGGTTTGACTCTGCACAGAGGTGTACACTTTCACTACGGGTCATGTCTTACAATTGAGTAGGTTAATTACTCCCAAGCCACCATAAAACATATAAAGCCACTCAAAGGTTCGTCTAACCAGTTAGGAACGTAGGGTCATTGAATATAGAAAACCCCTCTTCCACTATGGCACATCCCAGTTATAAACCAACTAGAAAAGTGCCTTTCAACAACTAAAGCCAGAGCCATATAGCCCCCACAGTTATATGTTATGTCCCAGATGATCACTTATAGTTTGGCTCTTATTGAAAACCATCTTTAATCATTAGTTTCATAGTCATTAATCAAGTTACAAGATTATGGTTATAAAGCACTAGTATAACTACCCATATGCAACATTCCCTGTTATCAAGGCAAACAAGTGATCAAAGCTAGGTAAACCAATCAGTGTAGCAAAAGACACATGCATATAATTTTAGTGTGTATAGTGAATAGGTAACAAAGATGGTCCCAACTATACCTGCCTTGATCAAAGCTTTCCTACTAAACCTGCTGATCCTGATTGTTGAAGTACTCTTGATCACCCATGAACGGATCACCCACTATACCCGATCACAATCAGCAACAAGCAAGCAACGAGCAATCATACATGAGCAAAAAATAGATCTAATTAGAATAGTACACCATATCAAAGTAGAACAGATTGAAAAGTTTATAAAACCAATCTACACGTCTCTACGATCACGCAGACGTAAAGATCACAATAAACTGAGTTATAACGAGTAAGTTATGAATTTTACAAGATTACCTATTGTAAAATAATATATTAAAATAAATCTCAGTTTTCAAAAGTTGAAAATAAAGCTAATAGTATTACTAACATGTAGATTATGAAATTATGAATCTAACGCAACTTGAACGGGTCGATTTGGATCAAAAACGTTGAAGTTATAAGCTTTTGAACACAGTGGAAAAACTATAAATAAACGGATTTGATTTTCGAAATAAAATAAATCAAAATCAGAATTATCCATCTGGCCAAGCCAGAATAGATAGAATTGTGAGGGGTTTTCAGCAAAATAGCCAGACGAAGGGGTATCTGGCGATCTAGTCCATCGGATCAAACTTGGATGGACCAGATTAGAAGCACGCGAGGGAGAGAGAGAGCTGCCGGCCAGAAAAGAAGGCCAACGCAACGGGCGGCCATGGCTGGCGGCAACTGAGCTCATCGGTGTCCATGAATCTAGCCCTAATGGCCATGAAACATTATGGAAAAAGCACTAGGAGATAGAGGAGTCGAAGGCGCACTCACCATGGTGGAATGCAGCTGCGAGGGACAGCTGGAGACAGCGCGCGGCTCGGGTTGGCGGATGGCTGCAACCTGCGAGGTCCGGCGACATGGGATGAGAAAAACAGTGAGGGATAAAGATGGAAAATGATCTCGATGACTTTGCAAACCCAAAGGCAAACTCGGTGACTTGCTTACGGTGGAGATGAAACTGCGGAGCGGTGGAATCGAGCACGGAGCTGTGGTTTAGGGTTTGGCGGTGCCGCTAGCTCGATATGAGGCGAGAGAGCTTTGACAGGGTTCGAAGAAAGGCGGTGTGGAAATGGAGCATGCTATTTATGGGGTGGAGGGTTTGGTGCGCACGCCAAGGATGGGAGTCGGCACGGTGGCGGCGGTTCCCGGGTCGGGGCAGAGTCCTGCTCGCAACCGAGAGGAGGAAGACGGTGCCAACATGCGGGCCCTCAGCGTCAGTTAGAGCGAGGGAGAGGAAGGCAGAGGCGCTGTCGCTGCGGCTTGCTGGGCTTCAACATTTTGGCCCAACAAAGAGGGGGAGAGCAAGCAAGCTGCTGCTTGGGCTGGCCTAGAGCAAAGGACGAGCGGGCCGAGGTGAGGAAAATGGCCACCGGGCCCAGATTCGAAGGGGGAGGGAGCAGGCCAAGCTGGGCCAGATAGGAGAAAGGAGGGAGGGAGGAAAAGAAAATCCTTTTCGTTTATTTGAACTATCTTTCAAACAGATTTTTTGAAATAGATTTTGGAATCATCATCAAACTCAACAAAAGCCAAACATCACAATAAAATTATGCAACAGCATGAATGCACAAGCATGCTCTTTACCTATGATGGATTTTATTTTCATAAAAATGTTATTTTGCCTAAATTCAATGCTCACAAAAATAATAATTAAATGAATTTGGCTATTTTAAAATCATGCAAATTTTATGGTGTTACAATTCTACCCCCCTTAAGGTGAATCTCGTCCTGAGATTCAGAAGATGATGATTGAAGAGATTGGGATGTTCTGCCATTGAATCTTCTTTACTGCCTCGAGTAGTTTTGTCTTCTTGACAAAGGATTCCACTTTGCTTTGCATACCTATTAACCATACTCCCAAAAACCTGCTCACTGATTCCAATATTTTCACAAACACTCCAAATAACTCTAAGGTAACTCCTAACCAATCCTCGGTTAACTTCAACTATAGGCTACACCTATTTTCTATTTTAGTAATCTTCAAATAAACTATTGCAATAGACTGTTAGCATAATCTTCACATCAACTCCCTTTTGCTTCTCCCAAGTGTTAGCAGGCATGCTTCCAAGTCACAAAATTTTGATTACTTATCCCAACAATGATGTCCAAACTTCAGTCTAGACCTTAGTGAGAAAATGTTCCACATACTCTCTCAACCTTATGAATGCCACACTTGACCCAATCGGACAGTACCTCCAAATCCCTAGGACTTAAACCATATCCGAGACCTGTGCGTTATGGCCCACCATAGCTTCATCTCATACCAATTCCAATGCAATTATGTTGTCACTAGATCCACTTCAACTTAGTAAAGATCTTTGAATTCTTATGATCGGCCTTGATGTCGCTCTTTATGTCCAAGCAAAGTAAATAGCTCTATGCTCTAAACTGACTAATGGTTCTCATATGTTGAATAGTCCAATGCACACCTCCATAGATAATGCATAATCCACTGTTTTCCTTACATAGAGCACACCCAAAATCTTGTCAAGATGCATTATAGAGAAAACTCTTATGTCCAGTATTATAATGCCTAATGAACCTTTGATAGAATCTTACATGCCAAAGATCTTTGAATCAATCTCACATACTTGGCCAGGAACTCAACACACCTCCCTTAAATTCTTCTTGCACCATTAGATATATCATAACTATGAAGAGAACTTCCTTCAGTCAAAATTACTTTGACATGTTTGGCATAACAGTGAGGTCTTTTTGAGTTATCATTGAATTGTAAATAAATCCATCTTCACGCTCTTTTGTCATCAATGCCAACTTGTCTTGAGTTGAAAGTTAAACTCCCAAGTGATGATAGCTTGAAGCAAAATCCTATCTTGATGATTTCTTGAGCTCCTTATAGATGATCCATGAAGTTGTTTATTCCTCCAAGAGACACTTAACATGCACGTGGATAGACTTCCCAACCATAAAGATAACCACTTCTTCCAAGTGAAACACTAGAGTATATGAAACCTACCCCTTT
This sequence comes from Bothriochloa decipiens, assembly GCA_023333625.1. Classification (NCBI taxonomy): domain Eukaryota; kingdom Viridiplantae; phylum Streptophyta; class Magnoliopsida; order Poales; family Poaceae; genus Bothriochloa; species Bothriochloa decipiens. Next base: position 61,987,677 of record CM041633.1, on the reverse strand, counting down.
AAGAAAAGATCACTAGGGGCACCAAAGGTTAACTTGCTTCTTCCTCTAAGTGAGTTGATTATCATCATGTCCTCCTATCATCCCATAGAGACTCATGTGCATTGACAAGAACTAGTAACTTGCAATTCCACACGAGCAGAAAAAATAGCAGCACAGTAAAATATCCATATTTCCAGTTCTATTAATCCAATGAAGTTGTAGTTTATACCATTTGAAATCTTATAAAATTATCTACAACTCCCTTATATAACTCTTTTCTAGATTCTATAGTTAAGTTGGCCGAAAACAGTCCACATCAGAAACTGCTCTAGATTTTTGATAGCAAAGATGTATTGTCTTGTGATTTTCATAACTTCCAAGCCAGAATAGATTTGAAGGTGATTCTTGTGTTGAGAGAAACATATTGACATCTACTATTTCCTAGAATTTTTCCATGATTTTTTGATTGTCCAAGATGAGAGGTACAAACTAAGGAAAACAGATTGCTCTGGAATGATAGGATAGAGAGAAAACAAGAGGAAACCGACCCAACTACTATGCTTTAGGCCTATGAGCTAAATGAAATTGTGGACCAAAACCATAAGATCATTGCAATCATTACAAAGATCTAAAACAAACATAAGAATAATGACAACACAACAAGACACTAAAGATGCACAAAGCAAACATTGACCAAACTTGCGATACTATCGTTGTCTTCATATTAAGGGCAGAGATCCTAAAGATTTCTCTTCTGATAATGCAAGAAGGTAGAAAGTGAAGAATCTAAGAGCATATCAAAGTAAGGAGTAGATGAGAACAAAGGTTTTAAAACAAGCATCAAGGAGGAGACAAATATCAACAATAGGGTTATAGTAGAGAAGAAAATATCAAGGTATAGATGTTCTATCAATTTCAAAACCTTAAGATGACCAATTTCTAACAAGGCTTGCTCCGATAGCCAGCATTGAGCTGATACCACTTGTAGTACCTATTTTTAAGAACAAAACCAGATATACACCATATGTGAGTCCTAGGAGTCAAATTCCCACATATAGCTACAAGTAAAGGATATTATCATAAAACAATGCTTAATATATAACATACTTAGTATAAGAGAGACATACCCTTAGGTAGCATTCAATGGAAAAAACAACTCCGATCTTCAGGTAAGGACTCCACTCCACTAGATCCAACTGACTGGTTGATCACAAGCCTAAAACTTCTCATAAGTGTGGGGGAAATAGCAAGAGTGAGTCCATATCGAACTCAGCAAGTATAGCAAGGGTTTATGAGGCCCAACAAGCTGACACGGTTTAACTACATTTAGCTTTTAAGTGTATGTCATCTTTTAGCAATTAGCAACAAGGTAGTAGCAACCCATAACCACATGATCAAGTAAACATGATTAAGAATATGATGAAAAATAATAACATTAACATGTAGCACAACTATGTTCATGATCCATTCCATAGAAGTCTCCAAGGCCGCTCTAACCGTGAGCATAGATGATATATCAGTTTAACTCTGCGCAGAGGTGTACACTTTCACTATAGGTTATGTCTTATAATTGAGTGGGTTAATTACTCCCAAACCACCATAAAACATATAAAGCCACTCAAAGGTTCACCTAACCAGTTAGGAATGAAAGATCATTGAATATAGAAAACCCCTCTTTCACTATGGCACATCCTAGTTATAACACATAATGAAGAAGCAACCCTACACCCAACTCATAGAACTAACCAACTAGAAAAGTGTCTTCGAACAACTAAAGCCAGAGCCAGATAGCCCCCACAGTTGTACGTTATGTCCTAGATGATCACTTATAGTTTGGATCTTATTGAAAACCATCTTTAATCATTAGTTTCATAGTCGTTAATCAAGTTACAAGATCATGGTTATAAAGCACTAGCATAACTACCCATATGCAACATTCCCAGCTATCAAGGCAAACAAGTGATCAAAGCTAGGTAAACCTATCAGGGTAGCAAAAGACACATGCATATGATTTTAGTGTGTATAGTGAATAGGTAACAAGGGTGGTCCCAACTGTACTTGCCTTGATCAAAGCTTGCCTACTGAACCTGTTGATCCTGATTGTCGAAGTACTCTTGATCACCCATGAACGGATCACCCTCTATACCCGATCAGAATCAGCAACAAGCAAGCAACAGGCAATCATACATGAGCAAAAAATAGATCTAATTAGAGCAGTACACCATATCAAAGTAAAACCAATCTACACATATAACGAATAAGTTATGAATTTTACAAGATTACCTATTGTAAAATAATAGATTAAAATAAATCTCAGTTTTCAAAAGTTGAAAATAAAGCTAACAGTATTACTAACATGTAGATTATGAAATTATGAATCTGACGCAACTTGAACGGGTCGATTTGGATCAAAAACATAGAAGTTATAAGCTTTTGAACACAATGGCAAAACTATAAATGAACAAATCTCGTTTTCGAAATAAAATAAATCAAAATCGGGATTATCCATCTGGCTAAGGACTCTTAAGAGAATAGTAGAATTGCAAGGGGTTTTCAGCAAAATAGCCATACGAAGGGGTATCTACTGATCTGGTCTGTCGGATCAAACTTGGATGGACCAGATTAGAAGCAGGCGAGGGAGAGAGAGCTGTCGGCCAGAAAAGAAGGCCGGCGCAGCGGGCGGTCATGGCCGGCGGCGACTGAGCTTGTCGTCGTTCATGAATCTGGCCCTAACGACCATGAAACGATATGGAAAAAGCACTAGGAGATAGAGGAGTCAAAGGCGCACTCACCAAGGTGGAACACAGGTTCGAGGGACTGTTGGAGACAGCACGCGGCTCGGGTCGACGGACGACTGCAACCTGTGAGGTCCGATGACATGGGATGAGCAAAACTATGAGGGATAAAGATGGAAAATGATCTCGATGACTTCGTGAACTCAAAGTCAAACTTGGTGACTTGCTTTTGATGGAGATGAAACTATAGAGCGGCAAAATCAAGCACGGAGCTGCGGCTTATGGTTTGTTGGCACCGCGATCTCGATATGAGGCGAGGGAGCTGCGATAGGGTTCGATGAAAGGCGGTGTAGAAATGGAGCATGCTAATTATAGGGCAAAGGGCTTGGCGCGCACACCAAGGACGGGAGTAAGTGCGGTGGCGGCGGTTCTTGGGTCGGGGCAAAGTCCTACTCGCAACCGACAGGAGGAAGATGGCGTAGACATGCAGGCCCTCAGCATCAGTCAGAGTGAGAGAGAGGAAGGAAGAGGCACTGCCGCTGGGGCTTGCTAGGCTTCAACGTTTTGGCCCAACAGAGAGACAGAGGGAGAGAAAGCAAGCTGCTGCTTGGGCTGGCCTAGAGCAAAGGACGAGCGGGCCGAGGTGAGGAAAATGGCCACCGCACCCAGATGAGAAGGGGAGGGAGCAGGCCGAGCTGGGCCAGATAGGAGAAAGGAGGGAGGGAGGGAAAGAAAATCCTTTTCATTTATTTGAACTATCTTTCAAATAGATTTTTCAAAATAGATTTTGAAATCATCATCAAACTCAACAAAAGCCAAACAAAACAACAAAATTATGCAGCAGCTTGAATGCACAAGCATGCTTCTTTACCTATGATGGATTTTATTTTCATAAAATTGTTTTTTGCCTAAATTCAATGCTCATAAAAATAATAATTAAATCAATTTGGCTTTTTTAAAATCATGCAAATTTTAGGGTGTTACAGTGCGCAAGTCCCTTGAGGATTTGGCCTCGATGACAGAGCGTGTCAAAAAGCTCGAGGGGGACCTCACCCAGACCACCAGCCAGCGTGACTGCGTCAACGTGTAGGTTGGGGAGGTGTCCTCCCATGTTCGGACCCAGACTCAAGAGATCACATCGCTAAAGGGGGTCATCCGGCAGATGGAGGAGGCCCTTGAAGGCATTGGCAAGGTGATCGAGGAGCTGAGGGCGGAGAAGCAGGACAAGGCCGACGCCCTGGTGGAGGCCAATAAGACGATCACCAGGCTGCGGGATGAGATCGTGGCCTCAGAAACTCATTCCAAGGGTAAGTTTCCTCCTCTACTTCTAATTTTAGCTTTTTTGGCTCAAGGTTCCCGTGAGTTCTGATTGGATTTATTTCATATTTCAGATCTCAATGATTATCTACGCGAGGCCTAAGATAATGCTACGTTGCTTCAAACCCTCCACTAGGCCAAGGCTGAGCTGAACGAGCGGCTTCAGGAAGCTATGACCTCGGTCTGCGATAGCCTAGGGGTCGATCCCCCGGTGGACGTTGAGGGTGATGTTCCTGGGAACTCCTTTCTGGGTTGGATGGGTAATCTGGACAGCGTTGTCTGGGACTGGATCTAGGGAGCATTGCACCATGGCGTAAAGAGGGCCATGGCTGTCGTCCGCTTAGGCTTTGATTATGATATGGGGCTCGTCATCGGTGGCTTCTTCTCTGACCCCTTCAAGTCCGAGGAAGAGAACTAGGAAACCTACTGAGGACTGATTGACGTGGCTGAGGTGCCTGGGGGCGAGCTTGCGAAGTTGTTTGAGGTCGACGTGCTTCCTCCTCCTGCTGATGATGACGACGAAGAGGGCCTGTGAGCCAGATCTGGGCGTGCAGGCCTGTGTAATGAGTTAGCTTTTGTGATAACTTTGTGTTGGTGTGGCCTTGGGGGCCTTAAAAAATTTTGCGATGTTTATATCTTGAATGTTTTTTTTAAGTCCTTTTCTTTCTTGTCGGCCTGGTCCTATTTTCACTTAGTGAATTTGGTGCACGGTCGCGCCCCTCAAGGGGGAAGTGAGTGGAGGTACCGTAGCGTAGGGGCATGGGTGATCTCATGGCTCAACAACCCTTGACCCTTGGGACGCTTTCATGGTGTTTTCGACTAAGTGAGAGCACATATCGAGGCGTATAAGAAAGAAGTGTGTGAGTTTTTAGGAACTCTAGGGATTCCCCCCTATAGCCCCCCAAGGGAGGGTCAACTCTGGTGAGGTAGGGTCGAGTCTCCCTATTTTTGTGAACAAAAATGTACTAGAATCAAAAGCAGTTTTTATTCATTCTTGAAAATGCAAAACTGTACAAGGCTTCGAGGTCCTAAGGGTAAAAGCGATGTAGCTGCTTGATGTTCCACACGTTGGTGAATGTTTCACCCTTGTTGCTGGATAGATTGTAGGTTCCGGGCTTTAGTACTTCTGCAATGATGAAAGAGCCTTCCAATGGTGGAGTGAGCTTGTGCCGCCCCTTGTTGCTCTACCTTTGCCGGGGTATGAGGTTGTCAACTTGGAGGTCTCAATTACGCATGTGCTTGTCGTGGTAGCATCAAAGACTTTGCTGGTAGCATGCGTTATGTAGAAGAGCCACATCTCAAGCCCCCTCGAGCTGATCAAGGGCATTCTCCTTTGCGGCATCGTTGCTTTGCTCGCTGTATGCCTTGAGCCTTGGGGACCCGTACTCGATGTCAGTGGGGAGGACAACCTCAGACCCATAGACTAGAAAGAATGGGGTAAAGCCCATGGCTCGGCTCGGGGTCATCCTTAGGCTCCATGGAACCGAGGGTAGCTCAGTAACCCATTTCTTGTTGTTCTTGTTCAATCAATTGAAGATTCTCAATTTGAGGCCTTGCAGAATCATGCCATCGGCATGCTCCACTTGGCCGTTCATCTTCGGTTGAGCCACGGCTGACCAATTCACTTGGATGTGATTGTTGTCGCAGAAATCAAGGAATTTCTTGCCATTGAACTGGGTGCCATTATTAGTAATGATGACGTTAGGAACCCCAAAGTGATGGGGTAAGACAGCTTGCTCCGATCGGATGTTGGTGATGGGGTAGGCCTCGATCCACTTGGAGAACTTGTTGATGGCCATGAGTAGGTGGGAGAAGCCCATGGTTGTCTTCCTCAATGGACCGACCATGTCGAGCCCCCAGACGGCAAATGGCCATGTGATGAGGATGGTCTACAGCGCTTGAGCCAGGAGGTGGGTCTGTTTAGCGTAGAATTGCCCCCCTTTGCATGAGTGAACCAGCTTGATGGTGTCAGAGACAGCGGTCAGCCAGTAGAAGCCTTGCCAGAATGCATTTCTAACAAGGGTTCATGGTGCACGTCGTGACTACAAGCCCCGAATGCAGATCCTTGAGCAGTTCTCAGCCTTCCTCGATGGGGATGCACCACTGTAGAATGCCGGTGGGACTCTGTCGATAGAGCTCCTTGTCGTTTCCTTAGAGCACATAGGTCTTCACCTGATGAGCGATCGACCGAGCCTCGGTTCTATCATCAGGTAGTTCCCCTTGGATGAGGTAGTCGAGGTATGGGGCACGCTAGTTGGGCTCGAGGTCTGCCGAAGGGGGCGACCCATCAATCTGCATGGCTTTGGCCCCAGTCAAAGGGGCCTCGGCCATAGGTGTGGGGTAGACCGCTTGTTCCTCGACCCCTTTCATTGGTCCTAGGTTGACGAATGGCTCGAACAGGTCTTTAGAGAATATGTCAGGTGGAACCGTGCCTCGACTTGATGTGATCTTGGCTAGTTCATCAGCAGCTTTGTTGCACCTTCGCGCGATGTGGTTGAGCTCGAGGCCATGGAATTTATCCTTGAGGCGCTGGACTTCCTTGCAGTATGCCTCCATCTTGGTTGTCATGGCAGCTCAAATCCTTCATGACTTGGTCAATCATGAGCTGCGAGTCACCACAAACGTTGAGGCGTCGGACCCCAAGCTCTATGGCGATGCAGTTGACGAGGGCCTCGTACTCAGCGACGTTGTTGGAGACAGGGAAGTGGAGTTGAATGATGTAGTGCATGTGGACCTCGAGGGGTGAGATGAAGGGTAGACCCATGCCAGCTCCTATTTTCATCAAGGACCCATTGAAGTACATCATCCACAACTTCACCTGGATCTAAGCCAGGGGTAGTTGGTGTCGGTCCATTCTGCAATGAAGTCTGCTAATACCTGGGACTTGATGGCTTTGCATGGTGCAAAGGTGAGGGTCTCTCTTATGAGCTTGACTGCCCATTTTGCTATCCTTCCCGTAGCTTCCCGGCTTTGGACTATCTCCCCAAGAGGGAAAGATGAGACCACAGTTACCGGGTGGCCAAGGAAGTAATGTCGGAATTTGCATCACGTCAGCACAATGGTGTATAGCAGCTTCTGAATCTGAGGGTAGGGGACTTTAGTCTCCGAGAGGACCTCGCTAATGAAGTAAACGGGTCACTGTATGTGCTAGGTGTGCCCCTCTTTGGTTCTTTGATGACAATGGTTGCACTGACTACCTGAGTAGTCATAGCGACATAGAGTAGGAGCTGTTCGCCTTGGGTTGAAGGCACGAGGATGGGTGGGTTAGCCAACAAGGCTTTGAGCTTGGTGAGGGCCTCCTCGGCCTCGACGGTCCATGAGAAGTGCTCTGATTTCTTCAGGAGATGATACAGAGGCAGTGCCTTTTCTCCGAGATGAGAGATAAAGCGACTAAGAGCTATGAGGCAGCCTGTGACCTTCTATACGCCCTTCAGATCATGGATCAGTCTTATCTTTGTGATGGCTAATACCTTCTCTAGATTGGCCTCAATGCCATGCTTGGAGACAATGAAACCTAAGAGCATGCCTCAAGGAACACCGAAGACGCTCTTCTTGGGGTTGTGTTTGATGTTGTTGGCCTTGAGGCACTTGAAGGCTACGTCGAGGTCGTTGACAAGGTTATCAACTTTCTTGGACTTGATGACAATGTCAACGACGTAGGCCTCGACCGTAGGCCTAATGTGCACCCCAAAAACGTGTTGCATACATCATTGATAAGTTTTCCTAGCATTTTGAAGGCCAAAGGGTATCGTGACATAGCAGTACATGCCAAAAGGTGTTATGAAGGAAGTCACGAGCTGGTCGGATTACTTCATCTTGATTTGATGGTAACCGAAATATGCATCAAGAAAGAAGAGAGTTTCACATCTCGTGGTAGAGTCAACAATTTGATCAATACATGGCAAAGGAAAAGGAACTTTTGGACATGCCTTATTTAAACTAGTATAGTCTACACATATCCTCCAACTCCCACTTTTTCCTTAACTAGTACAAGATTAGCTAGACACTCGGGACGATGAACCTCCTTGGCGAATTTGGCCTCCAAAAGCTTCTTCACCTCCTCCTTAATGACCTTGCGCTTCTCCTAGTCGAAGAGGCACAAGTGTTGCTTCACTGGTTTGGAGCCAGCCTGGATCTCCAAGGCGTGCTCCCTCAGTATGCCCGGCATATCTGAAGAACTCGACGCAAAAATGTCGGCGTTCGCATGAAGAAAGTCGATGAGCACTGCTTCCTATTTGGAGTTGAGGGTGGTGCTGATCTTCATTGTCCTCCTGTCAGAGCTACTGGGGTTGAGGAGCATAGACTTGGTGTCTTCCGCAGGCTCGAAGTTGCCAGCGTGTCGCTTAGGGTCGGGCACCTCCTTGGCAAAGTTGTCGAGGGTCACAGCCAGGGCCAATGACTCTAAGATGGCCTCCCCGTTTTTGATGCACTTGACGTCAGACTCATAGGCGTGTTCGTGTGAGGGCCCAATGGTGATGACGCCCTTGGGACCCAGCATCTTGAGCTTGAGTTAGGTGTAATTTGGAACCACCATGAATTTGGCATTGCAGGGGCGCCCCAGGATGGCATGGTAGGTTCCATGAAACTCGACCACCTCAAAGGTGAGGGTCTCCTTCCTAAAGTTTGAGGGGTGCCGAAACAGACGGGCAGGTCGATGTGGTCGACAGGCATGCACGATGTCGAGGCACGACTCCATGGAAACCCCCTGTGCTGGGTCGATGCTGCGAGCGAGGAATCTCAAGGAGGTCGAAAGTCTCATTGTAGATGATGTTAAGGCTACTGCCTCCATCCATGAGCACCTTGGTGAGGCGTGTGTTGACGATGATGGGGTTGACGACGATTGGGTACACCCCTGGATTGGGGATGTGATCTGGGTGGCCATCACGGTCAAACATCATGGCCATCTCAGGCCAGTTGAGGAAGAGGGAGGTCGAGAGCTGCACGGTGAAGGCCTCACAGTGCTCACGTTTGTGTTGTCGAGGGGGTGAGACGAGTCGAGGGCCCCCCGTAGATCATGAAGCAATCTCGGACATCGGGGAACTCCTCATCCTTTTCACCACCCTTATTCTTCGGGCCCTCCTTCTCGTCTGCCTTCTTGAGCCCTAGGCCGATGAAGTACTTGTGAAGCATCCTGCAGTCCTTGAGGTTGTGGTTGGCCGGCCCCTTGTGGTAGGGGCAAGGCTCTTCCAACATCTTGTCGAAGATGGCCCCCTCATGGGGGCCTCGAGGCTTCTTGCATTCGGCGATGGCTACAAGGTCATCGATGGTGGCTTTGCGCTTGCCCTGTTGGTTCTTTTTCTTATTTTTCTTCTTCTTCTTCTTCATCTTGTTGTTCCTCTTGGCGCCCTGGTTCGAGCTCTCAGGATCACCTTCCTTGACCTTCCCCTTGTCCTGGTCGGTGCTGAAGAAGGTGCCAACGACCTCTTCACCAGCAGCATAGCTAGCGATGATGTCTATCAGCTCATTGGTGGTCTTGGGGGTGTTGTGACCTAACTCCCGAACCAACTCCTTGCATGTAGTCCTGGCAATGAATGCCATGATGACATCGTAGTTGGAGATGTGGGGGAGCTCGGTGCGCTATTTGGAGAAGCATCAAGCTAAATCATGGAAGGACTTCTTCGATTTCTGCTTGCAGCTCTAGAGGTCCCACTTGTTGCCTGGGCGTAGGTTAGTCCCCTTGAAATTGCTCTCGAACGCCCTCATGAGGTCGCTCTAGTCTTGGATCTGGTTGGGAGGGAGGTCCTCGAGCCATCCCCAACCATGTCTAATAGGAATAGGGGAAGCTAGCGGATGATGACTTTGTCGTTGGGGGCCCCGCCAAGCTGGCAAGCCATCCTAAAGTAGGCAAGCCAGAGCTCGGGCTTCATCTCCTCATTGTACTTGGTGAGGGTCATCGGTGGCCAAAAGCGGGTCGGCAGCTTGGTCTTGCAGATCTCTCGGCTGAAGACGCATGGGCCTAGGGGCTCGGGGGACCGAGCACGGTCCTCGTCACTGTCGTAACATCCACCCCAGTGCACGCTGTAGCCTCGAGCTTCACCGTCGCCGCTTTTGTGCCGTTGACTCTCGTTGATGTCATCACGGGCGTCCCATGGTTTGTAGTTTTCTTGGAGGTGATCTCGAGCCGAGGTAGCCTTGTTCTTCTAAGGCTCTGCTGCAGGTGCAGGGTGCACTGAGGCCTCTCAGTCTCAACGGGAGGGTGCTACAGGGTCTACTGAGGCCGCTCTGCAACGCCTCAAGGCTGAGCTCTCGGCCTGCTATGCGGCAGCAGTCTCGAGGTGCCCTTGAACCTCTTGGTGTACTCAATGAGCCTCTGAGGTTGATGGGGCTAGCATGGCACGTAGCAGCATTGCGACAGCATCAATGATGTTCTGGCTGGCGCAGTTGAAGACGGGGCGGTCGTCCATCCTATCCTCGTTGATGCGCCAGTTGAAGTCGTGGGCCCTCTCGTGGGCCCTTTCGCCGTGTGCGTATGCCATACGCTCCTACTCAAGGGTGTCCCCGAGCAAGCATAAATGTTTGTGCTCATCATCAAGCTTCTTCTGCATCTCGCGGAGCTGTGCCAGTTGGGTGGCATGATCCGCCACTGTGGGTGGGTCCCTGTTGAGTGGTGGTGTAGCGTTTCCTCCTCCTGCTGTGGCTGCCTCAGCATCTGCACCCGATGTACCACCTCCATCGATGTGGAAGCATTCGTGAGTCGGGTCATAGTTGTCGTCTGTGGAGTCGGAGTCAGGATAGCCGAAGTAGTAGTAGTTGGGGAAGAACCCCTGGCTGCGTCGGTCTTCCTCCAGTTGGCGTCGAAATGTGCCAAGGGTGTAGTGCTTCAGACCCAGGTCTCCAAAGACTCTGGGTACTCTGAGGCTAGCGTGGACATCACCGAGTCCATGGTGGCATGTTGGAGGTGCCCCAGAAGGTCCTCGTACACACTCATGTTGGTACTCACCGAGGAGGAGTATGTCTTGGCGGCGTTGTGCAACCCAAAAGGGAACGAGTGGTGGGGCATCATGGCTATGCCTACCAGAGAAACCACATCTGGTCGCTCTAGTGGGCGCATCATGAAGCTGAATGGCAGGTCATCATGGTGTCCTTTCGGCCCACCCTCTGTAGCCAAATGCAGGTCAGACAGGTCCTCCATGAGGAGACCCACATCACTGGTCGTAAGTGAGGTAGCCCTACTGGACTCCACTTCGCCCGTAAGGAGGCGACGGTGCTTGCGCTGATCATGCCGTCTCTTGGCCACGGACATGTGGCAAGAACAGCGGGAACGACGTGCTGCTCCTCCTTATCAGGAGAGCTCGTAATCACTATTACCCAGATCTCTGGGCGGTAGTAGGATCATGTCAAGGCCGTGGCCGAGCGACATGAACTCTAGGCTCCCAAACCAGATCACAGTGGTGAATGAAAAGCAGGGGAATGCAGTCTGCCATGTGGAGAGCAATGGGAAGATGATTGCGACACGCAGCGCCCCCTACCTGGCGCACCAACTGTCGGTGTTCTGTCCCATGGACAAAACCCCAACTAGTGATGATGCTGCGTGCTCTCTATCCAGATGGTGATGCAAAGCATGACATAGGGGTTATCCTAGTTTAGGCAAGAGAAGGCCCTATGTCTAGTGGGGGTGGGGAGAGATGTTGTATTGCCCTACACTGAAGTGCTTGTACATGTGGTATTACAAGCAAGCGAGAGAGTGGGGGATCACTTGAGATGTTGATCTCGAGGTAGAAGAAGCAGAAGGCCTAAGTCTAGAGTGCTAGCCTTATGCCTTGAGACTCGAAAGCATGAATGCCTTGGTCTATTATTGCCAGCCCTAGAACTACCCTGGCATCCCCTTTTATAGGCCAAGGAAAGGCTCAGGTGTACAGAAAACGCTAGGGGTGCCGCCTTTGTAGGGATGATGTCACTGATGATGTTGAGGGCATGGCACTAGTCTTGTTGAGGTTGCTATAGTGGCATGCATTGGGCATGTGTTGATGTTTTTTAGAGTTAGCAGAAAAGTATGCAAGTGCACGAAAATATCATTGTAGCCTTCACCCGGAAGTATTCAGGGTATCTTTGGCTCATGTTAGGTTTATTTCTGTCTTTGATAGGGCCTTGATCATCCTCATGATTGGGCTTGTTTTACTTGTGCCAAAATACGCCTTCTTGGAAGCGTATTTTGGTGTTTTCCAAGTTTATCTCTGCAAAACATATAAATACCAAAACTCATGGAAATATTAGTGGTAAGTCCCTATCACTATTTGTTTTAGCATATAATATTATTTGTAAAAATGAGCACAAAGGACCGCCAACAACTCCCCCACACTTAGCCCTTTGCTCGTCCTCGAGTAAAGTTTTAGGACTAAGATGGGCCAACTCCATGATATATGTTTTGCATACAAGTTACTCCAAGCTTCACCTGCACTTGTGAACTTCAAATTGTCTACCACATTGTCTTGGGTAATTGAATAATGGAACAACATGGATTCAAATCACCTTGCATCAATTAGCTTAGAAACTTGGGTTTTCATAAGATTTTGAAAAAGAAAAGATAGCTTTGCTCCTCAAATGATACTATCAAGTCGCTCATATATGTGTCTGGTTCCTCACCAAGGCATTTTGAAATTGCCTTCTTTTCATAACCTATCTCTAAAGCTTTTGAGTGGAGTTTTGGGTAGGTATGAAAGTGGGATACTTGCATCACATATATTGTCAAGTCAAAAACTAAAACACATGGAGATACAAGTCACACACATAGATTGAGATGTGCAAGTGTCAAGAATGGAAGATGGTTCCTAATTCTAAATATTTTTGGTACTCCATACATCATGACTCTTTATTGGTGGATGGATGATTCTCTGAAGAGTATGGGCTATACAAGAAAATATTCATATTATTATTTTTTGAACGGGGCTTTGGACTTTCCCATTGTTTATTGCTTGGCATTTTTTCTCATGCCCCTTGGCATGGATGCTCCTTTTTTACGCCCCTTGGCATTTTTTTATTTTTTTTGAACATAGCCCATATCTCTTGTCGTCATATAAAGAACTTGGATGGAGAGATGTCATGATGGAATGCAAGGAGTAATTATATGGTGGAGAATAAATGCATGGCTCTCAGGGTAAGATTCGGTATTTTTATTTGATGGAAGAGTGCGCAACTCTTAGTGTAAGAGTTGACATTTTTAGTGGATGAACGGGGTGCATGCTGTGCACAACTCTTAGTGTAAGAGTCGGTATTTATATTTGTGGGTGCGCATGAATCTCAATCATGGGTGCATGGCCATAATCTCACATTGGTCACAACAATTTGACCCAACTCAATGATCCGACAAGCAGCATATGACTAAAGGTTTTTATAAATGAACCATGTCATATGGCCTTGATAGGAAAATTCATTATCATTGAGGAGCATGCTATTGTATTTTGATTTTGTAAAATAAATCCCATGTCCATCATAAAAAGAGCAAGGTTTAAATCATCCAGCTATATCACATACTCCAATTACTTAGATAACATGGGGTCCCTATGATAGTTGTTCACAATTTATAGGAATATTGGCGAGGAATAAGGAGTATGCAAATTTTATCAAAGGATAGCTAGAAGATGGTGTGACAAAATGGTTTTTTCTTATTAAATTAATAAATTTGAACTTTCAAAATAAACTCAAGAGATGTGAGGGTAGAGTTGCTCAAATCACCGTTGAAGATGAAGGAGTTAAAGGAAGTCATGTGTCTTTGTCCTTCTGTGTGATGATTTGTTTGGTGTTGTGCAACACATAGGGGAGATCTCGAGTGTGTGTTAGTTGTGCTTGAGAGACCTCCTCCACACTTGTTCTTGTACCTATTTTTATGTTTAACAAAGAAACAAGAAGAAAGGGAAACAAGCATGGGCTCTACCAGGTTGAAACCTGGGAAGCTCAAATTTTATTATGATTATTTATTTATTTATTACTAAAAACTTGTTCACTCAACTCTTTATTCAAACTCGAACAAGGCCAAGATAAAGATGCAGAGAAAGATATGCCTTGGCTTATCTCCATATCAGATTACTTTCATTGATTATGTCAACAACTCAAAGTTCATTAATCAAAATTCAACACCATATCAAAATTTGATCAAAGAAGGCCATTTTAACCTAAGAACCATGCTCAATTTAAAAGGACCTATGGATGTACTGTATATGTATGGTATACGAATACACCCAAACCAGAGCATAACAACATAAACAAAGGAAGCATGAAGTTGTATGATCAATTGAAGATAAGTATAAGAAGATGGTGAACCTTTTTTTTATACCTGAGTGATCTTATCCGCAGCGTGTATGGATGGAAACTTTGGGCCTACTGCAGCGGTGGCTTGATGGCTTGGACTCCAACTCAGGTTAGGCCACACATAGTATGCATGGGCCATGTTGATAGCAAAGGTGTAGAAGACGGAGACTCCCAGTCTTTTTTTTGTAGTTCTTTTTTTTAAGTCTCCCTTATCTTTCTTTTTTCTATTCTTTCTTTCATTTTTTCTCTTTTTATAACATCTCCTCTTTTTTTGTCAATATTTTTTACAACACTTTTTTTAGCAAGGTGAGGCTGACATCATCATTAATTTTTTTGAATGACCCCTTGGTGTGTATGGAACTTGAACTTCTCACCATCCTTCCCCACACTTAGACTTTTGTGTAAAAGTCAAGTGTAGAGTCAAGGCCTTATTACGAGTGTGTTTCATCACCTAGTAGTGCATCAAGGTTTGTAGTTGATGTCGTTCCATGTTGTCAAGCATCATATGACCCGAGTTCTTCTTAATCTTTCCTGAAATGGTTAGCAACATACCCGAAGGTGCATGCTAACTTGACAACATGCCCTTACTTTTATTAAAGAGGATTTTTTTGAAAATAATAATAATAATATATATATATATATAATTTTTTTATAAGATAATCTAGGGCATCTCCCGGCAGTGCTTAAGTTATGGTCTTAAGCCTGACGTTGGAACTTCATCTTGCAGCCATCAATGGTGGTGTAGTTCACAACTTCTCTACCAAAGATAGGTCATTTAAAATTCAAGCTACAAGGTAAGCACCATCATGCCATTATGAGATTTCAAATGCTTATGATAAACATAGGCATCGACAACCAACCTCTTAAAAAGTTTAGAAATAGAAATTAGGAGGTGGTTGTAATTCTTGTGGAAGCACGAGGTTGGAAGCGAAATAAACTCTAGAGACTCCAAAATTGAGCATGAAACATGAGATGTCTCATAAGGGAAGTTAGCATGCTCATTAGCAGGCTGTTGCTGGTCTCTAGAGTAGTTGCTTCGGGCATGTCCATGGCATGGAAGTTTTCATGTGGAACTAATGTTACATCTTGGCCATTATCAAGAGCAACAATTCCAAGGCCAGAGGGACATGGCTTATGTTTGAGCGAGGGCGATGACGAACGTTCTATTTCAGAAGTATGAGAAATGAACGGAGAACTAAACTTCGCCTCCTCGAACATATTTGGTTTAGGAAGATTCTCCACCATTGGGGTTTCAAGGTGAGTGGTGGAAGCAATTTTCCTAAACATCTCATTAGGGCTCCCTTGGGAAGATTTATCTTCGAAAAGTTTATCCAAGGGACAACCTATGAGGAGATCAAACTCAAGGATGGCAAAAATGTGAAGTTTACGAAAACCTCGGTTCCATGAATTTCTATTGGCACAGCCCTAGCAATCCCACAACAGTCATTGATGAACCCTGACGAAGTCGTGAAGAGTTTGTCGGCTGGCACTAGTGGCATATTACCCAAAAGGGAATTTGCAAGGAATTGTGACATGATATTAGTGCCGACTGAGAGGTTGTGTAGGGCATCTATGGAAGTTCCTCCTAACAAACAAGATATAGTTGTGGAAGGTGAAAGAATCTAAATTGCTTCGGAAGAATGTTTCATCTCCAACAACCATTCTTTTGATGGCTCCATGTTAGGGGAGACTTCCTTAGAAGGAATATCCTTTTCGTGCCAAGAAAGGTTTGAGGTTTTACCAACATCCTTGAATTTGATTGAGAACTCCGAAGGATGGAGAACTATCTCCTTCGGTGTTCGTGGTTCGGGTCGGGGCTCATGAGTCGAACCTATGGATGGTACGAGGTTGGATTTGACTAATGGGGGCTCCCCCACACTTGACATGACTATGGCCTCGAGGGTTTTGGTTTCCATGACGGGGAAAGCATTCTTCCCTAGGATGTGATCTAGGATTTTCCTCTATTCCGTCATGGTTTTTATGAAAATGGCCGTCCGATGTCAAAGCATAGGGCAACATCTATGCCTAGACCCAAACAAAAGATATGTAGAAGCACACTATCGGGTAAAGACAAGTCTAGGCCACCATGTATTAACATTGTAAACCTGGCCTAGAATGCACCTATGAACTCCTTATTTTGCTTGAGATCAAGGATTGCCCTTGGTAGAGAGTTGATACGGGACATATGGAAGTATGCAAGACAAAACTTGTCCTAAGATTCTTCCTAGTCTTCATTCAAACTTCCTACGGCAATAGTGTACCATTGCTTCGCCTTCTCCTTGAGAGAGAATGAAAACAACTTCCACATAAAAATTTCTTGTGACATGCCAGGAATGCTCAGGCATGAACACATCTCCTTGAAATCTTGCAAATGGTTTAAAAGAATCTTCGTAATCGAAACCTGAGAAGGGTTGTGCCCGAACCAAGGTTCTAAACTAGGGTGGAGTTCACAACTAGATGAAAATTTTTGTTTTCAAAATAGATTGTGGCTCCGAGAACTCCCCCTTTGAAGCAGAAGAATTTGGAATTGAAGCTGGCTTCATGGTAGTAGGACAGGATAGAAGAAATGTTTTGTTTTATAAAATAAAATATAAAATATACATATTTTTTAAAATAGGGATACAAATATGAGGACGAACTAGGTTCAAAGAAAATAGGAACCGTTCCTCGGCAACGGCGCCAAGAAGCTTGTTGGTGTTTCTTAGCATTTGCAGAAAAGTCCGCAAGCGCATGGAAATACCATTGTAGCCTTCACCCGGAAGTATTCAGGGTATCGTATTTTCCACAGGGAACGGAGGTACTTCTTCTAGCTAATTCGCCAACGGACAACACAAGGGTAGAGGTAGAAAGGGGTGAAAAGATGGATTCCTATAGCTTTTGGGTCTTAAGAATAGCGTTGCTACACTTCTACTTGCCCACTTCGGGCACCGGATAACACCTGGTCTGCCAAGCATTGCCGGCCTACAGCTCTATGCCGCACTCTGACGTGGGGGAGTGCAAGGGACGAACAGGGCTGTCACCACCTGCCCGCCTACCCCTCTACCCATCGAGATACAAGGCAAAAAAAGGTAGATGATAGCTTAGACACCAAGTCTACGCTATGTTCTACTACTCTAGTGTGCTAGCAAGGCTTACCCGATGGGCGGGGTCCTTCTACTAGAGCACTCATCACAAGGACGAATGACGAACCCGCTTACAAGTATAGGTAAAGCTCAACTAAATAAAAAACTTAATAGACTATAAGAAACATGAACATTTGCTTAGCCAAGATCCCGTGAAGGAGCCAAGTACTTGTTCCTAGAGGTACAAGCTCGGGAACACACCGACAATCCCAGTGTTTCCCCACTCTCTTCCCTCACATCTCACTTTCTAACTCTAGATAGCTACTAGGGCATGACCCCTTTGGAGTGATACTCAAGTGTGTAGTGCTCTTCTCCCTTGATGTGTTGATTATTGAGTGAGGAGGAGAGAGACTCCTCTTATAGGTGGAGAGGAGGGGGCTCTATGCAAAAGGATTATTCCCACATGGAAGGATCCAAACCCACCTCAAAAGGGTGGTTTAAAATTTCCATCTGCACTGATCATAGGTGGACCTGTCTTTGCCAAACAGTCCTATGAATCACCTGAGAAAACTGGGCCCAAGAGGCCCAGCTAGGAGGGCGGTCGACCCCGAGGGTGGCCGGTCCCCTAGGTTGGCCCTCTCAAGCCCATCTTTTGGGAGCATGTAGGCTCATCGATAGCTTCGTTTCGCGTGGTGATTCAACCAAATAGGAGTTTGGATGAGCCCGGAGCGACCAATTTACTCAGGCCTACTCGTGCAGTTCTAAAATGGACTCAAACTTTATTTGGGCCATTTCTTCTTTGGCTCATGTTAGGTTTATTTCTCTCTTTGATAGGGCCTTGAATGTCCTCATGATTGGGCTTGTTTTACTTGTGCCAAATACGCCTTCTTGGAAGCGTATTTTGTTGTTTTCTGAGGTTATCTCTACAAACATGTAAACACCAAAACTCATGGGAATATTAGTGGTAAGGCCCTATCACTATTTGTTTTAGCATATAATATTGTTTGTAAAAATGAGCACAAAGGACCGCCAACAGCATGGCCTCCGTCCTTTGGGTGCGTTACGGTGATGTCGGTGATGGCTGGTGAAAGACCCTGGTCCCTGTTGTGGATGTGCTGATCCCCGTAGAGACGTGTGGGAGTTGTTGAAATGCTGATTGGAGGCATCAGAAGCCAAGTCGAGGGGTTGCCAAAGGGGGTCGAGGTGGAGTAGATGAGATCGGTCCCCAAAAAAATTGGGGATGAGTTCTGTCGTATTATCCTCGAGGGGGTATTGATCAAGGCACAGGGGCCGGTATGACAATGACGGTTGAATCACCACACATCAGGGGATGGCAGTAAAAAAGGAGGATTTGACCTCTATACTCGATTTCTTTGCACACAGTTGTAGCCATGGTGTTAGGCGGGGCGGTTGGATGCATTTAATGCTCCGTGCTTCCTGCACTAGAGTAGGTGGATCAAGGAAGGTCGAGTCAGTCGAGGGGGGTCGTCTGCTCGGCGGATTTCCGTCACTTGAGGGTCCTGTTGAGGGGGTCTCGCTCATGAGGAGAAGGCCTGTTCGTGGGCTGACTTGTTGTGGGCTGACTGATGAGCTCTCGTGTGGTAGCCTTTTATGGGTCTTGTGCCGCGGATTCCTTGGGGATTAGCCTCCTTGATCTAGGGGATTCGGGTGCCCCTAATTTAGGTACCCGACACATAAACGGTCCAGTCAAACAATATCTACAAGATAAAAGCATATATCATGTCTCTCTATAAACAAACACGCCAACAATCTCCTTCCTGAATCTCAAAGCGCATACAGATAGACGGTGACCAACAGGTTGGGTATATATGTACCCCTATGGGTACCATATCCGTGTTGAGGATTTGGCCCGGAGTTTGAGTGGATTGGATTCTCTGCTCTATCATCTTTGCAAATTGATAGAGATAGCCAAGTGCACACCCGTAATTGGGTGGTGCATCTAGTCGCCGTCGGGGATGGCGAGGGTTTGAGATTTGGCCCGAAGTTGGATGTGGATTGGATTCTATCCTCTATCATCTTTGCAAATTGATAGCGGTAGCCACGTGCACACCCGTAATTGGGTGGTGCATCTAGTCAGCGTGAGGGATGGCAAGGGTTTAAGATTTGGCTCGGAGTTGGAGTGGATTGGACTCTCTCCTCTATCATCTTTGCAAATTGCCAAATTGGTACCACCTACATCTTGAAGTGAAGGGAACTCTTAAGTCTAATGCGGTGATATGTGAACATGTACCTTGAGCAAATTGCAAAGTCCGCCATTGATACTATCGGCTTCAACTCTCTATTAATGTCAAATTCTCAAAATATGTTTGGTCTTTGTTATTCTCCAATGTCTCAAAAGATATATGACTATATAGTTCATCATGGGAGAAGATTTGTTTGGTTTATCTACGGCCCACATGTTCCGCCTAATTTATAGATGGAGATCTCTTTGCTCATAAAAAATGTGACCCATCATGTATAATAAAAGGAACAGTATTGCTGCATTCATGCGAATTGTGTGCCTGAATTATAATGGTGCGTTTAAGTTGCTAAAAAATGGTGCATTTAAAAGAGATGATCTTTAGTCTGGTGGTAGTGGGTACTATTCTATGTTCTAGTGTGTGAGTGATTAAAAAAACGTTTGTGTGAGAGAATATTGGAATGCTGGATACTTATTATATTATATTTCGCTCTAATTTTTTTTTCGTGTGCTTGCAGCTAAAATGTACATAGATGCTTAGTTTGGCAAAAAGCGCGATGTAATTTTAGCTAAAAATAAAGGTTACCCGAATTAATATTGACTCTCCCTCCCTCTCCCAAAGTACATGCTTATGTCTTGACCGGCATAAGGATTTTTTTAGGATTATTCACAGTCATATAGTGATACAGAAAAATGATGTGGCAAACTACGGTTCTATTTTCTATAAAGCCCCTCTGAGCCGCAGGTTAATGAATCTGCCTTTTCTTTGTCACAGTTAAATCTCCAGTGAAAAGCTATGCATGCGTGCTGCGTGTAATACAGGACTGGTTCGGAACTATGAAAAAACACTACTACGGCAATGAACTTGCGCAGTGGACATTTTCGGTTTTTCACAGCGGGCAACGGCGTCCGCTGCGATTGAAAGGTCACGGTTAATTATGGCCACCACCGCAGCGGGCGTCGTTGCCCGCCGCGGAAGATGGATTTACCGTAGCGGGCACATTAGGATGCCCGCTTGGGTAAATATTTCAAAAAAAAACCAGTAGCCCACCAGAGAGCCATTCTCGAGCCCACTGGCGAGCCCGTTACGAAACCCTAGCGCCGCCTAGATCTCGGCCCCCGGGAGAGGGGCGCCAGATGTGGATCGCCGCAGTGGAGGCGCCGGAGGCCGCAGCGGACGTCGTAAGATGCCCGCTGCTGTAAACCGATTTTCGTCTCTGCATATAAATACATGACTTAGGTTTTCTAACTGCTCACTCTTTCCTCACCACTCTAGCTACCAGCCTCCCTCCTCCTAGCGACGGAACCCCGCGTGCACGGGACCGCGCCCCTCCTTGCGGCGGACCCGCAAGCGACAGCGCCCCTTCTCTCTCCTCCCTCCCCCAACGCCGGCATCTCCTCCTCACCTCCCCAACACCGGCCTCTCCTCCTCCCCTACCCAATGTCGGGGGCAGGGGACGCTGCCCCCTCCCTCCTCCAACGGCGCCGGTGGCCCCCATCCATCAGCTCTGGCACGAGGTGGCGTGGTCTCCTCCAGCAGCTCCTAAGCACCCTCCTCCCCGACTTGGTCCACTGCTCCACCGTCGAGGACAGCGGGTGGATCCAGGTGTCCCCTGCCCCTAACGTCCAGATCCAGGCCGGTGGATCATGGCGGTGCTAAAGTATGCCTCTCTCTTCCCCTCTCTCTGTCCCGTACTATTCTCTCTCCCTCACTCTTTGCTCTCTTTCGAGCAGATCCGGTGGAGGGAGCAGGGGTCGACAGCGGTGCGCAGATATAGTTGTGTGGGGTCGACGGCGGTGCTCGTGGATCTGGCTGACGACACATCCTCCCTCCCCAGCGTCCCCGCGGCACAGATCTAGCGACACGTGGTCGACGGCGGCTCGCTCCTCCCTTGACGACGCGTCCTCCCTCCCCGGCGTCCCCACGGCGTCGATTCGGCCACAAGATGGCTCCACGGCGTCGATCCGATAAATAAGGTATTTACCGCAACAGTCGTCTTAAGATGTCCGCTGCGGTAAATCAATTTACTCCGCCATGGTAAATAAAAAGTGCCCGCGGTGGTAGGTGTGGAATCTACCGCAACTGGCAAAAAAAGGCCCGCCATGGTGGGCACTTTGGCACCATTGTGGAAGTTCAATCCTGTAGTAGTGAAAATATTTTAAGTGAAAGTTTCAACTAACACATGTTGCATCATACAGTGACGTGAAATCACGCTGTTTTTGAATGCATACACAGCCGTTCCAGTCAAACAGTATTTTCAAGATAAAAGCACACATCAAACCTCTGTTTGGACGAGAAATACTACGCCCATCATGTATACAGAGGCGGCCAAACATGAAGCTTCGTGGGTGCTGTGACGCTAATTCTTTGTATCACCTTTTGCGACTTAAAAACACCCCTACAAGAAATGTGTCGTTCTATGACAATTGATATATATCATAATACCTGAAAAACATATCACAGATCGACATTTTTGATATAAAGTTGAGGAAAAACGTGATGTCAAAAACCATGTGCCTTAAATCATGATTTGCAAGTTTTATTTTTCCATGTCACAAAGTTGGATATCTTTTTTTTTTTTTTTTGAGCAGAACAAAGTTGGATATCTGGTTTTATGTCAAAAGTTTTTGGACCTTGAACTCAGTCTGTTTGTGCCCACATAGCTGATAGGCTTAAATGGGCCAAGCCCATTGTTAGGGCCCATTCGTTCGGGCCATTATATATTCAAAGATTTTTATAATTTTTTATTTAATTTAGCCCATACATTTACGCTTAACTCATGTGGGTAACTATTTTCTGGGCCAGGCCATGCTGGACTTTTGTTGGGCCAGACAGCCCACACAATATATCCCAAGCCAACCTAGCTCATTTTTTTCTGGGAAGATGTTTCGGGAACAAGCTTTGGCTCGCTGGACGGCAGGAAGCCTGGAGCCCGGGAACTCCGCCGCCTGCCTCAGCTCGTCGGCCCGCTCCTTTCTCTGGGGCTCGTCGCTAGCTCCTGCACGCGCCATGTCTACCGCGCACGCGCGCTGCACCTACCTACGCCTTCCCAGAGGCGGAACAGAGCCCAAGTCTGCGGGCCTGCAGGCAGCACCTCGCCGGAAGGGGGAGGCTCGAACAGTGGCCATGGAGACGCCGTGACTGTGGCGTGGTGCTGGTGGAAAGCGAGCTCCTAGAGCGGACCTTGCTAAGGGTGCCTTTCTTCTGGCGCGCTGCCTGTGTCCGGAGCCCCAGAGCAGGTGCCGGCGTACACTGTACTAGTGTGTACAGGGGAGCGAGCGCAAGGTGTTTGCGAAAATGCCGAGGCCAGCGAGAGACTTCCTACGTGCTGTCGGCCCCTCAGCTTGCTGTGTCCCGTAAGTATTTTCTTACACATTTCCAAAATAACATATACCTAAATATAAACGCCTATCGAAGCTGTTTATTGCTTGCTTCCAAACTCAGCTCCTTTATTGTTTTGCTGACCAATATTATTTTACGTTGTTTTACGCCTCTCATGTTGGTACAGCCGTAGTATCTGCTCATATACGAACACACACCAACCCTACACACGCACACCACACTCACACCAAATTATTGGGAGCATAGCCCTGGTGAGACACCCGGTTGTGATTCCTGGGAATCGAACGCGGGTGGGCAGCGCTCACACCTGAGCAGCTTTGCCAACCGAGCTAGCAGCTCGTTCTCAACATTATTTTAGGTTAGCCTGTACGCCATGTTTAAATATGCTTTCACGTTGCACAACTGCGTCTTGCTTTGTCATTTTCAATAGGGAAAAGAAACGGGGATTATTTTGATAGTCTCTCCAAAACTGATAGCTAGCTTTGGGAACCATTAGCTAAGCAACATTGGAAAAATCACATGCCATAATCTCCACACTATCCATGCAGCATTGGAGTTATGGAGATGCCGTTGCCGCGGTGTCATGTGGGGCCAAGCGTATACCCGTCAGCGGCGAGCCCGTGACA
>CM041633.1:61745739-61942495 GCA_023333625.1 Bothriochloa decipiens | reverse complement strand
CTAAACCCTAAACCCTAAACCCTAAACCCTAAACCCTAAACCCTAAAACCTAAACCCTAAACCCTAAACCCGACACTCAACTACGGGGAGTGGGCTATCCAAATGAAGGGAAAGTTCCACTCCCGGATGTGGTGGGAGGCTATAGAGGTCAGCAATGCCGACGATGATGCGGAGGTGGGCGTCATGGAGGCACTCATGGCATCCACCCCCGGCGAGTTCCATGAGGCGCTCGGCCAGAAGAAGATGGCAAAGGAGGCATGGGAGATGCTGGAGTCGCTCCGTGTAGGCTCGGATCGAGTCAAGCAGGCCAAGGTTCAGCAGCTGCGCCGGGAGCTCAACGACATCCGTTTCAAGTCCAGGGAGTCGGTGGAGGACTTCGTGCTCCGTCTCTAGTCACTGGCGAGCCAGCTCACTACCTATGGCAAGCCGGTGGAAGACGAGGATCTCATCAGCAAACTGCTCTGCGTGGTGCCCCCGAAGTACTCGCAGCTCGCTATGTCCATTGAGACGATGCTGGACAACTCCACATTGTCTCTAGAGGATGTGGAGGGGCGGCTGCGGGTTGTGGAGAGCCGTGGTGCAGCGGCACCGGAGAAGGAGAAGCCCAAGCTGCTGCTGACGGAGGAGGAGTGGGCGGCGAAGATGAAGGAGAAGCGCAGCACCGGGGAAGGCTCCAGCCGTGGCGGCGGTAACCACGGCGGCAACGGCGGCAGGCAGCAGGGGAAGGCTCCGACGGACAAGAGGAAGGGCAAAAAGAAGCCCGATGACCCCAACACTTGCCGAAAGTGCGGCAAGGTGGGGCACTGGGCACGCGAGTGCCCGGACAGGAAGGAGAAGAAGGAGGAGGCGCACCTGGCTCAGGATGACAGCAATGACGAGAAGGCGCTCTTGATGGGTGAGTACTGCACTCTGCAGGAAGGCAAAACAGGGGAGGCGGAAGCGGAGAAGAGGACTGCACCGCAGGCCGTCAAACTTGATGAGCCACGGGCGCAGGCATACCTGGGCGTGGTCGACGACGACAAAGAGCAGCGGTGGTACCTCGACTCCGGCGCGAACAACCACATGACGGGTGTTCGCGCTGCCTTCTCTGACCTCGACACGAACAAGACCGGCACGGTCAAGTTTGGGGATGGCTCGCGGGTGGATATCCGCGGCCAGGGCACTGTGGTCTTCTGGTGCCAGAACGGGGAGCAGCGTGCATTGATAGATGTGTACTTCATCCCGCAGCTCCGCGCGAGCATCGTCAGGCTGGGGCAGCTTGACGAGCACGGGGCAGCACCGGTGTGCTACGGATTCGTGACCGGGAATGACATCTTCTCGCAAAGGTAACGCGTTCTCGTAACCAATTGTACCTTCTGGATCTGAAGGTGGAGCAACCAGTGTGCCTCGTGGCGGCATGCACGGAGGAGCCATGGCTATGGCATGGCCGGTTCGGCCACTTGCGCTTTGATGCTCTTGGCTGGCTCGAGAAGATGGTGACTGGGCTGCCGGACATCAAGCACATCGGAGAGCTGTGTGATAGCTGCCTGGCGGGGAAGCAGAGGAGGCTGCCGTTCCCCAAGGCGGCGAGGTATCGTGCAGCGGAACCACTCGAGCTGGTCCATGGGGACCTTTGCGGGCCGATCACGCCGGTGACACACGGCGGGCAGAGGTACTTCCTCCTGCTCGTGGACGACTGCAGTCGCTACATGTGGCTACAGCTCCTAATGAGCAAGAGCGACACGGTGAACGACATTAAGCGCTTCAAAGCACGGGCAGAGGCAGAGTCGGGGAAGCGGCTCCGGGTGCTGTGGACCAACCACGGTGGCGAGTTCACAGTGGTGGAGTTCACCGAGTACTGCGCCGAGGAGGGTGTGCGTCGACACCTCACAGCACCCTACACGCCGCAGCAGAACAGCGTCATGGAGCGCCGGAATCAGACCATCGTCGGCATGGCGCGGTCGATGATGAAGGCAAAGGGGATGCCAACGGCGTTCTGGGGAGAGGTAGTCACTACCACCATGCACATCCTCAAACGGTCACCGACAAAGGCCCTGAAGGGGATGACGTCGTACGAGGCGTGGCACGGGCACAAGCCTAATGTCTCGTACCTGCGTACCTTTGGTTGCATCGGCTACGTGAAGGCCACCAAGCTGGGCCTCGGCAAGCTTGAAGATAGGAGCACGCGCATGGTGTTCCTCGGCTACGAGGAGGGGTCGAAGGCCTATCGGCTCTATGATCCAGTTGGCGCCAAGGTGGTGGTGTCCCGAGATGTGATCTTCGATGAGGCAGCGTCATGGACCTGGGACAGGCCAGAAGCGGAAGGCCTCGAGCAAGGCGGTGACGGGGTCTATGACACATTTGTCATAAAGCAGATGGTCATCCACGGCTCCAGCGAGGCTGTGGAGGCATCGAGGGCCGGGGAAGCTGGGGCGGTGGAGTCCGCGGCGGGGGAAACAGAGTCCCCTGACCTCGACCGTTCTCCGCTTCGCTGGGAAACCCCTCGACCAGGTGCCTCGACCGTGCCCGCAGGACGGGGTGCGTCGAGCGTGGTGGGAGGGGTCTCGACCCCAACCGCGGGGCCTCAACAGAGGGCCTCGGCCGCGACCGGAGGAGCCCCGACCGCAGGACAAGCGGCGCGGGAGGCCCCGACCATGAGTCGAGGGGGCCTCGATCGCAGGGTAGGCGGCGCTGGAGGCCCCGACCGCGGGTCGGGCGCGCATGACCTCGAGGGGGGCCTCGACCTCGGCACGGGGGGCCTCGACCCCTGCTCCGAGGGGGTCGACTGACGAAATTTCTCCGCAGCGAACGACTCCGCCTTGAGGAGCACCAGTGGTGGTGGCAAGCATGGAGTACGCGACCCCACCGTCCAATATCTCAGATTTCGTGGACGCATACCATGAAGGAGAGGAGGTACGGTTCCTCCGGGTGGACGACATCATCGGCGACACGGATGCGCCCGATCTGGCGGTGCGGAACTTTGGCGATGACAACACTCTGCTTCTGATGAGTGTAGAGGAGCCCAACACGTTCGCTGTTGAGGAGTGCGACATGGTGTGGCGGAAGGCGATGCTGGAGGAGATGAAGGCCATCGAGGAGAACAAGACTTGGGAACTGGTCGATCCGCCGTCGGGGTGCTGGCCGATCAGAAAAGTGGGTCTTCAAGGTGAAGCGGGACGAGCGCGGGGCCGTAGTGAAGCACAAGGCGCGTCTCATCGCTCGAGGGTTCGTGCAGTGCGAAGGGGTCGACTTCTAGGAGGTCTTTTCCCCTGTCACGTGCATGGAGTCGGTGCGACTCCTGCTTGCCCTCGCCGCTGCCAAGGAGTGGCAGGTTCACCACCTCGACGTCAAGTCAGCGTTCCTCAACGGGGACCTGGCTGAGACAGTCTACGTCAAGCAGGCGCCCGGGTTCATTGTCAAGGGCGCACAGAAGAAGTTGCTGCCACTGCACAAGGCCCTCTACGGCCTGCGTCAGGCACCGCGGGCGTGGAACGCCGAGCTCGACGCCACCATGGCTGACCTTGGGTTCAGGAGGTGCGCCACGGTGCACGCATTGTACACTCGCCGACGGGGGATGGAGCATCTCATCGTCGGGGTGTATGTGGACGATCTCATCATCACCGGCGCACGGGCTCAGGACATCGCCAACTTCAAGGAAGAGATGGCCGCGCGGTTTTGGATGAGCGATCTGGGTGCCCTATCTTACTACCTCGGCATTGAGGTGAGGTAGGGGGAGGACGCCATCAGGCTAGGGCAGCACACCTACACGCAGAAGTTGCTCGAGCGGGCGGGCATGGCGGGCTGCAAGCCTATAGCCACGTCGATGGAGGAGCGCATCAAGCTCTTGAGGTAGAGCACCGCGGCGAGGGTGGATGCTACGCTCTACCGGAGCATCGTCGGAGGGCTGCGCTGGCTGACTCACACACGGCCGGACATCACGTTCATGGTGGGCTATGTGAGCAGGTTCATGGAGGATCCGCGGGAGGAGCACTAGATGGCGGTCAAGCGCTTGTTGCGCTACGTCCAGGGCAAGACGGAGTTGGGAACCGTCTTCCCCAAATGCGGCGTGCTTCAGCTGTCGGTGTTTAGCGAAGCATCACCGGAGACCAAGGAGGATGCGCCGGGACTCACGGTGTTCAGCGACGCGGATATGGCGGGCGATGTGGATGGACGGCGGAGCACCTCGGGCATGCTCATCTTCCTCGGCGGAGCGCCGATCGCCTGGCAATCGCTGAAGTAGAAGATGGTGGCCTTGTCTACGTGCGAGGCGGAGTACGTGGCGGCGGCCACGACGGCGTGCCAGGTGGTCTGGCTGCAATGGTTGCTGAGCAAGCTCACTGGTGTCGAGGCTCAGCCACTGGCGCTCAAGGTGGACAAACAGCCGGCGATTGCACTGGCAAAGAATCCCGTCCTCCACGACAGGAGCAAGCACATCGACGTGAAGTTTCACTTCCTTCGTGATTGCATCGATGGAGGGCAGCTGATCATCGAGTTCGTCGACACTGGTCGGCAGCTCGCTGACATCCTCACCAAGTCAGTCTGGCTACCTCGGTTCCAGGAGCTGAGGAAGATGATTGGCATGGTGGAGGTCATATGAGGGCAGCAGGATTAGGGGAAGATTGTTAGACATAATCTGCCACTCCCATCTCTTTTTCTCACTGCAGCACGCAAGGAGTAGCAGGTTAGCGGTGCTGTCCATCCCTTGCACTGTAGCAGCATGGCGCTAGGCCAACTAGGAAGTGATAGATATACACCAGAAGGTAGTGGGCTGGTCTAGTCATGTCTAGGAGTAGTTGAAGGTTGTATTCAACCCATGTCTTGCCTACCACACCACCGGTGGGAGGCCGTGTATAAATATATGATATGCAATGAAGAAATGTAGCTTTTGCCCCTCACATTTTGTCCAGGCAGTTCGCCAACGCTAGTGCTTATGGGAGAGCGTGTGTGTGGAAAGATAGAGCTCAGCTCTTCTCCACTCGAGGGCCTCGGGAGGAGTCGAGGGGGGGTCGAGCAGGAGCTGCTCGTCTCGAACCTAGTCGGTAGCCAACGCTGCTAGCCTCGACGACGCTAGGTTCTAGTACACCATTACCATTTGAAGAACTGCTGTCAGAGGTCCCTTCATTCGAGCAGAGCTCAATATAGGCACATAGCTGATCGGGTCTTGTTGACAATACTGAAATGCTCTGCAGTGCAGTTGTTTATGTGTAAATACTGCAGGAGGCAGTCAACTGTTCCTTGAGAGACAGATGTTGCGTGGAGAGATGCCTGGCAGTTTTTGCTTTACTCTGGTTCAGTCTCTGCAATGAACAGAATTTAACAGAATTTATACTCCATGTTGGTGCGATGGACTGCTGATTCTGTCTTCATCGTCTAGAGTAGCCACACAAGGCATTGCTAGGAGTGCTTGTTCTAAGGTGACATACTAACTGCTCTGTGTTTTCTTGTCCAGGTAACACCATTCTTCCATTTCAGTCGTTATGGAAGTGTCAACAGCTTCTCTAGCATCTCCAGAATTTGGAGACTACAATGGGGGTTCCAACAGACCCTTCACAGATGGATGAAGCCAGAAATTCGGATTATAGGAGGAACAAATGTCAATGAGTTTTATTTTTTTGGGTGTGGGGGGAGCATTTACTTTTTAGTTATATGGCATTAGGTACATCATTAAGAGGTATAGTAGAAAGGCATCAAAGTTATGGGGTGCTGATCCTGTCTTTGCCCATGGATGGATCACCATAGCCGTTACTGCAAGCCAAACCATCGAGCAATCTGAAAACAAATATTGTTTTTAGTTTTCCGAACCCCAAGTACTACTAAGAATTCAACATGCTAATTAGTACACACAACGTACTATGTATTAGAAAGCACTTCCAAGCTGAGATCAAAGAATGTGGCAAGTTGGTGCTGTTGTGCACTAGTAATTCTGCCAAATATGGACCTATCGTATTGGAAGTTGTCACCACACTTCACAACACCTGGGACCTATGGCAATGGAGATAGTTTTGGAGGAACATTTTAAATAAATAACTTCTAAACTGTGAACTAATGCTTTCCTTTTTTTTTCTCGAATACGAGGGAGACGTGCGTATATCACTATATTAAGAAGGAAAAGTAGTGATATACTAAGAAAGAAAAGTATGATTAGACTACGTGAGCCGTATCATTATATTCAGAGCAAATGCTTTCCTGTACATGCAGTTAATGTTTTTCCAAGAGTCTTATACGGACATAATGATGATATATGTGATAACAGTACTGTAAACAAAGAAAGATCGATGAAACGAATAAAATATCTGTTGCATCGGTGCATGGCAGTGGGAAAGTGGTTCATTTCACAGTGTCTGTTTCCAGCAGAGCTCATTAGTCTCATTGCTGGTAGGCGCTTACTCATTTTCTATACTAACTAATAATGCATAGTTCCTTAGTCGCTTTTTGAATATTAGCGTTTCATGTCCATGCTTCGTTTTCTTTTACATTTGCCAACAATTGTATGAACACCTAAATACTGTTTATTGCTGGCGTTCAAATTCTGCTCCTGTATTTCTCTGTTTTCCTGTTCACAATTACTTTATGTTAGCTGTGAAGGCTTATATTGAAATATATTTTGCATCACACGACTGTTATCTTCTTGCTTTTTCATTTTCACTAGCTAAAAGAAATCGGGGTTTGTTACAATGATCTTTCTAGATAATTTTTTTGATGTGCCCTGTGTATGGTTAGCGGTTTTTGCATCCTTATCCAAGCAGCATTGGAAATATCGTGAGCCATTGTCTCCATCCAAAGCAGCATTGGGATTACAGTCAGCCATCGTTTTTTCCACTCTGATTGTATGCATCATTAACTAAAAGTCTTATGTTAATCTCATAATGATATATATTAACCAAAAAAGGCTACCGCACTACCATCGATCACCATGGCCACCACACCAGAGGAATTCTTCATCAAGGATCTTATGGAGCAACCACCAGCATCCCCACCAGTCTTCCCCAACCCTCCTCAGAGCCCCAATGGCAACTGCAAGGGGAAGCACCATGTCCCTGATGGGATGGGATGATGCTCTCTTACGTCTCACACTTGCTCATGGATGACGATGACAATGAAGATAAGCTCAATGATCACCCTGCGCTACTCCAGGTGCAGCAGCCCTTTGCTTGCATCCTGTCCTCCCCTTCCCTTGGCACTAACACCAACAACTGCAAGGGACCCAAAGATTTCATGCAAGGAGGCCATGGTGATAAAAGCGGGCTCAATTCACCCTTATCCAAGGGTACATATATTATTGGTGAATCCTTGAAGGACATGGAAGAAGCCAACATGCTCTTGCCCAAAGACAACACCAGAAGCGATGAGCTGGTGAATCAAATCAGGGAAAGCAACAATATTGATAGTTGGGTCAAAAAAAGGTACAATAAGGCTCACCTTCTAGAGGAGGAGGTAAGAACTACCAACAAAGTCGTGATGATGATCAATGACCTAGAGGAGAAACGTGGCAACAAGATGCTTGACAAAATGATGTTGCATGCCTATGAGTCATGCATCAAGGGGATGGAACGTGTCACCATTGACGTGGAGAAGACAAGCAGGAAGTGCAGTAGGATCAAAGCGGCAAGGAACAATATGGTCGACATACGCAGGTTGTTGATCTCTTGTGCTCAGGCTCTTACTGCGGATGATCACAAGACAGCACATGAGCTATTGAAGGAGATCAAGCAACATGCTTCAGCAACAGGGGACGCCACCCAACGGCTAGCTTATTATTTCGCCAAGGGGCTAGAGGCACGGATACTGGGCACAGGGAGCCAGCTTTGGCAGTTGCTTATGTTAGAGTACCCCTCTGCTGTGGAGCTCCTCGAGGCCTACATCCTTTACTCTGAAGCGTGCTGCTTCATAAATGTAATATTCATTTTTTCAGCAATGACCATCATGCAGGCCATGGCAGGTAAGAGCAGGTTGCATATTGTGGAGTATGGTATGCGTTTCGGGTTTCATTGGGCAGGCTTGCTCCGCTTGTTGGCTAGTAAGGAAGGCAGTTTGCCAACGGTGAAGATCACTGCCATAGACTGCCCCACACATATTTGCTTCCCAGGTGAGCAGATTGAGAAAGTAGGCTGCCGGCTCATGAATTGTGCGAATGAGCTTGGCTTGCCTTCATTCAAATTCCACTCAATCACAAAAAACTGGGAGGATTCTTCTATTGGGGATATCCACAGAGACGCTGATGAGGTGCTTGTTGTGATTGACCTCTCGTTTTAGCATCTTGATGGAAGAGAGCATATTCTTTGATGATCCAAGCCCAAGGGATACTGTCCTCAATAACATCAAGAAGATGAGGCCAGATGTATTCATCCAGAGCATTTTGAATCATTCATATGGTTCCTCCTTCTTGTCACAGTTTCGAGAGACACTCTTCTATTACATGGCAGTATTTGACATGTTGGACGCAAGCATTCCAAGGAATAATAAATCTCGACTGGTGTTCGAGAAAGCCATTGGATGTTATTTGTTTAACGGCGTTTCTTGTGAAGCTGTGGACCTAGTGCAACGCTCTGAGAAATATAAGCAATGGTAGACAAGAAACCAACGTGCAGGCCTAAGGCAGCTGCCACTAGAATCAAGTATTGTAAAGGCAGTGGAAGACGTGGTCACAAAGCATTACCACAAAGAGTTTACGATATGCCAAGATGGCCAATGGCTTCTGCAAGGATGGATGGGGCGTGTCCTCTCTGCCCACACGACATGGGTTGCAAACGAAGCAGCCTCTTCTGGATGAACCTGAAGGATATAGCTTGGCGTTCAGCAGGGGACCAAAAACGTCTGGGACCCCCTTACAATATATGTTTTCTAGATTAAAATCAATCTGAAATATGTTTGCTGGGATACGAGCTTAAGATCAGTCCCAAGAGTTTACTACCATATGCCGAGAACACTCCCTCTAGGCGTTCAAAGGAATGATAAAGAAGAAGAAATGCATGAGCATGAACATACATGTACTCTGCAGCATTTGCGTCATCTACATTTTCTGCGCTTGCCCAGTTTTTGTCCATAGTCCTCAGGAGTAGTGGAGGTTACATTTCTTCTAGGATTTCAACTCACTACCTCAGCGTCCCATGTTCTCTCTCAAGAGTTGTACACTTGTGACTGTACAACTAATATGATATGCTTTTAACTACACAATTCCAATTCTTAAATTTTCTATTTGATACTCTAGATGATCTCAAATGAAAAGGTTGTTAACTGCAAAGTTGTACGTGTGGACAACATGTTTATTCGACATTGTTAACCATCTCAAATCCAAATCTGATACAAGAACTTATATTTAATGTATAAAGATGTAAACCATTCCAAATTAAAAAGTTTGAACTAAAAACTTTAATATCTCTTTGATCCACAATTTTTATACAAAGCTTATCTTGATACAAACTCATAAGAAAAAAGTTAAGATTTTCTTTTTGTGCAATAGCTTATCAATGGAGGTTCAAGCCATGGACCAGTCATAATAGAAAAACTGCTACTGTCGGCTCATGACTACAACTGACAGTGATAGAACGCAGTTAATGGCTGTTGGTTGTAGCCACGAACCAGCGCTAAAAGTCCATCTCTCACTGCAGATTAAAGCTATGAACTGGGAGTAAAGACGTTCAGCAAGCCGGCCCGGCACGACATGGCACGGACCCATGCCAGTAAGGATGGAAACGTTGCAGATTCGGACCAGGTGGAGTTTCCACCGAAAACCAAAACCTGAACCTAAAAATTGAATCCACGCCGAACACCACTGCAGGTTGAAGCCATGAACCAGGAGTAAAGATGTTCAACAAGCTGGCCCCGTACGGCATGGAACGGGCTCTTGTGCTATTGTGCCATGCATGACCCGTTAGGGCACGACACGAAAGGGCCCATTAGGCCACTGGGCAATGCCGCCGTAGTCCAATAGGCCATGCCGCCCCAGTCCACCTGCCTAGTCGACGGCCCAGACACGGCCTTCCGGGCCACTTTTCATGCTGGGCCGGCCTAAAAACCTTGGGTCAAATAACGCATCGGGTTGGCCTGAGGGCCTACTAGAAAGGGGAGGTATGCAGGAGCGGTGGGGGCGGCCGGATCTGTGAGGACTCCACCGCTTGGAGCCGGCGTGCTGGAAGTCAGCGGCCGCGTGGCGGCAAGGAAGAGCAGCAGGCCACCGTCGGCCAGTGGTGCGAGCGGCATCACCAGTGGTGCTAGTGGCATGGAGGAGGAGGCCGGCCGGTGGTGGAGCACTCACCCGAGATCTGGCCACAGCCGCAGCGAGAAGGAGGTCGACACTGCTGCGCTAGGCGTGGAGCAGATGGGGAGGATGCAGACGTTGTTGGTCTCCTGGTCATGGAGCTAAGAGGAAACGCCGTCGCCTTCGACACCGGAGAAGGAGGAAGAGGAGCGAGGGGCCGTGTCACAAGAGGATGTGAAACGAGTGATGGGTCACGTGCGCGTCGCGGGATTCCGCATCGCCCTGACTCCGCGAATGTGGTGCGGGATTACGGCGCAGGGAATAGGGAGGGAGAAGTGCGAGTGCGTCTTGCTGTAGAAGAGGAGGGCTGGTGGAAGTTAGGGTTAGGAACAATATATATGCTGGGCTGGAGGAGTAGGGATTCTTAGTGGGCCATACTAGACACTGGGCTGTCACCGAGCCTTCCACTAAATTGTTGGTTGTGCCATCCTGGGCCTGCACAGTAACAGGTCGTGCCATGCTTGGGCTAGGGCATAAAAACGTGCCTCGTGCCAGGCTGTCGTGCTTTAGGTGCATGCTCATTTTTAACCGGGAGTAATAGTCCGACTGTGATCAGGCCCGGCCCTGGGGTGCGAGCAGTGCCACCGCACAGGTCCCTTGACCCCAAGGGGCCCCGCCCCATACGTGAAAGTAGGTATTTCCTGGTCCATAGAAAAATTCAGGTGGCCGACTCGTTGCGTGTTACGTCGACCTGCTGGCTTCCACAGTACGCGTCATTTCGTTCTTCGCCTTCTTCGTCCGCTGTGCGGTTTCGAAGTTCTTCCCTGTGGCGACCTCGCCGCTGCGCATCCTGGCCTCCCCGTTGCCGATTGGTTGTGCGCTTGTGCTGTTCGTCACTGATCGGGCGGCCAAACGCAGATGTCTCCCAGGCCCACTAGGTCTCTCGGTTGTAGCGTTCTGGGTGGTACCATCTGCCCCTAGAAGTCCTTGGGATTGATCTATGTACATTAAATTAAATTAATATTTATTTTTTATGTCTCCCATTTTTTTTTGAGAAAATGTCTCCCATTTTTTAATAATATAAGACTTGGCGTCTTGGTCACCTGTGACTCCTATGCAATTGTGTTTTGGAATTGGGATTTACGGTGCAGCTAGGGCATTGAATAGTCATTTTCTCTAGTCTTAAACCTGGTAATTTACAAGCACTCATTTTTTTTATGATGTTGGATTCACTCTAGTATGGCATAATTTTCATATATAAATTTATTTTTTGCAGCAAACTTGTTTGAGAAAAATCTATTTTTCCTACATATTACACTTATTAGAAACATCACTACATTATCAGAGTTGTATTAAGGGGCCCATTATACGGCTTCGTCGCTCCGGGCCTATATATTGATAGGGCCGGGCCTGACTGTGATACGGTGTTATGTGGTAGACATAAAATTAGGAGAACGTATTGGTACGCTTGGAAAAGAATATCATTATCTTGAGCCATATAAACTCCAAGCAATGCGTTTTATATCCTAGCAGTTGTGATTTTGGGCAGTTTCCACACTCAAAGCATATATCATATTTTTTATTGAACATATAAAAGAATGACCTTACAAACTCTGAACTATAGTTTTCCTTTTTGTTTCTGTCTCAAACATGACGGAGAGCTATGAACATATTATTATACTTATGAAAAAAATTGGATAATAAGAGCCATACAAATACCACCGCTAGGATCTAAAACAGAAAAGACATGCCTTTGATGTACAATGAATCGACCCCATCTAGATATCAGTCCAGATTCATAACTAATGTTTTCCTGTTCTTGCAGTTAATGTTTTTCTCATAGTATTGTATGCAGCTAATGATAATTGATAATATATGTGATAATGAGGTGTTTGGTAGTTGGTACAGTGTCTATTTGAGTTGTTTAAGCCCAAATAAATCTATCTCTAATCTAATAGTAAATTTCCAAAATTTCTGGCAGGGGATTTTTTTCCGCCACTTTTTCCTGCTCGCGCACTCAGTTCCGTCGGACTCGGAGGCGTTTGTGCGGAGTTGCCAGTCTGAGACTAGGAGCAGGAATGAAAATAAAATGTCTACATGGTTCCAGATGTAAAGATAGAAAGAAAAGGTTGAACAATCTAAATAGTTTTCGAAAGATATCAAGGTTCCTGATGCAAAGTATCTAGATGAAAACCAATATGTTGCAAAATTTATAGAAAAACATACAAAATCTAAAAAATACAAAATAGTTTTGTTAGCTTATAAAAATATGATCTATCCATAGATGTTATAAATCTTATTAGGTTTTGTTTTATTTGTAAATATGTTAAATCATCCTTGTATATGTTGAAAAAAGTCTGTCGATGACCTAGAATAAACAAAAATTACTTTTATAAAATATATATCAATTAATGGTGCAAATAGTTATTTTGTAAACTAGAATCTCGGATATATTATTGTCTAATGAAATCTAAACAAATATATTTACATAATTTATCACAAAAGCTGCCATGTGAAAACACAAGAGAGATCTCTTGTCATAATTGTTGGTGGACAGATCAACACTTTATACATTGAGAGAAGAGTCAAAGAGGTTAATATGACACATTAAAAAAACTATAAAGATCGATATCGAGTCATAGAAACATGTGGATAGTATGAAAAAATAAAGTTATGATATATTTATATTTAAATAGTTTTCAGCTTTTAATGGAAGAAAAATTATACCAGGCGTATTTTAACTTAATATGTTTAATAAAATATTGTTATTTGTTGTCGACATTATTACTTATATTATGGATTATTTTGCTTAATGAAAAATGTGCTAAAGCACATTCTTGAAAAAACTTATATTATAAATGTCATGGTCATCACAAAATAAATTATAAAATCATAAAGCATATATCACATTATTGTTTTGTATGAGTGTTTAGCCAAACGGTATGTTTTTACAGTTTTTTGTGTGGCTCCCCCCCCCCCCCCCCCCCCCCCCCCCCTCCTTCCATGAAAGCTAATTTTTTACTAAAAACAAGGAAACTGGATCAGACCAATTTATTTTGACCGCTACTTTTGTTTCATTTGAAAAACACTTTTTTGACCGGTCTACAAAACATGGCCAGCACGCCCAGCACGCCCAGCAGTATTGTAAACACCGCACAGAGAGATGGTTGCGACAAATAAAATATCTTTTGCATCTGTTCATGACAGTGGGAAAGAGGTTCCTTTCATGGCGTCTCATTTCTGGCAGAGCTCAATAGTCTCATAGCTGATCCGCGCTTTCTCATTTTGTATACTACCTAATGTTCCAGAGCTCAATAGACGTGTCTTGATTATTGGCATTTCATGCCCGTGCTTTATTTTCTTTCACATTTGCAAACAATTATATAAACACCGAACGAAGCTCTTTACTTCTGGCGTTCAAACTCTGCTCCTCTATTTCTCTGTTTTCCAGTTCACTTTTTACGTAAGCCTGTGAAGGCATATTTAAATTTGTTTTGCATCACATAGCTGTATCTTCTTGCTTTGTCATTTTCACTAGGTAAAACAAATGCCCTGTGTATAGCTAGCTTTTGCAACCACTTTTTTTTGAGCATCAGCTTTTGCAACAATTATGCAAGCAGCATTGGAAATATCGTAAGCCATGGTGCCCCATCCAAGTAGCATTGGGCTTACACTCAGCCATTGTCTTTTAGTTTGCGCTTTGTTTGTAGGGACCATTAACTAAAAGTCGTGTGTTCTTCTCTTTAAGATATATATTAATCCAAAGGGCTCCTGCAAGGAGGACTTCGTCGTGTGCAGGAGCACGGGCACACGGCAAACTTCACACTTTGCCGTGTGCTGGGGACAGCGGCACACGGTAAACTCCCCATCTTCGCCGTGTGCTCCCTCCAGAGGCACACGGCAAAGAGGAAAATTTTGCCGTGTGCCCCCTCCAAGGCACACGGCAAAGTACCGCGCCGCCGTCAACCCGGCGTGTTGCTTTTTTTTGCCGTGTGCCAACCGTCGCACACGGCAAAAATATTTGCCGTGTGCCCGATAAAAGGCACACGGCAAACTCGCGTTCGCCGTGCTGCTGGTCTCCGTGCCGGCTTTGCCGTGGGCCACCCACGGCAAAAACTTCGCCGTGTGTTTCTTGCCGTTCGCCGTGTGCCCCAGGCACACGGCGAATTATCAGTTTCCCGTAGTGAATTCCTCATCATGGATCTTATGGAGCAGACACTAGCATCCCCACCAGTCTTCCTTGACCCTCCCCAGAAGCCCAATGTCAGCAATGAGGTCCGACATCATGTCCCTAACAATGACATGATCCTCCCTTACATCTCACACATGCTCATGGAGGACAACATTGATGATGAGCTCAGTGATCACCCTGCCCTACTCCAGGTGCGACATCCGTTTGCTCAGATTCTCTCATCCTCTTCCCTTGGTGCTAACAACAACAACGAGGGGCCCAGCGAACTCTTGCAGGAAGGTTATGGGGATGAAAGCGCCCTAAATCCACCCTTATCACAGGGAAGCCGTGTGGTGGGGGCATAATTGAAGGGCATGGAAGAAGCCAATAGGGTCCTGCCCAAAAACAGCATCATTAGAAGGGATGAGCTGGTGAATAAAATCAAGGAAAGCGAAATTGTTGATAGTAGAGTCAAGAAAATGTACAATAAGGATCACCTTCTAGAGGAGGAGATGGAGGTAAAAACTACCAATAATGTTGTGATGATGAACAATGAGCTAGAGGAGAAATGTGGCATGCTTGATAAAATGATGTTGCATGTTTATGAGACTTACATCAAGGGCATGGAGAGTGTCACCATTGACAATACTGACGTGGAGAGGAGAAAGAGGAAAAGAGGGAGGATCAAAGCGGTGAGGGCCAATGTGGTCGACATACGCAGGTTGCTAATCTCTTGTGCGCAGGCTCTGGCAGCGGACAATCACATGACAGCATGTGAGCTACTGAAGCAGATCAAGCAACATGCATCAGCAAAAGGGGACACCACCCAACGGTTAGCTCATTATTTTGCCATGGAACTAGAGGCACGGATACAAGGCACAGGGAACTAGCTTTGGCAGTTGGCTATGTTCGAATACCCTAGGGTTGTGGAGTTCCTTAAGGCCTATAGCCTTTACTCTGAAGCTTGCTGTTTTGTTAATGTGAGATTCATTTTTTCAGCAGTGACCATCAGGCAGGCCATGGCAGGTAAGAGTAAGTTGCATATCGTAGATTATGGTACGCGTTTCGGGTTTCAATGGGCAGGGTTGCTCCGTATGCTGGCGAGTAAAGAGGGTGGCCAACTACCAGAGGTGAAGATCACCGCCATAGCCCGCCCAAAACCTATTTGCTTTCGAGGTGAGCAGATTGTGCAAATAGGATATCGCCTCATGAAATGTGACGATGAGCTTGGCTTGCCTTCATTCAAGTTCCACGCTATCTTGAAAAACTGGAGGATACTTCCATCATGCACCTGCAGACAAACGCTGATGAGGTGCTTGTTGTGAGTGACCTATTTAGTTTTGGCATCTTGATGGAAGAGAGCATGTTCTGTGATGCTCCAAGCCCTAGGGATATTGTCCTGAATAACATCAAGAAGATGAAACCAGACATATTCATCCAGAATGTTATGAATCGTTCATATGGTTCCTCCTTCTTGTCACGGTTTTGAGAGATGCTCTTCTATTACATGACATTGTTTGACATGTTGGGCACAACCATGCCAAGGGAGAGTGAATCTCGATTGGTTCTAGAGAAAGTCCTTCTTGGATGTTATGTCTTTAATGGCATTTCTTGTGAAGACACTGACCTAGTGGAACGTCCTGAGAAATATAATCAATGGCAGACAAGAAACCAACGAGCCGGCCTAAGGCAGCTGCAACTGAAATCAAGCATTGTGAAGGTAGTGAAAGACGAGGTCATGAAGCATTACCACAAAGACTTTATGATTTGCCAAGATGGTGAATGGCTTCTGCAAAGATGGATGGGGCGTGTCCTCTCTGCCCATACGGCATGGGTAGCAGATGAAGACACCTCTTGTGAATGAAATTGAATGATATAGCATGATCGATGTTCAGCTGTGGTTCTCTATTTAGAGCAAAGACCTCTTGTCCTCCTTATAACATATGTTTGTAGGAAGCAAAATCAGTCTCAAATATGTTTGCTAAGTATATTTGCTTGGATGACAGCTTACAATATCAGCATCAAAAGTTTAGCACTTGAGCAGAGAACCCTCTAACCTACCTCTAAGCGTTCTAAGCAAACATAAAGCAGAAGAAAAGAATGGATGTAGCCAAGAAAGTTGGAACTGTTCAGCGCCAACCCATTATCTACCTTTTGGGATGACAACTGCCCCATCACCTTCATCGCCTAGTTTTTGTCCCCAGTCTTGAAAGCCGAGTTGGTTCCATTTCTTCTAGGAGTTAAACTCAAGACCTCAACGTTCAAGTTCTCTCGAGTGCTCATATATTGAGTTACGTGACAATTCTGACTATACAGCTTATACTATTCTTTCATTTAACATTGCTAACCATCTCAAATCTGATCCGAGAACTAATATTTCATACTTGGACATGCAAATAATCTCAAATTAAAAAATTAAACTACAAAGTTTTGGATTTTTCATAACTTTCATATAAAGTTTTTCTTTATCTGGACTCATATGAAAAAGATAGGAATTTTTGTTGCAAAGAAGCCTTCCACTGGTGGAAATTAGTAGTTATAGGTTGTACTATTACTGCTGGGAAGCCACGAATCGGTTGTAATAGTTTGTCTGTGATAGCATGTTCTGTGGAAGCGTATGACAAAAAACTCGACCCGCAGGGGTAATACAACTCTCGGACATTGTGCTTAAGAATAAGAACTTCTCACGCACCTTAAACCCCTGCCCCACCCACCCATACACAGTGACACCGCAGATCCTATAAGATTGGCTAGCCTTAGAACTGTGCTTTGGTGTGGGACAGATAAGGGGTTTTCTCAACTGCAACTAACAAATACGCCGCCATGTGTGATCGAACTCCGGCCGCAAGGGTACGCTAGTGGCTAGTCAACTGGTCTAGTGCTCGCGGTTGTGCATGACATTAGGAGAAGGTATTGTTATGTTTGGAAAACTCCGAGCAATGCACCATGTAGCGGCTCCTTGAATGTACACGAACATGTGGAACTTTGGATACATGTGGTTGGGCATTTTGCTCACTCAAAGCATAAGATTTTTTTTTCTTGAATATATATATATATATATAATGACCTTAAAAACTCTGAACTAGTGTTATTTCTCTTTTTCTTCAACACGGAGAAGCTACGTATCATTATGGGCGGCAAAAAAGGATATAAGAGCCCTTATTATAAAGCCACACCAATAAAAACTATAACTAATGTTTTTCCCATAGTCTTGTATGGGGATATTAATATACAACATATGTTGTATATAGTCAAAATAAGTTTTCTTTTGAGCATCATACCCAAAATAAGTTGAGATCAAAAGCCAAAACGGTGTGTTTTTTAGAGCTTTTTTATTATGGCCACGTTTTATGCCATGGCAACTATTTTTGTACTGTAAAACGTGGAAACTGGATCAGACCAACTTGTTTTCACCTCTATTTTTTTATTTGAAAAGCATTTTATTGACCATTCTAGAAACAAGGCCATTGTAAACACCGCGGAGAGAGATTGTTGTGAAAAATAAAATATCTTTTGCATCGGTACATGGTAGTGGTAAAGCGGTTCCTTTCATATCTTCTGCATTGTTTGACATGTTGGATATAACCATCGCAGGGGAGAGTAAATCTCGATTATTGCTGAAGAAATTCATTCTAAGATGTCACGCATTTAATGGCATTTCCTGTGAAGGCATGGACCTAGTGGAACGCCCTGAGAAATATAGACAATGGCAGATAAGAAACCAACGAGCCATGAACCTTCAAACCTTGTTGAGGGAGGGAGAGACGAGAATGTCAGGACTGGATTTGAGCGGGGTGCGCTCTTACGGTCTGACGCCTCAGGCCTGTGTGCTGTGCCAGCAGAAAGGGCGCGTTGAAGGTGTTTGAGAAAATGCTGCTGCCGGCTTGAAGCTCCTTGTCAGCTTCAACCTCCTAGCCAGCCTCATCTCGCCACCCCATTACCACGGCGAGCCCCTTGTCCGGTTGTTTAGGATGGTGCGCAGTGCGCTGCAAAACCTGCAAGTGACCCCAATTAATTTGGATTGGCAGTCAGCTGGTGTCACTGTGTCAATGTCGATGGAATGGCTTTGCAGTGCTGATGCTTGTGTAAATTCCGCAAGAAGCAGTCAAATGTCCCCTGAGATGGTTCTGGATAATGTAGTGAGACAGACGCATTTGTGGAAATTCGACAACCTGCCAGAGTGCCAGATGTTCCATGGAGAAGAGAGCCCTGCCAGTGCCAGTTTTGCTTTCCTCTGGTTCAGTCTCTGCTTTCAACAAAATTTGGTACCACTCGTGTAAGTCAACAGCTGGGATGTGGACATTGAAACCACATCAGTGGAACTTCAGTGGATGGCGACTTGGTCACTAGTAGAAGATCGTGTTTTCCGAACTTCTTGCTTTTAGTTCACGGATACAGTCAGTAGCTTAACTTATCTTTTGACAAAATTTAGTTCCCAGGTACATTGGCTTCATTTCAACGTTGACCTTCTTCTCGGATCTCTAGTGTAAACCAGCGAGGAAACCAATCCCAAAGACCATGGCAGTCTGGAGTGGTGTGGGTGGCAAAGCATCGCGCAGCTTGCTGGTGTCGATGCCTTTGGGCTCATCTCCGTGACCATGGAGGCTGCAAAGACAGTAAAGAGGAACTGAGAGACCCTGCCTTCTGCTGGCACGCCGTGCAAGGATGATTGGGGCAGCACATGGAAACGAGGAACCCAGCAGCTGGAAGAGACACTTCGGCTGCATGTTCTAGCTTCACCAGGTGCAGAATTAGAACGCTTTCTGCCTCCAACTTTTTCCCCTTGTCAGCTTTGTCGACAACACCCGTAATTGGGAACAGCTTCTGAGCAAAGCTTGTTTTTACAAGGGTATGTATCTGTGTCAATTTTACAAGACATTGTTGTGTTATGGAAACAATTGTTTCTTTCCTAAAGAAAAAACACCAGTTCTTTTTATAGCGAATGACATGCTCAAATCTGTTTCTGAATGCAAACTTCACCACTTTTCTGTTTTTATTTTTTGGTTTCATGTTAACTGTGCTAACTAAATACTAGCCTACTGAAATTAGGATAATGCACAACCCAAGGCTCAGCATCATGCAAGCCTTGTAGCCTGTGGCGGTTGTAATAAAAATCCAATTCAAAGAAACTCATATAAGCAAGCAGCATCGTACAATAGTTACATATTATGTCAAGGAACATGTACGTATAATTTCTACTATTTACCCTGTGTCATCTGAAATTATCAAAATGAAAAAGTTAAGGAATAATCAATAAGGGTATGAATAGGGCTGGAATTATGTTCGCTCGGGTCGAAGCTCTCGACCCTGGCGACCCCAGGGCGACGGCCCTTCCGCCTTCCGACCTTACTCCGGGCGCCCCACCAGCCCCACCACTCCCACCTCCTCCCCCCCATCATGATGCTGCGTCACCTCCGCCGGAGGAGCCCCGGTCGCCTTACCCTGTGCATGCAACTTGAGGAAGCCGCCCCCAACGCCGCCGTCAACAGTGCTAGGTCGACTTCCATTGCCAGGCCCGGCATTGCGTTCCAGGAATCACTTCTTCGTGATTGCTTCACCACTGCCGCTCCGGCGTTCCTTGGGATCCCCCTCCCTGAACCAGGTACTCTGTGGCTCACTCCCTCTTCCTCCTCGTCCTCAATGTTCATCAAGTTTCAAACATTCTATCCTACTGTTTAGCTGCACCTCCGGTGTCCTTGAAAGCTCGATTGAGTCGCCCGTTTGTTTTCACGGCTACTGTCGCGTCCTCGA
Source organism: Bothriochloa decipiens (assembly GCA_023333625.1). NCBI lineage: Eukaryota > Viridiplantae > Streptophyta > Magnoliopsida > Poales > Poaceae > Bothriochloa > Bothriochloa decipiens. The sequence goes on along the minus strand of CM041633.1, from coordinate 61,922,396 downwards.
ACGTAGCTCGATTAGTTGCCTTGCGTAGTCCGCTTCGTCTTGGTGCCCTCGAGCTCGAGCTCGACGTCCATGTCCATGGCAGCATGGCAGTGGCGGCGGCCGAACGGGTGGCCCATGCCTTTAATGCCCAACTGCCCCCTCCCACCAACCTGGGCCATACCCCTCTGAGAGCGGCCAAAAGTGGTTCCAGACGTCGCCCGTTTCTTCTCCTGCTGACTGAGTCTTCTCTCCCCCCCTTTGCTCCCAACGTGCGTCTGCCCGATGACATGCAGGCCCCTTCTGTTGACTTTGGTGACCACGGTGTTACTCCCTCCACCGACCACGCCGCTCCGTGTCTCATCGTGCCTCCCGTGAAGCTCCCGGGGCGGCCACGCAGCTTCCTGGAAGCCGCTCTCTTACCCCCTATCCCTTCTCGCCCAATCCACCGCGTCACTTTCACTCCTCCGAAGAACGGCTGCTTTCGCTGCCTTGCACCCGACCACTATGTTCGCGACTGCCTAGATCCGGTCCGGTGTCTTCGCTGCGGCTGATTCGGCCACATGAAACGCCATTGCCGCGACGCGCGCGTCGGCCGCGTCGCCGTCCCTCCTCGTCCTACTCTGGCGGAGCTCCGACTGCAGCTGCTCATAATCCACAATCGGCGGCACAGTCGGCTTCGCCGGCTTTGGCTGCGGCTACTCTGGCGGTGCCCGGAGCTGCTGCGGCTACCCGTGCATCCATCCTGCCGACCGCGGTTCTGGTAACCTCTGGGTCGGCTCCTAGCCAATCCGTGGCGTCGGGACCCTTGCCACACGTGGGGGATGTCGCTTTCGTGGCGTCTTCCGGATCTCCCGGTCCGGGTGCTGCGGATGTGCGTCTGTCCCCGCACGTAAACGCGGTAGTGGCCATGGCCGCTGGCGCGCCGGGGACCGCCGCGGCCTCCTTGGATGGCTCCCCGCCCTCCGGCTCTCCCCATACTGCGCACGTGGCGGCGTCCTCGGATATTGGAGTGCTGGGGACCGGCTCGGTCTCCACGGCCGCGCCCTCGCCTCTCGTCCCGCTCCAGGACGAGCACGTGGATGATGCTCCCGGGTCGGCTGTGACGTCGCCCGCCGCGTCCCACGAGTTGTGGTTCCAAGGCCGGCCTCTCAACGAATGGCGTTCGGTGCCTGGCTTCGACTCTATCTTCTTCGGCGCCATTCGTCCGTTCCCTCTCCCTCCGCTCCGTCGCCTACCAATTGTCATCCATATTGGCTGTGTGGACTTTGCTCCTCCGCCGCGCCCTGCTGTTCAGGCGTGGGATACCTTCCTTGCCCTTCCATGGCACCCTGTGACTGCGGAGCTCCAGCCAGCCAATGCGGGGCTGGAAGGGGTGGTGTCGACTCCGGACACTGAGGAGGAGGTGATGCCGGCCTTGCTTGCGCCGGCCCCGATTGGTGAGGATGACGTGCCACGGGCTGTGCGTCCCCCGACTCAGCGTCGTCGGGGTCGCCCCCCGGGTGCGACCGCCTCGCGTGCACAGGCTCCTCAGCGTGCCAGCACGCGTCTCGCTGCTGCTGACTCTGGGTCTTTCGTCGACATGACTGCCAAGGCCTCAGCGCGCAGAGCGCTGCGCGACTGCCTCACCCCGTGCTCCGACGAGCTGAAGAAGCAGGTTTCCCAACGCCACATCCTGAAGAAGAACCCCCTGAAGGCGCTGGATCTCTCCCGTCTGGCTAAGGCGGCGGAACTGGACCTCCCGGCGCGTCGTGCGGTTGCTGTGGCGGCGGCCACGGGATGCTACCCATGATCAGCTCGGACTTCAGCTCCGGTTCGTCGCGTCCTCACCTCATCTCATTATCTATGCACCTGGGCTTGATGTTTAGTCGTTGTTCTATTATGTTCTATGGATTGTAGCTGTCGGAACTATGTTGTTCTTTCCTGGAATGTTCGTGGACTTGGTCTCTCCAACAAATGTGTCGTCGTCAGAGACAATGTTAATTTGCTTAATCCAACTATCGTGTGCTTACAAGAAACCAAGTTGGCTTCTGATGATGTGCGTACTTATCGTTCGTTCCTCCCGTTTAGCCTCGACTCTTTCTTCGCCCGGCCGGCTGCTGGCTCTAGCGGTGGTTTGCTCACTGCCTGGCCTTCCAGTGCTTTTAGTTTGGTCAGTAGCTCTTCTTCTCAGTTCTCTATCACTACGGTCTTAGTGTCTACCTCGTCCAATGATCGTTTGGCTATAACGAATGTTTACGGCCCCGCCGATCATGCTTTGGCTGATCTTTTCCTAGCTGATTTGTGTACGGTGGCTGAGTCCATCTCGGATCCTTGGCTGCTTATAGGTGATTTCAACCTCACTAGGTCCCCCAGTGATAAGAACAACTCGAACTTCAACTTTTCTCTTGCTTCTCGTTTTAACCAGACGATTGACGCGCTTCAGCTGATCGAGCTTAACCTTCGTGACCTGTTGTACACGTGGTCTAACAAAAGGGCAGTGCCTACTCTGGCCAGACTTGATCGAGCTTTCATTTGCACTGGTTTTGGTGACCTCTTCCCTGCAACTTTTCTAACCTCAGGTCCACGTCCCACCTCTGACCATACTCCGATTGTTGCCACGATTCAAACCAACATTCCCAAACCAAGCGCGTTCAGGCTTGAACGATCTTGGCTGCTTGATCCTTCTTTTCTGCCCTCTGTTCTCCCTGCTTGGCATGCTACTCAACCAGTGGGGGATGTGGCTGGTGCTCTAGTTGCACAGATTAAGGCGGCAAGGCAGGCTTCAAAGGTTTGGTTGCGTAAGCATCGATCTCCACCTCACCTTTACCATAATTGCTATTTCATCACTAGATTATTTGACTATCTGGAAGAGTATAGATCTTTGTCTTCAGGGGAACGTTGCCTCCGAGACCAATGCTCTGACCGTCTACATCTCTTCCTCCGCCAAAGGGCAGCGTACTGGAAGCAAAGAGGAAAGTACAGGGCCCTGCAGGAGGGGGACTCCAACACTAAATTCTTCCATGCCCGTGCCACTGGCCGGCAAAGGAAGAACCATATTGCAATCATCACTACTGACCAAGGTCAACTCATCACTCATCAAGACAAGTCAGAGGCTTTGAAAGCATACTACACCTCCATACTAGGAGTCACCAGTACCACGGCTTGGCGCTTCGACTTATCTGCTCTATACCAGATTGACACACACGCAGTGATGGATGATCTAATCAGCCCCTTCACTGAAAGCAAAGCCCCAGGACCTGATCCATGAATGTTAATAGTGCCCCAGGACCTTATGGTATTGGGCCAGCCTGGTACTCTGCTGCTTGGTCTTCTGTTAAAGACGATGTCATGACCTTCCTCTCCAACTTTCATGCTTGCAATGTGGATTTGGACCGCATCAATCGAGCGCCCATTGTTCTTCTGCCCAAGTGTTCTGGAGCAACAGCACCTAAAGATTTCAGGCCAGTCTCTCTTCAAAATTGCCCAGTCAAGATAATCACTAAAATCCTTACAAAAAGACTGCAGCGTCACATTCAACAACTCATTGATATTGATCAGACTGGTTTCATTAAAGGTAGGTCCATTTCTGAAAATTTTGTATATACTACTGAATTGGTTCAGCACTGCCACAAGAAGAAGTTACCAACAGTGGTTCTAAAACTGGACTTTGCCAAGGCTTTTGATTTAGTTTGTTGGGACAGTGTTCTCAAGATCCTTTCTACCAGGGGCTTCACAGACCTTTGGATCCAGTGGATGCAATTGCTGTTTGCATCTTCGCAGTCGACTGTAATGATCAATGGCTGCCCCAAAAATTGGATTAGGCACCGTCGAGGCCTCAAGCAAGGGGATGCCTTATCCCCCTATCTCTTCCTCCTGGTTGCTGATGTCCTACAGAGGTTGATCAAATCTGATGGCTCCATTCGACACCCGGCAAGTGATGCGCCGTGCCCGGTCTTCCAGTACGCTGATGACACCTTGATCTTGGTTAGAGCTGAGGTTACTGACATCCGGAGTCTGAAGGTGCTGCTCAATGATTTTGCTTTAGCTACTGGCTTGACAATCAACTACAGCGAGAGCACTTTGGTGCCTATGCACATACCACCTGGCAAACTCCAGCGCATTGGAAGGTTACTGCAGTGCCAATAGGCATCGTTCCCTCAAGTCTATCTTGGCCTTCCGCTGTCAAATGTCAAGCTTAACCTCTCTGCCTTTGCTCCATTGATTGCTAAAGTGGATAAGCGGCTGTCAGGCTGGCAAGCAGCTCTGCTCAATCACCAAGGGAGGCTGATTCTCATCAACTCAGTGCTAGATGGCCTGGCTACCTACATGATGCAGGCGTTGGCCCTTCCACCAGGCGTCATTGATCTCATTGACAGCAGACACCGTGCTTTCTTATGGTCCAGGAAAGACAAAACTAATGGTGCAAAATGTTTGGTAAACTGGGAAGACCTACAGCTACCCAAAGCTCATGGCGGTCTTGGGATCAAGAACCTCGCAACACAAAATGCTTGCCTCCTCCTCAAACTTTTTGCATCGCCTACACAATCCGGGTCCTTCGGCGTGGGCTGCATGGGCACGCTAACACACTATCTACTCACACAGCGGAGTGATGGAGGTGGTAACCATTGGTCCGCTCTCCGTTCACTACTTCCGGCATACAGATCGGAGATGGCTGCTCTACTTCCTTCTGGTGGGACTCGTGGCTCCAGCTGGGGCCGCTTGCTGTTGTTTACCCCTGCCTCCTCTCCCATTGCACTCAGCCGGATGTCAACGTTGCTCATGTGCTTCTCCATGGCCTCTCCAGGTTGCTGGTCACCAGGTTATCCAACCAAGCAAGATCAGAGCTGGCCGAGCTTAATGCACAGCTCCAGGACATCCACCTCTCTAATCAGCCGGACAGCCGTACCTCCAAATTTGTTCATGTCTCCAACACCCTCAAAACCTCCACCATATACAGAGCTTCCAATAGCTCAGACAATATTCACCAGGGATCAAGTTTCATATGGAAAAACAAAGCTCCACCAAGAGTTTGGTTCTTCGGCTGGTTACTCATCAATGGCCGTATTCAGTGCCGCTCCAATCTCTTCCGCAAAAACATACTGGATGATGATGTGTGTGAGTTGTGTGGATCAGCTGCAAAGACGGCAGATCATCTCATCTTCCAATGTCAGGTACCAGCTCTCTTCTGGCGTCACTTAGGATGGGATGAAGCTAATTTGCCACAAGTGACGACACTATGGGAAATTCACCGCCTGCCACATATACCGCCTAAGTTCTTCTCCACGCTAATCTTACTCTGCTGCTGGCAAATTTGGAACCATCGCCACGACGTGGTTTTCAGGCACCAACCGCCGTCGCTCCACCATCTACTTCATTCATGCAAAGAAGCTTGTCGCCTATGGAGCTGCCGTTTGCGTACCCAAGATCGCGCCTATGCTGATATTTGGTGTAATATGTTTGTAACAAATTGACTAAGTGTACTCTGTAAAACTTTGCATGTAGACACTAGGTGCCTGGCACCCTCCATCCACCGGCTACGCCGGAATCAATAGAAAATTATTCAGGTGGGGCTCTCCCCCCCTCCGGTGAGGTCTTCAAAAAAAATTATCAAAATGTCCATGGAAGTTTGTTTTATTGGCTAGTTATTTTCATAATATATTCACATAGGGTAGAAATCTGCCATCTTTGATTTTTTTTCCATCATCAAGGAAAGTACAGATGAGTTACATGCAGCACATCATGCGGAACAAGATGATAGGTATGCTATCATTTCTCATGTCAAAGTTATGGACTGCCTTCACTTCTGCATTATCACTCCAACACCAAATATGCCTTCAAACTATAAACCAAGGAAACGACTGCAGCCTAGTGTACAATTCAGGTGCTGATGCTTAGGTCATTCAAACTCTTGTAACAACATGGTCACCTTGTGTGGTACTAGTTCAGTTATTCTGTGCCACTTTGATAAAATAAAATTGTGACCTCATTCACTGTACCAAGTGTTTAATATATGCCCTTGTATATCATGTTCAGGTCAGATTCTGTCAAGGCCACTAAAATCGAAAATCTAGGAAGCCAACCTCATCTAAAACATGACAAAGATCAAACGGAAGGTGACCTGCCAGAGAGGTGAAGATCACAGCCATAGCAAAGACCACATACTACCCAAGATTTCTCTCACAACAAATCAGCAGACAATACTACCAAAGTCAGACTTTAGTATTGTCCGCTGATTTGTTCTGAGAGAGAAATATTGTATCATGTATGATAAGCCATGTTGATAAGTTCAAGAGAGATTTTGAACATAGGACCTCATCATTCGTGTCCTCTCGAGTGTACAACTCGTGACTATACAACTGATGTTACGCTTTTAATTGCACAATTCTAAATATTATATCGTATATTTGATATTTTAAATGATCTCAATTGAAAGAGTTGCATCGTCGAGCACTACAACTTTAGTGTTGACTTTGTTTTTCATTCGACATGGTTAACCATCTAAAATCCAATCCAAGAACTTATATTTAATATTTATATATGTAAACCATCTCAAACTAAAAAATTCTCAACTTCAAAGTTTTATATCTTTTTTGATGTCCATAATTTTATATGAAGATTATCTTGATTTTTCTTCGTAATAAAAAGTTATTATTTCTTTTGTGCAAAGTATCCTATTGTTGGCGGTTCTACGCCACGAACTGTCAGTAATACATAGACTGTCACCGCTGGTGCATGGCTACAACTGTTAGTGATAATAATGACTAACGATAGTCCACCTATCATTGTCAACTGGAGCCACGAACCAGCAGTAATAGTCTATGTGTGCTAGCATGTTTTGTGGTAGTGTATGATATTAGGAGAAGATACTGGTACGTTTGGAAAAAGATAGTATCATTCTTTTGAACCATAAACTCCAAGCAATGCACCATTTAGTGGCTCCTTGTGAAGTACACATATATGTGGAAGTGGGGCTCAAGTAGAGGCCCTGCTAGAGTTACTCTAAGAATTAGTGGATTGGTATGATAAGATTGATGTGATATAGGCTTGTTTGGTACAACTTATACATAAGTTAGTTATAGCCAAAATAAGCTGAGACCAAAAGCGAAACGCGGTACGTTTTTTACAGCTGAGGCGACGTTTATTTTTTCCATGGCATCTATTTTAGCAGATGTCAGGCCAGTTTATTTTGACAGCTATTTATATTATATTTGAAAAACACTTTTTTGACCGTTCTAGCAAACATAACGAACAACGCAGAGAGATTGGCAGTGGGCCGGAAAGCGGTTGCTTTCATGGCGTCTGTTTCCAGCAGAGCTCATATTTAGCATCGGTGCATGGCAGTGGGAAAGCGGTTGCTTTCATGGCGTCTGTGTTTCCAGCAGAGCTCAGCGGTGTTCATGGCGTCTGTTTCCAGCAGAGCTCAATAGTCTCATAGCCTAATGTTGGAGAACTCGATAGTCGCGTCTTGAATATTGGCATGTCATGTAGCAAACAATTATATAAACAGCTAGCAAAGCGGTTTACTGCTAGCATTAGCCTCTGAAAGCTTATTTAAATATATTTTATCACACGACTATATCTTTTCTTGCTTTGTCATTTTCACTAGGTAAAGAAATATATGGTGCTTGTTACGATGATCTTTCCAAAATATTATTTTTGATCTGTATTGTGTATCGTATAGCTATATCTTTGGCAACCATTATCCATGCAGCCTTGGAAATATCGCTAGCCATCGTCTCTAGCGTCCAAGCAGCATTGGGGTCACAGCCAGCCCTCGTCTTTTGCATTCCAACATGTAGGAATCATTATCATTAACCAAAAGTCTCAGTCTCTCTCTCTCTCTCTCTATATATATATACACATATATATATAATATATGTCTCAGTATAATACATGTTAACCAAATGCTGCTGTGCCACCAATTGCCAAACCCCACTACTATTGATCACCATGGCCACCACACCAGAGGAATTCTTTGACAAGGATCTGATGGAGCAGCCACCAGCATCCCCACCAGTCTTCCTTGACCTTCCCCAAAAGTTCGATGTCAGTAATGAGGTCTGTCATCATCACCCTAACAATGACCTGATGCTCCCTAACATCTCACGCATGTTCATGGAGGACGACATTGACGATGAGCTCAATGATCACCTGGCGCTACTCCAGGTGCAGCAGCCCTTTATGGAAATCCTTTGCTCCCTTTCCTTCAATGCTAACACCGACAACAGGGTAGGGCTCAAAAGATTTTTGCATGACGAAGGCCATGGTGGCGAAAACGAGATTAGTTTGCCGGTATCAAGTGGTACATATGTGGTCAGGGCATCATCCTTGGAGTGCATGGAAGAAGCCAACATGTTCTTGCCCAAAGACAACAACTTTAGAAAGGATGAGCAGGTGAATCAAACCAGGGAAACCAACGTTACTGGTAGTAGGACAAAGAAAAGGTATAAGAGGGATGACCCTCTAGAGGACGAGGAGGTAAGAAGTACCAGCGAAGCTATGATTATGGTCAAGGAGCCAGAGGAGAAATGTGGCAACGAGATTCTTGAAAAAATGACGGTGCAAGCCTATGAGGCATGCATCAAGGGCATGGAACGTATCACCATGGGCAATAGTGGCTCAGATAAAAAAAAACAAGAAGAGTGGGAGGATCAAATCAACTAGAAACAATATGGTCGACATAGGCTCACTGTTGATGTCTTGTGCGCATGCGCTGGCAGTGGACGATCACATGAGAGCATGTGAGCTACTGATGCAAATCAAGCAACATGCTTCGCCAACAGGGGATGCTGGCTCATTGTTTCACCAAGGGGCTAGAAGCACGCATAGGGGGCAAAGGGAGGCAGATTTGGCAGTTGCATATATTAGACCACACCTCGGTTGTGGAGTTCCTCAAGGCTTACAACCTTTACACTGAAGCTTCTTGCTTCCTCAATGTGACATTCATTTTTTCAACAATGACCATCATGCAGGCCATGTTGGGTAAGAGCAGGTTGCATATCGTGGATTATGGTATGCTTTATGGGCTCCAATGGGCAGGCTTGCTCCACTTGCTAGCAAGTAAAGAAAGCAGCCTACCAGAGGTGAAGTTCACCGCCATAACCCGCCCCATGTGTTCGTACTACCCATGTGAGCAGATTGAGAAAATAGGCTGCCATCTCATGAAATGTGCGCATGAGCTTGGCTTCCCTTTGTTCATGTTCCACACAATCATGAGAAGCTGGGAGGATATTTCTGTCATGGATTTGCACACAGATGTTAATGAGGTGCTTGTCGTGATTGACTTCTTTAGTTTTGACATCTTGATGGAAGAGAGCATATTCTTTGATTCTCCGAGCCCTAGGGATACTGTCCTCAATAACATCAAGAAGATGAGGCCAGATGTATTCATCCAGAGCATTTCAAATCGTTCGTATTCTTCCTCCTTTTTATCACGGTTTCGAGAGTTGCTCTTCCATTGCATGGCATTCTTTGATATGTTGGATGCAACCATTCCAAGGGAGAGTAAATCTCGATCGATGCTGGAGCAAGTCCTCCTTGGACATTATGTTTTTAATGTCATTTCTTGCGAAGGTATTGACCTAGTGGAACGCCCTGAGAAATATAAACAATGGCAGACAAGAAACCAACGTGCCGGCCTAAGGCAGCTGTCACTAGACTCAAGCATTGTAAAGGCAGTGAAAGACGAGGTCACAAAGTATTACCACAAAGACTTTATGATATGCCAGGATGGGCAATGGCTTCTGCAAGGATGGATGGGGCGTGTCCTCTTTGCCCACACGACATGGGTAGCAAAAGATGCCAGTTCTTGATGAAGTTTTAGCTTTTGATGACGAATGATATAGCATGTGCTTAGTGGCACCCTATTTAGAACAAAGACCTTTTGGATACGCTTACTAAAAATAACAAGTATGTTTCATTTGCTAGGGTACCAGCTTAATACAAGGTTAGTCTCAGAGGTTTAAGGTTTACTTCCATCAAGCTAAAGAAACATTCTCTTTGAACTCCCCCTAAGCATTATATGCAATAATGCAAAGTTAAAGAGAAATAAAAGCATGGATGCATAACCAAGGAAGTATAAACTATCTAGCACCCACATAATCCATTACTGGGCTGACAATTGCAGCATCGATCTCGATCTCCATCACCTTCACCGAATCATAGCGCGTCCTAAGGATTTTCTGTTTCTGCACAAAAATTAAAGAGTGATGCACTACGACATCAGGAGAAGATATTGTTATGTTTTGAAAACAAGATCATTTCTTGCAAGACATAATTAATTAACAAGCTCCAAACAATGCACCATTCAGTGGTTCCAAGCAATGCAGAAAAGATATTGATGTAGCTAGCTAACATGTGGAATTGTTGATACAGATGATTGGACAATTTGCTAACCTGCATTACGGATAACACCGGGTGAGGAGAGAGATCAAGATTGTATACACGCCGTATGTTACCGTTCATTGTGATTGATTACGGGTTATGAAAGGCAAATGCGAAGAAATGTTATCCGTTGAGTTGATGAAACAACGATGGGCCAAAAGGGCTGAACCAATAACACCTAATATTAAAACAAATTATATGGTTAATACTATTTTAGTACTGTTGTGAAAATATTAATGAAAATCAACATTTCAATCAAATACCTAGTCAAAATTATAAATAATTGAGTTAGATAAATAAAGTATATCAACAGTAATGTTTATTTTTTTACAATCTTATAAGTGTATTTTTTTTGCGAGAGATGTGCGCAGCCATTGGATTGGGATTGTGCGGCCCAAGGCTAAAGGCCAATAATCGCAAGAGCATCGTCAGATATGTGATGGTTAAAACATTAAAAAACATAGACATTTCAATTGACAAAGTAAAAAATTCCGTTTGAAAACCTGCATTACACGATTTTTGGAAAAAAATTGAAAATTAATTTTTTCCATTTCAAAGTGCAAAACTGTATTCTCTGACCAAATGACATGAGTACACCATATCATTTTTTTTCAAAAATGGTGGTATGAAAAGTATCTATTTTCGTTACTTGAAAAGAGAATAATGTCATCCATCCACATATGATTTATCGAATAGCTTAAATCTCATGCTTTCAATGGTCAAAATTGATATATAGTACAACCATTTTGTAAAACTAGTATTTTTGTGCCCATATAACTTTACACCTTGAAATGCCAAATAGTATTTTTCTAATTTAGTCTACCCTTTGTTCTCTTGACACTGAAAAAGTAAATTCAATAAACTGAATTTCCACAAAGTTACACTTTCAAATTTTTGTAGTGTTATTGGCACAATTTCTTTTTTACTGCATTGAAAAGTATTTAAAAAATCAAAAAAAAAGACATGGCGATTTTTTGTTGACAGCGGAAGTTAGCTGTAGTGGGCCCATTCCCGTGAAAATAGGGCCTTGTTTAGATACCAAAATTGGTATCTAAAATTCACTATACAGAATTTCTATTTCTTGTCACATCAAAATACCGGCACATGTATGAAGTACTAAATATAGATGAAATAAAAAACTAATTGCACAGTTTTATTATACTTTACGAGACGAATATTTTAAGCCTAATTAATCAATGTTTGAACAATTATTATCAAATAAAAATAAAATTGCTATAGTATGACGGAACACTTACTATACAGAATTAGGATACCAATTTTAGTACGTAAACAAGGCCTAGGCTGTATGGTTGTGGACTGTGGTGCGCCCATTCCAATTTCCAGCCAATCATGCTTGCCGGTCGCTCGCCAGAGCTCCGCCGGCCGCCGGCGCCGCTGATTCGCCGCCTAGTTCGCTCCTCTCCCCCAGAAACACTTGCCGCGCCACTGCCGCGACGTCGGCGACCGCGCGGTTATGTGTGCCTAGTCGCCGCCCGGAGCCGGGGCGAAAAGGAGAAAGCGAACAAGGTAGCGCAGCTTCTGCCGGAAATTGCAGAGCGCGAGGGTGTCCACAGGGAGACGCCATGACCCCTCAGATGCTCAGATCTTGTTGGGGGAGAGATGAGAAAGCCAGCACTGGATTTCGGCGTCGTGCGTTCTTATGGTCTGAGGCCTGTGTGCTGCGCCGGCAGAAAGGCGGGCGCGTGGATGGTGTTTGCAAAAACGCCGCTGCCAGCGTCAGACTTCTGAAAGGGCTGGGATGCAGGCGGCGCCCTCGTCTCGCCACCCCATCAGCAAGGTGAGCCCCTCGTCCGGCTGTTTAGAAATGGTGCGCAGTGCACTGCAAAACCTGCAAGTGACCCCAAATTGGATTGGCAGTGTCGATGGAATGGCTCTGCAGCGCTGGTGCTTGTGCCCCTGAGATGGTGCTGGAATATTGTAGTGAGACCCTGTCGTTTATGCAAATTCGACAGCCTGCCAGAGTGCCAGATATTCCGGGGACAAGAGAGCCCTGCCAGTTTTGCTTTCCTCTTGTTCAGTCTCGGCTTTCAACAAAATTTGGTACCACTTGGGTAAGTCAACAGCTGGGACGTGACATGCGAAACGACATCTGTGGAACTTTCAGTGCAGGGCGACTGGGGGTTCACTGCTGGAAGACCGTGTTTTCTGAACTGCTTGCTTTCACTTCAGGGTCAAAGTCAACAGCTCAGCTCAACTTATATTTTGAGCTGAGCTCCTGGGTAGTCTGGCTTCATTTAAACAAGCTTTATCTTCTTCTTCTGGGGTCTCAACGGTAATTCTGCGAGGAAACCAAGCCCAAAAAGCATGGCACTCTGGAATGGCGTTAGTCAAGTGGCTACCATTGCTCAGCTTGCTGGGGTCGATGCATATGGGCTCATCTCCATGATTGTGGAAGCTGCAAAGACAGTTAAGAGGAACCGGGAGACCTGCCAGCTGCTGGCACGCCGTGCAAGGATTATTGGGGACCTTCTGCAGCAGCTCGAAAGGACACAGCTGATGCAGCACACGGAGACGAGGAACCCAGTGGAGCATCTGGAGGAGACACTTCGGCATGCCTATGTTCTCATCAGTTCCTGTCGTGATAGCAGCTACCTATACAGCTGCTGTATGGGAGGCAACCAGGCTGACCGGCTTCGTGAGGTGCAGAATGAGATAACCTTCTACCTCCAACTTTTCCCCCTTGTCAGCTTTGTTGACAACACCCGTACTTGGGAGCGGCTTCTGAGTAGAGCTTGTCCTTTGTGCACAACGGTATGTATTTCATCATGCAATTTTGTTAGACATTGTTTTGTTACTGAAAGAGTAGTTTCTCCCCTAAAGAAAAAAGACCAGTTTTTTATAGCCAATGGCATGCTCAAATCTGTTTCAGATGCAAACTTCACCTTTTCTGCGCTTTAATAATTTTTTAGTTTCTTGCTCATTGTATTAGTTCTATGGTTTTTTTTCCCGAAAAAGTATTATTTCTATACTACTCTACTGAAATTAGGATCATACCCCAAGGCTCAAGATCATGCAACCATTGGAACCTGTAGAGGCTGTAAAAAAATATAAATCAAAGGCCTCATATAAGCAATATTGGACAATAGCTACATATTATTTCAACAGAAACATTTGTGTAAATCCTCATTTCCATTTACCCTGCTTCGTACTAAAATTAAGTTCAAAATGTCTATGGAAGTTGTTTCTGCAATATTTACTAATTATTTTCATTACGTTTTGTAAGATATAAGTTATGCACAAAGGGTTCTTATCTGCCATCTTATCCTTTCTATGTCATCAAGGAAAGCACAGATGAGTTACATGCAGCACATGTGGAAAATGAAGATAGGTATGTTATCCTTTTTCTCTGCATGTCAATGTCATGTACTACCTTCACTTCTGCATCCAGACATTGCGAACATCTTTCATTTTGCTGGGATATATTTAGTATAGTGTAGGCTGAATGATGCACTCAGCATTATCACTCCGACAACAGACATGTCTTCAAATAACAAACCAAGGAAAGACTGTAGCCTGGTGTACAATTCTGGTGCTGATGCTTAGGTCATTCAAACTCTTGTAGCAACACAATTACCATGTGATACTTGTTTAGTTATTTTGTGCCAGTCTGATAAAGAAAATTGTGACTTCATCACTGTACCCATAAACTCAAACGGAAATGGCTATTTAATAGCTAAAAGTTTGTGTTTCCATCATTCATAAATATATAATGTTTAATATATGCCCTTCTATGTCAGGATCAGATCAGAGGCCATCAAGGCAACTAAATTTGAAAATCTTGGAAGTCATCGTACCCAAAAACCTGACAGGGATCAAACGGAAGGTACGTTATGCAGTTACTTGATAGTAATGGAATATTATTAAGTAGCTACCAAATTTGCAGTATTACGCTTATACTGTCACCCATTGGTAACTATGAAGTACCTGCACATCTATGTAGTTTTGGCATATAACTCACACCAATATTTGAAAAATACATATCATAATATTTATATACATGCCTCTCTTTTCTATATATAGTATAGAATAATATTCAATAGATAGTCATTGCATGAATTAAGTTCAAACACTGAATTTTCCTAGTTCTCACCGTGTTAAATTTTGTTAAAAGAAAAAAATGAATTTAATGAAAAGTTCTCGACAAAATGAGTTCTTTGATTGTTCACTATGAATCCCTTAGATATACCCATTTGATTTACAATTCAGAGAAGCTTTGAGTGATTGCTCTTGTTCATTCATACTGTAGCATATTTGCGACTATGTGGATGCTAGCTGTCCCATACATACCTTTTTTAAAAACTTTAAAAGACACAAGTGTATACTATACTCATTGACAAAGTTTGATTTCCTTTGAATTAGGCCAAGACATGAGAATGGGAGGATTAGTAAATCTCATTGGTGGTACCAAAAGACCAGAGTTATCATGTTTTACTTTTTCTCACATGTTGGCTGCGACAGATAACTTTTCAGAGAGAAATTTGCTTGGAAATGGTGGATTTGGTTATGTTTACAAGGTAAACTTTTTCATGAGACAACCTATAGTATGATATAAGTTGTTGAACTGCTTAAGTATAATGCCTCGACTAAAAAACAGCTATAAATGCATTCTCCACTTGGGATGGGCTACTGAAGGGTAGTACCTTGCTTGGTGTTTGAGGGCTAAACCAAATGATTTCCTCCATTGGGCTAACATTCACTTTCATCAGCAATTAGTATTATCTGACACCTGGAAATTTCTTTAAGCTCCATCATACAGCTTTAGATATGTTCTTTAACTGACACTTAAATTTTGTTAGGGCAATCTCATTAATGGTCTTAATGTTGCCATTAAAAGATTTGATGCATGTTCATATCAAGGTCCACATGAGTTCAGGAATGAGATTGATGCCATTCCAAATCTTCGACACAAGAACATAATTGATCTACTTGGGTACTGTGTTCATGGAGAAGAAAACATACTTGTCTATGAATATATGCCAAATAAATGCTTGGCATCTGTCATTGCTGGCAAGTTTTTTGTTGACTCAATGCCTCTTTCATTTTTTCTGTTCATTGTTTAGCAAGTACTACTCAAATATTTCTGCTATAAATGCCCTGATGTTTTTTGTAGATGAAACAAAAAGGGAGTTGCTAAATTGGTCCAAACGTCTTCAAATAATCAATGCCATAGCTGATGGCCTTGCTTTTCTACATGGGCATTCTCAGATGCGCATTGTCCACAGGGACATAAAAGCAAGCAACATCCTACTGGATCATGAAATGAATGCTAAGATTACTGATTTTGGTCTGGCATTAATGTTGGCTCCAAATACGACTGCAGAGGTGACTGTTATGGGCACATAGTAAGAGCTCATCCGATGCAGAAATCAATTTATAAAATCAACCTTCCTATATTTTAGTTTCAAGTGCTTAGCAAGTGCATTGTCCTGATAATCCTCTCCATCATTAGTGGCTATGCAGATCCTGAATATGTTGCTACTGGAAACATCTCGGAGAAAGCAGATGTATATGGCTTTGGTATAGTACTTTTTGAGATAATAAGTGGTAGGCTGATCCATTCTTATATGAAGGCAGAGGGCACTCATAAGCTACCACACCCTGCTTATGTAAGTATTTGTTTTATAATTTAAACAAGCTTGTCTACAATACTATCTTAATTTGCAGCACAATGTTAATGAAAAATGGCATTCCCTTTTGTGGCAATAAAACACACCAGATTGTAAACCAAGCTACATGAATTTTATGTAGTCTTTGTTCCTAGACAAAGAGATTTCTTGTGTATATTTAAAGAACTATATGATCGACCATGTCTGAGAATTTGTCTGCATTCAGTATTATTTCTGTGCTTAGGAATGCAAATAATTGGTAGACCCTCTCCTTCCCAGCTGCATAAACCTCCTATTTGTCCATTTTCTTCAACGATATGACTCTTTCATTATATGTCATTGAGGAATGATTTTCTTTTAATCCAAAGCCACTAATGCTAAAAATATGGGATTCCACTATTTTCTTCAGGCACACAAGTACAACCGAAAGGCGCTGCTCAAGCTTGTTGATCCATTGTTGCGCGTGAACAAGCATGAACGGACTCAGATTATGGAGTGTGTGAGGGTGGCGCAGTTATGCATTCAACGTCTTGCCAAACATCGGCCTACCATGTCAGATGTTGTCACCATGCTTGGCATGGCGCAGTGGGCACATGGTAAATAATAGGCCAGTTTATTGGAAATATGAAATCTGTTTGTAGCTTTGGGAGAGCCACAAAAGAATAGTTGCAAATGCTGATATTGTCAACTGATGAGCTACTCATAAGGCCTTTCTTTGGCTGCACTGGGCTTTGTATGGAGATAATATGTACGTTATTATGATTGTGTAATCATCACAGAGATTAATTACAGTAAAATATATGTCAAGTTAGTCAGAGCACGCACAGAGTGGTGAGTTGAGTGACTGATTTCAACTTAAGAGAGCTCGTGACTAGTGAGAGGTCCCCCATGGCTTCTGTTTGCACCTGGGAAGTATTAATGCATATATTTTTTTTTTACCACCGCCCAAAAAGTACTAATGTTTAGGTGATCTGCAGCTGGGAAATCTTGTTGAATAATCGAGCTGAGAGGACGATGGGGAGCTTCAGAAGGCACCTTATTTCAGCGCTATGGCTAAATTATGCCTGGCTAGAATGCTAATTACTCCATGTTGTTGTTAATTTGATCTAGCTCGAGATGAAGTGACTGACTCCATGATCATGTTGAAATTGTCACACAAGGACCAGCCACCCGTCCTCCCCGCTGGACAAATCAGGCTGAGGCAGGCTTGCATTGATGTAGACTGCGGTGAAAACTGATGACCGATAAAGAACCAAACAAATGAGTCCAACTTGGAATATTTCAAAGGAATCTTTCAAAGTTTGACAGTTCAGTCTCAACCACGTTTAGCGCCAATTTTTCTCATATCATTGATACTGTGTACAAGCTTGAATCTTCCTGGAAACCCGGTCAGCCTCAACACTTTGGCGCCATCTCCATGCTTTTGTTCAACTATGTCAGCCTCAGAGTTCAAAAAAATAAAACGTGACTTTCACACCGGTCAGTCATTTTGACTTCTTTGCCACTGATCCCAAACCTTGCAGCTCTTTTTTATGCTCTCGCTCGACACCACCCTCTTCCCCTCCGTCTTCTTCCTCATTCACTCCTATCCTACCACCGAAACTAAGGCCAAGAACGAAGGAAGATGGCTCTGGTCGGGCAGGTGGCGACGGTGGCGCAGCTGGTGGGCGTGGACGCGTTCAGCCTCATCACCATGATCGCAGAGGCGGCGCAGACAGTGCGGCGGAACCGTGCAGTCTGCCGGCAGCTAGCCCGCCGCATCTAGATGATCGGCGACCTGCTGCGTCGGCTGCAGGAAACGCAGCTGATGCACCAGCCGGAGACACGAACCCCCGTGGAGGCGCTGGAGGAGACGCTCCGGCGGGGGTACCTGCTCGTGCGCTCCTGCCAGCGTCCTGGGTACGCTTACCGGTGCTTCATGCGGACGCGTCACGCCGACGAGCTCCGTGAGGTGCAGGGTGAGATCGGCTTCTACCTTCAGCTCTTCCCTCTTGTCAGCTACGTTGATGCCTCGCTCAACTGGGTGAAGCATCTCGGCAAGGCCTCTGACGATTCTTCTTTCGAAGAGGTACAACCACCTGTTCACAACTGCTAGTTCTGTTGTCTACTGGTTCCTTCTATTATGATATTTAGCAGAAACAAACAAATAAATAAACAAGCGCTAGCACTGTTTAGAGAAATTTTCCTGGTTCTTGAGTGGACTAAACTAATCTGTCTCAGTACTAAATCCCTGCAAATTTCTCATGGACATAATTTCCACCTTCCAAATAGGTCCTCAACTGAAGTCCTTTTACCATGGTTTTGTACATACATATGGTAGAGATAGAGACATGGTAATAGCATAGTACTTCCTAGGATCAAATCGGGACCTGGATTCTATTTCTGGTACAACTGATCTGTGTAGAGGATCTTTGGAATTCCATTGTTGCTATCTGACAGTAAGAGATTGAGATCTGAATGTTCCATAGAATTTACTTCTTCATTCTGCAGCATGCTCAGTTTTATGAATTTTCCTCTTTCCTGGAGATCTTATGTGTTTGCCCTTCTGTTATTTGTACAGGCACCTATGGTAAGACCATGTATTGTGCCGTTCCTGTTTATCTCGTGTGATGGATGCTGCTTAGCTGTTGTTCAGGGACAATGCCTTGGTATATGGTACAGTACGACACACGGTTTGGATGCATCTCTGTGCTAATGTTTCCTGATGATGTATCTGTGAATTTTTCATGTGTCACTGCAGGGTTCGAAACACATTACTGACTTAACTCTTTCTCAACTTATCTTATTAACACATAACAATGATCTAGCTAGCTAGCACCTTTTCATTCGGGACCGCTAGCTAGTATGCAAATTGTTGTTCCTCTTTTTCGGATCACTAGCTATTGAATTCAGGTTAAAATGAATTCGTGTGCGCGAAATAGGTATGTTGAATTTTTCCTTTCCTCATGGGATGAATTGAATTTTTCCTTTCCTCATGGGATGAACACATTCAGACTTACTAACTGACCATCTCTCGAGAACTAGTTTACTGCTCGAGTTTTCTGATGATCTGTTTGCGTATATAGCTTACCTTTTGGTTCATCAGGAGTGCAAAGTTCCAGGGTCGCAGGCGCTGATGCCGGCGCGACCGATCCAAACCTCAAGCCTTCAACAATTGAGGAAGGACGACTAGGAGTCCACATACGTCGTGCCCCCGTGGCACATATTTCACATTCTTTCAGGTTACGAATTTAACAAACGCAATTCAGTATGTTATCAGTCTGCAATAATCTCATCTTCTCGTTCAGTGTGCTGACCTGATGCTCTGTCTGTGTATCTTCAGATTTTCTGAAACAGAGAAAAACACAAATGTTGTTGCTACTGAAAGCTGTACCCCGATGAAGAAATGCGTCATCTGGAAGTCTTAATAATGATCATTTGTCATCTAGAAGAGTCAGCTGCTGACTGCTGTCAATACTCAATACATATCATTCTTTCCTCTTCAATTCAGTCCACACAGAACTGATGAAAACCTCAAAAAGATAGACGAACTGCGGTTCCGACTGAAACCTCCATAGCAGAGATATAGCTTAGTAATCAAGATGTCAGAGATCTCTTGACGTCATTTTTGCTTTGTTACTGCGATTAGTACCCACTAATGTACTACTAGTACCTGGGTCCCAAATTCTTCATACCTGATGTACATTTACTCTTTTCGTTTCATTTCTCACCGGCGTTGTAGACAACAGGGCACAGGCAGAGACATGGAATTTTCATGATGTCTGTTTAACTATTTCCACACGCACTGCATCTATGAGGATGCAACTGTTGGAAATACCACATTAACACAGGTGTTAGTGACCTATACACGGAAGGCAACTTATGCATCACACATAAATATGGTGAAATCAGTAACAGTCGAAACTGGCTTAAACAGGTCCCAACCAGTTATCAGCACACCATCCTTAGTTACAGCCAAACCACAACTGATTGCAACTGATAACAACTGATCGTAACAGCAGCAGCAACAAAATAATAGAGATACTAGATTTAACGTGAAAAACCCCTAAATCGGGATAAAAACCACAGGACCAAGCCAGCCAAATCTTCTTCCACTGTATGTTTATGGTATTACAACAAGATCATCTCTAGACACCACTAGAGGTTCTCAAACATCAAGATACAACAAATTTTGGCTTCCTAGAACAAGATTTGGGGATGCTACAGGAGGGGATAAAAGATCTCACCAATGACGGTGAAACTCAAATTAGAGGCAGCAAGGTTGTGGATCTGAAGCTTCACAACTTTGTGAACGAATCCCTCTTGACTTATTACGAGATCTCCTCTCTAATCTCACTCCCTTCCTATCTTTTTCTTTCTCTCTGTTTTCTTCCCTCTCTCACGAACAGAGCAAAGGGGTTGAACTGAACGCTGCTGGATGCTAGATGGATCACGAAGCTTCTGATCCCTTCTCTTGTACCTCAAAAGGAATAATACTAGATGCACACAAAGTTTAGTCCATAACTTGTGCTGCACCTATGACATGTGGACCTGCTCTGTAGAGAATTTACTTCTCCTCAATGGCCCACTCATGTGGAGGATTTCCCAACATATCTCCCCCTCCAACTCATGTGGGGAGGGCACCATCTACCTCTTTGCACACTTGCAGCTTCTTCTTCGGTAGCACTTTGGTCATCATGTCTGAACCATTGTGGTCATTATGGATTTTCTCAAGTTGCATTAACTTGGAAATCACCACTTCTTGAATCCAATGGTACCGCACATCAATATGCTTAGTCCGAGAATGAAAGCTTGAATTCTTGGCAAGATAAATAGCACTTTGGTTGTCATAAAACAGATTATACTTCTCTTCTTATGTCCCAACCCTTGCAAGAAGTTCTTCATCCATAACACTTCCTTGCAAGTTTCAATCGCTGCAATATATTCAGCTTTGGTTGTTGATAAAGAAATGCACTTCTACAGTCTTGATTGCCATGAAACTGCACCTCCTGCAAATGTCATCAATTATCCCAATGTGGATTTCCTAGAATCTTTGTCTCCAGCATAATCAGCATTTGTATATCCAACCAATACAGGATCACTATTTCTAAAACACAAACACAGTTTGAAAATTCCTCTGAGATACCTGAGAATCCACTTCACTACAGCCCAATGTGCTTCTCCTGGATTGCTCATGATCCAGCTAACAACTCCAACTGCATAGGCTAAATCGGGCCTAGTGCACACCATGGCATACATCAAACTGCCAACAGCAGATTGGTAAGGTACTTTCTTCATTTCTTCTTTCTCCCTTTTGCTTGCTGGACATTGATCTTTACTCAATTTGTGATGTCCTGTAAGTGGAGAGTTAACTGGTTTTGCATTCTGCATATTAAACCTCTCAAGTACCTTCTCAATATATTCTTCCTGTGATAGCCAAATCTTCTTGTTCGCTCTATCATGGGAGATCCTCATGCCAAGTATTTGTATAGCCGGACCCAAGTCCTTCATGCAAATGACTCACCCAAGGCTTTCTTCAGGAGAGCAATTCTCTTTGTGTTGTTTCCTACAATCAACATATCATCAACATAAAGCAAGAGGATAATAAAATCACCCTCGACATACTTCTTCATAAAAGCACATGATCAAGATGTGTTTATGGTAACCAAGGTTAGTCATAAAAGACTCAAACTTCTTGTACCCCTGTCGAGTAGCTTGCTTCAAGCCATACAAGCTCTTGTTCAATCTGTAAACCAAGGGCTCTTTGCCTGCAACCGCGAACCCTTCTGGTTGCTCCATATAAATCTCCTCCTCTAGGTTACCATGCAGAAAAGCAGTCTTCACATCAAGTTGTTCAAATTTTAAGTCCATGGTGGCAGCCATACCTAGCACAACTCAGATTGAAGAAATCTTGACCACAGGAGAGAATATATCATCGAAGTCAATACCTTGCTTTTGAGCAAAGCCTATCACAACCAGCCTTGCCTTGTATCTTGGTTGTGAGCTATTCTCTTTAGATTTCAACTTGTACACCCATTTATTTTTTAGTTCTTTCTTTCTCTTTGGCAACTTCACCAACTCAAAGGAGTTGTTCTCATGAAGGGATTTCATCTCATCCTCCATGGCTTTCAACCACTGATCCTTGTGCTCATCAGACATAACCTCCTCATAACATAAGGGCTCACCTGCATCTGTGAGTAGCAAATACTCATGTGGTGGATATCTGCTAGAGGGCCTGGGAACCCTACTGGACCTTCTCAACTTCTCTTGTTGTTGTTGTTGTTCCACTGGAGTATCATCAACATCAGCATCATCATCAACATCATCATCATCAGATGGCTGATCATCACCCTGGCAAGGATCTGCACCTTCAGAACCATCATCTCCCTCATGATTGCTATGCACCACTGGAGAAGGAATAGAATCCGTATCAAAAACTTGAGGTGTATTTGTTTTCTTCTATAGCTTCATAATATCTTCTATTGTCTCATCTTCAAAGAACACTATATCTTGGCTTCTCACAATTTTCTTGTTGATTGGATCCCACAGCCCATAGCCAAACTGCGGGTGGCCCAGGAAAACACATTGCTTAGTCTTGCTGTCAAGTTTCTTTCTCTCATCTTTAAGAATGTGCACAAATGCCCTAGACCCAAAGACTCTCAGATGCTTATATGATACCTCCTTTCCTGACCAAACCTTCTGAGGAATGTCACCATCAAGTGGAACACATGGAGACAAGTTGAGCACATATACTGCAGTCATCAACACTTCAGCCCAAAACTGATTTGGTAGCTTTGCATGAGCATAGAAATGACCCTCTCTATGAGTGTCCTTTTCATCCTCTCTCCAAGACCATTCTGTTGAGCTATCTTCGGCACTATCTTCTACTGCTAGATACCATGCAACCTGCAGTACCTCTCAAATGGTCCTCTATATTCACCAGCATTGTCTGATCTGATGCACTTCAATTTCCTACCAGTTTCCCTTTCTACCTTGGCATGAAACTCCTTAAAGACATCAATAACCTAAAATTTGTTCTTCAAGACATATGCAAACACCTTCCTAGAGTGGTCATCAATAAAAGTGTCAAATCTAATGCACCACTTAGGGAACTATCTGTCATAGAACAAACATTAGTATGCACAAGATCAGGAATATTCTTAGCATGATGTGAAACTGTGGATGTACGAAATGCAATCCTGTGTTGCTTACCAACTAAGCATTCTACATAGGGTTTCAAGGTCATACCTTTCACCTCAGGGAGTATGTCCTGGCGTGCAAGGGAGTGTAGCCCCTTCTCACTCATATGTCCAAGCCTCTTATGCAACAACTCAATGCTAGAATCCTTCTCAGCAATGTTCACATCAGATTTGCATAACTTTGTCTTTATCACATGACACCTCTGGCCAAAATTAAGGAACCTTTGGTGAGCTTCTATTTTCCTTCACCAAATTAACTGCCAAGGCCAATATCATCGAGCCTCCCAATTCACAACAAGTTCAGCCTAATATCTAAGAAATGCCTCACATTCTCAAGTGTCAACCTACAACCTGTGATAGTTTCCACACACACAGTGCCCTTGCCAACAATAGCTGACGTATCCCTGTTTCCCATCCTCACATAGCCGAAATCACCACTAGTGTAGGATGTGAAATATTCCCTGTGTGATGTCAAGTGGAAAGACGCACCCGAGTCCACTACCCAACTCAAATCATCACCAGTTACAGCACTAAGACAACTATTATCATCAACAATGAGATAATTCTCACTAGCTGTAGTTACAACTAAGGCTTCACCCTTCTGCTCAGTTTTCTTGCCTGATTTGTTTGTGCAATCTCTCTTTTATACAGTCTGCACTGACTCTTCTTGTGGCCTCCCTTTCCATAATGAAAGCAAATAATTTTGTTGCTTGAACTTTACTATGATCTCTCCCTGGATTTATTTCTACCTCTGCCTTGCTGAGATTTTCCATGGATGCGACCTCGATGTTCTTCTTTCTTTTCAACCACATATGCATCAGAAGAAGATGACTGATGGCTGCCCTTTTTTTCTTCTCGCTTAATTCAGCAAGTTGTTCTTTACCATGTCTGGGGTCAACTTCTCATCTGGAGCTGAGTTGCTCAGTGATACAACAAGTGTATTCAAGCTGTCCTGCAATGAGCTCAACAACAGCAACGCTTGCACCTAATCATCAAGGTTTATCTTCATTGCGGTCAGCTGATTGATGTGGCCTTGGAAGAAATTTAAGTGTTCAATATCAATAACACTACTACCATCTCGGTACTCTAGCTTTGCAAGCTGCTTTATCATTGAGGCTTTGTTTACCGCTGTCTTCCACTCATACATGGACTCCAACTTTTGCCACAAATCATAAGCAACATGGTGAAAAATGGTATGGTGGATGTGCATACCTACTGCTTTCCGATTCAACACTCTCCATTCCTCTTCCGTGACACCGGTGGGAATCTTATCTCTCATGATTGGCTCATACAAATCCTTACAGTACAGCAAATCCTCCATCACGGGCTTCTACAAAGTATAGTTGGTTGCACCAAGCTTGATTATACCACTTCTAGTTGAAGTATTATTGTCCTCCATTGCCAAAACTGAAAGATAATCACCTCCAACACTTGATTATGGCTCTGATACTAGATTATGTTGGGAATACTACACTAACACAACTGTTAATGACTGTAGAAGTGTCTAATTTCATCACAATATAAAATTAGCCCATGTCATCACCTATACATAGAAGGCAACTTATGCATCACACATAAACATGGAGAAATTAGTAGCAGTCAAAACTGGCTCAAACAGGTCCCAACCAGTTATCAGCACACCACCCTTAGCTACAGCCGAACCACAGTTGACTGCAATTGATAACAACTGATCAGAACAGTAGCAGCAACAATAACAGAGACACCAGATTTAACATGGGAAACCCCCGAATTAGGGTAAAAACCACGGGACCAAGCCAGCCAAATCTTCTTCCACTATATGTTTGTGGGATTACAACAAGTTCATCTCTAGACACCACTAGAGGCTCTCAAACATCAAGATACAACAGATCTTGGCTTCCTACAATAAGATTTGGGGCTACTACAGGAGGGGATAAAAGACCTCACCAAATGACTGTAGAACTCAGATTGGAGGAAGCAAGGTTGTGGATTTGAAGCTTCACAACATTGTGGATGAATCCCTCTTAACCTATTACAAGATCTCCTCTCTAATCTCATTCTCTCCCTCTCTTTTTCTTTCTCTCTAGTTTTCTTCCCTCTCTCATGAACAAAACAAAGGGGTTGAACTGAACGCTGCTGAATGCTAAATGGCTCACGAAGCTTCTCATCCCTTCTCTTGTACCTTAAGAGGAATAACACTAGATGCACATAAAGTTTGGTCCATAACTTGTGCTACACCTATGATATGTGGACCTGCTCTATAGAGCACTTACTTCTTCTCAACGGCCCACTGATGAGAGGAGGATTTCCCAACAGCAACTTGTACAGAGCATTTGTTTTGGTATGCTATAAAGATATTACAGCCTTGGACACATTCTGCATTGGACTCGCATTTGGCCAATTTTTGCTTACATTCTTCATTACTATGTAGACATGCATTGAATTAATATAAACACAAAAAATGTAAACCTCTCCATAACAAATCTGAACATGAAACGTAATTGCGCCAGCCATCGGGAGGACATTATTCTGTCGGCAACTACAAATACTTGGTTCACTCTAAACTACTGATAACTACAGATACACTACAGTGAACATTGCCAAACCTCACCGGACATGGACAGGAGGGCCATCTAAGCTTAATCAGTAAGCTTAATCAGAATCCTATGATTGCTACAGAAGATTTAATCTTTCAATTGAGAAGGTTGGTGCATGCTAAGTTTAATTGGCAAGTTAAAGAGCTGTTGCCCAATACTTGGTCTGTGCCTTTTCCATCCAAGATGGACCTTGAGCGTACCACTAGTTTTGGCACTGCTAACCTCAAGGATGGGAGATTACTCAAGTTTGAGATCTATGAAGCGGAAGATAATTATGGTCGGGAGCTTCCTCTTATTTGGATGAGGGTGCTAAACTTACCTGAGCCCCTTCTTGAGTATGACATCCTTTGGGCAATAGGCGACATGTTTGGGGCTACTCAGAAGGTGGACATGGTTACGACCAGAAAGAGTGACTTTGGGAGATTCCAGGTGGCTGTTGCAGATCCAGAGTTGATTCCACTGGAGACTGATATAGTCATTGGCTCTCGCTACTTTTTGCTACGTTTTGCCATTGAACCAATTCTGGGGGCTGACACTGTGTCTCAGAACACCCTAGGAGATGACAAGAACGGCGAGGGGGATGGCAAAGAGAAAAAAAGGGAAGGAGCCTGAGGATGGTGGTAAGAAGGCACCAGAAAATAATGGAGGCGTAGGTCCTAGTTCAGAGGTGAATAAGTCCCAACCTAGCAACATGGATGTTGAAGCGCAACAGGAGGGGATGGACTTTGAGGATGATGACCTGCTAGATGATATGGAGGTGTCACACGAGACGGTGATCGTGAGAGAGATGGAGCCTGTCCTTTCTCTTGATGGCGCCAAAGGAGTGGGGGTCCAGCAACCTATTCCGACGACAAAGGAGCTTCATGTGGCACCTGTGGGGAGTAGCGCAAATGAGGCGGCATCTCTACGCTGAAGCGCTCGTCGACGAACACAGCAGATGAAGACTCCACGACCCAGGCGAAAAGAATGGCGGCCAAACAGAACCTTGATGAAGGTAATAAGTCCTCCCATTCCTTTTTATGTTTTTCCAATGATCATATTTTGAAGAACATTAGTAGTCTTGGTATCTCGTTAGGTACTAATTCGCCACAAGTTTGTTCTTCTATATCTCTAGTTAGAACTTTGGAACAAGAAAGGAACGTGAGGCCGTCTACCAATATTGTCGGAGATAGCATGATAGACTGTGACAAATCTGAGGATGAAATCGATAAATTGGCTCTAGGTAA
Organism: Bothriochloa decipiens; assembly: GCA_023333625.1. NCBI lineage: Eukaryota > Viridiplantae > Streptophyta > Magnoliopsida > Poales > Poaceae > Bothriochloa > Bothriochloa decipiens. The sequence continues at coordinate 61,895,448 of CM041633.1, read as the reverse complement.
CCTATGTGGGGACCTCACAGATGAGCTTATGGACGATCACTCGGATGAGTCTTTGAGTCTGGCTACTCTGTACAATATCAAGGTTTCAAAATGGGCCAAAAAGAAGAATAGGAGAGCTAAACTTAAACGTGGTAAAAAATGAAAGGAATCTTTTGGAAAAGTAGAGGTCTTCATGACTTGGCTAAACACAATTTCCTTTATGATCTTTCTTTAGACAGGAATCTAGATTTTATTTCCTTACTCGAAACCCAACGTCGTGACTTTTCTGACGCTTGTCTAAAGCACTTGTGTGGGGACAGAGAGTTCTTTTGGCATTGGATTCCTCCAAATGGTAGATTCGGTGGGATTGTTCTAGGAGTTCACCAAGTGTCGTTTGAGGTTCTGGATGTCAACGTTGGAGATTTTTTTGTTTGGTTTACCGTTAAAAGCAAGATTGATGGTTTCCGGTCAGTTTTAATGGCTGTTTATGGTGCAGCGTAAGCGGAAAACAAGGAACGTTTCCTTGCTGAATTGGTAACCTCGTGCAGCTCGGTCTCCCTACCATTAGTAGTGGGAGGTGATTTCAACATCATTAGAAACCCAACAGAAAAAAGCAATGATAATTTCGATAATAGATGGCCTTCACTGTTTAATGCATGTATCGAAGCTTTAAACCTTCGGGAGATTGACCTATCTGGAAGGCAGTTCACATGGGCTAGCTCTACGCCTGTGCCAACCTTTGAAGGACTCGATAGAGTTCTGGTTGGCACTGACTGGGAGCTGAAATTTCCCCATGCCTCTGTCCAGGCTTTGACTAGGGAGTTCTCTAATCATACACCTCTTTTCCTGGATACTGGTGAAGCTTCGCATAGGGGTAACAGCTCAACTTTCAAGTTCGAGTTAAGTTGGCTGACCAAGGAGGGCTTTCATGAACTGATATCCGAGGTGTGGCAGAAGGAAACTAGAGGTCAATCCCCGATGGAGAAATGGCAGAATAAGATTAGATCTTTGCGCCGCTACCTAAGGGGCTGGTCAAAAAATATAATAGGCGTCTCCAAGCGGCGGAAAAAAGAACTGATTAGTGAATTGGACTTACTGGACAAAAAGGCAGAGTCCTCGTTATTGTCCTTGCAAGAGTTGGAATACAAACATCAATTACACTCTGAGTTGACTAGTTTGCTGCGAGAGGAAGAGTTGTACTGGTTACAACGATCCAAAGCAACTAGCCTACTTCAAGGAGATAGTAATACTAAGTATTTCCATCTTTTAACTAATGGGAGACATCACAAGACGAGGATAGTTCAACTAGAGCAAGAGGAAGGCGTTATTACTGGGGATGGCAACCTTAAAACTTATATCACGGAATACTACAAAAAACTTTTTGGTGCACCAGATGGTAATAATTTTAGTCTAGATGAGACCTACTTAGCTGACATCCCTCAAGTCTTAGATATTGAGAATGAGTTGTTGATAGCCCCCTTTCTTGAAAAGGAGATAAGAGATGTAGTCTTCCAGATGGAACATAACAAAGCTCCTGGTCCGGATGGTTTTCCTGTTGAATTTTACCAGCACTTCTGGGATACTATCAAGGAGGACCTCATACAGCTTTTTGATTGTTTCCACAAGGGGGAACTGTCGCTCCATAGTTTAAACTTTGGAGTCATCACTCTTCTTCCCAAGAAAGCGGATGCTGTTATGGTACAACAATATTGGCCGATATGCCTATTAAACGTCAGCTTTAAAATTTTTACAAAGGTCCTCACTAATAGAATTACCTTGGTGGTGCAAAAGGTAAAAAGACCGTCACAAACTTCCTTTCTTCCTGGTAGATACATTATGGAAGGTGTTGTTATTTTGCATGAAACAATACATGAACTCCATAAAACTAGGAGTGATGGGGTCATTTTAAAACTTGATTTTGAGAAAGCCTATGACAAAGTGAAATGGCCTTTCCTACAACAAGTCTTGCGAATGAAAGGTTTCTCACAAACGTGGTGTTTTTGGATTCACCAAGTTATGTCCAGAGGAAGTGTAGGCATTAAGATTAATGATGATGTAGGGCCTTTCTTTCAGACGAAAAAAGGGGTAAGACAGGGTGACCCACTCTCACCAATCCTTTTTAATATTGTCGTTGACATGTTGGCTATCCTATTAGAGAGAGCAAAAAGGGATGGTCAAATAACAGGCCTTGTACCACATTTGGTAGACGATGGACTTTCAATTTTGTAGTACGCTGATGATACAATATTTTTCTTGGAACACGATCTAGAACAGGCTAAAAACTTAAAGCTCTTGCTTTGTGCATTTGAGCAATTGTCTGGTCTCAAGATTAACTTCCATAAAAGTGAATTGTTTTGTTATGGTGTTGCCATGGAGCATATGGACCAATATACCCAGATTTTCGGCTGTGGGTTGGGACCATATCCTTTCCGTTACCTTGGTATACCAATGCATCATAGGAAGATCAGGAACTCAGACTGGCTTCCTGTTGAGGAGCGCTTTCAGAAAAGACTAAGTAATTGGAAAGGTAAAATGCTATCAGTTGGTGGTCGCCTAGTCCTTATAAACTCTGTGCTTAGCAGTCTCCCCATGTTCATGCTTTCTTTCTTCGAAGTGCCACGCGCAGTGCTTAAGAAACTAGAGTATTATCGCTCCTGTTTCTTTTGGTAGGGCGAGGGACTCAAGAGGAAATATAGACTCGCCAAGTGGAGTTTGTTATGTACTCCAAAAGATCAAGGGGGTTGGGCATCATGAACTTAGATCTGCAGGATAGGTGTCTATTAAGTAAGTGGCTTTTCAAGTTATATAATGAAGAGGGGATATGGCAGAGTCTTCTCAAAATAAAATATTTGAGAAATAAACCCATCTCTCAGGTAGAACACATGCCTGGCGACTCTCAGTTTTGGTCTGGACTGATGAAAGTCAAAAAGGACTTTCTGAGGCTGAGACAGTTCCAACTAGGTAATGGAACTCAGATTCGCTTCTGGGAGGACAGCTGGTGCGGGCATGTCCCGTTTTGCCAATGCTATCCTGGGTTATATAATATAGTTCGACGAAAGAATGCAACAGTAGCTTCGGTTCTAAGTTCAAATCCTCTGAACATTTCTTTTCGACGACAGCTTGTTGGAAACAATATGATTACCTGGCATCGGCTGGTGGCTAAGATCATGAACATCCAATTGTCTGATCAAAATGATAAGTTTGTTTGGGGATTACACCAAAATGGCCGGTTTACTGTTAATTCTATGTATCGAGCTTTGTCTAACCCTACAGTGCCACCAAGGAAGCATTTACTGTGGAGACTCAAGATTCCCTTAAAGATAAAAATTTTTGTTTGGTATTTAGTAAAGGGAGTAGTTCTAACTAAGGACAACTTAGCAAAAAGACGATGGGAGGGGAATCTAAAGTGCTGTTTTTGCAATGCAAATGAGTCGATACAGCATCTCTTTTTTGATTGTCCTTTTGTCAAGCTTATTTGGCGTTTAGTTCACTTCACCTTTGGTCTCAATCCACCGAAAAGTGTTGAACACCTTTTTCAGGGATGGCTAAGGGGAGTGGATAAAACTTTGTGCCACAAGATCCTAGTTGGAGCATGCTCTGTTATGTGGGCTATTTGGCTAAGCCGTAATGATTTGGTATTCAACAAAACTCTATGTTTTACTCCTTTGTAGGTACTCTTCAGAGAGACTCATTGGATACGCTTCTGGACTCTCCTTCAAGTGGAGGAAGAAAGGCCCAACGTTCTTTGGGGTTGCCGTGTGCTTGAGTCTAGAGCGATGGAGATATTTGCTAGGAATAATTGGAACTTTTACTATTGTATTACGGCTTAGTTATTTGTGGACTCCCTTTTGTGTGCGCTGTAAACTTTATTGATATTTGAACTTTATTGTACTCTGGTTTGGCCATATGCATTCATCGATGCAGAGGCCAGAATATCAATATATTCCCGTTCCTAAATAATATCTGAATCCAATACGATGTTACTTGGTTTCAAATCCAAATGAACAATATGATGCCCATGTTGGAAGTGTATACCCTCAGCTATTCCCTGTATTATACGCAGGCGAGTGGGCCAATCAATATGTTCTGAACCTTTAAGGTACAAATCTCGAGGAAGGAATTAGTAATTCTAATAGCAGTAAACATAACAAGGTTAAGTGAAAGTTAGACTGTCAAGAGGTGAAAGGTGATCAAAATGTTATTAGAAACATACCATTTATAGTATGCTCGAAGCTTCCCTTTGGCATATACTCTTCTACCAAATAGGCACTATCTTCTTGATAGAGCTCGGACACATGTATGCCCAGATATTTAGTGACGTTTTTGTGCTGAAGCTTCGATGCCATGGTAGCTTCAGCATAAAGGAGGTCTAGATATTCTTTCCCTCGCACCCTTTTCTTGATGGCAACCACAAGTCCGTTCTGCAGTATACCCTGGAAAGGATAAACAATAAGACTAATAATTTCACCGTACATGTACAACATGTCAATTGACACATTAAACTGAATTGCTGTTGACAGAACTTTTGTTTCACCAAGAAAAACAGGTGATCAGATGACAAAATATATTTTTAAGTACATCAATTCTGTTTAATGAAACGAGGCCCACTGAATGTTAGAATGATCTCAGACCTGGTCAACAGACCAAGTGGTCTTGAGAGCCTAGCATACAGTAACATGCTTTGAGCAGGGGCACATTCAATCCAGAACAGCCTGGTTCAAGCCTTGAATTTGAAATTATGAAAACTTCAAATAGAATTTTGGGACCATAAATGATTTCGAATGAAAAGCCATCAACTACAAAGTTGTAGGTACCGAGACCGGCAATTTTGATATAAAGTTCACCTTCATCATCTGCCTTGATTTGAAGATGTAATTTGTTTTTACTATGCTGCAACATGGTCATCAACACTGGCTCCTAAGTCAACCACTTGGTGAAACTGGTTTTTCACCACTGGTTTGTGTAACATACCGACTATAAAAATGGGACAATCATCACCGCTGGATGGTAACATGTAGTAGGTGATGATGGACTTTCACAGGTTCATGTTACCAACCAGTAGTGATCATTGCCCTCATTGTCACCAATGGTTCATAACACAAACTGGCAATGAAAGTCATTTCACCAATGGTTCAACTTTCAAACTGATGGTGAAAGTACCATTGGTAGTGATGAATTATGTAGTAGTGTAATAAAATAAACAAAACATCTTTGAGACTTAGCTATGTAGTGTTACATCTAAGAATTGTTCTGAATCGAATCATGGCATGGTTCTCGATCTTAAGGTGCAGACATCATTTAGGAGTTCCTTCCCCCAATGGTATGTTATGGCATCATTTTGGGTATTAATGCGATAGTGTTAGATTTTGTTTGATTATTGTTGTATGGAAACTTAACATAAAATTTCATCTACACAACAGGTGAGACAAATTTAAATGGATTCTTGTGACAGTACGTGGTTCATCTTAAGGAGAATATTAATTCAACCTTTCGAGCTTTGGTTAAAGGCATGCCAAGAAAAAAAAGTTTTTTGCCACCTTTAACAGGTGGCAATTTTGACATAATGATTAACAGCAAAGACAAAAAAGTAGTGATATATTCAGTGCTCATTGTCCCTTCTTATTCAATGGAATTTAACAAAACCTGTTTTGTAATAAATACCTAGGTAGTTGAGGAGAGATGATTACAGTTTTATGGGATGAAATGATTTTCATCTCTCCATCACATAGAGTCTTTGAATACCTCCACTGAGACGGGCCATATGAAGTTGGACTGAGATTTTCTTCACTTCTCGAATACTTAGTACTTTTAGCAGTAAAAGATGGATCACATGTTAAGTTCAAGAATAACAAGTGGTTAGGTTACCAACCTCAAGTGGTTATTAATTATCAAGTACCAACCTTTGTGCAATCACTATCCTTGTTTTATTGTTTATATGGTGTACCTTTTTTTTTGCGAAGCAGTTTATATAGTGTACCTTGATCTATACATGTTACTTTATGAAATGTTGTTTTGGATCTGCACCACCGAATCTCATTTCTCGTAAGGACCTCAGAAAGGACCAAGTTATCAGCTTGGAACAATTTATTTCCATGAACTACTTGACCCAATAACAGGATGGGTCCAAAATGGAAACTTCTCAATGAAATGCCATTATTAGGCAATACATAATAAGGATGTCCTTAATTTAAACAAGCGCTTGTGGATGCCACTTGTTGGATAACGAAGTTAAGCAGAAAATGACATTGTTTTTAAATGAAAATTCTATTCACTACCGGCAAAGACCTATCGGCAAAGAAAACACGGCAAAGACTTCTTTGCACCTGACACTCCGCAAAGACTTTGCCGATAAAAATTAAAAAAACCCAAAAATAATAAAAAAATTTAAAAGGGGAAGGGACCCAATGGACAGCCCCCATCAGCCCTTAAGCCTGGGTTTTTTTTCTAGAATTTTTGCACACTTGCGGCAATAGGGATTTGAACTCAAGACCTCTCTCTCGCGCGGTTTCTACCTTAACCACTGCACTACACCATCATATGTGTCTATAAGTAGTTTTAGTTCCCCATATATTATATCAAACCGAGTGTAAATTACTTTTCTGATACCATAAATGAATTCAAATCAAAAAGTTATCAAATACAAAGTTTCATAAATTTTTAAGATATACATTTTTTGTTTAAAAGTTTTTCCATCCGAGGTCGTTTACAAAATTTAAATTTTAAATTTAAGAAATTCAAACATTGATTTAGCATGGCAAGATGAACTCAAATGAAAAAGTTATCAACTATAACTTTTTATAACTTTTCGAGATCTACAAACCTTAGTTTGGGTGTTTTTCCATCTGAGGTCATTTAAAAAGTTCATATTTTGAATTTTTAAAATTCAACGTAGTTTAACATGGCAAAGGTGAACTCAAATAAAGAAGTTTTCAACTATAATATCATAACTTCTCAAGATTTAAAAACTTTTACTTGGGTAATTGATCATTTGATCATTCAAAGTGGCGGTTCGAAGATTAGTTCATAAATCTATGTTTTTCTCTCGTAGTTCATAAACTATTAGAGAGACATGTAAAATTTATGAACAAATGTACTTTTACTTTATCAAATGAAGAAATGACCAAAATAAACTTTGTAGACGTTGATGAGTTAAACAACTTCATAGTTGAAAACTTTTTTATTTGAATTAGTTTAGGGCTTCAAATTTTTTTTTAAATTTTCTTTGCCGAGTGCCAAAGGAAGACGCTCGGCAAAGAGACTTCTTTGCTGAGTGCCATAAGAAACACACGGCAAAAAATTCTTTGCCGAGTGTTTTGTCCTAGCACTCAGCAAAGAGCCTTTTTGTCCGGTGCCTGAAAAAAAACACTCAGCAAAAAAAAAAAACACTTAGCAAAGAATGATTTCCCGATAGTGATTATCCTATTTGGGGTGTTTACTCAATTATCCATTTTCTCTGCACTTGGTCTATCCTTGAGAAGATGGCTTCATAGGTTGAGTTATGGCTGTCATGGAGCATTGATGAGGTGGTCAAAATCTTGTTTCCTAGACAAGTAGACATATATGGTCACTAGTACAAAAGTAGGTATAGTCCTGGTTGGAAAATGGGTTTAATCTGGGTTTAGGGATCCGGGAGTAAAGGGTGTGGTCCTTCAGTCGCAGTTGTTGAACCTTGAATCGGGATTAAAGGGTCTATGAGGCTAAAAGATAATTAGCGCCAAGCATCCCACTCCTATTAATTCGTAGGACTCGAACACAAGACTTCATGGATTACCTTTCCACAACACCTACACAACACATCACTATCGAAAAATCGTTCTTTGCCGAGTGCTTTTTATTTACTGAGTGTTATTTTTGGACACTCCGCAAAGAGGCTCTTTGCTGAGTGCCATGAAAAATACTCAGCGAAGAATTCTTTGCTGAGTGTTTTCGGTGGCACTCGGCAAAGAAGCCTCTTTGCCAAGTGTCTTTTTTTGGCACTCAGCAAAGAAGATCTTTGCTGAGTGTCAAAAAAAGCACCCGACAAAGAAAATTTCAAATCAAATTCAAATGAAAAAGTTTTCAACTATGAATTTGTTTAACTCATCAAGGTCTACAAAGTTTATTTTGGTCATTTCTTCATTTGACAAAGTAAAAGTAAATTTGTTCACAAATCTTACATGTCTCTCTAATAGTTTATGATCTACAAGAGGTAAATAAAGATTTATGAACTATTCTTAGAACTACCACTTTGAATGATCAATTGACCAATCACCTAAATAAAAGTTTATAAATCTTGAGAAGTTAAGATATTATAGTTGAAATTTTTTTATTTGAATTCACCTTTGCCATGTTAAACTATGTTTGTATTTTAAAAATTCAAATACAAATTTTTTAAATGACCTCAGATGGAAAACATCTAAAATAAGGTTTATAGATCTCGAAAAGTCATGAAAAGTGGTAGTTGATAACTTTTTCATCTAAGTTCATCTTGCCATGGTAAACGAATTTCTCAAATTTGAAATTTAAATTTTATAAATGACATCGGATGAAAAAAGTTTCTAAACGAAAAGTGTAGATCTTAAAATGTTATGAAACTTTGTAGTTGACAACTTTTTTTTATTTAAATTCATTTAGGGCATAAAAAAATTTACACTCGGTTTGATATAATATGTGGAGAACTAAAACTACTTTTAGACACATACGATGGTATAGTGCAGTGGTTAAAGCAGTAACCACGCGGGCTCGCTAGTGGGTCCCTTCCCTAATTAAAAATTTTTTCTATTATTTTCGTATTTTTTTAATTTTTATCTTTGCCGAGTGCTAGACACCTGACACCTGGCAAAGAAGTCTTTGCCGACGTTTTCTTTGCCGACAGGTCTTCACCGAGTGTGGCACTCGGCAAAGCCTTTGCGGAGTGCGCAGCAGGCTTTGCCGAGTGCTGCTGGCACTCGGCAAAGAACCCGTATCCGATAGTGCATGTATACATTATATTAGATAGGATGCTTTTTTGAAAAGTTAAATGCACTATAGGTCCATTAACTTATAGCCCTGTCCCAAATAGCTCCATGAACTATGAAACCGGTTATTTGACCTCGAAAATTTAAAACCGGTTCACTCGAGGTCCAAAGGCTAAAACTACTCTCGTTTTGCTGATGTGGTAGATCCACCGTGGACTGGGCCCCACAACATTTATCAAAAACACCCCTCATCTCCTAACTCACCCCTGAAGGCCCATCTCCCATCCTCTGGCCGTCGTTCCTGGTGAAGGCCAACGAGAAGGCGGCGGGCGGCGCGCGGCACAACAACGTGTTGCTGGCCGCGCCCGACGAGCGGTGGGTGTCACGGCTGGGCATGCTCGACGCCGCGGTGCTGCAGGCACTGGTTCCTGGTCCCCGGGATCTACCACTATGACGGTCACGGCGTCCTCAGGTTCCCTGTGCTGAGGACCACCACACCGAGACCGACTTGTTCGGCGTGCTGAGGACCACCATCCACCGGACGCTTGCCGAGGTCCCCTGTGCGGCCACCCACCTGCCCTAGAGCCTCTCACGCACGCCCATCCAGCCCAGGTCATTGTGCGACCGACGAGCACCGCCCATTGCCGCCGTAGCTGAATGCCCTGCCGGGGCACGGTTGGGACTGGGAATGTCCCCTCCTCGCTGCCCGCTGCTGCTGCTCGGTGCCGTTGCCGTCATAGCTAATCACCACCTGCAAGCTGCAAGTAGAAACACGTACGAGCGACAAGAGGTAGAAAGGCCATGGCTAAGAAACGACCGGTGGAGGGCAACTCCAAATTCATCATGTACAGCTAATGGTTGCCTCTCAATGTGGGTGATGAAGCTAGGTAATTCTCAGGGCTTCTTACTGGCGGAAGGAATTGGGATGAGGTGCTCTGGGCTATGTGAATTTCAAGAACGAAGGAACCTCTGCTTTCATTGTCAATGGCTTCCAGGAGACCGCGGACACGCTGTCGCCACGGTCGTGGACGCGACGCGTGGAGGCCACTCGTGGGTCGCCAGTGGCCCTGCCGCCGTCGCTGGCTGTGCCAGCCTAGCCTTGTAGACCCACCGCCGCAGCCTAGGCACCTTGCCACGAGGAGCTGGGCCGCGGACCATGTTCGCGGCGCACGGAGACCGCACGGGATGGGGTGATTGGCATGGAGCTCTTCCCCAGCGAGCTCCACGGAGCCTGTCGAGGCTCGTCGCAATGGGAGGGAGCGCTGCTGGGCTGCAGAAGGGAGCTCCCCGTGGGCGCGAGGCGCGGGCTCCATTGGCCGCAGGCGCACCCTCCGCGCAAAGCTCCGTCGTGTGTAGGGTGGCCACGCCACCACGCAGGCACGCGGGGATGAGAGCGGGTCGTGTGGCCGCAGGGTGGGGTGGCAGTGAGACGCGTGGCCTGAGGCAGCTGCGGGGATGGGGGTGGGAGTGCTCCACAGGCCGGCTGTCCATGGTGGATCTGCCCCCAGTGGCAAAGCTTGAGAAAATTTATGGGTGGTGCACTTTCCTTGTGGATGCATAGATATGTTTCATGCGGGTACATGTGCACCCATTACCTATGACCTACCTTCGCCCCTGTCTGCCCCACGACATTGAATCGGCCGAGAGCGCTCCGCAGGCCGGCCACGCTGCTCCTCTGCATCGCGGGCATCCTCCGGCGTGGCGGAGGACAACGACGTCGACCGATTTTGCCTCCGTCTCGTCGTTGCGCGCCTGTTGAGCCCGCTCGCACCCTTCCTCGCCACAGGAGTCGCTCGGAGCATCGCCTTCTTCCTCACGGCCGGCAGCAGCGCCGCTGCGAGCCGCCTCGCCATGCATTGTCCACTTCAGAGAAATATGAGGTACAACGCTTGAAGATGAGGAGAAAGATGAGGTACAACACCGCCACGGGCAGCAGCGTGAGGCGGCACGTGTGCTTCGACGGCATGACGCGGAGGTCCGTTCGCCGTTCGAACGAGGGCAGCAGGGGCAGGGATGGGAGGAAAGAGATACCAAAAGGGTGAGGGCATATGTGTGAGATGGAAGATGAGGGAGGGGTATTTTTGATAAATGACGTGGGGCCTAGTCCACGGTGGACCTGCCATGTCAACAAAACCAGGGTGGTTTTAGCTTTTGGACCTTGAGTAAACCAGTTTCAAAGTTTTCGGAGTCAGATAACCGGTTTCGTAGTTGGTGGACCTATTTAGTAAAAGGCTGTAAGTTAATGGACCTACAGTGCTTTAACTCTTTTTTGAACTAATCCGTAGTGACTCTTTAGTGTGGGTCGATGTTAGCCAACAGAATTGGAGGGACTACATTAGTAAAGGTTGATGCCTCAAGGCACTTTAGCCCTTGTAAAAAAAGGCTCTTTAGTCGAGGTTGGTAATAGTACAGTGCAGACCTTGAGCCCGGGTTGGTGTTACCAACTAGGATTAAAGGTCCTCTAATGCACATGAAACTTGGACCCCAATCTAATGCTCACATCAGATCTGGTGCCAACTCTAGCCAGGACTAATATGTGTTGAAAGGTTTATTTTCTACTAGTGTGAGGGCGATCTAGTTTACATATTGATAGTCACTATAATGTGTTGGTGCTTTTCTTTGTTTGGGAGAGAGGTCAAAGTTCAACACTTTGTACCATCTCAATGTAACTCTTTAAAAGGAAGCTTCTTGTCCACACAAAACAAAAAAAAAACTGTTTTAATTGTTCTATAGTTTGATCAGGGCAGGCTGCCAACGTAATCATTGTCACATAACAGTTATGTCACGAAAAAGTGGTGCCTCACAGGCTCACACTATCAAAACTTTTCTTTAATTAAAATAATTTGATGCAAATTAAAAATATATCATTTTTTGAATATAATATTAAATAAAAGTAGCAAACCAGGCGTATGTATGATGGGGTACCATATAGACAATAGAAGAGCCACCTTGTCCAATTAAGTTTTCTTGTGAAAAGTCATTGGTAGCAGTCTGAAGCCCCGACAAACTGAACTTTATTAATCCTATCGTGAGAAAAGCAAATAGACATCTCTTTAGAATAAGTACTAAATCTTTGAATTTTGGTTACTTTCAATCCTAAACCAAGGTCTTGTCCTATAATTAATTCGTGAGTAATGGCCCTATGTAAAACCAGTGCGTAGGCAACGCTTATTGTAAATCCAACCCTCTGTCTACTTTGTAAAAACTATTCTACTTAAATACAAAGATGTATAAGTCTTGCGTATTCGAGAAAAAATGGTCTTGTCCTATATTCGAGTCAAAATCCCCGTCGATCCCATTTAACTCTCCCAATCTCTCCTTGGTTTAGGATGAAACGAATAAGACCTTAACTAGATGAAACCAGTCATGGTTCTGATTCTTGTTTTTGCCTGTTTGACCGCATTAACTATAGCCGTAGACACTACTGTATGCTGCAACAAAGAATCCACCACAGGATGTCATCTTACCAGCTAATACGTTGGTTTCCACATCATTAGTTGATTGGCTGCTATGCGATACCTCCACAAGTCGTGCATCCTGAAATTGTGTCACAAGTAGATTAAACACACTATAATACGGCCCTTTTGCTGTTTTGTACCATTTATTTGTTAAGGTAGGAAATAAAGGTACCAGTGGCTGCCGGGGTGGAGGATGAGGATGACCACCAGCCTGGATAGTAAGCAATACAATGGTTGTGTGGGTGTTGATGGCGTAGGACGCCAACATCACTTTGTTCAAGATGTCTTCTTTCACCCGGCGCAGCTGCTTCGACAGATCCCGAGTCGTGATGAGGCGGCGGATGGCGCTCGTCTCCTGACAGGCTGTTACGAGCTCGAGGGCGTGCTCGAGGCTCTCTTCCAGATCCTCCAGCGCGCCACTCAACGCGGGGGTATCATTCATCATCCCCGATTGCTGCAGCTGCGACAAGATGGCGTTGAATCTGAGCACGCGCTTCTTCATATCCTGGCAATCCTCCTCGTTGTGACGGACCGTGTCCACGGCGTCCTTGATCTTGAGCCCGATTCTAACGATCCTCTGCACGGTAGCCACCGGATCGGCCATGGATATCCCCTCCCAAGTCCTGAGTACGTATCTACCCGAATGCGAGGAAAAATGAAGATGGAGAAAACCTTTCTGAAGTTGTCAAATATAGCATGCATCTATGGGCATGGCATGAGATAGATCCATTCTTCTTACCTGTAGCTTCCTCCAAGCTGCCGACCTGTACGAAGCTATGCTCTGCTCCGACGCTATGCTCTGCTCCGAGCATAAGCTACTCTCTAGTCTCTAATACGCACTCCTTTTCCCAAGAAAATCGGCCAATGAATTGGACAACAGACTTGTCTCGCTGGTGGGCTCTCGCAGCCGTCTAGTTCGTCGGAGTTAGCAGGGCACAAGCGCCGGCGTTCACTTCCGCGTGGTGGTGAGAAGAAAGATCTGCAAACTCATGGCGAAGTCTTTGCAAGGAAAAGAAATGCAGCGATACTCTCCTTGTCCACTGCGAAACCGTGTCCAGGTGGAAATGTACGCTTGTATATGCTGCAGGACACAAATGTTTGTTTCTGTTCTGTCACTTAACGCTGGCACGATTGTTCGACCAGATGCTCTGCATTTGCCCCTATGCTAGCCAGGTCCGGTTTCATATATGCAAGGCGCTGGGAAGACCTCTACCTCCAGCTGAGCACACGGTCCTGCAATAGTGGCGCTGGCTGCGGGAGTCTTGGCAAGGTATAAAGCACTACAGCCACAAAAGGTTTGGACACGCTATTCGAGCGGAACACGCTGCTTCAGAGAAGCTTCGTAGAATGTAGAATGGGTTAAGGCGGGTGTGAAGATTGTAGAATGTTTGATGACGGGAGAGTAAAAATTTAAGCCATTCAGTTTTTCTTGTTTATTTTTGTTCGCTCTCTTTTCTCTTTTTGTGGCCATTGGCCAAGTCTTGTATTTGAGCACTTTCTCTTTAATACAACGATGCACAATTATCTTGTGTATTCGAGAAAAACAAACGCGGGCACGATTGTTATTGTTACTCTATTTCGATCATCGAGAGGAGCAGTTGTACCGGTGGAAGTGACACAATGGTGGTTTTGCTCGATGCCTGGTCTTAGAGCAATATATCATAATATCTTATCTTACTGTTACTAATGGAAGGCCTCAATGTAGCCTCCATGTTAATTCTAGCTAAATGCGCTAGGAAAAAATTAAATGCTAAAGAAATCTCACATTAATTAGAAAACATCTAGCCATTAATCTATAGACTCCAGCAATTAATAACCATTAGCTCTATTATAGATTTTAGAAAAACTTACCCACTTTGCCATTATAGTTTTTATGTTATGTATAATAAAAAATTGTTAAATCCATTACATCATTTGTTTAGGGAAAAAATCTACGTCCTATCAAGAAACCCTAAGCTGTGGCACCCGCTGCACCTTCCCCCCAATCCAGCACCGGCGGCGCCTAGCTGCCTTCTTCACGACTGAGGATGGCACCCGTCGCTATTGTTCCATCGAGGGGCCGGAGGGGCGGCCTTGCAGCTCATTTGCACCGTGGCCGGGAGCCATGAACAAAGGGCGATTGGGACTAGGAGCAAGAGATCAGGAAACCGCGCGATCGCTTCACACCATCCTCCATGATCGGTGAGAAAACTAATCTAATTATTATCTTCTCCAGTCTTGCACAACAGCTTGCGTGTTGGCGCGCCGGTGTCCTAGTTCGATCTAGCCGAGAAGTGTTGGGCAACAGACAGATGATTGAGATGGGTCCTACACATCGTTCGTAGACTCCGGCGTGCCCGTGACGTGAACATAGGAGGCAGGTTGACAGCGCAAGGACATGACTACATATGTATGCGTTTATGCATCCATGTTGACGCATGCATCTACCTGACATGTGAACTCTCTGAACCTTGACACGTGTATACATCCATGTTGAAGAGAGCCGGGAGGCCATTCACGCACTACTCGGCAAGTACGTGCAAGATGGTGGCCATACCCGTGGGACATATGGGAATGGGAACACGTAGACTACTAGTGCCATGACGTCCGGCGTCCAGGACATCTACATCAACGCACCGGCATAATTAAGGTGTGGCGATCGATCCCATAATTACAATCTAATCATTGCTAGGATGTACTAATTTGGTCATCCCATATTTATGATTTAGATTGTTTTCTTCGAGTATTTATTTTATACTTTAGGCGAAATTACACCAGGAAAAGAATTTAAAAAATGAAAGAAAGAGTCTTGGAATTGATATAATCCTTATTGACCGTGACATACCATTTTTTCACATTAATATATCTTTATTATATTACTTTGAGCTTGGATGTTAATGATGATGAAAAATTAGCGGAGTTTATGTTGCATGGAGTTATAAAAAAATGTATATATAAAAACCTCCGTACTTAATATGTAGGTCAAGCAATGGAGCCCCATTCATATATAGGACTTTAAGGTTTGTGAGATGACCAATCCCATAATATTTATTTTAAAAATTAATATCCTGACCCCTAAGTATGCAAGCAAATTAACTGTACCCGGCATTGTGAAATATAATGTAATGTAACGTAGTATATACCTATATAATTTGTACCTAACAAGAAACTCTCAACTCTACATATTAATGCTAATATATGCTGTTATGAAAAATAATTCAACATCCAAAAGTACAATGTATGCAGAAGAGTATTTGAAATACAACTTTAATTAGTTGAAACGATGCACAGGGCTATATGTTGCACTGCATCGATCAAGCATACATATATGCCTGGATAAATCGATATTTTATAAGCCTGTGAATCATGGAGAAACGTCATTAGCAATCACCTAGTAGTGGCACATATTCTTCACTTTAAGTTCTACTAATACTAATGATAATAAATTTTCCAAGTCGCTATTTATCTTAAAAAAGTTTACAAAATTTGATTGCAACAATGTATCATATGAATATTAATAATTTAATTTAGACGATTATTTATTAAATAAAAAGTACTAATACAGTATAATAAATTCAACATCTTGAGTGCCATGGTGCTTGTTGAAAGTGAAACAACTATTTATGCCATTGTCAGAATTAAGAGGCTAGCCAAGGACCTACAAATATTATTTTAATAAAAATGAAAATTTTGAATACCTGATACAAATGGCATTAGAATTTCAAATTAACACATGATCAAAAGCTAAAAGTTAAAATATAGATTTTTATGACATAAAGTGATAAGAGTTTATATACTTTATTTTTGTGTTTCAACTTAGCATATATATCATGCTTCAAAAAAGGATCAATCCTAGGAATCATTACACATAAAACCCATAAAATAAAAAAATATAGATCTCAAAATTCTCACACAAACACTAATACATTTGCCATCAAATTGGTAAACTATAGTTACCATTGTACATAATAGTCATTGTATGTGAGCAATTAAGTAGCTCAAAAATTTGAAAAAAAAGTATCCAAATTTAGGTTCATGTCATCAAAATGTAGGCTTGACCTAAAGCCATCATAGTTTCAGCAAACGTTTCAACTAAATGTATATCGAGATAAACCGAGATGTTTTGTAAAGAGGAAAAATGATGGATATGGATAAAAACTACATAAAAATAATAATTGATAGATTATAAAAATTTTATTTATAAAATAGATTATTTAGAGAATATTCTAAACCATGCGAGAGCACAGTTGACAAAATAAGCCTTACATTTTTTTTTAAAAAAAGAACATTTTCGTGGCTTTCACACCTTTCAGTCGTTCTGACTTATTTGTCACTCCCAAACCATGCTGCTTTTTTATATGCTCTCACTTAAATCTACCCTCTTCCGCTCCATCTTCTTCCTCATTCACTCCCAAACCATGCTGCTCTTTTATATGATGGACCATGTCTGAGAATTTGCCTGTTTCTGTGCTCAGGGATGCAAATAATTGGTAGACCCTCTCCGTCCCGGCTGCACAACCTCCAAATTGTCCATTTTCTTCCTCGATATTTCTGTTTCATTATGTCACTGAGGAATCAGTACAGGAAATAGGTTCTTTGCCGACTGCTGAAAGCAGTCGTCAAAGGCCTGAAAACAGTGAGTGCAGCCTTTGCCGACTGTTTTCCACATGGGCAGTCGGCAAAGGTTCCTCGGTAAAGAACTGGTCGGCAAAGAAATCTTTGCCGACTGCCACGTGGAAGGCAGTCGACAAAGTCTTTGCCGATTGCCAAACCGGCAGTCGGCAACGGTTTGGTGAAAAAAATAAAAAAAGAATGGGCAGCGAAGCCCAACTGCAGGGCCCGCCAAGCCCATCCGTCGCCGCCGCTGGGAGGCCGCGCCGCCGCGGGGAGTTCGAGGCCGCCCCCGCCGTGCCACGCTGTCGCTGGGAGGCCGCGCCGCCGAGCCCCCTGCGCTGGGAGGCCGCCCCGGCGTTGGGAGCAAGCGCCCCCGCCCCGCCGAGCCTCGCCGCCGCCCCGCCAAGCCGCGCCGCCGCGTGGAGGTCGAGGCCGCCTCCGCCATGCCGCGCCGCCGCTGGGAGGCCGTGCCGCCGAGCCCCCCGCGCGTGGAGGCCGCCCCAGCGCTGGGAGGCCACGTCACCGAGCCCCTGGCGCTGGGAGGCCGCACCGCCGCGGCGAGGTCGGGGCCGCCGCTCCTGCTCTGCCATTGACAGCCAGGAGCGCTAGCGGCGCGCAGCGGAGCACGGAGCAAGGCGGCGCCGGGGAGGGGCCGCCTCGACCCGCCGGGGCGCTGTGGAGGGGCCGCACCGCCAGGGCCGCGCCCTGCGAAAGAGAGAGAGGAGGGGTGAGAGAGAGAAGGAAGGGGGTGGCGGCTGGGAGGGGAGTGGGAGTGGGGTGGGGGGTTAGGGTTAGATTTTACTTATATATGGGATGTGGGGAGTGGAGTGGGAGTGGGCTGCTGGGCCTATTGGGCCATCGAATTTGCCGACTGGCCCATGAAGGGCAGTCGGCAAAGCCTATTTTTATTTTTATTTTTATTTTTTATTTAAAATCTTTCAAATTCAAAAGCATGAGAAGTGAACTCTTTTGAATTGAAACTTTTTCTGTTGTCCTAGTATATTGTTTACAAGCACATGTTCAAATTTGAGACTTTTTTATAGTATTTTACTATATTTCATTCATTTATTTCATTTACTTGATTTTTTTCCGATAATGCAAATTTGAACTGCAGGTGTATAAAATAATGAAATATAGTCACTCAAAAAATTATATTCATGTTGAAGAGTGTATATTAAGGCCGTATCCAGGAAATCACTTAAAATTTTGAACACCTTGTTCACGAAACATGACCATTCTTTTGGCGCCATCTTCATTCTTTTGTTCAACTATGTCAGCCTCAACATTTTGGCGCCGTCTTCATTCTTTTGTTCAGAAAAAGAAAACGTGGCTTTCACAATGGTCAGTCCTTTTGACTTCTTTGCCCCTGATCCCAAAACTTGCAGCTCATTTTTTTGACAAGAAAAGCTTCAACTATTATTACTGGCAGCATGAAGCTGCAATGCCGGAGAAGTCCTCCCAGGTTACAGAGTTTACTACCTCTTTTGAATGGACAGTGGGGCACTATGGGCAACATTTGTACAAGTAAATTGAAGATTGAAAATGCGGTTGCCTGGGCTCTTGAAAGCGTGGTTGGCTAAAATGTGCGCTGTTGTATTGTCATCCCTACTTATTTTCATGATTCTCCATGAAGTGTCACGCACATTGTTGTAGAACTCTTGTACTGATGGCCTGATTTCCCAATGTGGTGGTTCAGCATGTCTCGGGCCATTGAAGAAGCTTGCGAGTACTTGATTATCAGTGAAGAAGGAGACTTGTGCAGTGCCGAACAATTTGGAGATCTTTGCTGCTAGAGTCATAGCAGCTGTTTCAGCCATTAAGCCTGAAGAAACCTACTGAATGGTTGCTTTGATGAAGCACTTGAGGCAAAGACTTGGGTCGAGGAGACAGGCTCCTAGCCCAGCTGTTCTTTCCCTGCTGTGATTCGAATGAGGTAGCAGTGAAGCATCAATGTAGCACCTTGTAGCCAAATAATTGGTTCCTTTTCCAGGTCCTTCCTTCTCTTATTATGCTACTGCGTCCACAGCTGTGACTTTGATGGCGGCCTCCACCGCATGATGTACCTATAAAATTGTCCAGGATTTCCTTTGGAAGCAGAGATCATTTCTCGCATTCCATAAATACCACATTATTGTTATGATTCATTGGAATTGATCTTCCAAGGCCTGTCATGATGTTCATGATGTTTGCAAGAATGTCCTGTACTCCATCCTGTTCATATGGTAACATGGAAGTACGTATTGGAGTTTTTGAGGAAAACCAGACAGCTCTAGCAAATTGATAGTGAAAGAATATACGTGCATCATTTTCTAGTGTATTGCATCTATCACAAAGTTTATCGATTCTAACAAAAAAGGATACCAGCTCTAGCTCCTGTAGCAATAGCTCTTCTGATAATTCTCCAGAGAAAACCTTTCAAGTTAGGAGATAGAAGTTTATGTTTCCATGCTCTTACCATGATAGCCAAAGCTTGATCCATAATGCCCCTAGCCCTTGGGACATTGCGAGGTCCTCTGTGCCTGGCGCCATCTCCATGCTTTTGTTCAACTACGACGGCCTCACAGTTCAAAAAATAACATTTCCATGGCTTTCACACCTTCAGTATTCTTGTCTTCTTGCCACTTCCAAACCTTGCAGCTCTTTTTTATGCTCTCACTCAACACCACCCTCTTCCCCCTCCGTCTTCTTCCTGATTCATCCTGTCACCAAAGGTCCAAAGAAAACCAAGGGCAAGAAAACGAAAATGGCTCTGATCGGGCAGGTGGCGACGGTGACGCAGCTGGTGGGCGTGGACGCGTTCAGCCTCATCAACATGATCGCAGAGGCGGTGCAGACAGTGCGGCGGAACCGTGCAGTCTGCCGGCAGCTGGCGCGCCGCGTTGAGATGATCGGCGGCCTGCTGAGGCGGCTGCAGGAAACGCAGTTGATGCACCACCCGGAGACACGGACCCCCGTTGAGGAGCTGGAGGAGACGCTCCGGCGGGCGTACCTGCTCGTGCTCTCCTGCCAGCGCCGTGGGTATGCGTACCAGTTCTTCATGGGGGCGCGCCACGCCGATGAGCTCCGCAAGGTGCAGGGTGAGATCAGCTTCTACCTTCAGGTCTTCCCTCTTCTCAGCTACGTGGATGCCACGCTCAACTGGGTGAAGCATCTCAGCGGGGCTTCTGACAATTCTTCTTTCCAAGAGGTACAGCCACCAGTTCACAACTGCTAGTTCTCTCCTCAACTAGTTGCTTCTGTTATGATATTTTAAATCAGAAGCAAGCTCTAGAACCATTTGGAGCATGTCGAAATTTTGCTGATTCTTGAGTGGATTCATTAAACTGTCTCGAACCAAATTTCTGCAAATTGCTCATGTGACTTACTTTCAACCTTACAAATAGGTCCTCAACTGAAGTCTTTTTACCATGCTTTTGTACATATATGGTAGTGTAAGAAACATGGTAATAGCATAATTCTTAGGATTCAAATCAGGGCCTCGATTTCTGGTACAACAGATCTGTGTACGTAGAGGATCTTTTTGGGGTTCCATTCTTATATATCTGAGAGTAAGAGATGAGATCATGTTCCATATAATTTGATTCTGGATTGTGCATCATGCTCAGTTTTTGAAATTTTCTTTCCTGGAGAACTCATGTGTTTGCCTTCTGTTATTTGTACAGGCACCTATGGTAAGACCATGTATTGTGCCGTTCCTGTTTCTCTTGTGCGACGGACGCTGCTTAGCAATTGTTCAGGGAGTATGCATGAAGTCGTTTGTCTAGCAGGGTTTATTTCCAGTTGTTTGTTTCTCGTCCATCAGTACATAAAATTTATTATTAGTTATTACAACATATCCTTTTTAATGTCTCAATGAACTATCTGTTTAGTCACGTTTTCCTGCTATGGTTATCTTCATAAACTTACTTATGTCATTGTTTACTACATATGCTTTCGTCCCATCCATATATATCCTCCTAATGTTTTATGTATAACAATGTGTTGAGACAGGGTCCCAGCAGGTTAGAGTGAAGGTAAAATAGATGAGCTACACGGTTCTTCTCACTCTGTATTAAATTTAGAAATTACAATGCGAGCCCGACAGCAAGTAGTGCTACAACTACCAGGGGGTCCTCCCCTTATTACACAGGGGGCCTGGCTTTAAATAGTGGCTCCCCAGCCCAAAGCTGAAAGTACAAGCGTACCCTCAAAGGGAGTTTTCAAACCTTAGACCCGACTCTATTACACGTGGGTCCCTTTGGGGCAGGCTAGGCCACCATTTCCTGTCCACGGCAGCGGGCCGTGGCCCATCACCACTCGCAAGAGGACCATCAAGCCCACCAACTGTCCTCATGCTTTCCAGCTGGCTTCGGCACACTGCCCGGGTAGAAGCAGCCTCAGGTTATCTCCTCCTCCACGCAGAGCCTCCAGACCCGATGAAGCTGTGTCGACTAGCCTCCGCTCGGCGGCGGTGACCATCGTCGAGCCTTCTCCGCTGACCGGACCGAAGCCTTCGCCGAAGGCTTCCCAGCGGAGATCTAACCTCCGCTTGAGTGACGGTAGCCTCCGCCCGACCTCCTCCATCGACCGGTTCCACGCCTTTCCCGGAGACCTCCGCCCGGAGATCCGGCCTCGACGGCGACTCCAAAACCTACAAACATGGCCCAGGTTGAACACGGTTGAAACTGTTAGCCAGACAGAAATCAGAGGTAACAAGCTCCTCCGGTCCTGGGGTGCATCCCCAACATTCCCCCTTGAGGGTTAGGTCCAGCGGAGGCGGGTCTAGCCATCAACATGCCCCTGGCCGTGGAGGCTATGATTACCTCTGAATCCCCCTGGCCCATTGAACGTTGGAACGGAGGCTTTGCTTTTTACCGTTGTCCGGTTTTTAATCTTGTGCGTTGATTCGAGTCTGTTCAATTGCTATTGTCCGATTCATGAATCGTTGTGACCGTTGGGCTGAAAATTCGAGGTGCCGCATCACTGCCTATATAAAGGGGGTGGGCTGTGAAAACGACCCGTACCCTCCTTTGCTTGCCTCCGCGTAGCTTGCTCTGCTTGTTACTGCCTCCGCTTTGATTCGCGTAGGTTTCCTTTTTGCTTGCTGCCTCTGTGCTTGCCTTTGCCCCGGCATCCTGTCACCGTGGCACCTAAACGCCCCTGCTGCACGCGTCGTCGCTCGTTCTCTGGCCCCTATTCCTAGCTCCAGGGCATCAGAGTCGGAGGCTTCCTTGGTCTTTTTGAGTAGTGCATGCTGGCGGCTGTGGAGGCCAGGGATCTCGAGGAGTCACTTTCTGACGTCGAGGCTTCCCCTACCAATCTAATGCCTCCAAAGGTTACTTTGTCTAACTCAGATGTCAGCTATGACTTTGGTCATAGCCGGATGACCCAGGCGATGGTGGATGGCCTCGAGGAGAAGGGCTACATCCCTGTTGGCCGCGGGCGAGCTCCGGGTGAAGAGACTGTTCCGCTGCCTGAGCGAGATGAGGCCGTTGTGTTCAGGAATTTCTTTATCTGCAGCCTTCGCTTCCCCTGCTGCAATTTCGTTCGGTACGTGCTTGAGTGGTATGACGTGCAACTTCATCACATGACCCCTCATGTGTTTCTGAATATGAGTAAGTTTATTTGGGCTGTCGAATCGTATGGTTGGGGAATCAGCATAACACCTTCGCATAATTTTATGAGTTGCAAAAATAGCCGAAGTATGTTGGAACAAGGCTTGTGCAGTTCGCATCATGTAGCTTCATGGCCAAGAGGAACCCAGGCAAGGGCAAGGAAAAGATTGCTATTTCTTGGTGTCAGCGGCGGAAGTGGGAGCCTGCTGACTGGATGGACTTCTGGTTTTATGTGAAGACTTCTGGTGCTTTTGAGGTAGGAGAGGATGGTCGCAGGATCATTACCTTTCCCTTCACCTTCATTATGACCCGGATGGACCCACACACCAGCATCAAGCTGGAGGCAACCGTCTCCGAGAAAAGGAAGTCCTATTCTAGAGTACTTGTTGATGCTTGCTGTTATTCCGGACGGAGGGACCTTGTGGAGGAGATGATTGCCTCCGATTTCTGGCCTTTGCTTGGCGAAAAGGATAGGAAGAAGTTTGTCCTGCAGAAACTGGACCTTCCTATTTTTGGTGTCGCTGGTGGAATCCTATGTCCGCATTTTGGGCTACAGCTCCCTGAGGGTCAGAGCAAAGAGGACTTTGTCCACGCCACCGAGCAGAAGGCTGTCGAGATACTTGAAGAAGTTTCTGAGAAGGAGTATCTTGCCCGGAGGTCTGAGGTTGGTACCATGCCTCGCCTCAACAGGGTCTTCGAGGAACTCAGCATCCACTACACTGAGCGCTAGCTCCGTGAGAAACTGAAGAAGAAAAATGAGAAGAAAGAGTTCACTGCTGCCGGTGCTGCTACGAAGGCCGCCGACAGAAACAAAAGGAAAGCTGGCGCTTTGGCACGCGGAGGCCCAAAGAAGCAGCGAGGAGCCTCCGCTGAATCTGCAGAGATGGAGGATGTTTTTGAAGACCTCTATGACGAAGATAGGGACATTACTATCAATCCAGAGGTGGGGACTGAGTTTCTGATGGAAACTGATGCTTTGGCGCTGCCCAGTTCTGAGGGCCTGTCTCAGCGGTCTCCGTCGCCTGCTACTTCCCCGGAGGCATCTCATGCCTTAGCAACTGCGGGCTCCAGTTCGCCATTGGTTAGGCCTGTCTCGCCGACCGCCGAAACTGTGTCTGCGCATGTTGAGACAGTGCCTGCTGAGCTTTCTATAAATCCTTTTGCTGGTGCATATCTGGACGCCAGCTCTAATGAGGATGAGTTGGAGGCGGCCGGTGGTGCGGCTCATCGCGCTGAGAAGCCTGCGGAGACTGTCCCACTCCGAGCGGAGGATACTGAGGTCCCTGAAGATGCATACACTTTGAGTCAAGGTAACGTTCTTACTCAAAGTATGACCTATGTGGATTTCCTAACTTTGAAGGTTTCTTGTGGTTATGCCTCTGACGGAGAAGTTTCCTTGCTCGGTGAGCATGTGTATGATACATATATTTTTCCTAAGATTTGGTGTTTTCCTGTTTCATTGTTTGACTTGTGTTTTTGCATCTGCTTTTAGATATCCTTACCGCTGAGGCCGCTCAGCCTGCACCTCCGCCGCCTCCGGCATCAGGTGTTCCTTTTTTTGGAGGAGCCGTTGTTGAGGCAGTGCCTATGGCTTCGTGACCTCTAGTGAGCATAGTTGGCGTTGGGCCTTTCCCATCCGGCGGCTGCCCTGATGAGGGCATAAGTGCTCTCCTTGGCTGGGCTCAAGGTATTGGCCAGCTGACTGATTCCATGGGCCGGGACTTGTACCGGCGTCTTGCTGGGCTGCCGTTTCAGACTTTTATGGGCGCCAATATTAACCATCATGTTATTGTAAGTTTGGTTTTATTCTCCATTTGTAGCTATATACTCTTTGTCAAGTATCTGATTTTGGTATTGTTTTGTTCCTATCTCCAGAGCGCCGCCTTGTCCATGGCCGTTGAGACCAGTAGCTACGCTAAACTGATCAAGAAGGATGAGGCTATCAAGGTCTTGAAGGCAGAGGTCAATTCTTAGACCCAAGAGAAGGGACTAATGGCTCAGAGGGCCTTCAATTTGGAGAAGCAACTATCCGCTTTTGGGGCTAAATCTGATGAGCTAAAGAGGTCTCTTGTTGTTGCTAGAGAAGTGGAGGTTGCTGCTAAAGAAGTGGAGGCTACCGCCAGCCATCGAGCGGACAAAGCCGCTGAGATTTCCAATCGTGCTGAATGGCGATTAGCGGGGTCTCTCAAGTCTAGGGTTGAAGAGCTTGAGAAGGAGCTGACTAGTACCAGGTTGATCGGGCTAGAAGTGGTTGAATCCTATGTCTCCGTCGTCCGGGCCTTTGGAGGTGCGGTGACTCCGGTTAACCCTGAGGCTTCTACCTCCAGTGTATTTTCCTGGATCAAGGTGAACCTTGACAAACTTAGTGAGTTTATGACCGGAGTCTTCGATTTCAGTGCGAAGACCTCCGCCACCTATCTGCGCAAGCTTTTTCTGTCTAAGGACATCATTCAAATTGGAAACTTTGATTGTCTTATGCTAGAATGAATCAGTTTGTTAAGACCACTGTGCGTAGCTTCATGGAGAAGATCTGGTCCAAGTTTGGCTAGTCGGAGACCATTGCGATGGCCAATGTCACTCGTGAAACAGTATGTATGGTTAGCTTTTCGTGTCTTTTGTTGTGTGAGCTGTATTTGCGATTCCCTTGTCTTATTTTGTCTTTTTCAGCAATTGAAGTATGGCAAACGCAGCGGTCACGGGCCGACTTCTTCTGGCGGCACTTCTGCACGAACCCGGGGATCTGCCGACGTTGGCGCCTCCGCCCCCCAAGTTCTTCCTGCCAGCGCTGGGACTGATTCAATGGGGGAGGAAGCGGCAGCATCTCTGGGAGCTCGCGTGGGGCCTCAGGACTTGATCGCTGCTGAGGAGGTGTAGAAATTTGTCTTCATTTGTGGTTGTATATGTTTTGTCTTTTGCTGACCTGGTGCCATTGTGCATATGTAAAGAACAATTTGAGTCTCTTGGTTTTGAAAAATATTAATGGCCGAATCATCCTGCGCAGGTCTGTAGTTTGGGGCCTGTGCAGGAGGTCAAGCCTATTACCTTTATGCACAATGATGTTTACGTTAGCGGCGAGCTGTGGACTTATTGGAAGTTGGTGTTTCCTAGGCTCTCGGTGGACGACATGTTTGATTTCGTTCTTAGCGACTTGGATGATGCACGCCCTAGCTTTATTCATTCTCTTGCATGGCGTGGTCCATCTAAACCTTTGTAATTATCTTTGTTTGCGTGGAGGCTGAGTGTTGTGATGGTCATGTCATTTGCGAGGTTGTTTATTTCGACCTCCGCTGTGCTGCGGAGGCTTGCTTTAATTAGTCGGAGGCCTTCGTGCCCTATTGCAGGTGTTATCTCCGAAGGTGATTTCTATTTTCCTCCTCGAAGGTTGTAACCACTTTGAAACACATTTGTGTATTAATAATTTTATTGTTATCATACGGCGGATATTACAACCGTTGTTTCTTTTCGAGTAGTGCTGGTGTTGATTTTGCCGTGTTCGACTTTGTGGTCTTTAGCTATTAGCGGAGACGGGGGGACATTACAAGTTCTTACGCGGTATCCCCCTTGTCTTTGTTCAGACGATGATCCTGACTGGCTTGCTCTGTTGCCTCACTTCTTTGGCATTGTCCCGGAGATCACGGTTGTTTCCGGAATGTTTCTTTTGCCAATCTCATTATGAATTCTTGCGCGGTATCTCGTTATTTTTGGTCGTTCGTATGCAGATGTCTGTCTCCATATCCCTTAAGTGGAGTTGGTTGTGGTTGGCCCTTTCCTTATGCTCATGCGTGTAGACGTTGAGCTCTACTTCTTTTATAGTACCCCTTGTGTACTTTGCGTATCCTTGGTATTTATTTGTTTAGCACCATCGCTTGCAGAGGCTAGTTAACATAGGTAATAGTTTGGTACTTGTTTCCTTTAATGATAGGTAGCTATAGCTGGTTTAATGCTGCTTTGGAGGTTCTTATAAAAGGATCTATTCCCCCTTGATCATTTGGGCTGCTTTGTTGTGTATATTATACTGATGGTGCTTACTGGGTACTTTTTTGTGTTGGTACTGTGTAAGGACTTGTAATGGAATAGCCTTGGAGACAGCGGCTGGCTGTGTTCTTATTTAGCATTGCTGATGTAAGGATTTTGGATGCGGCGGTTGCTTGCGAATGGAAGGTGCAAAGTGGTGTGCTGACAGATGGTTGTAGGGTTTGCTACGTGCAAGCTGGCGTTGAAGGCTCACCTCCTTCTCTTCGTACCGACCGGCTGCTGGGCTTGATTCAACTAGTTGTGTTTACCTCTGGACCACTTTCATGTCTTGTGGTAGTAGGTTAACTGGGTGGAGTGACTAGATGCCTCGACCCAGAGGTTGTGCATTTTGGTCTAGCAGTGCATTTTGCACATTGTTTCTGTTATGAGCAAGGCGCAATGTGCCCTGACTATTGTAAGCATAAAGTCGAATAAATAAACTTGTTTTACGTATTGCCTCCATTTCGGAATGTGAAGTATCTATTTCTTGTGATTGTATTGCTTTTGGAAGGTGTATGACGCGGAGGTTGCTCGATTTTGCGAACTTGTACCTACGTGAGTGTTATCTCCACTTGTCTTAATATTGCAATCCGGAGGTTGTTTTTGGTGATTGTAATGTTACTCATAGCTTATGGTTGCGATTGCTTGCCTCGATGCCTGAGTTGCCAGGGCTTTTTCGAGGTCTTTTGGCATTTCGCGGAGGCTAGTTCATGATTTCTTATTCGTCTGCAACCTGTGGTTGCTGTTGCCTGCCTCGATGCCTGATAGGACAGGGCTTTTTTGAGGGCTTTTGGCATTTAGCGGAGGCTAGTCCATGCATTCTCATTCGTCCACAACCTATGGTTGCTGTTGCCTGCCTCGATGCCTGATAGGATAGGGCTTTTTCGAGGGCTTTTTAACATTTAGCGCAGGCTAGTTCATGCCTTCTCATTCATCCACAACCTCTAGTTGCTGTTGCCTGCCTTGATGCCTAATAGGACAGGGCTTTTTTGAGGGCTTTTGGCATTTAGCGGAGGCTGTTTCAGAGGTTGCTTCTTGCCATCTCATTTTTCTTAATGGTGGCATGAAGTAACCTCATGCATCATGAACAGTTGTTGAATATTGGAGCCGCGGTGCTGGCTGCTTTTGACTATCCTAGGTATCACTTTTCGGGGTCCTCTTTATACATTCAGAGGTTAATTACATACGGTCTTGCCTCATTAAAAACCTCACCTCCAATTTGGAGCCCGTTTTGTGAGGAAAAGAGTGCAAGCCATTTTTGCAGGAAAAGTAAATTATGGGAATTTGAATCTAGGGACCGCCGCTTATAATTCTGCGTAGTCCTTACATTCTATGTATAGTATTTCCGGAGGCTATCAATGTTCTAGGAGTGAGTTGATGTTCTTCCTTCTGTATCTTGCAGATAGAATGATCCTCTCCTTCCTGCTTGCTTGGCTATGAACGGTCCTTCCCATTTTGACTGTAGCTTTCCTACATTTTGAGCGTTTGGCCTCCGCCTCATTACCCAGTCGCTGTTTCTGATGGCCTTAGTGACTACTTTTCCTTCCTCCATTTTCTGGTTTGGTCTTGGTATTTCTTGAAGTTGTCAATTGCCTCTAACCTGTATGCTTCAGTCATCTCCTTGGTGTATTCTTCATTTTTTGCGAGGTTTTGTTTTATCGTGCGGAGGCTCTGGTATTTGATCTCCTCTGGCATCATTGCTTCTTCTCCATATAGTAACTTGAATGGAGTGAACCCGGTGGCTCTTGATTTGTTTGTGTTGTGAGACCATACAACCTTCAGCAGCTCTTCTACCCATTTGCCCTTTTTGTGGTCTAGCAATGTTTTGGAGATTGCTGAGAATATGATTGTATTTGACCTTTTCCACTGCTTCATTACTCTCTAGGTGGTAGACTGAAGCGAAGGCTACTTGTGTGTCGATGCTGTTGCAGAATTCTTTGAATTTGTCTGAATTGAATTGCTTCCCGATCTCAACTGTGAGTGTCCTTGGAACCCCAAATCTACAAATTATGTTTTGCCAGAAGAATTTTTTGACTATTTTGGAGGTGATTGTCACGAGCAGTTTAGCTTCTATCCATCTTGTGAAGTATTCTACTGCTACCACTACATATTTGCTTTCGCCCTGAGCCAGAGGTAATGGGCCTACAAGATCCATCCCCCATCGCTGAAGTGGCCAGATCGGAGGTATTAGCTGTGTTTGTGCTCCCAGAGATGCTTGATATGGTGCAAAACTCTGGCATGCTTTGCAAGTTCTTACTATGTGCAATGCGTCCTTGATATGTGTTGGCCAGTAGAACCCTTGCTTGATTGCCTTCGCTGAAAGTGCTCTGGGGCCAATGTGTGCTCCACATATTCCTGAGTGGATATCTTGTAAGAGGTCTCTGCCTTCTGATTGTGTGATGCACTTGAGCAACGATTGGACTATTCCTTTCTTGTATAGAACTCCGTCTATTATCGTGTAATTCCTTGCCCGTATGGCCAGCCTTGATGCAACTGATTCATTTGATGTGTCATGGACTCCATTGATATAATCCATTATAGATTTTCTCTAATCCTCCGTGTTTACTAGGAGAACCTCCGCAAATGCCTTTGTTGTTTTTGCGGTAGCTGGTAGTGTCAATTCTAGGTAGAATGTTCCTTCAGGTACCTTCGTTTGATTTGCTGCTACTTTGGCTAACTCGTCTGCCTCTGAGTTGTCCCCCCTTGGGATGTGCTTTAGGGTAAAGCCTTGGAATCTTTTTTCCAGCCAATTCTGGGTTCCTTGTGACATAGTCTTTCTCGACTTGTCCTGTTACTATCTTCGAATCTGGTCTAACCATGATGTATTTGGCACCAAGTGCCTTGACCTTGCTGAGCCCCAGTATCACTGCTTTGTACTCGGCTATGTTGTTGGTTGCTTTGAAGTAGAGTCTTGCTACGTATTTTGTTTTGATGCCCGATGGTGATATTAATACCACGGAGGCTCCTGCACCTTGGATGCCCCATGCGCCATCTGTGTATAGTGTCCATATTGAGGCCTCCACTCTGTCTTCTGCGTGCTACGAAGATGTCCATTCTGCCAAAAAATCTGCTAGCACTTGCGACTTGACTGCTGTTCTTGAGATGAAATTGATGCTAAACTGGGATATTTCTGTTGCCCATTTACCGATTCTGCCTGATGCTTCCTTGTTTCCTAGGATATCGACTAGCGGTTGTGCTGTTGGCATCAGGATTTCATGCTCTTAAAAATAGTGTTTGAGCTTCCTTGATGTTGTTACTACTGCATATGCTATTTTTTTGACCTTCGAATAATTCAGTTTTGCTCCTTGCAGCACTTCTGATACATAGTACACTAGGTGTTGTACGCTTTTGTTGTCAACTTCCTTTTCTTGAACTAACACTGTGCCAATCGCTCCTGTGGAGGCCGCAACATATAGTAGCAAGGTTGCCTCCGCGTCTGGGGCTATAACCATGAGGTCTTTTGTGATGTAGTTTTTGAGCTGCTGGAATGCCTCCGACTGCTCTGTGCCCCATTCAAATTTGTTCGAGGCCTTGAGTGCTTTAAAGAATGGTAGACTTCGTTCTGCTGATTTTGAGATGAATCTGTTGAGCGCTGCTATTCTGCCTGTTAGTCGCTGTACTTCTTTCTTGTTTTCTGGTTCTCTCATCGTTAATACTGCTTTTGTTTTGTCTGGGTTTGCTCTTAGCCCTTCTGGACCAACAATGTACCCGAGCATCATTCCCCTGCTTACTCTGAAGATGCACTTTTCTGGGTTTAGTTTTAATCCTGCTTCTCTGAGACTAGCGAAAGTTTCCTAGAGGTCATCCAAATGATTTTCAGTCTGCTTGCTGACTACTGCTAGATTATCCACATAGGCTATAATGTTTCTCCGGAGTTGAGCTTGCAATACAGTTTGGATCATTCTTGAGAACATTGATCCTACATTTTTTAGACCCTCCGGCATTCTAACAAAACAGTAGGTGCCGATGGGGGTTGTGAAGCTTGTTTTCTCTTCGTCTTCCTTTCTTAGCCATATCTGGTGGTATCCTAAGAAACAATCTAACAGAGAGAAGCGCTTGCATCCTGCTGCCTTGTCAACTGATGCATCTATCTTGGGTAATGGGAAAGGATCTTTTTTGCAGGCCTTATTAAGGTTTGTGAAGTCTATGCACATTCTCATTTTGCCATTCTTTTTTGGCACTAAGACAACATTTGCTAGCCAATCTGAGTACTTGACTTCTCTAATGACCTTGGCATCTAATGATCTTTGCACCTCCGCCTTCGCCGCAATTATGTGTTCATCGGACATCTTCCTTTGTTTTCGCTTCTTAGGTCGGACATTTGGGTTGAGGTCGAGGGTGTGTTCAATCACATGCTGATCGATTCCTTGCAGATCTGATGCTGACCATGCAAACACGTCCTTGTTTTTTGCTAGTAGCTCTAACAAATCTTGTCTTTCTACCTCTAATAGATTGGCACCTATGGTAAGTTTCCTGTTAGATACTGCTTCTTCCAATGGTAATGTTATTGTATCCTCTTGATCTTCCATGTTGGTTTTTCCCGGAGGCATGTCTGGAGGCTCTTGTGCTTCTACAGTATTGATGTTTCTATGTGCTTTGTAGATTGCTCTCTCTATGTTTCTTGCTTCTTTTTGACTGCCCCGC
Source organism: Bothriochloa decipiens (assembly GCA_023333625.1). NCBI lineage: Eukaryota > Viridiplantae > Streptophyta > Magnoliopsida > Poales > Poaceae > Bothriochloa > Bothriochloa decipiens. Next base: position 61,864,230 of record CM041633.1, on the reverse strand, counting down.
ATTGTGATGATTCCATGCAATGCTGGCATCTTCGTGCAGAGGTAGCCCATGTGTATTGTGACATTGAATTTGTTTGCGAATCCTCTTCCCAGTATAGCATTGTACTGGTAGTAGATGTTGACCACGTCAAAGGTGGTGTACTATGTTCTTGCACAGTTTCCATCTTTGAATGATACAGGCAGTGATATCTTGCCTAGTGCATTGATCTTTTTCCACCGAATCCAATTAGTGGGGTGTCCGGTGGTTGCAGCTGGCTTCTGCTTAGCTTCATTTGGTCAAACACATTGGCAAAGATGATATCTGCAGAACTCCGGGAGTCAACAAGTATCCTACTTACCTCCCAGGCTGCTATATTTTCCTTTATAACCATGGCATCTGCATGCAGATAGCTTTTAACTTGGAGGTCTTGTTCTGTAAATTCTATTAGCATCTTAGACCATTCTATTGATCTGTAGGCGCCCTGAACTGCCACATTGTTTACCAACACGAGGTGGTCCTTTTGTTTTTTGGTTTTGAACTCTAATGCTGAGCCTCCAGCTATAAGTAGTATCATGCCAATGGTTGCTAGCGCTGAATGCGGGTTTAGCTGGTTCTCTGCCGGAGGCTCTGCCTTTGTAGTTGCTATTGTGGTTAAAGCATATTGCGAAAGTGCTGGTAAGGCCTCATACTACCTCTGTTGTGCTGCCGAAGGCGTCTGCATATGTGTTGATTTAATGAGTGCTATGTGCGGAGGTCTTGGGTCGATATAAGTTAGACTGTTTTCTGCTTTGTTTGGGTGGTAAGCCTGGTTCTAGGCTGTTTGCTGATAAACTTGTCTCCAGGCTGGCAATGATGTCGGATAGTACTGTTGAGCCAGGTTGTGCTGCGACAGTGGTGCTGGACCGTATCCTAGAAAACTTGGGTTGTATTGCTGATGGAGTTGTGAACCGTGAGTATGATTTACTTCTCTGCTACCTTGCTGCTGGGGCTATAGTTGTGATTGTTTACTTTTCATTCTGTCAAGTGTTTCTTGGGCCTCCGGGCAATCTCGTGTGATGTGCCCTTTGTCCTTGCCGTGGAAGAGGCAGTATTGCTTTCTTGGTTTCTAGTTCCTGTTCCAATTCTTGTACTTGTTTTTGTTGTGGCCGTGTCCTCCTTGATTTCTCTGCTCGTAATTGGATTCTTTTTTGTCCTGAGCATTCGGAGGATGGCCACTTTGCAAATTGAAGACCTGCTTCTGGTGGTTTTGGTATTGCTGCCTTTGCTGGTTCCTGCTGTCTCTTCTACTGCCGCTGTTTGAGTACTGCTTGCTTTGACCGTCTGCTTCCTCCAATCTTTTACGGAGGTCATTGTCAGGCCTGCAGTATTTTTCGAACTCCTCATGCAGCTGAGCCATTGTGGCTGGCTTCTTTCTTGCTAAGTGACTGGTGAATGGGACGATCCTGAGTTCTTTGATTGCTGCTTCTATGGCCACTCCATCAGGGACATCTGGTGCCTTAGCGCGGAGGTGTAGGAATTTCTGATAATAGTCTCCGAGGGGCTCGCCCTTGAGGTGCTTGTTGCTGAACAGTTCTAATGATGTTAGAGACTCGCTTGTGTAAGCTTTAAAGTTTGCCAGTATCTGGTCTCGTAGGTTCTCCCATGAATATACCATGCTTGGTTTCAACATTGAGTACCATGCTAGTGCATCTCCTTCTGCTGCAATCACGAATGACTTGGCCATTACATGATCATTGCCTCCAGCGGAGGCTACTGTAGCTTCGAAACTCATTATAAACTGTCTCGAATCTAAATTGCTGTTGAACCTCGGCAGGGACACAGGCTTGTAACTTGGAGGCCATGGTGAGCTTTGCAGGCCTTCGGATAATGGTAATTTTGGGTCAAAGACTCTTGATGGTGTGGGTAGGCTTGGAACTATGGTGTGTGTAGCCTACGCGTTCATAGCTGGGGGATGACTTGCCATGACTGGTTGAGTGACCTCCGCTGGACCTGCTGCCGGAGGTTGCATGCTCTGTATTTCTGCTTACAGAATGGCCATTTGTTGCCTTATCTCGTCCGCTTGACGCGATGAATGTATTGTTCTTTCGGTAGCGGCTTGCTGTGCCCTTAACCTGTCTCTTTCGGCTTCCATGCGGCACATTTCATCTCTCAGCTTGTTTATTTCATCTTCTTGGTTCTGGTCAGGCTGGGGTTGTTTTGTGGGATTCCCCCCTGCGGCATTGTTCTCATTGTCACCTCCGCCTACCGGTGCGGAGGCGTAGGTGCTTCGGGCATTTCTTCTTGGCCTCTCACGAGGAGAGGGTTCCTGTACCTCCGCCTCAGCGGCGGTACATCTCCTCGTGGTGGTCTTTTTTCTAGGTGGCATGTGCGGGTTTTATCTCCGGCCAGGCACAAGCGGTGAGCGCCAACTGTTGGGATAGGGTCCCAGCAAGTTAGAGTGAAGATGAAACAGATGACCTAGACGATTCTTCTCTCTGTGTATTAAATATGAAAATTACAATGTGGGCCCGACAGTAAGTAGTGCTACAACTACCAGGGGTCCTCCCCTTATTACACAGGGGGCCTGGCCTTAAATAGTGGCTCCCCAACCCAATGCTGAAAGTGCAAGCATACCCCAAAGGGAGTTTTCAAACCCTAGACACTGACTCTACTACACGTGGGTCCCTTTGGGGCAGGCTAGGCCACCATTTCCTATCCACGGCCGCGGGCCGTGGCCCATCACCACTCGCAAGAGGCCTATCAAGCCCACCAACTGTCCTCATGCTTTCCAGCTGGCTTCGGCACACTGCCCGGGTAGAAGCAGCCTCAGGTTATCGCCTCCTCCACGCAGAGCCTCCGGACCCGATGAAGCTGTGTCGACTAGCCTCCGCTCGGCGGCGGTGACCATCGCCGAGCCTCCTCCGCTGACCGGTCTGAAGCCTTCGCCGGAGGCTTCCCGGCGGAGATCTAACCTCCGCCTGAGTGACGGTAGCCTCTGCCCGACCTCCGCTGTCGACCGGTTCCACGCCTTTCCCGGAGACCTCCGCCCGGAGATCCGGCCTCCGACGGCGACTCCAAAACCTGCAAACATGGCCCAGGTTGAACACGGTCAGAACTGTTAGCTAGACAGAAATCGGAGGTAACAAGTTCCTCCGGTCCTGGGGCGCATCCCCAACACAATGCATTATGTTTCATTAAGTATTCAATTAGACATAGAACACTATAAATTCCACAGCAATACGTGGGTGCTATCTAGTTGTTTTTAAGACATGAGCGGCAATTTGGCATATAAATCCGTAGTCATGATAATGTGTTTTTTTTTTAGCAAAGTTAGAAGTAGTTCTTAAGATCGACATCTTATCATCTCAACTGTGATGAACTTGAAAAAAATAATAAAAGCTTATTTAGTGTACCACAGCCTAGATTTAGCATTGCCTGGTAGGTCGTTATAAGGCATTTCAACGACCTACGGTCAGTCATTATAAATCTAAATGACACTTATATTTGCCTTTGATACTAGGGACATTATAAACTTTTATCGTATGACTGACTTTTGACGACAGACCGTCGGACGCTATGCAGTAGATATAACGGCCAACTGTCTGGCGCTTATTATAAAGTGGTGCATCACACTTGTTCGATTGTTCTTGTTTGATCAAGTCAGGTTGCCAAGGTAATCATTGTTACATAACAGTTATATCATGAAAAGTGGTGCCACTTAGAAGGGTGTGCTTATTTCGAATAATTATCGCAAGATGACAATTAATATTTGAAAAATAAGGTTAAACGGAATTCGCAAACTAGGAGTATGATAGAGTACCTTATAGACAGTAGCAAAGGCACCTATCCCAATGATGTTTGCTTGTGAAAAGTCCTCCGTAGCGGTCTCCAGCTCAGAAAAACTGAAGTTTATTAATCCTGTAGTAACAATAGCATATAGGCATCACTATAGTGACAACAGTAATAGTCCATTATAGATCACTATATATATTTTTATTCTAAATTAAACTTGTATAACCTTGATCAAGTTTATAGGAAATGGACTGACATATTGATTTGAACTCGTGAATGTTAACTTGGTGAACTTTAGAGAAGTTTGACCTAAAGAAAAAGCTAGAATAAACTATGATTAAGAGTGGGTGTAGTATCTTTTAATTTAAATGAAACAAAGTAAATATTATTAGTAGAACTTGAAGGACAAAAGATGCGAACATTGATAGTTGCATGGAAGTAGAACTCTAATCAATACTAATGCAAGTATGCAACGATGGAAGGTGTTATATCCTTGCAAATAAAAAAATGCTCAGCTAAAAAAAGTAGAATGTAAGAGGTGATGCAATGTCATATTTTACCAGCTAGTAAGGAGGGAAAGAGCACCATGCTTCCTGATGCTACATTATTCTTCTCACATATCGCTTTGGAACTGACACCCAATCAGATGATTTTTCATAAGAGTAAATAAAAGACTTCAAAATTGGAATTCACGAAGGTTTGATGATGTGTATGGCGCTTATGTCAATTACCTCGTATGGTGAGTTGGCTGACTGCTATGTGAGGCTTGCGCCACTTCTGCATCCTGAAAGTACCAAATAACTGTACAGTGCATACGCTCAAACAATCATATATATACAGGATGCCAAATAGTTAGAAATATCACAACGTTTTGTAAGACTGCAACAAAAATGGTCTCTGAAACCAGGTATTTCTAAAAATACATTTGCAGGTAAAACTTGAAAAAAAAAAAGAGCTCTGTTCTTAGTGGTCCGATAGAGTGCAGCCGAGAAGATAGAGCTCAAAAAGAAACAAAGGGAAAGACCTCAAATAAAAAATAAAGCCCTCATCTGAAGGCTTCTGCTGGAGTTGCTCAGTACATTCACCATCCTATTTTCACACACAAAAAAGGGAACGCTAAAAGAGAGGTATATTATTGTCGTAAGTACCTGTGCCTGCGAGCGCAAAGGCCGTGAAGAAACGGCGCACCACATGCCTTGCCTGGCAGTCCATGACGATCTTAAGGGCGCGACCTAGGGCCACCTCGAGACTAATCAGCGCGCCCTCCATGGCCATTCTCTCCGTCTCCACAAGCCGTGCTATTATGGCACTGGCTATGGCCACGAGCTCCTCAATGTCGCGGCACTCCTCGTTGCGGCGAACAGTCACAACTGCCGCCTTTATGGCGAGCGCAAGTTTGACGATCTTCTCCACGCTGCCCAATGTAATATCGGCCATCTGGCTGTGTCCGGTATAATTTGCAGAGAGGAAAATGGTAAGTAAAAGCGGATCCCAGGTCCCAAGCACAACAGCACTAACAAGCAAAGATCCATTGACAAGTATCTATAGATCGTTTTGATTTTAAGTACAATAGCTTCAGCCACACCTAGATATACGATATGTCCACATATATAGTAAAACTTATGTATTTAGAAACATCAAAATAACCTATAGATTGGAACAGAGGGGAGCGACTGGTAACTGGAGTTCCTTTTAGTCTCTAAAGACCAAGATACGAGCCATGCATCCTCTTAATTAAAATGCAGAGGTGCCATCTGCTTCTTCCCGTCTAGTTTTTTTTTTTTTTTTTTGAACAGAGGGGAGTATAGCAGTCGAGAAAACTAAGAAAGAGTTGGGGAAGAAAGCTTTTGTTTTTCCTGTGTAGAAAAAAAAGGAAGTTGAGCTCCTGCTGTTTGCCAATTGCCATGAAGAAACAAGAATTTAAGGTACAAAGAGTCAAGAAACAAGCATGCACGCACCGATCTGATTAGTTGCTTCTCTGGGTAGTATTGGTTGCTCATCTATTCATCATTAGGGGAAGCTGATTTGGGATGGTAGATCTCCATCGTGGTTTGGGGGCGGTGTCATGCCTCGTCAGGACGGCGACTGAATAGACGGCGGTGGGAGCGCTGGCCGGCGCGCGGCCGGCTGTGCGCGGTGGTGGACAAGCGGCCGGTAAGGGAGGACCCTGCGTGGCTGCGGGAAGGGACTGCCGCCGGAAGAACTGCGGGAGGATGAAAGTGGTCGCTAACGCGCTGTATCTCCTATCGCTATCGGTACCAATATAACACTAGCCTTAATCCTAAAAAAGGAGACGAACTTCGCTAACGCGATGTATCAGGGGAAGACTTTGCAACTCCGCCCATGATAAGCAGTTCACACGTCCCGTCAAAAAAATCGCCAGACCGTTTCGCAAAAAGGAAAAAAAAAAACACCTGACCGATGGGTGCACATGGCAAGGGTGTATTTATGCATTATTTAGTGTTAGAGAATCTGGTAAGTTGTAGCAAACCGAGAATGACAGACAAGTCTTAGAAAACGATAGATGGCGGCTTTGAAGCAACCGCAGATGATTTAGTTTGAGACAATTATTGAATAATACCCATGAATTATGAAAGCTGACTTTTAAGGGGAGCTCCAGCATCGTGGTCCAACCAACACCAGACAAAAGCGACTTAAAAATTGAGTTCGATTACTGTAGTGTCAGTACCAATTTGTGAGATACGTGTACAATTAAAAAAATGGCTTTTGCGTGTCCTTTATTGCTGTAGCAACAAATATAGGCAAGTCCATGGGCCAGCTATATTATTAACTAGATCAATGCTTGTGCGTTGCAACGGCCGTAAAATTTTATTAGGTAATTGGTGTTATCTGAAAATTCTCAAGTCAAAATCAAGATATAAATTGTTTAAATCCATATGTTGTTAACTGAAATTTCATGAGATTATTGGTGTTATCTGAAAATACTCAAGTCAAAATCAAGTTATAAATAATCAGATCTAACAAATAATTATCCTAAATCTCGCATGTTGCTAACCAACCTTTATTTCATTGTGTTCACACATAATCGCATATTGGCTTCTTGTTTTTTCAGAGTGACACGTTGATCAAAGAATGGTTCAACAGCAAAAAGTTGCAGGGATCCAAGCACACATGAGTCATCAACAAAATTACAGGGTTCAATAAGAAAAGTTCTATTGAGTTGTTGAAAAAAAAAGAAAAAAGAAGGAAGTACTTGATTCAACAACAAAATTATAGGGATCAAAGCATATGATTTGCTAAAATATCTTATCAGGAAGGTGGACATCTACTTGAGAAATGTATATGTAACCTCGCAGTACAATCTTGGAAAAATAATAGCCTGAAGGATAATAATAGCCTGCAACTTTGCAAATGATCTGCTTTGCAACATTGAAGAATAATAATAGCCTCCCTGCCACCTAGAGCCTGAAGCAGGATAAAATTGGACAACGATACCCGGCTGTTCTTATTAGGTGGGAATTATTATCCTTCAGGCTATTTCTGTTGTTCCCTGCTTCAGGCTATTATTATCCTGCAAGCCGGGTAGTGCAATTTTTCCAAAAGGTGGACATGTATTTTCTAGTATCTGTCAGTAGTCATTTTGCTCCATCTATTTTCAGATCAACATAAACTGCCAGTGGTGGATTTAGTTTTGCAAATGATATATATTGGACCATATAAAGTACACATTTCGCCGGTGTTGACTATTAGTTAAATTTTGACAATCCCAAAATTCCTATGATCTTATATGAATTGCTTGATGGTCTCGCAGAACAGGAGATTCACGTACCATACTTTCTTTGGGGAGTTTTTATAAGACAGTGTCACTACTGAGGCTTGCACTTCCAGTATCTTGCTGAATGGTCTATGCAGGATGGAAAGGTTGCAGAGGAAGAATAGGTGTTGCAAGGATGGGTCGCAGAGATCAGAGAAACGCCTTAGCGGAGCACTACTGCTAATGCATACAAGCATCTCATCAATGCAGTGCAACCCAGGCTTGCCCACGGCCACGACTGCTACAGCATGACGCTGGGATGCGGATGTCGGCGCTTCCATGGGGACTCGCGCTCCGCACGGGCTGCCGCGTTATTCATGGCGCCAGTGGTGGGATGGCAGCGGAAGGCACGACGTACAGGTTGTAGCCGCCTGATCTGCCCCTCCCGCTCGACCCCGCCTCACGGAGCTCGAGCAGCATGCCGGTCACGGTCACCGGCTCGTACCCCGCTCGATCCTCAAGGCTCCTGCGGTGTCAGGCTAGGATGTCGAGGTCCGACCGTGGCTCCTGTGGCGTGGGGGCAGGGATGCGGAGGCCTGAGGCAGTGCCGCGACATAGACCCATCGCATTGACCGCCATGCTGATCATGGCGTCGACGGCGTGGTGGCGGAGGCGTGCGCGTTGCGGTGGCGGCCTGAGACTTCGAGAGGCAATTGTACAAGCGAGCAGCGTCAGGGTGTTGGTGTGGCCCCACCTATTGGCACCGGTTGAAGGAGTCAGGTGGGTTTGGTGCTGCCGGTAGACCTGGACATTTACTGTTTTTTATGGTAGAGATTGCTCTTGTGCGGTTGCAACAACCAATTTTAGGTCTAAGGGCGTCCACAGCGGTTGCTGCAAATCGCCTGCCTACAAGGATGTAAAATATAATAAACAAAGGAAGACAGTCCAGAAAAAGCCTAAGCCGCACAAACACATCATTTATCGGGAGGCGAGCGAGACTAGCGACGAGATAGTCGCTGGCTCGAATATTTTTGCATCTTCTCTTTCCTCCACGTATGATACATGCTGACTTGTGCACATAAAAAACTAGCTCACTCACCCTGGCTGGTTGGGGACGGCCTAACAAGTGAAGTTCAATGACGGTAGTGTCTATGTTCGATTCTAGCTGCCCACGGTTTTATTGGGGCTGCTCTAGGTGTGTGTTTGGATAGTGGGGAGGACTAAGTCAGAGTGGGTTTGACTCAGTTTATGAGGCGTTTGGTTTGGGGTTCGGTCAAAGTGGGTCGGACCCAGAAGAGTATATTCACAAAATATGCGGGTTCAATCGATTCCTCCAAATCAAAGGCGTTTGGTTTGGGGTTCGGTCAAAGTGGGTCGGACCCAGAAGAGTATATTCACAAAATATGCGGGTTCAATCGATTCCTCCAAATCAAAGGGACAGAGCCAATCCAGTTGACGCCATCCACGCAGGTGTCGAGCGAGCTCAGGGAGGGGCGCATGCCGTCGGGGCCGTGGCTTGGCTGTCGATGGCGCAGCGCGCCGGTGCTCCTCCTCCGGTGCAGGGGCTCGGCCGCCGGTGGTGCTCGTCTGGGCGGCGGCTCAGCCACTGGTGGTGCATCGCGCCAGCACTCCTTCGTCGGCTCGAGTGCTAGTGGGGAGGCGCTCCTCATCGGGGCTGCAGTTCGGTCGGAGATACGGGCGCGGTGTTCCTCGTCGGGGCCAGGGGCGCGAGCAGAGGGCGACGGGGGCGGTGCAGGACGGCGCGGGGCGGCATGCATAAGATGGTCGCCGAGGCGGGCCAAGGGGGTGGGGCGGGTAGTGGTGGCCATGGCTGTGCACGAGCTCCCCGGCTGGGTCGTGTTGTGGAATAATGGGGAGAAGGAAAATAAAGAAGACGACAACTGGACCCCACTAGTTGATGGTGTTAACTGTGTCAAAGGTGGCATCCATTTCATCCCTATCAACAATCAAACAAGAAAACTGGGTTTAACCCTTCGGATGAATCTGGTAAGTTGTACCATATGAAGAATGACATAGACAAGTCTCTTAGAAAATGATACTGTTGATGTCGCGTCAGCGTTGAAGCAACCGCAGAAGGTTTAGTTTGTGTCAATTATTGGATACCCGTGAAATATGAAAGCTGTCTTTTAAGGGCAGCTGCAGCGTCGTGGTCCAACCAACACGAGACAAAAAGCGAACTAAAAATTGAGTTCGATTGCTCCAGAGTATCGATATATTTGTGACATCGGTGTACAATTAACAAAATGGCTTTTGCATATGTCCTTTATTGGTGTGGCAACAAACAGAGGCAAGTCTATGGGTTAGCTATATAAGATCGTTTTTTAGCTATTGGGCTTCCATTTCCTACGAAACAAAAGAAGATTTAGTTACCATTGAAATAAACTTTTTTGTATCTTCATCTATAGATCCTTTACTCATATTTATTCAATAGGAATACTTATCCGAATACTTCATCCAATGCAAAATTTTGCTTCGCGACTACGTACTCATAATCGAATTTGTATTTTACATGCAAATTCAATTAGTCTTTGGATACGGATACTAATCGCGAGAATGTATATTCTTCCTCAATATGCTATTGAGAGGAAAGGGATTAAACCCTTTATAAGAACTAAAGTTTTTATCAGAATATGAATATAAAAAAAACTTATGGATGCCTTAACTATATCATTTTAAATTCAGTTATTAATAGAACGAATCACACTTTTACCACTAAACTATACCCGCTACATGTAGATTATGATACCAATGCTACTCTTTGTCAAGGACAGTCATTCGAGAAGGAGGCTAAAACCAAAGTTCCATTAAAGAGCGTTTCCATGTGTTAGAACCTCCTCAGTCTTTCATAGAAATATAGAAAGTGGGGCAGCAGTAGGGTTTAGGTAAAAAAATAAACATGGTAAGTTAGGTAATTGCTCTCGTGCTGCATGTCTACAATAGCCAATTTTAGCTCTGACAAGTGAAGTTCGATGACCGTAGTGTCTACCGTTTTGTTGACACCGTTTTTTGACACGTGTCAATATGGGCCGAAAACTGTGCCGATCGGCAAGGGAGTGGTTATTCTCCAGCATTGCTTCTGAGTTGCCGATGGGTGATTGCCGATAAAGGACGTGTTGATCTCGTATATTGCCGATGAAGCCAGAGGGCTGTTGCCGATGGAGAGAGAGGCATGGTTGCCGATGGAGAGAGAGGCATGGTTGCCGATGGAAAGCAGAGCTGAAGGACGTGGAAAGCAGATCTGAGTCATTATTGATGGGTTTTGCCGATGGAATCTACAGAGATGAGGAGCGTGCCGATAGAGGTTTCATCGTAAAGCAATGGATAAGGAAACTGGCAATATTTACGCCATTATTTTAATAGTTTATTTTTGAGTCTGACCTTGGTACGAGTCGTTATTTTTTTATTCCTTAGAGATAACACTTGTTTAGGTAATACTTTGTCATATCTGTTTAGGACTCATAGTACCAGGGTATAAATATGTACCGAGAGACAATGTAAATATACACAATCAAATACAACAAATCTATTACTTTTATCTACTTTTCAAGCAATTTACTTTTCGACGACTTTGTCACCAGTATCTTTTCCTTTTCAACGAGTTCTTTCAAGAATCGGCGGGCTGCATCAACTTGATCTCCGGTGACCTTGCAGGTTCGGCGTCTACCGAGCACGATTCAGGCTTTGACGTCCGGGCGTATCGCTGTCGTCTCGTCTAATCTGTTCAACAGTTATCGAATATCGTCTGAGCTTTGACGTCCGGGCGTATCGCTGTCGTCTCGTTCGAATCTTATTCAAATTTATCATCCTTGTCGATTAACAGGTCAAATCGACTGGCACGTCTTGATATCGAACCAGGATATTAGCCCGGTGTGTTTGCAGATCTAACGCCTTTTTGCATCAACACGTTTTTTTTTCTTTTAAGGCAAAACTATTGGGGAGATCCCCACAGCACTTTATTTTCGATTTATATAAAAAGGAAAGGAGTTACAAGAGTTACAAGAGATACTTACAACATTATTAACTAAAAGTATCTAATCAAGAACAGAAGGCTAATCTAAGATCATCCTTGAATCAAAGAGACTAGAGAAGACACTGATTTTTAAAATTCGTAAACCAAAGATCAACATGCACAGACCCATTGTTGAACACACGATCATTTTGAAGTTTCCAGATTTCCCTGGCTGCTATGACCACTGCTTCCATGAAGAAAGGAATGTTTTGCTATTGCTTTGCATGGGCCACCCTTGGATATAGACTCAGGTTATTGTTCCATTGCATCCTTATTTTCTCCCAACAATTTTTGGAGAAATCACATTCAAAAAATAAGTGCTCCAGGTCCTCATCGTCCCCTGTAGTGCAAAGAACGCAGGCCACATCTTAATCCTCATCAAATAAGTTTCTTCTTTTTAACATTGCCTTAGTATTGAGCCTATCCACCAGCACCAACCAGACGAAATACTTTACTCTTGGTATGCATTTTGATTTCCAAAGCCATGCGAAGATGGGGTGCGCTGGTATATTTTGGAACGCCAGCTTGTATAATTTCTTTGATGTGTATTTGGTGCTTCTCCACTGATATGACCATGTGTCTTTGGCTTGGAGATCGAAGAACTGAGTCTGCAAAACATTACTGAGGGTCTGCATTTCATCATTGCATCTTGAGATAGAGGCAGCACGAAAAGGCTATCTAGATCTTGAGCAGTTATCACCCGATTGACGCTAATGCCTGGGTTTCGGGCAAAGGAGTAAAGTCTGGGAAAGCTTCATGCTCGTGCCAGAATGTCATCAGCCCATAAATCTTCCCAGAAAGTAACTGAGCTGCCATCTCCAATCGTACATCGCGCTACGCCTCTAAAGATGGTGCTTAGCCTCTAAAGTAACTGATCCAATCCACCAGAAGGATCCTACTTCTCTGGTGGCATGTGGAACTATCCCGTCATAGTATTTGTTCCAAACCAGATCCACCCATGGCACATCGGCTTTGTTGTAGAACTTTTCCAAGTGTTTAAGAAGCAGTGCGTCATTCTGGACATTCAGGTTGATTACATTTAGTCCCCCCTTCATCGGCCATGCTGCCAGGTTCCCTCCCTTTTTGCTCCTGTCAGGTCCCCTCCATAAACATTGCTTTTGAGCCAGTGTCTACCGTTCGATTCTAGCTGCGCACGATTTGATTCAGTGACTACACTGGAACTGCTCTGAAAGCATTGCTAAAAGGCTGGAGATTTATAGCTGAATTGGCAAGTTCTTTGTATCCATAGCTTGTAAAACATGAACTGCTTTATAGAGCAAAATTATCGTAATGCCCTCAGTCCTTTTTTGAGCATAGTGGAGAGAGAAATAGTGAGGTGCAGATTTGTCTTTTGATGTCTAAAAGCTGAAAAGAAGCAACAAGCGCCAGCATCATAGATTATGGAATTTGGAGTCCTCTTGATTGTAAAAGCTGGACAAAAAGCGATTGCTGCTGGCACTCTGACAGATTCTAAAAGTTACCTGCTAGTATAATCCAATAGAATCCAAACAGGCTTCTCTGTGATGTATTAATGCTTAGGTGATCTGCAACTAGGAGAAATTTGCTATTATATTACTCGAAAGAAGTGGCTTCGTAAAAATAGGACTTCTAACATTGGTTTCGTTAAAATATGACTCTAATCGTTGATACTTCGGAATACATATAATTTTGATTTTTTTAATCTTTTTTATCATCTAAATACGTGTATTTGTTTCAAAGTGACCCTTTTACCCTTCGGCCTTATCACCGTGATGGTTGCCTGGTTTAGAAAAAAAAAGCGTTGTTTGCTGGCCACTGCCCTGAATACGTCAGCCACGATTGCAGCTGCTTGCTTCTTCCATTAAAGTAAAAATTCTCGTCGTTGGCTGGCTGGTCCGCGCTGCCTTGGCTTGGCTGTTTGGCCGTGGCCGCCATTGTACAGTTAAGAACAAATTGATTCATACACAACTATACAGTTAATAAATAACAAGAATTTTGCACAAACGAGTTCATCTCATAAAACCATATTTGTAGCACAAACAAGTTCATTTCAAAAGACCAAAATAATGTTCCAAACGAGATCAAAATCATATGAAATAAATCATGAGTTTACATCTCATCACAATCGAAACGCTCCATCATCCAATGTTCAGCTTTCTCTTTGGAGTCATCTTTTTTGGTGGCACCGGGGTAGGCATCCTCATGGGGCTAGCGTTGTTAGGTTGTGAAGATATGCCCTCTCCTAATAATGTCGCTAGAATGCTGCACATAAATACGATCGGTAATTAGATGTATAAAACTATTATTGTGTGTACAATAAATGTGTATATTCCATACCTTCTAGTGACCCTTCCTAAACTATCCCGTAGGATTTCTTCCCTAGTTGGCCTCCGTGGGGTGCTAGGTTCTGCTGGCCTTTCTTTTGTAACATTCTTCCTAGGTTACCTACGCTTCCTACAAGTGATGAAATAAATGAATATTGACAATTTTCATTCAAGTTCCTTGATAAAGAAAAACAACAATTACCCTTTTTTTGCGGTCCCATTGAGTGGGCACTTGGCACTAGCTTGCCTGTGACCTTTTAGTCCACATCTTTTGCAAGTCATAGGTCCACGGATCATCTTCTGTCCCTTTGCATTTGTTGGAGCAGTATCATTGTCACATTTCTTCTCACCTTCACCCTCTTTGGTATATTTACCTTTCTTCCTATGTCCACCTTCCTCCCATCCTTTAATTCTTAGTTTCCTCTGTCTTCCAACGTGTAATTTAGCCAGAGGTGCACCAACTAAGAATGGTAGGTCTACTTGTAGCCATTGTGTTTTATCTATCATTGGTTCAATTTCTCTACCACAAGTAGCCCTGAATCTATTCACAAAGTAGTACTCATGCACGAATTGTTCTAGATTCACTCCCCTTTCGCGGGTGACATAGGCCAGTACATGTTGACATGGCTTACCTGTGTGCTGCCATTCAAGACAAGTGCATGTTCTCTGGTGCAACTTGATAATATGCCTCACAAAAACGACGCCGCTATGGTCCCACACCTCTGCACTCCAGTTAGAACATGGTACAATCTTCAAGTGTCCCAAACCTCTAGTGTTTGCCCTTAGCTGAACCATAATAGCTGGGAGTATCCTGCCTTCAGGTAGCCTATATGCAATAATTCTTCTCTTGTTCCACAGTACCATGATCATTTCTCGGATCTTATCAGCAAGGCCAGCAACCAGTATGTCCTTATGGTCTCTAATCCAGTTATTAAATGACTCAGCAATGTTACTAGTTATGTAGTCATATTTAATTTTTCGATTGAAACCACACCTATACCATAACAGCTTATGATTGGCATGAAACCATTGCACTGATGCAGCTGATTCAATTACCATTTTTGCTAATCTATAAGCCCGTGTAGCAGGATATATCTGGCCAAAGCCTCTAAATCTCTTCTTGAAGTTTCTAACCATATGATAAAAGCATTCCCTTTGCTCTGCCCTGGGGAATGCATTCTTCATGGCATTCTCCAAGCCCTTGCAAGCGTCAGAACAAACAACAAGGAGTGGAGGATCACCAATAGCTTTCTTCAATTGCTCCATGAACCAAGTCCAGTTGGCTGTTGTTTCCGAAGCAATAAAGCCACAAGCGACTGGATACATCCAATTGTGACCATCAACCGCTACAGCCGTAGCCAAGTGACCATTCCACCTCCCATTAAGTGTTGTAGCATCTACACTCAAATGAGGCCTACAACCTTCTAAGAAACCATCAATGCATGGTTTGAGGGCACACAAAAAATGGTGGAAATATACCTCACCATCCACCTCAAGAACATCAATCTCAACAATACTACTAGGACTCTGCTTCATCACCTCGCCTTCCACCTAAACAGTAGCTCAAAACTTTCTGACCATTTGCCATAAACCTGATCAAGAGCTCTTTTTTTACCTCGCCATACAGTGTCATATCCAATTGCATACTTATTATTTAGATCATTCTCCAACCTCATCTTCAGTTCCTTAGCACCAATGTTTGGCTCAACTCTAAGGATATCCACAGCCTTGCTACATGCCCACTTGCAACTTGGAGTTGTAACCTGCATACTCTAGCAAGACACACATTCATGTTTATCAACTAAAACTGTTATCTGCAAAACAAAAAAAAAGATATTAGTTTACATAAAAAAAGAATGAATGAAGTAATGTAAAAAAATATTCACCTCCACAGTTGCGCTGCCATCCAATTTCCTGCCATTTATCTTCCAAGGACAAGGGCCTGTTGATTCATCACCGGACTTACAATAAGCCCTATATATCTTCTTACCTGACTTCTCCACTCCTAAATGGAACTCCTTCTTGATAGCAAATTGCCGAACTTCTAGCTTGAACACCTCCATTGTAGGGTACATTGTCCCTACCTCCATTGATGGGTTGTTCTTATCATATGTAATGATCATCTCACCTAGTATAGCATCATTAGTAGGAATGGCAGCACCATCAATATCTTGCCCAAGCTCATTACCATTCTCTTGTTCTTCCATTCGGAGATCAAAGGATTTTCTAGGTATATTTGATGTGCCCTCATCTGTCAAGCCTAAAAGCTCACACATTTGACTCTCGCTCATTACTTCAATTCGACCTTCATCATCATGAGTTTCCACGATTTGTAATGTTGCCCAATCAACTTTTTTCATATTTTTCAAATCATCTACTTGGGACCTATAAACAAGTAGAAACCTAGGTTTACTACTGTACTGTACGGATAAATGAAAAAAACTAGTACATCCAATATGTACCTTTCTGCTTTGACAACTAGAATGTTGTACTCTATTGCCAGAAGAGGATCAGTAGACAGTATCGGCCATGCCACCAGGAACCGGGGCAGGTCCTCCATGCGCCGTGGCCTGGCCACCAGGTGCCACCGTGGCCTGGGCTAACCAGAGGTCTCAACTTCAGTGCCCTCAACGTCCATGGCCCAAGGCACTCCAACGACGTCTATGGGCGGAGGATCTTCGTCCATGGCGAAGGGCAGGCGGCGAGATGAGGGAAGGAGGGCCGGGGAGCTGGCGCGGGCGGCGGAGTGGCGGCGCGCGGCGTCTCACGTACGTGAGGAGGAACGTCGCGACTTCTTGACTGCGTACGTGAGGAGGAACGTCACCACTTCTTCACAACTACACGTATTTAATGATGCATGTTTTAGCATGATGAACTCATGACATGATGTACGGCAATGCATTGGTGAAAGCACAACAAGATCAAACAACTAGCTAATTATAAACTATTTTAAAAACTTACACAAGATAAATATAAAACTCCACATATTCTAAAATGACATAGCCATATTAGGTGTTAACATGACATAGCAACATCATACAAAGGTAAAGGAACTATATTTTCCATTTATACATTTTTATTATAATTATAAACTATTTAATAAGCAAAAAACAAGATATTTCAAAAGATTAAGCATACTATATCCAATGACTACAATACTTTTACTACAGCACGCACATGGCATAAGAAACATGTCATAAAAATTTCAAGCAAAACGGAGCTATAAAATATGAGATATGAATTTTTCTTCTTTTCTATCATTAAATAAAAAGCATAAAACATAACTATTTATTTTTTTACAAAACATAGCATGTTTTATATTTTTAATAAAAACTATACATCACAAGGAACATAACAAAATTTGGTTCACCAAAAACGGAGTTACAAAACTCCAGATATGAATTTCCGAAGTTTGAGAAAAGGTGTTACAAACAGGCCCTCAGGACACTATTCACCTGAGTCATGGACTTTGCAGTTAGACCCCTGCCTTTTGTCGAATTCAAGAACGAGGTCCTTCACGTGATTTGTACAGAGGAGCTCACTGGGACTTGCGGTTTCCGACGATGGGCTGCTCTTCGGCGGCAACGGAGACGTGGGGAAGCATCCAGAGGCTCATGCGCATCCGCTGGTTGTCACATCTCGAGCGGAGATGACCCGTGGAGGCATGGCCACGTAGGCCCGCGGCTCGGAGGTGGAGCACCATGGCGGTGGCGGCTTTCGGTGGGGATTGAGGCTGGGAAAGGAGCGCGGGAGAGGCATAGGGAGGTGGCAAAGCTGCTGGTGACTGCGGCCGAGCGCATGGAGGTCCGGAACGCAGCGCGGCCGAAGCTCCAGTTGGTGGCAGCCATGGCGGTGACGAAAAGGAGGAGAAGACGACGACTACGCCGGCTTAAATAGAGCAGGGAGAGGGATGGCGAGGTGGCAGGCAACGTCGCGAACTCGACCACGTGTCCACGCTCACAAAATCACCGTGAAGTCACGACCAAATCGAGCACAGCGACGACGCGGCAGCCAGACAGAGGAGTAGCCCCGTCGAGGTACTGTTCATAAAAATTACAGAACTGCCACTCATGGAAAATTGCATATTACTCCATATTTTACATAAGAACTTGAAAATATCCCAAAATATCATTTGCATAACATTTCAAGAGCTACATTTTTCATTTAATAAACATTTTCAAATTCTGCTTAGATTTTGAAATGAATTCAAATTCAAAAGGGGAATAAAATCTTAGAAACAAATATTTGAAATTACTTGAAAATATTCAAAACTATGGAATGCTCAATTTTTGATACCAAACATTTTTCATATACAAAGTTTTCCCAAATTATGAATAATTTTTGAAATATGGATTTAAACTCAAAAGGGACAAGTGTTGAAAAATTGTATTTTCAAATTCATTTGAAATTCTTTTTGAAAACTTGAAAAACTTTTAATACCAACTTTGTAGCTCTTATCAAGATCTACAAACCATATTTTTAGAGTATATCAAAATTCCTTATAAATTTTGAAATATAGAAAGAGGGTAAAACAGAGTTTTAAAAATAGTTTTTGAATTATCAACCATCTTATCATTTCATGTATAAAACAAAGCTCCACATAAAAGATATCATTAAAACATGAATGCATTTATGCCATGATGCTCGATGATTATGTTTGATAATGCACTTAATTATAATTTTAATTGCTTATTAACATCTAGGATGTTACAATCTTACCCCCTTAAAGAAATCTCATCCAGAGATTTCGGAGCAACAAAATCCCATGGGGTAAACAATAAAAAAGGAAATATGTCAAGCAATATAACTTACTAGAAGTTCATTAAATAACAAGGAGCAATTCAAGAGTTACAACCAAGATATGCAAGAGGTTGCAACTAGCAAGGTATCTAGGTTTTCAAAGGAGTTAAAGTAAGGATTTTCAGGATAGGTTCGAAGAGTAGGGTTACTTTAGTTGCAAAGCTATAGTAGCTCATGCCCACAAACCTCGATACCTACGCGCACCTAGTAGAAACTTGTGTGTCTGGGTCACACAAGGGACTCTAGGTTCCGTCACGGCACCAGTGTTACGAAACATTGCACCACTATAGGGCACAACCGGAGTAACCCACATTTCAAAACATTGAGCAGGTAACCGATATCAGAAGTTGGTCATCATCATATGGTATTTAGGAACTCAAAAGACAACTTTGAATCCCTAGGAAGTGTTCAAGGAGTAAGAACATAAATTACGAGCGATAATGGTTCAAGAGCACCGACTACGATACCAGTGCGTGCCCTGGCAAAAATTCATGTGATCACGAATCACAGGAGATCCCAGGTTGACACGACACCATAATCACGGGTCGAGACACCACTATAGAACACAATCAAAGTAACTCCCGGACAATATTTGTTGAATTTCAAGGTCAAAAGAGTAACATGTACAAAGAATGAAAACACCTTAATTATCAACTATAAGTTATCACGACCACAGACTTGGGTAACGGCGAACGCCCAGTTGTATTTCCTTATGGTCGCGAGACACGGGAGACTCCAGGCTTCGACGATGTTTCCAAGTCATGGGTCATGGTACCTTAGAGGACACAATCAAAGTGATATTCGAGCAAGATATTCGTCGCCTTACGACGTCAAGGAGGTAGCATGTATCGGAGTTGAAAAGAGTCAAGGTATGACACATACTTAACAAAAGAATCAAGGATTCATACCAGGTTTGGGCTTTAAGGTAAAGGTGTATATCAAGGTATATTCCATAAATCTCCCAAGGATTTGAAACTTATGGAATAAAAGATTATCAATTGGTAAACAAAACCAGGTGTAGGACGGGATTCATCGATAGAACAGCTACAAAGAACAATAGCTGCTCCTAAAATATAAGGAGGAAGTTTTTAATTATCATATTATCATGTTATGCATGATATGTGATACGCTCGTCCTATACATCTTTTCAACATTAAAAGCACTTCATCTTCATCATGTTAGTATATTATAGGGCTTTATACTATACACTATTTTCATTTCCAAAGACGAACCATTTAGACGTACTTCAGTAGAGCTTTGTCGATGAAGTTGACTCTCCTCTTGACCTTCCATAGAAGAGTTGAAGAACTTCTTGAATCCTTTTTACTTGAGTCATCAGAAATTCTTCCCGAAGTCTTCCAGCAAAAAACAAGATAGAGAAAAAATTATTTTTAATTTGTTCCTTTCAAAAACTTTTATATTGTAAACTCATTTTGAAGTTTTGAAATGTAATATTGTAGGTGATCTATTGTATGAGCTCTGATACCACCTGTGGCAGAACATCCTAAATTATATGGCTCACACACACCTATCATTCTCCCCAAGACCTCTGACAGCCATGCATGTGTTTCATACAACCTGGAAAGCCCTGTCGGGTGCCCTGAAAGGACCCCTATTAAACCACATTTGACTCATATCAGGATCAACAAAGGAGTAGCTGCAACATTATAATATTTATTATAAAATATATATCAGAGTGTGGAAGAATAAAAAAAATAAATTTACAAAATATATGAATAAGTTAAATTTTTACAAACTTAACTTCAATTGCGGAAGTAGAGTAGAACTACAGAAGACAACTTAGGTAGAACGCCTAAGTCGAGAGAGGACAACCAGATCACGTCGAGCCCACCGATATGAACTTGATTTGAACACCAATTAGCACCTGCAACAGGGGTTCAACAAACCCTGAGTACAAAAGTACTCAACAAGACAGATCTGAGGAAAAAGAGGGGTGAAGACTCAGGAATGCAGGCCAGAGGGACAAGGTAAGGCTCGCAAGAAGCAAGGACTTTTTTTTAGAAAATGGATCAAATTTTAACTCATCATTAGATATAACAAAAGTAAAGTTGTCTTGCTCTAGCTCAAGATTACCAACCAACTTTATTTTGATACCTTATTATCATTCAAGTTGTTACTACGATGATGAACATCGATCGAGTCTTCTTCTCCGAGAAGCAACGGCGATTCGAATCTATTTTTATACCCAGCTGGGACCTAGATCTATATATGCATAAGGCTCCAACCAAATTGCATACCAGACCAAAGATATACCGGGATAACAACCACAACCATATATCACCATATGATACACGTGAGCTCTTCGACCCAGTGTACCGATATACATGGGAAATTTAACCCACAGTATACCACACTATGACATATGTGGGAACTCTGACCCACAAAATATCACTCCATGACATACCTGGGCTCCAACCCTTAGTATATCACTTCATGCATATGGATTTCTAGTTTCTCGATATCACCAGTTCACCATCGACACGGGACCTAGGGCATCAACAGACAGAAACACTACAGAGGGACTCCTTTCCCAATGCAAGTGACCCGTCCGGACTCAATTTATTAACTATTAACATGATTCCAACAAACAAAACCATTCTCATCTTTTTTATTCTTTTACCTTTTGAAAACCTAACTAATTAAGTAGGGCTAAGAATTACTACGCATCTTCTAGTAATAGGTAACAAGGAATAAGGAATTAAGACAGGTAATGCAAATGGTGGTTTTTCACTCATCTCCTATCACCTAATGCCCTGAAGCGATAAAACTTTTTATAAAATAGAATAGAGTTTGAATGCATCCGGGGCTTGCCTGTGTTGCAGCGGTAGTTAGTTCTCATCAGGATCACAGGTGTTACACTTGACACCAACTCCAGGATGGACGACACCACATCATGGATCCGTGACTTCACTTCGATGGTGGATGGCATTTTTCGGAGATCGTGCACCAAGATCCACTCACTCTCGAACAACTACACGTATTTAATGATGCATGCTTTAGCATGATGAACTCATGACATGATGCACGGCAATGCATTGGTGAAAGAATAACAAGATTAAACAACTAGCTAATTATAAATATTTTAAAAGCATTACATAAGATAAATATAAAACTCCACATATTCTAAAATTACATAGCCATATTAGGTGTTAACATGACATAGCAACATCATACAAAGGTAAAGGAACTATATTTTCTATTTATACATTTTTATTATAATTATAAACTATTTAATAAGCAACAAACAAGATAATTCAAAAGATTAAGCATACTGTATCCAATGACTACAATACTTTTGCTACAGCACACACATGGCATAAGAAACATGTCATAAAAATTTCAAGGAAAACGAACCTATACAATATGAGATATGAATTTTTCTTATTTTCTATCATTAAATAAAAAGCATAAAGCATAACTATTTATTTTTCTACAAAACATAGCATGTTTTATATTTTTAATAAAAACTAGACATCACAAGGAACATAAAAAAATTTGGTTCACCAAAAACGGAGTTACAAAACTCCAGATATGAATTTTTGAAGTTTGAGAAAAGCTGTTACAAATAGGCCCTCGGGCACTATTCACCTGAGTCATGGACTTCGCAGTTAGACCCCTACCTTTTGTCGAATTCAAGAACGAGGTCCTTCATGTGATTTGAACAGAGGAGCTCATTGGGACTTGCGGTTTTCCGACGACGGGGTCCTCTTCGGTGGCAACGGAGAGGTGGGGAAGCATCCAGAGGCTCATGCGCATCCGCTGGTTGTCACATCTCGAGCGGAGATGACCCGTGGAGGCATGGCCACATGAGCCTGCGGCTCGGAGGTGGAGCACCATGGCAGCGGCGGCTTTCGGTGGGGATTGAGACTGGGAAAGGAGCGCGGGAGAGGCATAGGGAGGTGGTGAAGCTGCTGGTGACTGTGGCCTAGATGTAGCTCTGGAACGCAGCGCGGCCGGAGCTCCAGTTGGTGGCAGCCATGGCGGTGACGAAAAGGAGGAGAAGACGACGATGACGCCGGCTTAAATAGAGCAGGGAGAGCGATGGCGAGGTGGCAGGCGACTTTGCGAACTCGACCACGCGCCCACGCTCAGAAAATCACTGTGAAGTCGCGACCAAATTGAGCCTGGCGACGACGCGGCGCCAGACAGAGGAGTAACCCCGTCGGGGTACTGTTCATAAAAATTATAGAACTACCACTCGTCAAAAATTTTAAATTACTCCATATTTTACATATGAACTTGAAAATATCCCAAAATATCATTTGTATAACTTTTCAAGAGCTACATTTTTTATTTAATAAACATTTTCAAATTCTGCTTAGATTTTGAAATGAATTCAAATTCAAAAGGGGAATAAAATCATAGAAACAAATATTTAAAATTACTTTTGAATTTTCAATAATACTTGAAAATATTCAAAACTATGGAATGCTCAACTTTTGATACCAAACATTTTTCATACATAAAGTTTTCCCAAATTATACATAATTTTCGAAATATGGATTTAAAATCAAAAGGGACAAGTGTTGAAAAACTGTATTTTCAAATTCATTTGAAATTCTTTTTGAAAACTTGGAAAACTTTGAATACCAACTTTGTAGCTCTTGTCAAGATCTACAAACCATATTTTTAGAGTATATCAAAATTCCTTATAAATTTTGGAATATAGAAAGTGGGTAAAACAGAGTTTTAAAAATAGTTTTTGAATTATCAACCATCTCATCATTTCATGTATAAAACAAAGATCCACGTAAAAGATATCATTAAAACATAAATGTATTTATGCCATGATGCTCGATGATTATGTTTGATAATGCACTTGATTATAATTTTAATTGCTTATTAACATCTGGATGTTACACAAGGTATAAAATATTGTTGTTAAACACTTTTTCATTTGAGTTCATCTCGAAAAGTTATAAAACTTTATAGTTAAAAACTTTTTTATTTGAGTTCATCTTGCCATGCTAAACGTACGTTTGAATTTCTCAAATTTAAAATTCAAATTTTATAAATGACCTCGGATGGAAAAACTTTCTGAACGAAAAGCGTAGATCTTGAAAAGTTATGAAACTTTGTAGTTGAAATTTTTTTAATTTAAATTCGTTTAGGGTCTTCAAAAAGTAAATTATACTCAGTTTGATATAATATGTGGGGAACCAAAACGGAATATAAACACAAATGCCTGAGGGGTGCAGTGGTAGAGCAGGGGACGCGCGAGGGGGAGGTAACATGTTTGAATCCTACAAACCGCGAAGCTCGCGATTTTCACACGATAAATACCACGAATTGCGACTTCGATGGAGACGGGCGAGTGCTAGCTCCGTGGCAGCCTCCCCACATTTGAAAATTTTTTTCCTATTTTTTCTGTATTTTTTGCAGGATTCCTGAAAACCCACATAAGTGCCGGGTCAAAAGAACCGCCACTGATGCCAACCCTATATCAGTGTCGACTAGACAGTGCTGGTTCAAAATCCGACACTGAAGGGGCCTCTGTAACCGGCACAGATCAAGTAATTTGCAGTAGTGCTACCCACCAAGTTTAGTGCCAATTTTTCTCATATCATTGATAGCACTGTCCACAAGTTTGAAGCTTCATGGAAACCCGGTTGGCCTCAACATTTTGGCGCCATCTCTATGCTTTTGGTCACTTGAACTTATCAGTCAGCTATGGTATAATGTTTTCCTCTCACAACAAAAAAAAAACACTTAGTTTATCTGCCAGAAGTGTCTTGACCCAAATTCCTGCAAATTTCCCATGGACTTAATTTCCACCTTCCAAATTGGACCTCAACTGAGGTCCTTTTAACATGCTTTTGTACATATGCTAGTGTATACAAGAAACATATGGTAATACCACAATTCTTAGGATTCAAATCAGGGCCTGGATTTCTGGTACAACAATCTGTATATGTAGAGAATCTTTGGTATTCCATTCTTGTATATCTGACAGTAAGAGATTGAGATCTGAATGTTCCATATAATTTGATTCTGGATTGTGCATCATCCTCAGTTTTTGAAATTTTGTTTCCTGGAGAACTCATGTGTTTGTCATCTGTTATTTGTACTACCTATGGCAAGACCATGTATTGTGCCATTCCTGTTTCTCTCGGGCTACGGACGCTGCATAGCAATTGTTCAGGGAGTACGCATGCCTTGGTATATGGTATAGCGCACACACGGTTTGCACCTCCTCTGCTAATGTTTCTTGATGTGTGTATCTCTGAACTTTTCATGTGTCACTGCAGGTTCGAAACACATTACTGACTTAAGTCTTTCTCATGTTATCTTATTAACACATAACAATGTTCTAGCTAGCATCTTTTCATTGGAACCGCTAGCTAGTATGCAATTGTTGGTCCTCTTTTTCGAGTCACTAGCTGTTGAATTCAGGTGAAAATGCAATTTTGTGGGCGAAATAGGTATGTCGAATTTTCCTTTCCTCATGTGGTCAACACATTCAGAGATACTACCTAACCAACTCTCACTCTCGGGCACTGATTTATTGCTCGAATTTGATGACCTTTTTGCATACATAGCTTACCTTTTGGTTCATCGGGAGTTCAAAGTTCCAGGGTCACAGGCGCTGATGCCGGCACAGCCGATCCAGCCCTCCAACCTTCAACAGTTCAGAAAAGACGAGTAGGAGGAGCACATATGTCGTGCCCCCGTGACATTTCACGTTCTTTCAGGTTCCGGATTTAACAAACGCAATTTAGTATGTTGTCAGTCTGCAATAATCTCATCTTCTCAGTGTCTTGCCCTGATACCCTGTCTGTGTATCTTCAGATTTCTGAGACATAGAAAAACACAACAAATGTGTTGCTACTGAAGCGTCATCTGGAATAGCAATAATAAGGATAATCAGTTATCATCTAGAAGTGACAGCTTAGCTGCTATCAATACATATCATTATTTCCTCTTCAGTTCAGTCCACACAGAACTGAACCATGAAAACCTCAAAAAGATAGAAGAACTGTGGTTCTGACCGAAACCTCCACAGCAGAGATAGCAATAGTACCTGATCTAAAATTCCTCACCTGTAGAATTATTCTTTTCGTTTTATTCGTCACGGGCGCTGAAGACCACAGGCAGAGACATGCAATTTTCAAGCTGTCTGGGAACAATATCCACAGTACATTTGTTTGATTCTTCAAAAAAAAACAGTGCATTTGTTTTTGGTATTCTATCAAGAAATTACAGGCTTTGACACATTCTGCGTAGTACTTGCATTGTGGCCAGTTTTTCCTTACTTCTTCATTACATGTTTTAATATATAAACACAAAAAACATATACGTCTCCGTAGCAAGAAGCATGAAGCTCCCAAGTTTTAAATATCCGGCTATAGCTGCTGGAGAAGATGATGGTTAGGATATTCAAATTTTTCCACTAAGAAATGTAAACAGCTATTAGCCGGAGAAATGTGGATACAGCCGCTAAATGAGCTTGTTTTAGCTGCAGCTAAAATCTTCCTGGGCCTAGAAAATGAGCCAGCGGCCCAACAACCCACCTTATCCCAATTCACATCCCCACCGTAAACACCTAATGCAACCCTTGCTCTGCACACTCCAGCCCAATCCCACGCGTCTCTCTCTACCATAGAAAAGGAGCCGCTGGCGGCGGCTTTTGTTTCGTCGCCGGCGGCCGGGCGGTGTGCCGGTGACGGCAGCGCGGCGACCATGGCCAGCTGGAACCCCCAAGCGCCGGCCGCTGCAGCTCTCCTCTACTCCTTGGCTACGGCGGTGTCGAAGTCCCAGGAGCTCCAAGCGGCAACACGGTCGCAAGAGCGGCGACTCGCCGGAGCTCCAGATGGCGATGGCGGCAGTACGAGTGAGGGAAACGGCACTCTGGTTCATCGTCTTCCCCAATCCGGATTCTCACCATGTCGCTGACCTTAACGCCAAGCAGTTCTTCGTCTTCCGTTCCCCAACCTGTCTTGTTATGTGTGTTTTTTCTAATTTCTTCGCAAAAACAGCTAAATGATTTAGCTGCAGCTATCTCCGGCTGTAGCTGCACTTAGTTGTTGTGAAGGACAACAGCTAAGAGGCTTAGCCGGAGATTTAAAACTTGGTGAAGCTCTCCATAGAAAACCTGAACGAAACGTAATTGCACCAGCCATCGGGAGGACATCTGCAGCATTCTGCCAGAAACCAAGTGAAGGAACGGCCAAGGAGAGGGATCTCCAGTAGAGCAAGGTTATGGATGGTTTCACAAATAAAGTAGCTCTAGTGTGGTGCAAAATTCCGGAGTTCTTTTTTCCTGGGAAACGGGTCCAAAGACGATCCAAGGGTGGTCATCCCTGGGTGCCAGAGTGTTAAGGTTGATTTCTGTGTGTTCATTAGGGGTGTAGATGTCGGTGCAAGTAAACTACTGCCATCAGCGAGGAGGGAGAGGATTACAGAAATCGAGTGCCGAGTATAAGTGCTGGAGGAGCAAAGAGATAACAGCGACGTGTCTCCATGGCAGTGAGGACGCCACCAGAGGCACCTAGTGTGATCCACCCTGAAAGACTGGAAGGGAGGAATGAGCGCAGCTTCTCAGAGGTGATGGAGGAGAGTTTGGTCTTGCAGGCCAACAATGGCAAGCATGCATCCCACGATTTCAGCGAGGACATCGTCACACTTGTCCTTCTGTCCCAAACCACGAACACTTCAGGAAACTGGTGTAACAACCTAAAAATCCAAACACCAAAAATCATAACCAACATAAAATTTTCTAAAGTATATCAATATTTGATAAGTGTCATGTATGAAAACACCCAATAGTTGCATAAGTAGCACTCAAGTTAGTTGGAGCATTTGCTTTTTAATTATAAGAGATTGATTTGCTTCTTATTTGATTTTATATGATGTCCAATAAAATTAAATAAACCTTTAACATATATATGTATATATATGCTACTAACCTTGGAGATGGACTCCATATGCCCCATGTGACCCTAGTGGACCTGTCATGATGTTGCATCATGAACACTAACACTTTTGCTAACTTGATCTTGCCTTAGTTGGTTTAGTGGCCTTGGCGGATGCCGTCCGTTGCCACTAGCGCCGGACCGCAAACCCTAACCCTAGCTTGCGGCCGCGCACAGCCACCCGATGGGCATCGTGCATCCCGGCCATTCGCCATCCTTGCCATGGCTGCCGGCACTCTATAAAAAGGAGGTCCCCAGTCGCCGCAAGAGGTAAGCCACACCCGTGCTTGCCTGCTAGACTGAGGGGAGGAGTAGGAAGGGGAGCTGCGGGGCAAGCCGGAGCTCCGCCGGTGCCACGCACCGCCGGGAGCGCCACCAGCTCACGCGCCGGAGCACAGCTTCCTCGACCCGGCTTCGTCCTCTGCAACGCGTGGAACCACACAGCACCGACGCACTGCCACCCCTGCAGAGGCACTAGTCACTCAGGATACCGAGAGTACACCGCCCGCATTTTGGATAGAACTACCGAAGAAACCAAAAGCACTGTCATACCAAAGTGCAAGTTCAACAGAGCAACCACTCAGAAAGAAGAGCGACTTGGGAGAAGAAGTCAGAACTAGAGGAAGCTCTACCCCTACCTTTTGATAGGAAATTACACCATTAATCTCGAGAACGAGATTCTCATAAGGTTGTAGGACTGTAACAACCCTAAAAGTCCAAACACTAAAAATCACAACCAATAAAAAATTTTCTAAAGTATACCAATGTTTAGTGAGTGTCATATAGGAAAACACCCAATAGTTGCACAAGTAGCACCCAAGTTAGTTGGAGCATTTGCTTTTTAATTACAACAGATTGATTTGCTTCTTAATTGATTTTATGTGATGTCCAATAAAATCAAATAAACCTTTAACATATATATGTATATATAAGTACTAACCTTAGAGATGGAGTCCATATGCCCCATGTGACCCTAGTGGACCTGTCATGATGTTGCATCATGAACACTAACACTTTTGCTAACTTGATCTTACCTTAGTTGGTTTAGTGGCCTTGGCGGAAATAGAAAAGGTTTAGGAATAAGAAAAGAAGAGGAAAAGAGGCAAACATCCCAACCGGCCTAGCTAGCCCAAGCCGCCAGGCCGGCCTACTTCCCCTCCATGCTGCAGCCCAGCTAGCCAGCAAGCCGACCGGCTCAGCAAACAAGCCCGGCAAGCTTGCGAGCGCCATGCCCGCTTGCCTCCCCCGCACGGCCTGCCAAGTTAGGCCGAGTGGCCCAACATGAGGCCTGCCAGCGCT
The DNA here is from genome assembly GCA_023333625.1 of Bothriochloa decipiens. NCBI lineage: Eukaryota > Viridiplantae > Streptophyta > Magnoliopsida > Poales > Poaceae > Bothriochloa > Bothriochloa decipiens. The sequence continues at coordinate 61,835,400 of CM041633.1, read as the reverse complement.
GCACGCCGCCCCGCTGTCGCTACAGTGTGGGCCCTGCATGTCAGCTTCCTCCTCTCCCATTTTTGGCCGGCCAAACGTCCCGTCCGCCACGCCATTTTTGGCAATGGCATTTCTCCGCCATCCGCACCAACCCGCGTCGCCCGGATGCAATCCGTTGTCACCATTGCCAGACCGCAAACCCTAACACTAGCTTGCGGCCGCGCACAGCCACCCGATGGGCATCGTGCATCCCAGCCGTCCGCCATCCTTGCCATGGCTGCCGGCGCTATATAAAAAGGAGGTCGCCGGGGCCTTTAGGGTTTCCCCCATTGCGCGGTCGCCGCAAGAGGTAAGGCACGCCCATGCTCACCTACTAGACCAAGGGGAGGAGTAGGAAGGGGAGCGGCAGAGCAAGCCGGAGCTCCATCGACGCCACGCACCGTCGGAAGCGCCACCAGGTCACGCGCCGGAGCACAGTTTCCTCGACCCGCCTCCGTCCTCTGCACGCACTGCCACCGCTGGGAGCCTCGACCTCACACGTGACTGCCCGTTGCTGCTCTGCTTCCACGTCACCAGGCCACTACAGTCACACCACGAGTCGCCAATCGATGCCGCTTAGGTGAGCACGCCCTTGCTCGAGCTCCATGGCCGCCGCCTAGCGTACCTCCGACGTTCCCACTCTCCCGACCTCCATTCTCTCCTTTAACTGCACCGTTAGCTTCGCCTAGTCGTAGAACACGTTCACGGAAGCCTCTTGGGATGTGGGGTAGACACAGCGGGGCCACGTAGCTTTGCAGCCCTGGTCACCTCGGTTCCCGGCCGTCGGAGCGCCCGCCGTGGCTCTCACAGCCGCGCGCGCCCTGTCGCACCTCCGTTAGTCATGGTAGGCATGTTTTGGAGCTCTAAACTGCTCCACACGGGAAGAAGGAGAGAATACGGCGCCCAATTCAAGTTTCACTGGAGAATCTCGCCACCACTGACGCCGACTGTCCACCGCCAACTCGCCTTTGACCACCGGCTTAGGAGCCCGTTTCCTCCAAATCGAGTGCCCTTTTACGTTCACCTTGTGCCCAGGAAGCCGATACACACCCCCGAGTCGTCTCCCTTGTGCCGTAGCGGCCTGCCGTCAAAACGCTGCCGACCGCCGCCGCTGTGCCGCGAGCGCCGGCGAGCCCTTGAACCACGAGCACGCCATGTCCCCTTGGCCACGTTCGCCTTGCCCCAGCGCCGCCTTAGCTGCACGACTGCCTGGCCCTAGTCACCTGCAGCCGCCTCCCGCTTGCTCGCTGCCGGCAAGCCGCCGTGCCCAACGCGCGCAAGCAGAGGAGGTGGGGAATTTTTCACCTGCCCCGGTGCACCCGGTCCACGGTACGCCAGCGTGGACCAATGAAATGAGGCCACGTGGACTCGGTGTCTCCGGTCCATCGTGAGCCAGTTCCACATAGCTAAAGGCCGTAGACAGGGCCCAGATAGGATCCAGTCCACAGCATGGCCGCAAGAGAGCCTAACATGTGTCCAGGCCGGGCCGGCCCTACCCGGCCCAGATCCGGCCCGCCTGAGCCCGCTGGGGCCCAGTCTAGGCCTAGTCCGCGTTGACCTTGACCGGTCAACATTGACCATTGACTGCGGATCCCTCCTATCATTGACTTAGCCCCTGGACCCACCTATCATACTCTGCTGCAGCCCGGACCAACCAGAGTGCACCACGTGTCACTCTCTATTTTCTCTCTCCCTTTTTCTTTCTTAGAAATCAATTAAATCTTGTAAAATTCATAACTTCTTCATACGAACTCCAAAATTTATGAACCAAGTGTCCAAATTTCATAAAAATATGCTCTATGTCATAGGCTTATGTATGATTGCACTTGGAGTTATTGGATTTTATTTGGTTCTTTGTGATTGATCTATAGGGGTCGCTCCTGCGACCAATATGTCTCGATTTCAGATCCTACCAAGGAGTTGTCCGAGGAGGAGGACTAGGAGCACGCCAAGGACTTGACGAAGGACTTGAGTGACAGCAGTTCAGGTGCCACGTCCCACCCAACCTCGTAGATCCTATTACGCATGCAACATGGTAGAATGCTAGTGCTTTATATTTATGCAACAATGCTATGCTATGCTGTGTTAGGATTGCATGGTAGATTACTTGTATGCCGTATTCCTTGACGTAACCTCTACCTTGCTTACCTACTTATAGGATAGACACACTCATATATATGCTTGTTACTTGCTATTATTACTCCACTCGCATTATGTCTGTGATGTGATGCTAGTGCTGAACCTCTGGGAATGGTTCAGCTTGGGGTGTCGGGCTTGGTGACTATTGAGCGATATTTGGCGATGATGTCTTGAGTCAGCATGAGTGGTGAGGGTTAAGTCGATTGGATAGGATCCATGATGAGCCTTGGGGCGAGTCTTGCAGGGGGTGCACCTGGGCATCCCCATGAGACGTACCTGTTGCGGGTACATGTGACATGAGGAGTATTCCGGGGAGGATTGCCTCTGTGGTATGAGACCCCGGAGGGAGGTGCTACGGGAAGCACATATAGAGGAGATATCTTGTCTGATCACACCTAGAAACTGATGTCTCTTGAGAACCGAAACCACGGACCTTTCGTGCACACCACTCGCTCTTGCTTCAGCCAGGGACAAATGTTTGACTAATTTTGGCTATGCCATTACTGCAAGGTTGTTAGGTGGTATGGGTGGGCAGTTGGATGATAGTTTCCCAAACCGTCCTAGATGTGTAGTGCCACTTATTGGGCCTGATTACTACGTTTCCCACTCTCAGCTTCCCCGAGACGGATATCTGGAGTTCCCCAGGGCTGAGAGGTAGGATGGTATTGTTCCAGGTTAGGAGACCATTTGGCATCGGCTTAGGTGATGATCAGCACCGATGATGGCGATCTAGTGGAAGGTCGGCGCTAGTCGATTACAGGTGTACACACTCTGCAGAGTTGTTTGAATCTATATATAGTCCGTAGCCTCGGTATGGCTATTCCGTGACCTACGTTTCTTTTGAGTAGTGAGAGGAGTCCTTCTACCTCCCCCTAGTGTTACCTGACAGCATGATGGCCACTTAGGCATGGACGAGAGGGAGTTGTCCTTGCCGCCCACATGTGAGCGTGGTTGTTTGAGTGAGCTGAGAGGATGATGGATGTTGGTTGATGGTTGATGATTGGGAGTAGGATTCTGGGAATGGGAATGAGATAAAACTTGATGAATTATTATATTATATTGATATTACTTGCATAGGAAAACTACAGCCATATGTAGGCCTCTTGATACATTCCTTTGCATCCACCTATACTACAAAGCATAAGCAAAGTATAGGGTGGGAAACAGTGGTCAGTACAAACCGTACTAAAAATTATTTGGTAGGTGAGCCCAACTTCACCGACGACGGCGAGGGCTCAAGGTTTAGATGGTCTCGTGCCTATGCTCAAGATGGTGCAAGACAATGCATCCGTGACATCCCTTCTACTTCCATAGCTGTTCTGGATGCTAGAAACTCTGATGTTTCTGTCATGTGGCGATGTAATAATTTATGTAAACCCCTCTATTGTATTCTTTTATTCGATGTATGGCTGTGTAATCAACTGTTATCGAATAATTGATGATTTGACCTCCTGGGCTATCATTGTATCATTCATTCTGTGTATTTTCCCTTCATGGAAAATTGAGGATGTTTGAACTGGTTCTTTGCCGACTGCTGAAAACAGTCGGCAAAGGCCGGAATTCAGTTGGTGAAGCCTTTGCTGACTGCATTCCACGCTGGCAGTCGGCAAAGGTCCGTCAGCAAAGATGCCATCGGCAAAGGATTCTTTGCCGACTGCCACGTGGAGGGCAGTCGGCAAAGCCTTTGTCGACTGCCAAAAGTAGAGTCAGCAAAGGAAGCGGCCCCGTGTCGTCTGGCGTCTTCTTTGCTGACTGCCTGAGCTGCCTACCTGGTAGTCGACAAAGATATATTATTTATTTTCCTTTAAAAAACAGCCATTGCCGACTGCTAGCCACGGCAATCAACAAAGCTGGTGCATGTGCAGCTCGGTGCCTAGCTTTGCCGACTGCCTTGGCCTTCGGCGGGCAGCGGCGTGGGGGCGGGGAGGGGTATCTACAAAGCTGGAAATTTTTTTCTTTTTTCCTGTTTTTCCATATATATCGCAGTAGGCAAATCACATATATATATAACACAAATTCCCACATATATAACACAAATCCACATATATATCACATGTCATCCATATCAAATGCATCCAACAAGTCCAACATTTCCAACAATATATCACAAAGTCCAACAAATTCTCCAAAATTCATACAAAGGCCTCACTCCACCAACGGCGGCTCCTCCAATGCCTCCTCCTCGATGCCACACGTCATGTAGACCAACCTTGCCTTTCGTCGTGGTCATCTACTTCCGCCCACCATTTTGTCCTGTGCCTGCAATGACGCCTGCAATGACAAAGACAAAGATTAAACCAATTAGCACAAATAATCGATAAGTACTTGTAAAGAGATGCAAAATGAACGAAGCATAATTGCAAAGTAATAATAAGAACAATATAGTATTACATGAATTAGAATTTATCTCCACGAACGACAATGGTTGGCTCCTAGTCATCTCTATCACTATTTTCATCATCACTATCAATATTGTCAAAATCTAAGTCCTCATCATCTCCACTGTCCTCACCACCTCCATCGTCCTTAACAACTCTATCGCGCCAAGCCCTCCATCGCTCAAGCATCATTATGTCCTTAGGATCATGCACCACTTCACCCTCGTCCTCATCGATGTCATTGTCTACTTCCATGCCCATCAGCAAAAGAATGTCTATTGACAAACGCCATTTTAGCCCCTCAGGTTGATAGAACTCTCCACTATCTGCCTTTGGGTCAAAGTTGTAATCATCATCGTTTGGGACAGGTGCTTTACCGCGCAGCGATACCAAGTGCACAAGGTACCAACCCTTAAGCCTTCTCTTCTTTTTGGCACGCCAATGGGAGATAATAAACTTGCGTGACCTGTCGAGCCACAATATAGACATCTTCTCCAGTATAGACAGAATCCTGTCAAATTTTGACTTGCCCAATGTCATCGGCTCTTCTAGGTTTATTAGGATCGAACCAATGGCATTTGAATACCATTGGTTTAAGATCTTTGGGGCCCTCAAAGTGGAGCTCGTATATTTCTTCGACTATGCAATAATAGTCGCTACTATCAGTACCGAGCGTACGAACTCCTGTGCACATGGTCTTTCGGGTGGTCCGACTCTCCTCGTAGCTTCTTGTGTGAAAGAGATAGCCATTCACATCATAAACGGTGAATGTATTGACCCTAGTGTTGAAGCCCCGTGCAACTTGTTTCAATTCACCACTCATTTCCACATCCGTGTGTGCCTGCAAGGTGAGGCCAAGTAGATTGTTACATTACTCGCTCCTAGGAGCAAAGTAGAATCTCAAAGTTGAAAAGAGGTAAGTTGGATGGTACCTTCTCCTCCTCCCTTCTCCCTCCTCTTCTCCTCCTCCCTTCTCCTCCTTCTTTCTCCTTCTCCTTCTCATTCTTCTTCTTCTTCCTCCTCCTTCTCTTTCTCCTTCTTCTTCTTCCTCCTCCTTCTCCTTCTCCTTCTTCTTCTTCCTAGTTCTTCTCCTTCTCCTCCTTCTTCCTCCTCCTTCCTCCCCTTCTTTTTCTTCCTCCTCCTTCCTCCCTTCTCGTTCTTCTTCCTCTTCCTTCTTCTTCTTCTTCCGTCACCCCTTCTTTTTCCTTCTTCCTTCCTCCTCTTCCTCCTGCTATGGGCAGTGCGGTGGAGCCGGGCATGGCCCGGCCACGGGTCGGGCGGGCAGCGTGGTGGGGCAGCCCGCCGCGAAGGCGGCTGGCGGCGCGGCGTCACGAGCGGCTGCGGTGGCCGTCGGCGGGCAGCGGCGCGGGGGCGGGGAGGGCGCGGGATGGCTGCGTCGGGCTGGGCTCCTGGCCGGCCGTGGAGCCCCGCCGGAGCTGGAGCCGCGGCAGGTGGCTGCATTGACGACGGCCCCGGGCTCCGGGGCGCCGGGCGCGACGGGTCACAGTTGATCACATGTGAAGATGTCTGGGTTTTGGATATCCGACGTCGCAACTTGCTCCAAACATTCTCAACTTTTTATCATAGCCTCCACATGTGATAACATGACACCTCAGCAAGTTTCATGATTTTCGGACTTCGTTTGGATTTTATATAATTAAAAAACACTTCTATTACAACTGGATGGTCATGTTTCATGGAAAAGACATTCAAACTTTTGGGTGAGTTTATGGACACGGGCTCAGAATACACTCTCCTGCATGAATATCATTTTTTGAATGGCTATGTTTCATTATTTCATGCACCTGCAGTTCAAATTTGGATTATGCGAAAAAATTCAAGTAAATAAAATAAATGAACGAAATATAGCAAAATGTTATAAAAGGTCCCAAATTCTAACATGTGCTTGTAAACAATATGTTTGGGCTACAGAAAAGGTTTGGATTCAAAATTCAAAAAAATTAAATCTTTGCCGACTGCCAGGCAGGGCAGTCGGCAAAGAGGGCTAGCCCCGGGCCCAGCCCGAGCCACATGGCAGTTTGCCGACTGCTCGGCATGGCAGTCGGCAAAGAAGCTATCTTTGTCGACTGTCGGACGCTAGGGCAGTCAGCAAAGTGCACGGCGACGGACGCCGTTTGAGCCCGCCGAATTTTGCCGACTACCCATCTCTGCCGACTGTTAGGCTCTTGTAGGCAGTCGGTAAAGAAGGCTTTGCTGACTTCCTAGTTTTGTCGACTGCCGAGACATAGTTTTGCCGACTACCCCATTTGGTAGTTGGGAAAGGGCTTCTTTGCCGACTGCCCATGCTTTGGTAGTCGACAAAGCTACGGGCAGTCAGCAAAGCCACTGTTTCCCGTAGTGGAATGTTCCAAATTTCAAGACAGGATATGGAAAGACTTGCATTGACAAGGAGAGCCACCAAATCATGAAAGCCACCAAATCATGAAACAAACTGGACTCTAGTGATGGCACGAACATGAGTGTGAACAAGTTACAAGGGCCACCACTAAACCCTGACACAACCATAGATAGACAAAGGAGCAGCTTACAGAGGTGTCCTCGGTGCCCTGGACATACAGTCACAGAAAGGAAAAAAAAGGTGGTTGTGCACGGGGTCCCAGCACACAAGCAGCAACAACACATGGCCACCACGGGCACGGGGCACCAGTGTACCACATCATCGTGGCGGAGGCTCATACCATAGGCACGAGCCAGGTGCCATAAGAAGGATTGGGCAATCCACGCATGGATGTTAGCGTGCTCGAGGGCCGTCACCATGGCAGCAGATGAGCCAGAGATCCAGCTTGGTGTTCTGGACCCCGGTAGCCTTAACAGTGGTGTCCTCGCTCGAAGTGCGGGTTCTCCTTGGCCGCAAGGCGGACGCTGCAGCGGACCCTTATAATGTTCGTCTATAGGGTGCCATCTAATTGCACCTTGATTTATTTATCCAGATGGGCATATCTTTTCTTTAGTTTATGCATCTCTCATTCAAAGACGGACAAGAAAATCAATCTAAAGGCACCACTACTCTTATAATTAGTAAACGGTAGGAACCCAACAAGGGAAGAGAAGCTTTCTAAAATGCCATTAGCCGATACCTGATGCTGGTCAATCGAAGACGAATCATACCAGTGGTAGTTCGATGGCAGATTCCCCATATTTATGAAGAAAAACAAGTTCTAACCCCATTCTAGGAGTTCCCACCTGGATTGGATTCCCTCAAACTGGTGTGGAAAGGTCATTAGAGGCTCCTCTCGAGGACATACAAGAAGGATCCCTCTTTTCTTAATTGGATGGCTTGGCTGTTTCTAGGCATTCCACTAGTACCATTTTAGGGAGACTTTGAGATAGGGGTCGGCGTTGGTCTTTCCAATGAACATGAAATGACAAAACCAATAAAAATAGAAGAGAAAGCCAAACCTAATTAAGAAAGAGTGCACCAACGGAAATATACTATACTACGGGGAACATTTCTTCATGGAATTCGTTAGAACTACGCTATCTTTCTATTCTATAGAACCCTGCTTCACCTAGGCAGTTTGCTTACGTAAGCCCCTGGATTTGGTTCACTACAAATCCATTCATTCTTGGGAGAGATAGGATTCGAACCTACGAAGAAGGAGACCTTCAACAGATTTATGCTCTTTCACTTTTAACCTCTCTGCCACTCTCCCTGGGATACAACCTCCTCATTCTAGTCCACTGAGCGATACCATGAATAGTAACCTTTTCCTCCCTAAGCCAGCTTCTCGGAGCAGCTATTGCGAAATACGGTCTTCCCCTCATATCCTTAACATGATTTCTAAAACCATAGCTAGTTTTGGGTTTTGTCTTCCATTAATTATGGGTTTTCTCTTCCATTAATTACGCATTTTCTGGTCCCCATCAAATCTAACCTCAAACTCCTCTGATAAGACAGCCTTCCCTAATAGCGAAGATACGCCATAGAGAACCCAACAGCACCATCGCCAAGCATTTCTTTGAATTCAAAGATAGAGCAAAGAAGAAACAGACACTAGATCAGTGCATTTTCCAAATGCCTAATTTAGAACAATATTAGTTATAGCACCACTCAATCTAATCCATCACATCAGAGAATTTCTATGATATGTATTAAGTACTAGTTGGCCTATGTATACGTTACAGTATTTACTTATGCAGGTTCCATTGACTCTAGAAGTTCGCTCTTCTTTCATATGTATGGTAGGAGAACTCTCCTTGTGCAAAAAGCAATCTAGCTATCTAGCAGAATCGAGGCCCCACCTTCTTTCTCTAACCTGCGAGTACAGGTAATTACGCTGCGGGTACATGACTAGTCAAAAGCCAGAGATTTCACAACTTCTCTGTTGAGCTTACCCAACTACTTTATCCTTACCGAATAAGCAGTTCTATCAAAATAATGCCTTTCCTTTCTCTAACGCTAATGCCGCGGCCTGTCATGATTGCTGTCAATGATGATGGCCATACTGTAGTCATAAGATTGTGTGTCGTGTCGTTATTCTGTATCGTATACAGATTCTCATAAATGTTGTCATTCCAGTACAGCTAATCCGTGAACAGCTAACCATCGTACTGTCAAAATGGGATAGGTTCGATCTATGGTCATGGAAGGCCTCCTAAAAAGATCTACTAAATTCATCGAGTTGTTCCAAAGAACCAAAGCGCCCAGTTATTAAGAAAATCCCTTGTCAGCTTTCCATGAAATATTCGTTAGGCCGAGGACTTCAAATACGTCCTAAGCTAAACCCGTACTGACGAATAACCAACCCGTAATGAATAAGGAAGGTATAGTAATGCTATGCCCAGTATCGAATACTGGTAATAATATAAGCAGAAGAGCGTTCTCCCGTGCTTCCAGACATGCTGAGCTCCACCAATTTTTGTACATTCAAAAAAAAAAGGGAATTGATTCCTTCTCTAGAAAGGGCGGGAAACCTACACTATATAAGAGTTGATACATAAACGCACATATAGTAAGTATTTTTATCTTCCTGCGAGACAGTTCTTTTCACTGGAGAAAGAGAACACTTCTTTTCACAGGATTTCTGTAAGAATCAATAGGGGCCAGGTATTGGTTACCAGCTATCGGAACACAGTATACGCCTTTGTCTCACTTTCCATCGAAAGTTCTTTATTATCCCTTAGCTACTAACCCCTTTCACTCTGCTTTTGGTAACGAACTTACGAACAGTCTTTGCTTGAGCAACTTCTTTTGTGGACAGCCTTTCTTAAAGTTGTCTCTCTCTTCTTTCCGCAGGCAGAGGTACCAACCTATCTTTCTAAGGAAGACGGAGGGTAGGGCTAGTCACCCTAGCTCTCTTACTCGTTACTCGCTTTTTGGTTGTCCATCTTTTGTACTCTTAGGTAGGTCGTCTTGAACTTGGGTTGGGGAGAACAATCTTTAGGAGGACTTACTTTTCGAATGAACAGTGTGAGTGCAGTGGCTAACAAAAACACTATTTCCTTGAGAGGGAATAAATTAAAAGGAGAAGAAGCACGAGGGTCCCCCACAAAGCGATAAACAGAAGGAGGATGGGCATGCACAATGGATTTCAATTAGAAGAGAAGGTGGGGACGCCCCTTCCGCTGAAGACTACAAGCGATAAGTAGCACTTGCGATAGTGGTATCTTTTCAAATGTCATCCCCACAGGATGGGGACGCCCCATAAAAATAGAACGGATTAACCAGTTGGAATAGAAAGTACCTCCTCTTTCGTTGTGAGCTATCGATATGACGAGCACATGTTTGGAATGAAATAGCTTTGGGAAGGAAGGATATGAAAGGAACGGCATAGCTCAATCCTCTACGGCTAACGGAACCTATCCGAGAAGGGCGGCAAGCTCAGAGAAGAGCTTAAAACCAGGATTATCCCAAATCCTACGCCCTCCGGGGGCACAGGCTAGGGAAATAAGAAATGTTTGTATTCCCACATTCTATTTATCAATTATAGTATACGCATACCTTTTTCCGAGCTATGAATATGACGAGCTAGAGATATTCACTCCTATTCCTATTATTGGACCTAACAAAGAATAATGCTATCCGGAATTAAATTCACCTTTTGTATTAGTCTTTCTCGATGGGATGAAAACAAGGAACTGACAAATGCCATGACTTAATAGGGTATCCAACCCAATAGTCAAGGCGGGAGGAGATTGATGCATTGAATGCCCTCTTAGAAAGTGAAGTGGAAGAATCTTTAGTTAGAAAGAATCGGTTATCGCAATATCAGCTGTCGCATAATCAACATCTACGACAGTTGGGGAGTTTCAAGAAGACCCATGAGCACCCATTGATCAAGTAAAAAATAAAATCCAGTTTCTTACGAGACCTTCTGATATAGGATAGTTTCCAGTAGAGCGGGAAGGCTTAGTGAAAAGGAAAGCAAAAGTACTTTCAAGAAGCCGAAAGCCATTTCTTGATAGTGTTGTGAGCCCCTTAAATATAATTTCTGAATAAACAAGGATAAAGTTTGATCATGTGGCTGTACTATGCTTATCGTTAAGCTTTGAGAGGTCAGTTAGTAGTTCCTGGCAAGAAAAGCAATCTACTTCTTTCTACATTCCCCCTTTGCTATGGGAACGAACGAATAGTTAGCTCTGTTTGGACAGCAGGAACGAAATAACTAGTTGGATAGTGCTAGTCTTTTCCAGCTATCTATTTCTTTCTTTCATCGTGGACAACCAGGAATGCCTAGCTCACTTACTTCTTTGTGGCTTTCGCCTAGCTCTCCTTTCTTCCATATGGGCTACCTACTTATGAACTAGTAGTTTTTAGGCTAAGTGAACGGGTAGCTACTGGTTGATAAGGAATTAGTTCTAGCTATCGTAGAAAGAATGGGGCAGTAAATTAATATTAAAGCATGGGAAAGTACATAGGTATAATGCATGGGCCCTTACGACATACATGAGCAGTGCTCGTCAAGAAAACAGTACTACCAGTCTTGTCCATGGAACGATAACCCAGGTGTTGATTCCTTTATTGTTCTCTATTACCTAGCCATACACACTCCTTTCTCCTATTACTTGCTAAACACACTCCTTTCTTTCCTATGCAAGTATCATTCCAGATAGATGGATTAGCATACATATAAGAAATCTCTGACTTAAATACTGAGCCTTCTTCGTATATCGATTTGGGAAGTGTTCCAAAACTAAATGAATACTCCTACTGCTAGTTGGTGGAAAACAGGCTCAATTGTGGTTATGTTGATCCATTACTGATGGATGCGGTATATCAAGGAATTTTTCCAAAAGAAAAGCTGGCGCCCAGCGATGCGGCCTTCTCTTCCTTACGGGCATCCTCGATGAGAAGTGTCAAAGGCTAAGGAGCTCATCCCGAGTCTTGTTACCAGCCTAATGCTACTGCTTGCTAGGAACCAAAGTTTTCTTTCATGCCTGGTAGTGATTTTAAAGGAAGATAAGCAAGGTATGATGCTATCACATCATTTCACAACATCGCACTGAACTAAGCATTTCATATCGGGCCACTCGGGTACTGCAAGGAATAAAGTTTTCCCACCTTGACCCCTTCTGAAGCCATGTGATGTAGATCCAGAAAGATATGCTCACCTCATTCAACAAAGCGGTCATGGCTTCCAGTACCAGTCGATCCTTATCCGCCGCTGAGTTATTGGTCGAAACTCACCAGGCTTCTCTTAGGTTTAGGGATCACGTGCGATACATTGGGCAGAATTTATGGGTACCGTCCCTCAAACCTTCTATAATTAGCCCAACATTTGGGGCTTTACCCCTAGTCAAATTATATATTCTCGGGATGGCTGCCCAGAGTGCTTCCACATAGCTTACTAAGCGCTCTATCATAGGTAATTTGTGTCAACTCAACCCCTCCTTTTCTAGAAGGAATATGGGCTCCAACTCTGAAATCAGAATACTGCTTTATAGGTGGGAATCTGTTGCCAACAAAGGATCTGTGTATTCTGATGGAAGCTTGCTTTGGCCTCGTCATTCTGATACAAAATTCTAAGTAAAGCTATTGACATTCCTTTGTAGCTTTGCCCCTGTAGCCTTAAGTATCGGTTTCCCCCAATCAACTCCAGATTCAGCTAATCAGACTACACGCTAGGAAGTTGGCTAGTTATATATAATTAGGCAACCCTTATTGAGTTTAGGTTTAGCTGGTATCACCAACTCACAGGGCATAAGGGCGGAGCCAAAATAGCCGGGATATCTTCTTGGGGAAAATAGCAGAAATCTTTCTTTGTTGGACAACAAGGGCAGAAAATTAATCCACTGTCTCCTTTTTTGCTGAACCAGGGAGGCACGAAGTGTTGAAGAAAAACATAATTTATTCCAATAGCTTTACGACATACATTTTTGAATAGGAATAGAAAATATGTGAAATCTTTCCGGGTCATACACCTAGTTATGAGTCTTTCCTATCCCTGTAGCCCCACTTACATGTCTTTGGCCTTCACTCCCCGATGAAAAAATAAAGTTAAAAAGGGGATTCTACTGTACCTATAACAATCACTTATGGCAAATCGAGTACCCGCACTACACGTTTATCTACGGCGTAATCGTACCAAGTTGAGAATACCACGAATAGCCTTTCTTTAAAGCACGCGCCTAATCTATCAACTAGCGGCGTACACTCCAACTAGTCTATCAGGGATGAATATTATTGATCTTACCAAGAGGAAGATACTCGCTCTTCTATCTGGTCCAATAAACTAGCATACTTCGTATGGCTCGCTTCACTCTCGTATTGCTCTTGCTTTTGGGTCAAGTGGAAGTCAAATCCTGTTGTTTAGAAATAGGGTAAGGTGGTTTTGGGTCACCCTCATGTAAGCGTAGGCATGGTCAAAGCCGCTGTTTTCAACCTCTACGCGCCTGTTTGACTTTTCAGCTATACCCGGCTCGAAGAAAGCATCAATGTTCCGTCTGATTATGCTGTTGGTGGGCTAGGAAGGGAAACCTCGGATTAAGCCAATTGCTATCATATCTCATCGTACATAAACCTTACCTGCTTCTAAAACTTCTACTTACATCTGTGACTGCCTATTCCGGTCTTTCTCTAAAATAGCTATCTTTGAATTCCTACTTGTAAACAAACTAAACTAATAAATATGCCTAGCTAGCATCCGCCAATGCTTTTTACTATCCCGCAACAACAAAAACTTAGTCCCTTGCCACGCTCGCTTAAATGTGTCTTTCTTTGATAAATAAATACCAAAAGCAGAGCCTTTCTTCCCTTCCTCGACACAGTGGATTGCTTTTTTGCTTGGAAATGAGTTCCTAGACTTTGGGCTTGCATCCTTTTCTCTGCTTCCTATATTGAAAGAGTGGAATACAGAGGCTGAGCGATCGATCAAATAGGATAGGATCCTAGCTGTCAATTTCCTTGAGTAGAAAGGAAAAGAATTCGCCTAAAATGCTTGTTGGGGTAGGTCAAAGAGTATAGGTTTCACCCGGCGTAAAACGAAAATCCTAGTCTCAATAAAGCGTGTACCAAAGAGTTTAAAGGGAAAGAAGCAAGGGTAAGGGGCTTTGATGAAAAATAGGTTGTGGCTAAAGACTTCCACGATCCTTCACTTCCTTAGGGGAACAGACTTTCTTTAATAAAATAAATAGGGAGAAGAGACAATAACTAGCTGACTTAGCTAGACCGATCATAGTTCTATATTCACTAAGTGAAAGAAATGTTGATTGCTTGCTTACAGCACTAGCCGCCCAACTATTATACCTTGATTGGGAAGAGCAAGGCTTTGTGCCCAAAACAAACAACCTAGCTTGCACTAGCGGATAGAAATCAGGCTCCTTTCTATCTTGACTCAGCGATATCAATAGGTTATTCCCCATCTTGCACTTCTCGGAAGAAATAGTGCCCCTCTCTAGGACTTCCTTCTCTCACTCTCGAGGAAGCAAACAGGGCGGGCCAGTCCTAACTGACACTGTACTATAATTGGACAATAGCAGCTAGATGGAATGGACAATAGCATTGCTATACTTAACTAACCGCTAAGCGAGACATCAACAGAAGTAAATAAAAGAGATACGCGGCCCTTAACTATCATTTGCAAAGTAATACACAAGCTCACTGGCCAGTGAAATGGGGCATACACCGGTATCGGCAGATCAACGAATTGAAACTAGCTTTTCAATCATCAAGAAAAGAAATAAGTATCCCTAGCTTTCGATCAATAAGACGGTAGAGATCTGGCTAGCGGGATGAGACATATACTATTGAGCTCAGTCTCTGATTGGTATCGGTGAAATGAATCAATTCTCATCTATCTGTCTTTCTTGGTTCAACTAAGGAAATGTTTTGAATCCATGTTATCAGTCTCAACTGGAGTAGACCCTATCCATTGGGTTCGTAGTGTTCATGTGATTGAAATGCATTGGATGTCTGCCCGTGCAATTCCAATATTTATTAGATAGACTTATTATGTCATGTCTAAATGATCACTACTAACAGTGAGATCAGAAAAGCAAGGAGCTTTCTTTCGATAGTGCTCATGTGGAAATGGAAAGATGTGAAATGAATTCATCAATCTTTTGTTATTCCTTATAGCGTACTTTATCGAAAAGGTTGAACATTGTTTCATTTAGAGATGTAACATTAATGATTCGGAACTACTGCTTGAGAAAAGGAGCTTTTCTTATACTCAACGTCCCGTAAGAAGAGAGAAGGGCTGGAAAGAAGAAAAGAGCCTCCTCTACGCACTACTTCTCTGAGATAGCATTAATGGAACAATTTCATTTCATAATGCTACGGTTCATTCCCATGAAGAAAGGTAGGTGCGAAGCGTCTGGTCAGTTTCCCTTAACAAGGGGGGCAGCACTCACAGGTTATGAGCCTTGCAAGCTGACCTAACTGCTCTAGTCCGCATGCCTACCTTTCAGGGAAGGAGGAAGTGCTAAGCCTCACCCCCGAGAAACAAAAAATAATAGCAATGGCAGATTGGGAAAATGAATTCCTAAGAAGGTTCATCTTCGACACAACAGGCTGGTTGAGGAGCAGGGGCAATTGCTCAGAATCAAAGAGAAAGAGCAATTCATGTGGACAGAGGCTCACCAAAAGGTGTTTAATTCAATCAAACAGTACTAGACGAAACCTCCTGTGTTGATGCCGCCGAAACAAGGGCCAGCCAGTGATCTTGTATTTATCTCCCTCTAAAGAATCAATGGGATACTTTCTGGCTCCTTTCACTTACGTTATACTCACTTTCTGGCTCCTTGAGTCCTAAGAAAAAGATTCTTTTGTTTTTCAGAGATATTCATTTTCCTGAAGAGGCAGATAAGATAATATTAGGGGTCTGTTTGGGATTAATTTAGCAACACAACATTGAACTATGACTTGGAAATAGGATTACGCTATCTATGAGAACAAAACTTGGAAGAAGATCTAGTTTTAGGTCAGCTAGGAAGACCTCTTAAATGAAAGGGAAGGGGGGTTGAAACTAATGAAAAATCAAGTATCATGTTGCTTCTCAGAAAATGCATATAAGATAAGAATAAGAAGAAGATAATCACTTGAATCAGTATTGCTATGAGATTCCCTCTCCAGTACTGCATGTTCCCTTACCGCTCTAGTTGGTTTACTCCCAGAGACATGATTACTTTTGAATAATAAGATCATGTTTTAGAGATAATTAAGATAACAAGTTAAGTAATACGAATCCATACTAGTGAAATGGGTCATGCAAGGTCCTAGTTAAATGGTTCAAGGTGGGTTTGGAGCTAGTAGTTAGTGGTAGTTCTTGTTTTGGTTTTTTAGTATCGTAGGCACAGATCATTGCTATTGAATGTATCGTTAGGTTTGTTGGTGCCGAGTCTATGCTTTCTTCTACCTTATCCCTTATTTAATCATCTTTCATTAAAAAATCTTGGGTTATATGGAGTAGCTTAGTTTGTACTATTTCTTTGGGTAAAGTCTCAATTTCAAACGAGGGACCCAGGAATTCAGAAAGGTTTCCACCCTTTTTTTTAGAAATTCGACATAAGAGCTACTACTTTTGCCTTTCCTCATTAGGATCTTCCAAATATTTAGGAGATAACTCCGCTTATATTCAGAGTTTCCCGGGGTGGCGGTAAGAAGATCATCAGCACCAGTCGTACTGAAAAGGAGGGGGCCATTGTCTTCGCCTGCTAAATGAGCTAGTTCATTAAGGATTTTTATTTTGAATTGAAAAATTGTACTAGTAAGTTCCAGTATTTCCTTTTTGTTTAGTTGACCCACGTAAGAATTTTTCAAATTGTCCTTTATTTTATCCACATTGATTTCTAGTGTGGGTGGGAAATCTGATGTAGACAGATCCATTAGTACGGATGAACTGCTTGTGCAGGTTTCTGCTTGTAGTTGGGGTAGACCGGTAGTAGTTTCCACCATTGAGTGAACGTCATGGCCTACCATTTCTGCTATCTGTGGGAGGCTATCGACGGTTTCTATGATTTGATCTACCATTTGGGGCAAGTATGGGGCTACGGCTAAAAGCAATTCATTTCCTTCCACATGAACCCATCTTCGTTTAATATTAGGTGCCACAAAGGAAATGCAGATGGTCCGTCGCTGGCCAAGCCCCCCGTATGGGGGAGCGATTACAAATTTTTCACTACCGCAGACTTGTTTCATATCATTCCAACAAAAAAAACAAAAATATTTCATATGAGCTTTAATATTTCAAACCTTATCAGAGAGGAGCCACTAAGGCTGGATAGATGTTGGCTTCAAGAATTCCCCTTTAGGGGCCTGGGCTTTGACCATGTCTCCCGAACAATTTTAGTACATATGGTGGAAGATGATTCCACATAT
Organism: Bothriochloa decipiens; assembly: GCA_023333625.1. Classification (NCBI taxonomy): domain Eukaryota; kingdom Viridiplantae; phylum Streptophyta; class Magnoliopsida; order Poales; family Poaceae; genus Bothriochloa; species Bothriochloa decipiens. The sequence continues at coordinate 61,818,087 of CM041633.1, read as the reverse complement.
ATATCAAGGTCGGAATGGGATCGGGTGTTTTCACGTCTCACTGTAGTGCCCGGTTTGTCTTGATTGGTGATTGATAAACAAGAAGGAAAATGGAATCGTCTTTTCAGTCAATCTACATAAGCTTCCGTTGAGGTCCTTAGTTTAGTCAAGTAGGCGAGGGCATTTCCATTGTGAAGGATTCAATCCAGCCACAGGTTCCCCTATGGCTACCTTGTTACGACTTCACCCCAGTCGAAGACCCCACCGTGGTATGCACCAATAAGACCACCAAAGACCTTCGTGGCACTAGTGGTACACAGAAGTCATGGGTGATCATTGGTCTGATGCTTTGGGCGAAACCAATTCTTAGGGTGTGACGGGCGGTGTGTACAGGGCCCGGGTACATATTCACCGTGGCATGCTGATCCGCGATTACTAGCGATTTCAACTTCATGTTCCCGAGTTGCAGAGAACAATCTAAACTGAGGCAATCTTTCTGGATTCGCTCTGCCTTACAGCCTTGCTTCCCATTGTCATTGCCATTGTAGCACATGTGGGGCCCAGCCCATAAGGGCCATGCGGACTTGAAGTCATCCCCACCTTCCTCCAGTATCTCACTGGCAGTCCCTCATGAGTGCGGCACGCACCTTTTTCTTTGTTTCGGAGCAGGGCGCGTACTATTACCACTACGTACCACACCATCGGGTGGCTGGCCTTCATGTCGAGTCTTCCTCCGTCGCCAACTCGACGTCGTCGTAACCAAGCCTAACCAAACCTCCATGCTCACTGGTACTTTGATGTCACTATAGGTAGGTCTCCATGGGTCTTGAGTTCGGCAAGACGACTTCGGTTCACATGTGAAAGTGCTTCAAAAGGCACCGGCTCCCAATGGTGAAATTCTTGCTGAAAGCACAGCTACGTGCTGGCACTCATTCAAGTAGTAGCACTGGCACGTCACTCGGCTCCTCGGCTATTTCTCCTTAGGCACATGTCTCAACAACACAAAATGAGGGTTTCGCTCGTTATAGGACTTGACCAAACATCTCACGACACGAGCTGACGACAGCCATGCAGCACCTGTATTAAAGTAAGTACCATCCCATTAAGGACAGGTTTTGTTGTTCATATGTCAAGGGTTGGTAAGGTTTTGCGCGTTGTATCGAATTAAACGACATGCTCCACCACTTGTGCAGGCCCCCGTCAATTCCTTTGAGTTTTGGTCTTGCGACCGTACTCCCCAAGCGGAGTGTTTCACGTGTTAGCTAGGCCCCTGATCCACATAGACCAAGGGCGAACACTCATCGTTTATGCATGGACTACCAGGGTATCTAATCCTGTTCGCTCCCCATGCTTTCACACCCCAGCGTCGATAGGGACCCAGAGAGCTGCCTTCGCTTTTGGCGTTCCTTCATAGATCTACAGATTTCACCCCTACAAACAAAATTCCACTCTCCTCTGTCTCACTCAAGTGAATTGGTTTCGAGAGCATTCCGCCACTTTTTGGCAACTTTCACTTTCAACCTGATTCACCGCCTACGTGCCCTTTACGGCCAGTCATTCTGAAGAACACTTGCACCCCCGTCTTACCGCGGCTACTGGCACGGAGTTAGCCAGGGCTTCTTCCTCGAGTCCTATCATGATCGCGCACTCGACGAAAGAGCTTTACAAGCGGCATTGCCCTTCTTCACTCACGCGATATTGCTGGATCAGGCTATCGCCCATTATCCAAGATTCCCCGCTGCTGCCTCCCGTGGGAGTCCGGGCTGTGTCTCAGTCCCAGTGTGGCTGATCATCCAAAAATACCAGCTAAGCATCATTGGCTTGGTCAGCCTTTACCTGACCAACTACCTAATACTACACAGGCTCATCAGACAGCGCTTTTGAGCTTTCTTCAGGATTTGGCCTAAACTGTTTGGCAGATTCCCACGCGTTACGCACCCGTTCGCCACTTTGTTCTCAACTATTCCAATTCCAGCAAATAGAGTTAGGTCAAAGCCGTAGCGCGTGCCCTGTAGTTTTGAAGCAGGGTGAGACAACTTTAGCTAGGAGCTTCTTTTCCTTCTGCCCAGCTCCCCAAAAACAACGTTCGACTTGCATGTGTTAAGCATATAGCTAGCGTTCCTTCTGAGCTAGGATCAAACTTAGATTTTGACTATGATTGGGCCGAACAGTGGTAGAACCTGGTGAACTAAGCCTACTACTAAACATTGATTCTCTCTCCTAACCACTCTGAAATATGTTAAATACACGGAATCGATCAAAAACTACAAGCAAGGGAATCAACTCTTATTGCCGTAAAGGAAAAATAACCCCTTTCCTTTATATATAGTCCGCCAAGGAACAAGTAGCCTTCACCACCTATTCCTGAATTAAGGGAACACGAGAAATATTTCTCTATGTCAATTCAAAATAAAACAAATGGACGACAGAATCCTATAAATGAAATTCTTTTGAGAAGAGCTTGTGCCTATGCAAGACTAGGCTCTCACCTATGTGGAACGGATGCTTCTACTTGGTCATCATAGACCAGCAAATCCATTTGAGAGCTGTCTTTCTCTGTCCTTGATGGTAGTTCTTCACGCTCACCATCTCCGCAGAGCTTAACAAGATAATCCACGCCAACAACCAAAGCCAACAAGCCTTCGCTCAGAAGCTCTTTCTTCATCTAAGCTTTTAGTAACATTAGCTGTCATCAATAGTGTGGAACGCATTAACCAGTAGAAACCTTGCTTCAAGGTAGATTCTTACATGTTTGGAGTTTTGTCTGGATCCAGGTACCTCAATTATTCGCCTTACATGGGTATTCCATCTTTCTAGTCCCACTCTTCTCCAACAGAGCTCCCTCACTGAGCGAGCATTCGGCATTCCTAGTATGCTCCACTCATTCTACGCCAAGCACCCAATCACAAGATCAGAATCACACTCTAGATCATACCTTTCACGAAAGAAAAGGACAGGCAGCCGCTGCTAAACCAAGATCTCCATCTCTTGACTCCGTCAATCAATCTTACCTTATAGGGCACAATGGTATATTTACCATACCATATGAGATGTGTGCACCTACTAAAGGGGATAGAAAGATCTTGGGCACAAATACTCCACTTTTCATGAAAGACATACAAGAGATTCACCAATGATTGGTTGGACTAAATACTACATTTATTTGCTCAGAAGAAGGAAAGTTGGCTGTGAGAATGATTTATCGTACGTAGTCTTTCCTAGGACCATTCCAACAGGATGCTCAGCGGTGGGTGGAGAAAAATCTCAAAAGGGAGTTTGAACTTCCTGCACTTTCAGAGGATCTAAATTAGTCTTCATCCTTTCGCTTTTCCCTCGCAATAAATATGTAAATTCGTTTCGCAGAAATTAAGAGATTTTCGATCTCCTCGAAAGAAAATGAGTTCGATCAGCAACACCGGTCTTCGCAGCACCAGGATAAAGACCTTCTTTTTACCCATAACCTTTCTCTATAGCATTGGAACCAAGATCGGGCTTGGCATAGTTACGAGGTTCCCGTTCTATTTAACTAACACTAACTGAAGCTAACTGGAAGCTTTCTTCTCATGCAACTCTTGGATCGAAAAGAGGCTGCTGGAATGGACCACAACTGAAACAAATATTCCCTATTATCCGGTACCTGATCAGTTGGTGTGGACCAGTAACCCTGAATCAGGGCTTGGGCAGTCGCTCTATATGCGAAAGAATGTTCTTGCTTTCACTACTCACCTTGCCCTTTCCGGACCGCTACCTGGGTTTCCAGTCGTTTCGGCTACTACCAATATTTTAGGAGGAAATAGCCTTTGTCCTTGGATCCTTCTAGTCAGGGGAGAGCCTTTATTACACCTAGAAATAAGGTAACGGGGCACACCATATCCTCGATATTTGAGGGCTTGGAAGCAGGCACTGGCATCGTCACTTCAGCTTTAACCTGATATAAAGCGTCTAACTGATCGATAAAGAAGCATTGCGCTTATCAAAGGAGTTCAATGCTCACTAGACGCATAAACAGAACTAGATAAGATAGTCTTACTTAATTGAGTATATCAAGATGTGCATCGCTTACTTTAACCCTCATACCTTGCTTTAGCAGCAGCAGGCGGCTTACACTACGTATAGGCCTGATTCCAAGGAGCGCAAAAACCCTGATTCATTCTTCAAAATAGTCTTTTGAACTCAGTTAGAGGGAAGATGTCATGACAAACCTAAAAGTATAGTGAAATGACTATGCTCATAAAACTCTTGAAGGGTATTGTTTGTCTGGATCCTCTACATCATTTTACACCTCATAGAGATTCTCTAACTCTAAAAGCTTGTAGGCCAGACAGGGTTGACTATCGAGAACCCTATGGCAATGATTCTCTGGTTAGCCATCAGCCTACCTGTATTGATATCATGCTAGATAAAGAAAGGGAAGCACTAACAAATACCTTGCCATTTTATACAGTCAGATGCAATGGTTAAAAGGTCATCTCTACTCTGGTGACCCATTGGATAATAGCTCTACTAGACGAGACTGACTCCTTAGTGAGCTGTCAACTGCTCTAGCTCTTCTCTAAAAAATAGATCGACAAACGCCGCACTTTTTCTCCATCCGTGTGTGCACTTTCATGATTTTTGTTGTTTTGCTCGAGCTGGTTGTGTAGGTGAGTCACCGCGTGGTCCCCGGACAGGTGAATGTGAATAACGCATGAAGCTTCCAGAACTGCCTGCTTCACTCGCAGGCGTACCTGCTCCACTCATAGGCGTACATCCCCCAGATTGTTCGAATCCACTGCCGTAATCTCCCCATTCAAAATCTTCAGTGACGGGTACATAGGAAAGAGCATCCTTCAATAAATTCTCCCAGAAATCTTAACATGTTTGCCAGTGCAGAAAAGATGACGACATATGTGAGCTTCACCAGTTATTTCAAAACATGAAGCAAGAGACAGTAGGACAAAATTCAAGTTGTTACCATCGTATGTCGTTGTGAAGTCATCGGATGAAAGTTCTTGCTGTGAGCTAGACCCTTCGAAATTTTTGAGTACTTGATCTATTAATGGATCTGATACTGACAGAGCCTCATTTCCTGCGCCTGAAGAAATTTGGTCCTCGTTAACTTGGATGCCCACTTGTTCACCTATGGAGTGCGAACATGCATGAAGAGTAAAACTGAATAGTTATTAACTTCCCTTTAATTGGAAGTAAAATTAGACTCAAGATATATGTACATCAATACAAAGAATAAGGCAATTGCTGTCGTCCATCACGGTCGGGTTTGAAATGTGCTCGGAACTAGGACTTACTTGGAGCATCCTCCAACGATACACCAGATGATAGTTCAGTATATGTTGAAGAACTTTGCTGGTGCATTGCATGGAAACCAAACTGTTCTGCAAAATGTTGAGGACTAGTAACTAAACCTGTAGTCGGGGTATGCACAGATACAAGGTGTAAAAAAATAAACAAGGCAGAATTCAAGTATCATTAGTATTGAACAAGAAGCAATTATCAGAAGAACGACGAATATATTAATGGATATAGTAGGAAAACTAAAAATACTAAACAATGCCTAACAAAACGTACTTTGTGGCACATTTGGTTGCATCGAACTTGATCCCTCCAAGTAATGACTTCCATCACTTCTAGAAATTACCTTATGCTCCTGGTTTCCTGGTCTTGGATTGCATTTTCTAGCATGTTCTATGACTGTATCCCAGTCTTGGTCAGAAATCTTTCCCAAAATCTACATATATATTAGACAGATTATATTAGTCACATTGTATGGAAGAACAAAATGGAACTAACAATCCTCAAAATTCGTTGGCATACTTTACGCAGATCTTCATGACTCTGATTGTGGGACAATATGAAATCTTCCACCGTCTTGATACCATGCTGCTCTAGCAATTTGTGCCTATCACCATCCTTAGCGATTTTTCTCAGTTTATACACAGGATCTTGGGGGGATGGGTACAGATTCTTCTTTGTTGCTGTAGATAAAGACATCACATATTAAAGCAGCCTTGATTGGCCTCACAACTAGTTTTTTATTGCTTCCCTAAAAAAACTAGTTTTTTATTGTAGATACCTCTTCCCAAATCATTTAATAATAATTTGTTTCTAAAAGTAATTGGGTCATCATTAATCTGAAAGGTTTAAATTTTACAGAGGCAAGAGAATTGTGCCTTTTGTGTTCTGAAAAAAAAAACTTGACCTGCGAGTAAAACATCGGCCCCATCTGAGAAGGACCTTGACCTGGGTGGGCCACTGACTTGTGCTTTGGTGTCATGCTTTTAACCCTGGAACATATCATGTGCAAACCAACCTCTCCATACAACCATGCAAACTTCTAATCTGAGTCACATGATGTTGATCCAAGGGGGCGCATGGGGTGATTATTTGGAGGGAAATTAATGTGTTCTTCTTATTGAATGAAAAGGATAAGAGGGTAAAATGACCTTGCATAGGAACTAGATGGCAATGGATCTAATGAATGGAAATAACTAAAGATAAATTGAAAATATTCCTCATAAACATTAAATTATATCTCTAGAAATTACGCGTATGTATTCCTTGAAAAATTTCTTTCAGCCTTGCCATTTAAAAAGTTGCAATGATGGTCCAAACCTAGAACATTTTCAGGGCTAATTGTAAAGAATCTACCACTGTGGCATAGTATACTTCTTCTATTTGGTAATAGAACAAATGGACGAGTAACTTACAGTATCCCCGAATGTCCTTTACAGCAAAAGATTCTGTAATTCCTTCTTGAATTCTTTGTGAGATTCTTACATCAGCAGCCATGACCCCCAACTTGAATCTTTTGCTTCCTACAAAACTAGAATTATCTTGGAATTTCGCAGCATTGAGATAGCCCACACCATCTTGAAGCCTAATATACAGTTCCCCAAACAGCAGAGGTTCCTTTCCAGGTCGTCCACTTACTATTTTACTTCGAAAGTGCTCTTCAGTCCACTGTCCTTTATGATCATTGTCGAAGTCACCTTGAATGGGTACAATATGAACCCTCATCGAAGAAAATGGTTCACTCGTTATGATCTCGTTTTTATGATTGTATATGGCAACCTTAAGGGGGGTCTTATCATCTGCTTCTATTTTTTGCTTTGAGTATTTATCATTCTTGCATGAATTCAGAAATGTTAACTGAAGTGGTATGCTGCACTGATGATTAGATATTGACACCCTGAAACGAAATGGGAAGAGATTATTTTAAACATAAGGCACATAATTTAGGCTTATTACAGCTGTGGGCATCTATATATATATAGGACAGGTTTTTCGTACTCTTACGAGTATGTATTTCATACTCCCATCTCTATATCTCTAGATTTAGGATATATATGACCGAGCAAAGTATATATATACGAAGTATATGATCATACTAGACCATCTATTGTGGTATATACGTCAAGTATGCATGCATACATAGGTACGTGGTCATACTTATTTTATATACTACAGTAGTGGCATTTTTGTAATATATTAAAAGTATGAGTTCCTTTGAAATATTTTCACGTTCGAAGATGTGGAGCACCTTAATATGAGTACGTAAACATACTGAAACCAATAAACAAGTATGAATAGATACCTAATGTGGTTTATTGATGATGGGAGTACATACTGATGAGAGTATAATGAAATTTTCATATATATATATATATCAATTATTACTATATTAATTATTAATAAAAAAGTACGTGGCATCAAGTCACCAAAAAAATCCAAGAATTCAGAAAACAAAGAAAAAGTAATCAGGGTGGAAACAAAATAATGTATACTGTTGTACAAGCAACGAAGGTGCATATATAGGCAGAAGATGTAGCACAATGAAGCTGAACAGAAAACATTTTATTTGTACTAAGCAGCTTGCTTGTTTAGAGAATGGAAGGCAGTCTATAACATCATTAGACAGACCAATGTTGCTATTAATTAAAGGCCTTAAGTAGACATATAAAAATTACAGAACACAGTGTCATAAATAAAATTATGGGGTCTGTTTGGATAGCGACCTAGCAGACAACTTGCTGGTAGGCAGGCATCCTAACCGCCAGGGGCTCAAAATTGATGACCTGGATTTCTGCCTACCCTAGCAACCTTGCCTAGGCTCTGAACAAAACAAACTCATAGTGTCTAACCATGCAAATGTGCAGGCAATTTGGATAATTATTAAACAAAGAAAAGATAGATTTTGCACGAGCAAACATGGGCATGTATGTACACAGGAATCATGCATGATTCATGAAGTCCTTCAGATGCTTCGCAGGTAAAATGAAGTACCTCCAATTAGAATAGCAAAGTAAGGGTCCCATTTTACTAATAGAGTACATTAGGTATAAAGGTTACTTTACTACAAGCTTTTTTTAACTAATAACTCTTCTGCATTACTTGCTTGCAATGTCACTGGCCTTCAATTTTACAACCTTTTTAAAATTAGCAATTGAATCAACTCCTAAAATTTCTATGTAGCATTACAATGTGTGTTAGGGAACCGAGCAATCTGATTAGTTGACATGAATCCTCCACAAGAAAAAAAGGTAATAATGCTTCAGAGAATGGCGGGGTTAAAGAAATGGACCTTGGAAAATGCATGTGCTGCAACACCCAATAGTTTTATAGGGACTATTGAGTAGACTCCGAATCTCCCAAAATAAACTCTTTGCATTCCAAGAGAAAAAACATTTGACCATTTTAGTTGGCTCCTCTTGTTTTAGTTTGTTAATTATTATGAGTTTAAGAACTTGTACAATGAGTACTAACTCGAAGCCATCACACCACAATAATGAAACACATATGTCTTGATATCAAACAAATGATCTTGTTTGGTTGATAACCATGGTAGCAGAAAAAAAAAACCTATAGCAGGAATCTAAAGATCAGCTACCATGTGCTTCATGAGCTCTTATATGACATTTAATAGTACTATTCAATTTTGATTCAGTGAAGTAAAATTTGAGAGTATACACCAGGATGATTCATATCATAGATGTTAAAAGGCACACCGGTGCTGAAAACTCCGATTCAATCTGGAAACGGAACTAATGATAGATTGGTTCCAACCCAAGACCTTCAGCCCATAATTAGAGAGGCTCGGCCACTGTGCCAAACTCGCACTTAGTATATTTGGAGTATATTCATCATAAATATGTGAGATGACAAATTTAGAACAGAACGAATTATCCATCTTCTTTTTGTTAATAAGTTTATTTATACAATAGGATAAGTTAAAATATCATAGATTTTTAGGCTAGTACTAACATATATAGCTCAAAAATTTAAATTACTGCTTTTTTACCTTAATTTAAAGCTCAGAATGCAGAGTCAATGAAAATAAATAAATAAACCTGCATTATTCTCTCAACATTACCAACCTTGGTGCAGGGGATTGCTGAAGGTAGCCATCAAGTCTGCTGACGTCCTGTGAATGGAATTTATAAAACAGGACTTAATACAAGTTTAATATTAGTGAAACAAAAGTCATCCATAATAGTAAGAGAAGCATGCTATTGCAGGATTTCATAAGTTTAGTGTCCAATCATCCGCATTTTTTAATTAGGAATGAAACATTCATATGGTTTTAGTGAATGTAATAGTTTACATCAGTACTCGAAATATCTATACTTCTCATAAAAGCAAACTTTGTTAACTACAACTATTTTGTTGGGGATGCACCCCAGGACCGGAGGGGCTTGTTACCTCCAATTTATGTCCGACTTACAGTTCCGACTGCATCTATCTGGCTCATACCTGCAGGTCCCGGAGAGGAGCCGCCAGAGGTCTGATCCTCGGCGGGAAGCCTCTGCGGAGGTCGTGGAGCCAACCGACGTTGGAGGTCCAGTGGCGATGACTGTGCCCAGGCGGAGGCTGATCCCCCCCCCCCCCCGCCCCGGAGGTTATATCTCTGCTGGGAAGCCTCCGCCGGGGGCCACGAAGCCAGTCGACGACGGAGGTCTGGTGGCGACGACCGTCTCTCAGGCGGAGGCTGATCGACGGAACCTCGACTCCCCCGGAGGCTCTGCGCGGAGGAGGCGGCAAACCGAGACTGCTTCCATTAGGGCTGCGCGCCGGGCCAAGCTGGGGGACGTGAGGACAAGCAGCGGGCTAAATGGGCCTCTCGCAGGCAATGATGGGCCACGGCCGCTGGTTCAGCCTACCCCTAGGAGGCCCACGTGTAATAGGATCAGTGTCTAGGGTTTTGAAACTCCCATTGGGGGCACGCTTGTACTTTCGATCTTGAGCATGCGAGACACTATAAAAGGCCATGCCCCTTGTGTAATTAAGGAGGATGGTCCTTGGATAGCGGCAGCACCACCTACCACTGGGCCCGCTTTGTAATTCCCACTAACTTTGTATTGAAAGAGGGTTTGACTTGATCATGCCATTTCACCTTACTCTAAACATACTGGGACTCGGTCCCAACATATTTTTTGAATCTCTTCATACATATATACTATCCACATGATCCCCTACTAAGTGCAATTGTTTTCTTGTGCAAATTATTCAACTCCTACCAAGTGCAAATACGTACTATCAACAACATCCTTTACTAAGTGCAATTACTATATTCTCGGTCTATTACCAAACATATTCATCACATTTGCTACGACTTCACGAACGTGGCTATTGGAACAAGGCAGATTCTCCACACTAGCTTCTATGGCCCATGCAATCCTAGCCATGCCCACTATTACAACCAACATTTATAGAGGCAGCCAGCCTAGCAGCCTCAACTTCTGTTGAGTCGCTTCTATAAATCAAATTTGCATTTTTTTTAATTAAGGGAGCCTCCCACCTAGGCAGCCTCACATGATTTCTAGCTCACGAGCGCACCCCAGCACGATTCAAACCTGCAATATGTGCCCCGTGCATTGCTCCTATAACTACTTCACCACAAACTAACTTGCGACTATTGGGTAGATACTTTCTTTTGTATTCATTTTACAGGACATTGAAATGAATATTCAGGGCATAAACATTCAAATAAAACTATTTTACATGGAAATTGCAGATATCCTCAAGTACTGCTTTGGTTTCGCTCATTTGTCGATCAGAGGTCATGTAAACATTATCAAAATGTAAGAAAAATTGAATTTTCCTTTTTATAAATTGTTTCAAATGAAAATGTGCTCATCTAGTTGTAAAGCTCTTGCAGATCTACCACTTTGGTTTTTCTGTCATTTCTACATCTATCCAAGATTGATTTTAAAAGTGTACGAATTTCAATGTGTGAGGACTTAAAACTGAATTTTGGGACAAATGAACAATGTATCTACTGCAATGTTTTGGATCTTTTTAAGATCCATAACTTTGGTTTTGGTCATTTTTCTCCATCCAAAGTGGTTTTGAAAAATTACAAAAATAATCAGACTATGAGAACTTTAAACATAATTTGAGGGATATAAAAAATTTGAAAAGACAATTTATCAATTACTAAATTATAGATCTTTCCGAGACAACTTTGATATAATCTCTTTCTTCATTCGACTATATTTTAAAAAAAGTGAATTTTACTCTGTTGTACCTTGATTTAGGAACCGCTCTAGATCTAGTCGTCTCAAAAACAACCCTAGGGCCTCAAAATCCTAGAAATGCCCTTGGCGCAACATGTGGTGTCGTCTCCGATGGGCAGAAAAATTACAGATAACTTCATTTTAATGTAGGCAGGACCAAAATGAAAGGTAACTGACTGCACAAGGATTGAGCATCATAGTATGAAGTTCTTACTGCGGTTAAGCTTGAAATTTTTTCTCTGAGATCGTGATTTTCCTGGACCATGGATTCAATCTTTTGGGTGTTCTTCTGTAACATTTTCATCATCTCCTCAAGAAGCTCCGTCTGCTTATCACTGTCAAGCACACAAAGACGGATAAGGAAGCAGTAAGCTCGTTTTGTATCTTAGGCCCTGTTTGGATTCCTTAGACTAAGGGCCTAGGTTACAGGGATTAGGGACTAGGGACTAGCCATGCACCACTTGTCCCAATTAGCCTCTCAAGAGAGACTAGTGGATTAGAGACTATTAGTTTCTGTTTTAGGCAATTTAGGGACTAGAAGGGACTAAAAATTAGTCTTGAGTCCCTAGTCCCTTTGAAACCAAACAGAACCTAACAAATAGTTGGTTATACTTTAGTCCTTAGGTTCCAAACAGGACTAATGAGTGGGCTAAAAGTTTAAACAAGGCCCTAACTAGTTGTTACTTCACTAGTCCACAGAACTGTCAAAGGCTAACACCTAGTTTTAATATCCAAATAGGTATGAATGGAGTAACAAGTAGTTGGCAAATTTTTTAGCTGGCTATTATTTTGCCTTGGCTAACAACTAGTCCTAATATATCCAAATAGTGCCATACTAGCTTTGCAGCAACCTTTCACTTTTTAGCGAAAAAACAGCGATACGTAGGTATCATTTATATGTTTTATTTTATTTTTCAAACACCAGTAAGTTTTAGTTTTTTAGAAGAAATAAAAACAGTTGTAGATTATTTGCCGTACTATCGCCCTCTTCTTAACGAAAAGACACATAAAGTCATGTTAAAAAAAAAGCTGTGGGTTGCTGGCAGGTAGCCATTGCCTTCCCTGGAAGCATCGCCGTAGGCATATCTTCCTCGACATGTTGGTTTTCTCTATAGGAGACTCTGCCTTCCTAGCTGGGGGGCAACAATAGCGTTCGTGCAGCGGAGCAAGGGGAGCTAGCTTGGCCGGTGTGTGTGTTAGGTGGTGGTGGTGGTGGGGGCATCGAGCTAGGGGATGTCGTGCAAGAAAATATAGAAAAAAAAAAGCAATATAATCTGCAAAGTAAGGCTTAGTGTATTAGTATATGGGGACGAAGCAGACTGTAGCACAGAGGGCTTACTCGTGGCAGCTGGAGCACCGGAGTCGCTTCGCCGGCTGCGATCCCTGGCACCCTTCGTCGTCACTCCCCTGCGGATCGATCGGCTGCGGCGGCGGAGACGACATCAGCGTGGAAGTGGGTGGGAGCGAGAAGGCGGCGAACCTGCTGGAAAATTGAGCTTCGTGGTACGTGGAAATTTTAGGCGTAGACTGGCAGTGTGGCGAACGCGGAATATAATAATATGGTGCTAGGTGAGCAAAGGAATACTCGTGTGATTTTCCATCCGGGTGTTCCTTTTTTTCTCTTTTTTATTTAGTCAACAATCGGTAGGGAAGGAACTTTCCATGGTAACAGTACCTCAGTCGACGAGGACTTTTGTACTCCATTCGTTCGTAAAAGAATGCAACTCTCTGATAACGACGAGTCAAACAATTTAAATTTTGTTTAAAATTGTATAAAAACTATTAACACTCATTGAAACAAAATAAATATCATTAGATTAGTGATAAAATATATTATCATAAAAAATATTTAGAGACATAAATGCTAATATTGGCCTTGTTTGGATACTCTAGCACGGCTAAATGTTATAGTTAGCTCTGTCTAACTCTAACCAAAGAGGTGTTTTCAGCGAGTTTAGGTCAAAACCGGCGCGAGCAACAGGAGCGTGGGCAAGGCTGCTCGCAGATGACTGCGAGCCCCACACGTAGTCATCAAAGCCATCTCCGTCCTGGCAATCGGCCGGGTGACGGCAAAATTGTCCTGCACAGGTCAGAACAGAAACAAGGGCATCAATTCCATCTCCAATTCAAAAATAACAGCATAGCAAATCGTCAAACTCAGGTCACCTCAGTCCGGTTGGCACCGACGATGAGGTTGACCTTCACAGGGCATGGATTCTTGTTGTAGGTGACGGTCACCTGCCCAGGAACCAAACCAGCACCGATCAGCCAAAGCAAGCAACACGAGGCCACGGGACCGACAGCGACAGCCAGATCACCGTGGGAGCGAAAGCCAGGAAGAAGAGGCGAGGTAGGGGAGACGTGACTTACTCCAAGGCTGGGTGTTGCTGCTTTGGCCGATTCACCTCCGGGGGGAGGGGGCCACCCGTGACCTACCCTGGTTAGCCGATTGAAGCAACTTTGGCCTTGGAGATGGAGAGGAAGGGCGTGGCAGGAGGGAGGGAGCTGGCGCGGGTGACCCGAGTTCCGCCTCTGGGGGGGGCGTCGGTGTTGCTGCTTTGGCTGATTCAAGCGGTGGCGTGGAGTCGCACAGTCACGATGGGGAAGGGGAGCAGTCGCGCCTCGTGCGTGAGCGGATAAGGGGTCCAGTGCGGGTAGAGAAGGAACATAAATGAATTTCCAGTGGGCCTCACCCAGAACTAGTCCAAATAATCACCTCTTGATGGGAAAGTTTTTTCAGTGAGTCAGATGCAACTAGCCCAATCTAACCTTCCTGTTTGGATACTTTAGGGCTATTTGAGCCTAAAATAGCTTAAACTAGCTCTAACCTATGGATCTAAAATGCCATTACTTACTATAAGGGCACTGAGAATATAAGACTCCACCATAGAGTCCAAGACTATTTATTACCCCTTATTTATAGTATTTTGCTGACGTGACAGCATATTTATTGAAGAGAGAGAAAAAAAAGACTGTAAGTTCTATTTAGACTCCAAATTTATAATATTTAAGGTAATAAATAGATTTATACTTTATAATAGAGTCTGGACTGTGAGTACCCTTAATTGCGAGCTCATATACACGAGAAGCGCTAAAACCGCACAGCGGACCGCCCTGCAGGTTACGGTAAGACTAGCTAATTACTCACATCACTCTATGGGGTCGTGCGCCCCCTCCTAGATAACTGCCATTTTGAGAATTCATCTTTTATTCTTGTTGACCGGTATAATAAACTGCATTGTTTTGTTGGAAGAAGAGAGTTTTTGGTGCCCTTTGTTCGGTGGGCCAGCACGGCGAAGCCAGGGGCGTGGTACGCGGTTTGCTGTGGGGGGAGCGCTGCCCCACGTGCGTGCGCGTTTGTGTTTGGCGGAGAAAGGAGAGGGAACAGAATCGAAGGGAGCCCCAAAGTCGTACCAGCGCGCGAATGAGAGTTGAGACAAGTTCAATCGGTTGACCGGCCGGGTGTGCCTCTAATCTCCTTCCAGAAGCAGAAGAGTTCTCATCTTTCTGCTGGCATGGAGGTGCAACCCGATATATTGATCTACTATACACGCAGAGAAGTCAAACTCCTCTTAATGAAAAAGGTATGCAACCTGTTCGCGAAAAAGCAGTCAGACTGCTCCTACTGATCTCTTGTATTGTATTATATTTTTATTATTATCTATCAAACTAGCATTGTCGTTTTGCGTCCAACTGATGTGGCAAATGCACATGGTTGAAACTATCTATCTATCTAGACACCCTTGTATACGCGCTCCCAGCTGTATCTAGCGAGTGAGAGCAGAATTAGACTAGCTAGCAGCATCAGGTACCATTCTTTGGCGGTGTACGCGTTGCGTGTGGGTCCCGAGATATGAAACCATGTATCAGCTGTATCCAGCGAGTGAGAGCCGAATTAGACTAGCTAGCAGCACCAGATACCATTCTTTGCCGGTGATGCATTGCGTGTGGGTCCCGAGATATGGAACCATGTCTCCTGACAATTAAATAAACAAGAAAAAATATCATGTGGATGCATGATATATCCTAGTTCCTGGAGCTACAAAGATGGTCGAAAGTGGTTGCCTTTATATTAACCCTTCCGTGCCAAAAGAACTGATGTTCTCGCTTCCTAAAAATAATATTAACTAAATATATTAAAAATATTAATACTTATTGTCGGTGTTTCGACCTCCGGGGGTTAACACCAACGAGTAATATTTGTAATTACGTGCTCCCTTAATTCGGTGGGTGGTGCAAGAAGGACACGGCGATTTATCCTGGTTCGGGCAAAGAAGGCCCTACGTCCAGCGGGGGGAGAATAGTTCGTGTTATCTTGCACCGAAGTGCTAGTACAGGGGAAAATACAAGCAGGTGTGAGGAGCGTGAGGTGGAGCTTGGGCGTTTCGGACGCCTAGCTCTCGACCTTACACTATCTCACGGTATTGTTCTGTGACCTAAAGCCTTAGCGTTTTTATGCTCTAGATCCTCTCGTTCGTTCTGTCCTCTAACGTCCTGGCGCCTCCTTTTATAGGTGAAGGAGGGGTACAGGAGTACATATATTTAGAGTTCACATGGCTGGTGACGCATGGCGTGGAAGCCGATCACGTCGGGCTGCTGTAGTGATGTACTTCGGTATGGGAGGCCCTGCAGCCGTCGCGTCGGGAGTTGTTGAAGTGCGGCCCAGAGTCGTTGGAGTCCCGCTCGGGGGTTCATCCGACAAAGTTGAGGGGCGGCGGTCGAGGACTTGGCTCGAGTCGAGGGGGGTCGAGTCGAAGGGGTCGAGCCTCACCGGATAAGGTCGAATCCCGGGAAATGCGGGAAACGTGCTGATTCATGCGTCTCGAGGGGGTGCTGGACAGGGCACAGTGCTCGGCATGGCGCAACAGCGAAGTACGACCTGCGGGATTCCGGGGCATGGGCGATAAAAGCAAGATTTGACCGCCACTCCCGCAACTGTTACCGTAACTGTGGCCATACGGTTAGGCAGGGGTAGGTAAAATGCATTAAATGCGCTCGGATCCGTACGGGAGAGTTGGTAGCCGAGGGGTGCACTGTCCTCGTGGGCTGCCCTTTCGCGCGAACAAAGTTCCGTCCTTGAGGGCAGGCTCGTTCGCCGGGCGAAGTTCCGTCCTCGAGGGGTCGCCCGAATTGTACCCTCGAGTGTACAGTCCTAGTCTGCTCGGTAGCCCCTCGAGCAGGCTTTGGCTTTGGGCCGCCATAGCCCGTTCGTGGGTCAACCCAATATGCTTTAGCCTACGGGCCTTCGAACGTTAATCGTGGGAGGTCACTGGAGGGTTCGTGTTGCTGATTTTGCGGGGTTTAGCCCGGTAAACCAAGGGTTTGGGGTACCCATTTCCTGGGTAACGACAGCAGCCCCCGAGCCCCTGCGCGAGTGATGGCACTTGGGCAGGGTGTCAAGAATTGGAAACAGGACGTGATTCGGATCTTTCCATAGGGGGAGCGCGAGCGACCCCCACGGGGGTAGCCCCCGAGGCCTCGTAGGAGTCAAAAGACACCTGTGAGGGCTTCATTTGTCTTTGGTCGAGGGGTGCTTGTCCAGTCAGGTACAGGCCTGAACTGGAGTCGCAGTGCTTTACCGAGGGGTGCGTCGGGACGCCGAGCCCCCGGGGGATTTTTGACCCTCTTTCGTCGAGGGGTGCTGGGCACAGTCGAGCTCCCGAGCCTCGTGCGGCTGGGGCGTTGCTGGCCTCGGCATTCATCTCATGAGTCCTTTCGATCGGACGTGAGGCGAGAAGCGTCGGACTACCCTCGATAGGGCGAGCCACGAAGTTCTCAGTGAGCTGGTAATGGGAAAATCCAAGTGAGAGCCCGTTCCTCGTTTGATAGAGGTCAGCTGGTGGCCCGGAGGCGGTCTCATTAGAGCAAAACGCATGGTCTTACGGATACCGATTCCATTCGATAGGTCTCGGCGACTCGATGCCTCCCTTCGTGGGGATTCCATAAAGTCCGTAGCATTTCCCCTTGGATGTGTCCAAAGGGGTCTCAAGAGTTCATTCTTGAGAAAGGCCTCATGTTGGCTCCCCCTTGGTCACCCCTGACTCGGGTGCTCGAGTGTGGCTGTCGAACCCTGATCATGGGGCCAGCCTTCGCTCCCTCGAGGCTTAGGGCCAGAGCCCGATTTTTTTGGTGCTCAAGGGCGGTCGTTGAACCCTCATTCGAGGGCCGGCCTTCACTCCCTCGAGACATTGAGGTGGCGAGTAACGGCTCTTTTTTCTTAACGTTGGACACGCCTTTTGAGGAAAAGGCCGTAGCGGTGCGATCGTGGTGGGCCCGAGCAACGGCTCTTTGCCAGAGGTGTGACGTGTGCATCCGGTCGAGGATCGAGGGGGGACGGTCAGGTAAGCGCATTAATTGCGGGAAGTTACCTTTTCCCTACCGCCGGACTCCGCCCGTTGCACTTCTCGGGTATAAAAACGGAGGGGGACAGGCGCTGTTCGCCCCCACCTTTGCCATCCTCCTGAATTCCTGCTTTCCTGCACGCGTGAGGGTAAAAACTTAGAGTGAGAAGTCATGATTGGAAACCTTCCCGGTCGTCCATCCGCCGAGGAGATTCGTGTTGCTGCTGCCGCCGCGTCCACCGAGCGGATATGTGCTGCCGCTGCTGCCATGGCCCCCGTCCTCCAGCCCGCCGAACCCTGGCGCCCGTCAACCGTGACGCGGCAAAGGCTGAACGAGCTGGTGGGAGAAGGACTTCTCCGCCCCATCACCGATCCGAATCGGCCGGAGTGGATTGCGCCGCCGAGGAACCACCAAGAGCCAAGCCCGCCGGAGGGCTATGTGGTGAGCTTCCTCAAATATCATCGGCATGGGTTCGGCGTACCCCCGAGCGAGTTCATGCGGGGGTTGACGAACTTCTATGACATCGAGCTCCAACATTTCTCCCCCAACGCCATCTCCAACGCCGCCATCTTCGCGGCCGTCTACGAGGGCTACCTCGGGATGGTGCCACATTGGGAGCTGTGGCTCCATCCTTACAAGGGGGAGTGGTTCGCCTCCCCGGTGGCACCAGGAGTAAGGCGAGTCGTCAGAGCGGGGTGCCTCAACTTCATGTTGAAGACCGGAAAGTCGGAGGAGCCACACGAGTATATCCCCACCGGGTTGATGTCCAACCACTCCCGGTGGGACGAGCAGTGGTTCTACCTTCGCAACGACGGCGGCTACCTTCCGCCATACACCGGGCGGCTTATCACCAAGCGTCCATTCAACTGGCCGCACGGTGTCACGGGAGATCTTCAGTGTCGACTTCATCCCCTCATCGCCGCGATGAAGGCCCTTCGAGAGGCAGGCCTGACGGTGGGTGTGGTGGTCTCGGCCTTCCACAGTCGACGGGTGCTCCCTCTGATGGAGCGCCCGCTGCGGTTGGATGAGATGCTCCCCTCGGCGGCGCCCGAGGTTCTCGAGAGGTGCCAGATGTCCGGCGAGAAGCCATCCACCGCGGAAGTCGTTACGCAGGTAAAGGGGATGGTCGCGGGCTCGTTCAGGGCAGAAGACATCAATCGCCTCCCCATGCGACCAGAGGAGGGTTGCCTCGACCTGGTGAGTGCCCCGACCCGTGCCTTTCACGTTTTCATTCCGCCCCCTTCTCTTGTCCCTGTGACTAAATGTTTTCATGTAGGGGAGAATCGACTACCGGAGATCGAGGCCCCCGCTGAGGGAGGACGCTCCCGATCGTCAGGTAAGACGCTTCAACGCCCAGCAAGAAAAGCGGTGTAAGGATGAAGAGGAGAAGAAGAAGGCCAAGAAGCTCCGGGAGAGCAAAAGGCTTGCGAGGCGCCGCGCTCAGCAGAGGCATGACGGGCTCCCAGAGGAGAAGTCTCCCTCGTCCGAGGGAGATGAAGATGATGCTGACGATGACAGCGATGACGTCGAGGAGGTGGCGGGGCGTCTCGACCTCATCTTGTCGGGTTCCTCCCATGCTGACCGCCCCTTGGTGCAGGAGGAGGCGGTGGAGCAGCGCGCCCCCAGCCGGTGGCGTCGGCCTCGGAGCGCCGGCGTGGGAAAAGGTGGACCGACGCCTCGACTCGAGGGGGTTCACCCCCCTCCCGTTGTACTCGAGGCGGGACCCCACCCACTTCGACCCGGAAAACCCAGTACCGGTAGTCGGCGCGGGCGGAGCAGAGCCGTGCTCAGGAGGCCCCGTCGGAGCAGGGAGGCGCGGCGACCCCTCCTATGGCCCCGAGCAGCCTCAGCCCTGAGAAGAGCTCGGCTTTGGGAGGGGTCTCGAGATCTGCTGGCGGTTCAAGGGGGACACGAAAGGCCTCTATCCCCTTCGGGTAAGTGTTGTTGATTCAATTCTTTTCCGTTGCATCCTCCTTGCGCAGTTTAATAAGCTTTTTACCGTCCTGCTTCCCATCCAGGCCCAAGCGCCAAATCAAGGAGGCGTCTCTTGCGCCGGCTAAGCGGCTCAAGGTGGACGCAGCTGCGAAGATGGAGGCCCCGGTCACAGGTGCGACGTCGAGGCCCTTGGCTCCGTGGGAAGCCAAGTGGTTGTCCTCAGCCCTCGGAGCTATGGCGCGCGGTAGGCTGACAGGTTCTGCTCTTGCTGCAGGGTCGAGCGTCTCGGAAGGACGCAAGAGGGAGGGAGTGCCTCCTTGACGTCGTCGTCCACGGTCCTCGAGCTCGGCCTAGCGCCAGGGGGCGGTGCCCCGACGTCGGGAGCTTCCGCGCCTGGCCGACCGGAGGCCTCGTTCCCGCACCCAAGGTGGGAGCCCCCGAGGGCCACGAGCTGGGAAAGGAGGTAGACGTTGTCGACCTCGAGGGTGAGGAGACTACAGCCCTTCCCCCCTCGACGGGAGAGCGGAGACCCTGGCCGGCGGGGCTACGTGAGCTCGAGGCCCAGAGGAAGCAGGAGCAGGGGGCCCTGCAAGAAGCAGGGCTACCGTGGCCGCAGTGGGAGGGGGAGAAAGAGCTGCTGGAGTGGTGGGAAGAGGAGGAGAAAATCAGGGGCCAGCCCCTGCATCAACAGGTGCAGCAGACGCCGCCGGGGGACACGGCGCCACTGGACCCGCCGGCGCAGCAGCCGCCCGAGACGTCGGATACAGAGGGGACTTCAGGACTGCCTAAGCAATGGGTGTCTGTGATCACTCTGGACGAGCTGCTGGCTGAAGAAGAAACGGCGTCGAAGGCGTCGACGGTCCCGTGGCTGCCGAGGGTGCAATTGGAGGAGGCCTCGGTACCGAACCCACCGGAAGACGCGTCGATGGTGGACCTGCCAGCGCCACAGGACGTGGCGTTGGGGGAAGCGACGGCCTCGACACCTCCGCTGCCTCCGAAGGCGCCAGAAGCAGCGTCGAGTCAGCCACCACAACTGTCGACGGAGCAGCTGGAGGAGACGGCGGCTTCTGGCCTGCCGAGGAGGTCGACTTCCGACCTCGGGCTGAGGGATGCCGGCGCCGCATCGGAGTTCTGCACCCCGGCGGAGTTGGCCGAGCGTTACGGCGTTCCACGCGATGTGGTGGATGAGATCGAGTCCTTGGCGCGAACCAAGGTCAAGACGGTCCTTCCACATTGGGGCAAGGAGCGTATCATACTCCGGGAGCTTGGCGACTCCAGCGCTCCAGGGATCGAGATGGACGACCCGGCGGAAGTCAAGTGTTGGGAGGACGTGGAGCGGTCCCGGGCGTGGCTGCAGCACTTGCTGAAGCGGGGCGTCGAGCTCGCTGAAGGCCTCGACCGGAATCTCGCGGTGAGTCCCTGTGTAGACCATATGCAGTTTTTTGAGTTCTTTCGTATGGGATGCTTTAACCCTCGATTTCCTATCCCCAGGAGGTGCGGAGGCGTTCCTACTCCAAGTCAGACTTCCTCCATGAAATGCTCAACAGCCGGGAGGAAGTGCTTCACCAACTCAAAGCCGGTCACTCTGCGCAGGGCAGGGTGGCCGAGATCGAGGAGGAGCTAAAGCGGACCAGGGGGAGGCCACCAAAGCCAAAGAGGAGGCCACCCGAGCGTAGGAGGACGCCGAGGCTGCTCGAGGGGAAGCCGCCCAACTCAAGGAGGAGCTTAGGCGTGAAAAGGAGGAAGCTGACGTGGCCTAGGCCGAAATGGAGAGGGCCAAGGGCGAGAGCATCCGAGCCCAGGAGCACGTCGAGCTACTCGTGGGGGAGGCTCAAGGCTCCATGGAGTGCATCTGCTCGCTCGAGGCCAATCTCGTTGAAGTCTCCACGGCGCGCAACATCCTCTCCGCCTTGGCCCAGGAGGAGAAGAACCGAGCCGCTAGCCTGGAAACCCAGCTCGGGGCGATGAAGGCTACCCTCCAAGAGAAGGAGCAGGCCATCATCCTGGCTGGTGGCACCCTCGAGACCCTCCACTGCGAGAAGACAGAGGTGACCCTGGCCTTCAAGAAGGCCCAGCGGGAGCGAGACGAGGCTTGGGGGAGCGCGACGCCGTGTTGGGGGATCGCCGCGCCCTTGAGACTCGCTGTGCTGGTGAGTTCCTTAAAGAGCTTTTGATCTTTTTTCTTCCCGTATGGTTTGTCTAACTCTTGTTTTGTGTTTCAGGCCTCGAGACCGAGCTGCGCGCTGCCCAAACCGCCGCCAAGGCGCTGCAGGAGAGCCTTGTGACGGAGGGGGCGCTTCTCGGCCGGCTTCGGGTTGCCCTCGACAGGCTCTGCGCCTCCTGGGAGGTCAGGCCCATCAAGGGTGCTGAAGAAGACATCCTGGGTGATCGCTTCGTGATCGCGTGCGGGAGGCTCTTCATACCTCGACATCACCCTTCGTGATCGCGTGCGGGAGGCGCTTCATACCGGCGTGAAGCGGGCGCTGGCAGTGGTCTCCTCCGGCTTCGTCTTCGACATGGACGTGGTCGCCCAAGGCTTCGTTCCCGATATCTCGAAGACCAACGCCGAGAACGAGGAGCGATGCCGAGGGCTCATCAATGACGCCGAGAGGCCTGGGGGAGCGCTGGCGAAGTTGTTCGAGGATGAAGTCCTCCCCCCGCGGATGAAGGGTACCTTGTCGAGGAGGGAGGCGACAGAGCAGGCCTGTAGGGCAAGGCTGGGCGGAGATGCCCATGTAATAAGTTAGTTTTTTGTAACTTATATTCAATGTGGCTTCAAAAGCCTTTTTGAGCCTTTATGCATCTATCGTAATGCAATTTGTCATTTTACTTTCAGCCTTCTCTGCTTTCTTTCACCTAGACTTTGCTTTTTGACTAAGTTTTCGACGCATACTCGTATCCCTCGAGGGGGGAGTGAGTGGAGGTACCGTAGCCTAGGGGCTTAGGAGAGCTCCTGGCTCGAGAGCCCTCGACCCTCTAGGGAGTTCAAGGCGTTGTCTACTTAGTCATGAAGTGTATTGGGGCGTGAGAAAGAAGAGGCGCTCGAGTTTTGATCACCTGACCTTTGCTTTTCGACTAAGTGTTCGACGCAGGCTCGTATCCCTCGAGGGGGAGCGAGTGGAGGTACCGTAGCCCGGAGGCATGGGAGAGCTCCTGGCTCGACAGCCCTCGACCCCTAGGGAGTTCGAGGCGTTTTCAACTTAGTTGCGAAGCAAAAGGGGACGCTCGAATTTTTTAAAAAAATCATTCGTATTTTTAGGAACTTAGGGGGTTCCCCCCCGTTAGCCCCCGAGGGAGGCTCGACTCTGGTGGGACAGGGTTGAGGCTACCTCTTGCATGTACAATAACAAGTTTGAACTTATAATCGAAAGTACTCCTTATATTTGTCATGCAAAAATGTATAAAACATGCGAGAATGTACGAGGACATCGGTGCCCTAAGGGTAGAAACGACGTAGTTGTTCGATGTTCCATGCGTTGGTGAAGGTTTCGCCCTTGTTGTTAGCGAGCTTGTACGTCCCGGGCTTTAGCACCTCAGCTACGGTGTATGGGCCATCCCATGGCGGGGTCAGCTTGTGACGTCCTTTGTTGCTCTGTCGTCGACGTAGGACAAGGTCTCCAACTTGGAAGTCCCTCGGGCGCACGTGCTTGTCGTGGTAGCGTTGAAGTTTTTGCTGTACCTCGCGGAGTGAATTAGCGCCATGTCTCGAGCCTCCTCGAGCTGGTCGACAGTGTTTGTGAGGGCTTCTTCGTTGCTTTGCTCGTTGTACGCCTTTAGTTGAGGGGAACCATACTCGAGGTCAGTGGGGAGGACGGCCTCGGACCCATAGACCAAGAAGAATGGGGTGAAGCCCGTGGCTCGACTAGGTGTTGTCCTTAAGCTCCATAGGACCGAAGGTAGCTCCGCGGCCCTTTTTTTCCATGCTTGCTGAGGCGGTTGAGGATCCTTGGCTTGAGGCCCTGCAAAATCATGCCATTGGCGCGCTCGACCTGGCCGTTAGTTCGAGGATGTGCAACCGCGGACCAATTCACACGGATGTGATGGCGATCGTAGAAATCCAAGAACTTCTTGCTGGTGAACTGTGTGCCGTTGTCAGTGATGATGACGTTCGGGACCCCGAAGCGATGGATGATGTCGGTGAAGAACTCGACCGCCCATTCCGAGCGGATGTTGCCGATAGGCCGGGCCTCGATCCACTTGGTAAACTTGTCAATGGCAACAAGAAGGTACATGTACCCTTTGGTTGTCCTCTTAAGAGGCCCCACAAGATCGAGCCCCCAGACCATGAACGACCAGGTGATAGGGATCATTTATAGGGCGTGAGCTGGGAGATGCGTCTGCTTGGCGTAAAATTGACACCCTTTGCACGAGCGGACAATGTTTGTGGTGTCAAAAATGGCGGTCGGCCAGTAGAAACCCTGTCGGAAGGCATTACCTACGAGGGTCCTCGGCGCTGCGTGGTGGCTGCAGGCCCCCGAGTGTATGTCCTCGAGGAGCCTCCTGCCTTCTTCGATAGTAATGCAGCGTTGAAGAACACCTGAGGGGCTTCGCCTGTAGAGTTCCTTGCCATCACCATAGATGACGTAGACTTGGCCCGTCGCGCGATCCGGCAAGCTTCGATCCGGTCCTCCGAAAGCTCTCCCCGAATGAGGCAGTCGAGGAGAGGGGCTCGCCAATCCGGCAGCGGGCTCGATAGAGGAGGAGTCCCCTGGATCTCCATAACCTAGGCCCCGGTCGAGGGGCCCCAGTCGAGGTCGTGGGGTGGAGCTTCGAAGGCGTAGTGCAAGCCCCCGAGCCCAAATCGATGGAGGGCTCGAAGAGGTCCCTCGAGAATACGTCCGGTGGGACAGTACCTCGAGTCGATGCAATTTTTGCAAGCTCATCCGCGGCTTCGTTGTATCGTCGAGCAATATGGCTAAGCTCGAGACCATGGAACTTGTCTTCCAACTTGCGTACTTCATTGCAGTAGGCTTCCATCTTGGTGTCGTGGCAGCTCGAGGCCTTCATCACTTGGTCGATGATTAGTTGTGAGTCGCCTCGAACGTCAAGGCGTCGGACTCCGAGTTCAAGGGCAACTCGTAATCCAGTGACGA
The DNA here is from genome assembly GCA_023333625.1 of Bothriochloa decipiens. Lineage (NCBI taxonomy): Eukaryota > Viridiplantae > Streptophyta > Magnoliopsida > Poales > Poaceae > Bothriochloa > Bothriochloa decipiens. The sequence continues at coordinate 61,793,228 of CM041633.1, read as the reverse complement.
GAGCTTCGTACTCCGCGATGTTATTAGAAGCGGCAAAGTGGATGCGAATGACGTAGCGCATGTGGACTCCGAGGGGTGAGATGAAGAGCAAACCTGTGCCTACTCCTGTCTTCATGAGCGACCCGTCGAAGTACATTGTCCACAGCTCGGCTTGGATTTGAACTGGCGGCAACTGAGTGTCGATCCACTCAGCGACGAAATCTACCAGCGCTTGGGACTTGATGGCCTTCCGCGGTGCGTAGGTGATGGTCTCACCCATGAGCTCGACCGACCACTTAGCGATCCTTCCAGCGGCCTCCCGGTTATGGATGATCTCCCCCAAGGGGAACGAAGATACCACGGTAACCGGGTGGCTGAGGAAGTAGTGCTGGAGCTTGCGACGCGTAAGGACGATGGCGTAGAGCAGTTCTGCACCTGTGGGTAGCGGATTTTTGTTTTCAAAAGCACTTCGCTGACGAAGTAAACCGGCCGCTGGACGGGCAAGGCATGCCCTTCCTCTTGCCTCTCCACCACTATGGCCGCACTGACCACCTGAGTGGTAGCGGCGACATAGAGGAGGAGGGGCTCGGGCGGTTCGGTCGACGTCGCTGGTCGAGGAGGGATGAGAATCGGGGTGGATATCAGCATGCCTTTGAGTTCATCGAGGGCCTCCTCGGCCTCCGCGGTCCATGTGAATCACTCGGATTTTTTCAAGGGGCGGTACAGAGGCATGGCCTTCTCCCCTAAACATGAGATGAAACGGCTGAGGGCCGCGAGGCAGCCCGTGACCTTCTGCACGCCCTTGAGATCCCGAATCGGCCCCATTCGCATGATGGCCGCCACCTTCTCGGGGTTGGCCTCGATCCCACGCTGGGAGACGATGTATCTGAGGAGCATGCCCCGAGGCACTCCGAAGACACATTTCTCGGGGTTGAGTTTTATGTTTTTGGCTCGAAGGCACCCGAACGCGATTTTGAGGTCATGGATGAGGTTGTCCACCTTTCTGGACTTGACCATGATGTCATTGACATAGGCCTCGACCGTGTCACCTATGTGTTCGCCGAAGACGTGGAGCATGCACCGCTGATAGGTTGCCCCAGCATTTCGAAGGCCGAAGGGCATGGTGACGTAGCAGTACATGCCAAAAGGTGTGATGAAGGAAGTCGCGAGCTGGTCGGATTCTTTCATCTTGATTTGGTGGTAGCCGGAATAAGCATCGAGGAACGAAAGGGTTTCACATCCCGCGGTAGAGTCAACAATTTGATCAATGCGTGGTAAAGGAAACGGAACTTTGGGACATGCTTTGTTTAAACTAGTATAGTCAATACACATCTGCATTTTTCCATTTTTTTTCTTAACTAACACGGGATTAGCTAACCATTCGGGGTGATGGACCTCCTTGATGAATCCAGCCGCCAAAAGCTTGTGTACCTCCACGCCGATGATCCTGTGCTTCTCCTCGTCAAAGCGGCGCAGGCGTTGCTTCACCGGTCTGGACCCGGCCCGGATCTCCAAGGCGTGCTTGGCAACTTCCCTCGGTATGCCCAGCATATCTGAAGGACTCCACGTGATGAGGACATCGCTTCTTCTTGTGCACCTGCTGATCCTCTCCAAGGCCCAATGACCCGAGCTCGAATGCGTCAACTACATTTACAGGTGAGCTCGTTTTTAAGCGATACTTTTCATACTTTTGAGAATAGATTACTACCTAATGATTTAATATTGCTTAGGAACAATGGAGAGGCTTCTGAAGAACTTGGACGAGGAGTTGGAGACGAGCTGGGCCAGCAAGGGCGTGCAACACAAGCTGATTTCGCGTCTGTCTCGGACTGCCAGACCAGCCTGGACTAGAACTGGTCATACGGACTCATACGGACTCCGTTTTCGATGTTCTACATATGGTTGGAAAGCTAACTTCATAAGGAAGCCAATAGAAGTTGTCTCACGTCAAAACCTCTTCGGAGTCAACGGGAATTGTCAAAGCAAGTCAGCATTCCGAATCTGTCTTGGTGCTGCGTCACCTTATTTTGGTCCAATGGGCCGTGTATCGTTTATGAGCCTGTTAGTGGGCGCGTACAGGGTAGGCGACGACCCTAAGTCCTTTATAAACATACGCCGCCGCCGTCATTAGGTTTTGGGTTTTGCTTAGATTATTCTGTCCATCGACAGCCGCCGTTCATCGGTTTGTGGAACCCCAACTCGAGTGCTTAATCATTCATTTGCAGATTGTCCCATTAATTGAGCTGCGTTCTTTCGAGTTCTTGCTTGTGTTCTTCGTTTCGCAGGCATGGATTAGCCTTCGTGGCGAGGTCAACCGGTTGGAGACACGGTTGATAACCAGAGGAGTCGTGGTGCTAAGATTGCAGGGTTCGGGTCTTTGTATCTGAAGCCGGATCGGTGTGTCGTGCTCCACCAAAACGATAGTTATCCCCATCTGACGGAAGATCAGGGAATCACGTCCCCATCACCACGCAAACATATCGGCGTTCGCACGGAGAAAGCCGACGAGCACGGCTTCCTATTTGCCCTCGAGGTTGGCACTGATCGTTAGCACCTTCTCGCCGGGGCAGCTCGGGTCGAGGGGGACTTTCTTGGTGTCTTGTGCCGGCTCAAAGTTGCCGGCGTGTCGCTTGGGATCTGGCACCTCGTCGGTGAGGCGCTCGAGGGTCGCGGCTATCATGGCATTTTGCTCGACGGCTTCCCCATACTCGACGCATTCGACATCGCAGTCGTACGCGTGCTCGTAGGAGGAGGCGATGGTGATGACGCCCTTGGGTCCTGGCATCTTGAGCTTGAGGTAGGTGTAGTTTGGGATCGCCATGAACTGCGCGTAGCCCGGTCGGGCGATGATAGCGTGATACGTTCCGTGAAAACCGACCACCTCGAAGGTGAGGGTCTCTTTCCTGAAGTTGGCAGGGGTGCCAAAGCAGACAGGAAGGTCGATACGGCTGACAGAAAGGGCCTTCTTGCCTAGCACGACGCCATGAAACCCCCCGACGCTGGGTCAGAGTTGGCACCTCTTGACTCCCAGGAGGTCAAGGGTCTCTAGGTAGATGACATTCAGGCTGCTGCCGCCGTCCATGAGGACCTTCGAGAGGTGGATGCTCATGATGATTGGGTCGATGACGAGCGGATAGGCCCCGGGGTTGGGGACATGATCTGGATGGTCATCACGGTCGAATGTGATGGGCGCGTCAGACCAGTCGAGGTAGTGAGGTGTCACGACTCAGACGGAGAAGACTTCTCGACACTCCCTCTTGCGCTGTCAAGGCGTGAGCTGGGTTGAGGGGCCCCCGTAGATCATGTAGCAGTCATAGACTTCATGGAATTTTCCGTCTTCCCCGTTGCCTCCGTCACCGCCGCCTTGGTCTTTCTTGTCGTCACCTTCCTTCACGCCCACTTGCTCAAAGTGCTTTCGAAGCATGCGGCAGTCCTTAAGCCTGTGCTTTGCTCCGTCCTTGTGATAAGGGCAGGGCTCCTCGAGCATTTTGTCGAAGATGGCGCCCTCGAGGGGACCTCGAGGTCTTTTGCGTTCGGTTGCTATGACGAGATCATCTTCCGCAGCCTCACGCTTGCCTTGCTGATTTTTCTTCTTCTTGTTGTTTCTCTTCGGCCCTTTGCTCGAGCCTCTGGCGTCGTCGGCTGCCGGCGCCTTTCCCTTGTCCTTCCCATCGCTGAAGAAGGCGTCGACCACCTCTTCGCCGGCCGCGTAGTTGGCGACCACATCCATGAGCTCATCGACGGTGTTGGGGTGGTTACGCCCCAACTCGCGAACTAGGTCCTTGCAGGTTGTACCCGCAACGAACGCTAGAATGACGTCGAGATCGGAGATGTGGGGTAGTTCGGTGCGGAGCTTGGAGAATCATCGAGCAAAGTCACGGAGAGACTCCCCTGGTTTCTGCTTGCAGTTGCGCAGTTCCTAGGAGTTCCCGGGACGCACGTAGGTACCTTTGAAGTTCCCCTCGAAGATCCGGACAAGGTCGACCCAGCCGCGAATCTGGTCAGGGGGAAGCTCCTCAAGCCACCTACGCGCGGTGTCGAACAGGAACAGGGGAAGGTGACGTATGATGACGTGATCGTCACGTGCCCCGCCCGCCTGACAAGCCTGTCGAAAGTCGGCTAGCCAGAGCTCGGGATTAGTTTCGCCGTTGTATTTGACGATGCTCGTGGGGGTCAAAACTTGTCGGGCAGCTGGGCACAGCGAATCGTCCTGCTGAAGACTCGAGGACCCGGTGGCTCCGGGGTCCGTCGGTCTTCATCGCTGTCGTAACGCACTCCACGATGGGCGCTGTACCCTCGATCCTCGGCATCCCCGTGCTTGCGCCTGCGGTTCTCGATGATGTCAAGGCGCACATCGAGGGGAGCGCGGTCGTCGTTGATACATTCTCGGGCCGGCTTCTTCTTCGGTCGGGGGGCCGCCCCCTGATCGACCGAGCTCTCCCTTTCAGGCCGGGAGGGCTCGACCTGAGGTTCAGAGGCTGTCCCTCGATGCCTCGAGGCTGAGCTCTCGGCTTGCTGAATAGCAGCAACTTGGAGGAGATCCTCGACCTCACGTTGTATCCGCCGAGCTTGCGAGTTGGATGGCGTGGGCATATTGCGAAGGAGCATAGCCGCCGCGACAATGTTCTGGCTTGCTCGGGGATAACGGTTGGCGGGTTGCTCAGGTGCCCCAGCCTCGTTGATCTGCCGGTTGACCTCTCGGGCCCTGGCTCGGGCTCTACCGCCGGGCGGTCGCCGCTCTTGCTCGAGGGTTAGCTCGAGCAGGCGCAATCGTTCCTGCTCATCGGCGAGCTTTGCCTGCAACTCCCGAATGGGGGCACGCCTCTCGGGGTGCATCTGGTTGTTGGTCTTCTGCTCTGGGAGAGCACCTCTCGCCGCAGCGGTAGCTACCCCGGCCGCTGGATCGATGGTGTCCTGATCGGAGTCGACATCACCATCGATGTGTAGGCACTCGCGAGTAGGATCCCAATGATCAGAGTCAGAGTCAGGGTCGCCGCAGCAAAAAACGGGGAATTGTCCCCGCGCCTCCTCCTGCAGCTGCCGTCGGAGTGTGCCGACGGTGTACCTCCGGGGGCCGGGCGCTCTCGCGAAGGCCAAGCCCTCGGAGGCTGGTGTGACAGTCCCCACGTCCGTCATTGCATGGAGAAGGGCGCCTGGGCGGTCCTCTAACGTGCTCATGTTGGAGTGGGTCGCTGTCGAGATCGTCGTCATGGCATTGTTGAAGTCGAACGAAGGCCGCCGACGACGCTCGAACAGCTCGTGCGGGAGCGGGCTCGGTCGAGCGGGGACTTTGTCGCACTCCCTCGATGAGCGTAATGCGAAGGTGGAGTCGGGGTTGTGGTGGGGTCCTGCCGGTTTGCCCTCTACCTCTGAACTCAGGTCAGACAATCCCTCAACAAGGGGTTCCTCATCTCCGGTTAGGGGCGAGGAGAAAGCGGCGGGAACCATCCTCGACTCAGGTTGATGGCGATGACGGTGTCGATCGTGCCTCCTTCTGGATGTGGAAGCATGGTGGTGAGACCGGCGAGCGGCCCCCCATGAGCGTGGGGGCGTACTGCGACCTCCGTTCGGGTCACTGATCGAGAGCAGGGTCATGTCATAGCCCTGGCCGAGGGTCATGAACTCTAGGCTCCCAAACCAGATCACCGTAGTGCGCGGAAGTGGTGAAACGAAGTTGCCCATCCGAAAAAATGGTGGGAAATCGTTAGTGACACGCGGCTCCCCAACCTGGCACGCCAATTGTCGGTGTTTCGACCCCCGGGGGGTTAACACCGATGAGTAATATTTGTAATTGCGTGCTCCCTTAATCTGGTGGGTGGTGCAAGAAGGACATGGCGATTTATCCTGGTTCGGGCAAAGAAGGCCCTACGTCCAGCGGGGGGAGGACAGTTCGTGTTATCTTGCACCGAAGTGCTAGTACAGGGGAAAATACAAGCAGGTGTGAGGAGCGTGAGGTGGAGCTTGGGCGTTTCGGACGCCTAGCTCTCGACCTTACACTGTCTCACGGTATTGTTCTGTGATCTAAAGCCTTAGCGTTTCTATGCTCTAGATCCTCTCGTTTGTTCTGTCCCCTAACGTCCTGACGCCTCCTTTTATAGGTGAAGGAGGGGTACAGGAGTACATATATTTAGAGTTCACATGGCTGGTGACGCATGGCGTGGAGGCCGATCACGTCGGTGCTGCTGTAGTGATGTACTTCGGTATGGGAGGCCCTGCAGCCGTCGCGTCGGGAGTTGTTGAAGTGCGGTCCGGAGTCGTTGGAGTCCCGCTCGGGGGTTCATTCGACAAAGTCGAGGGGCGGCGGTCGAGGACTTGGCTCGAGTCGAGGGGGGTCGAGTCGAAGGGGTCGAGCCTCACCGGATAAGGTCGAATCCCGGGAAATGCGGAAAACGTGCTGATTCATGCGTCTCGAGGGGGTGCTGGACGGGGCACAGTGCTCGGCATGGCGCAACAGCGAAGTACGACCCACGGGATTCCGGGGCATGGGCGATAAAAGCAAGATTTGACCGCCACTCCCGCAACTGTTACCATAACTGTGGCCATACGATTAGGCGGGGGTAGGTAAAACGCATTAAATGCGTCCGGATCCGTACGGGAGAGTTGGTAGCCGAGGAGTGCACTGTCCTCGAGGGCTGCCCTTTCGCGCGAACAAAGTTCCGTCCTCGAGGGCAGGCTCATTCGCCGGGCGAAGTTCCGTCCTCGAGGGGTCGCCCGAATTGTACCCTCGAGTGTACAGTCCCAGTCCGCTCGGTAGCCCCTCGAGCAGGCTTTGGCTTTGGGCCGCCGTAGCCCGTTTGTGGGTCAACCCAATATGCTTTAGCCTACGGGCCTTCGAACGTTAATCGTGGGAGGTCACTGGAGGGTTCGTGTTGCTGATTTTGCGGGGTTTAGCCCGGTAAACCAAGGGTTTGGGATACCCATTTCCTGGGTAACGACACTTATATTACGTAATTAGTATCATTATAATGATTTTTGAATCTCGTTGTCGGTGTTTCGAAAAATAGTTGACAGTGATACGTGATGTGCGTTTAGCCTATCGGATGATAGAGCTAAGGTGGGTATAAAGGATTATCCTGGACAGAATGTCCATATGTCTAGTCACGGGGGCTAATGTACAATCCGATCTTTGTGTTCAGATTGTAATAAGGGGGTTACAAACGGTGGTGGTTGAGAAACAACCCGAAGGAAAGCTCAAATTTCTGCGTTCGTGCGTTTGGGTGGAAAGTGGATGTCAATGCTGCGTTCGTGCATCTGGGTAGAAGGTGGATGTCGATGCTGAACTTTAAGAGTTCGGCCTCTCTGATGAGTGCTAAGGCTCCCCTTTTATAGTTCAAGGGTTTTTATAGTTCAAGGGTAGGAGCCTTGGTATACAAGATGGCGCTCTTTGGATATCGCCAGCTCGCGTGTCCTTCGGGGTGATACCTCCTTCCCCGAACCGTGGTTGCCACAGTTTGGCTCCTTTCTGCAGGTCGTAGTGTTGAGACGTAGGATGGCAGTAAGGCGCCATTTTCTAGGGTCTGGGGTGTCCGCTATGTCACGTGATGCATTATTCGTGAGGCGTCCCCAATTTCCTTACGACCGGGTGTCGTACACAACAAAGGTACAGTGAGGCCGCCCGGACCTGTCGTGCTTAGGGAACATGATCCCCTCCGACTTGCTCGATCCTTATCTCCGCGGGGTTGGGCGAATCGGTATCTCTGCCATCATCGATTGGGAGGCTCATCCGCTTGGGGTCAGGCGTCACCCATGGGTCTCTGACCACTAGGCCGTCTGACGAGGTGCACGCCATCCCTGAGCCCACTTCACGTGGGCTCGGGGCCTTTTTCGAGCGGGTCCATTGCTAGGTCTCCGTTACCCCTTGAAGCATGCTAGCTTCTCCTTGCTTGTTGTCAGGTTGGTGTCCTTTGTGTCATGTTGCTGATCTAGCGCTGACGAAGTTACTGGTGCCTGAACGGTTGGTTCCAGCAGCGGTGGTTTATCTGTGAATTTTTCTTTTCATGTGTCACTGCAGGCACTACTGAAAACCAGAGATTTGCCGTGTGTTTTTACACATGGCAAATCCCCAAATACACATGGCAAATCATTTGCCGAGTATGGCACACGGCAAATCGTACACGGCAAATCGTTTCACGGCAAAGGGAGATTTGCCGAGGGCTTTTTCTCGGACACACGGCAAATCATTTGCGAAGTGCCTTGGGGCACTCGGCAAAGAAAAGTGACCATCACGGCGCCGGCCCAGTTAACGGCAGATTTGCAGTGTGCCATGTGGCACCGGCACACGACAAATCTTTTGTTTAGGAAAAAGAGAGAAATTTGCCGTATGCCAGGTGGCAAGACACACGGCAAATCTTTTTTTTTAAAAAAAACATTTGCCTCTAGTACACTATACTAAAGCCATATTGATGCTAGTTTTGCAAAGAGATAAATAGTAACAGAGGAATAAAACAAAATGTCCGATGTCAACATATTGTCACAAACATCAAACTGAAATTGGCTTCCTGATGCAGGGTACAAAACAAGATAAACAAATAAAGAACTGGCACATGTTCTTACAGACCATTTTATTTGATTTTTACAACTTGACAGGTTATGAAGAGCAGAAAAATTATTACTACAAAATCTCTAAAATTGTGCCTGAAGCCTGCTCAAATGCCTCAGAAATTTGCAAGATAAATTTAAATACCTAAGAATGTGGTTTTATGCCTTAGTAAAATATCAGGAAACTAGGAGACTAAATAAAAATGACTGCATAATGCAAACAATGGCACGCTAAACGTACAAAGATAACAGGCAACCATGGTTTAGAACCAGTTCCTACTTCAGAAGTGGGATGCTAGGCCTGACGAAAATCCTGTGTTTCGAAACCCAACAGCCAAGTATGTGTGTGAATTCTGAACAATTTCTGATTCTATCTCCCTGATCTTTCCAAAGCCTAACAAGGTGTTTAGGAATGATACTGGGAACAAAAACTGGGATTGAGATAACAATATTCTCATCTGAGGTTCTATCTCATTATGTTCAGGTAACCAAAATTAGTTGATAAATTGCCAGGTACTTCCACTATAAGGGCATTAGGGCAACCGTCAACCATGCAACATTATGAGTAACTAAAGTAAACACCTTTAACCTAATTCCATTCATGCAAATTAACAAGCTCCAGACATTCTAAATTTTTTATCACATGTTGAGGTGTCTGGGTTTTGGACATCAACGTCACGACTTACTTGAAACATTCTAAATTTTTTTATCACAGCCTCCAAATGCAATGACACGACACCCGGAGAAGTTTCGTGATTTTCGGACTTCGTTTGGGTTTTATATAATTTAAATACACTTTTCGCATAGGTCACTCGACATGTTCCGTGAACAAGATGCTCCAAAGTTTGTGGGAGTTTCTGGATACCGCGTCAAGATACACTAAATAATAGGAATATGATTTTTTGAATCACTAAATACCATTATTTTATGCACCTGCGGTTCAAAATTAGATTATGCGAAAAAATTCAAGTAAACGAAATTAATGAAAGAAACATAGCAAAAAAAGTTAAACATTTCTCAAATTTTAAAATGTAGTTTAAAATGTAGCCTAAAACAATGGTGACAAAAAGCAAAAAAAATAAATATTGACCGAGTGCCGCAGGCACACGGCAAATTTGTTTTTAAAAAAATAAAAAAGAATCTTTGCCGAGTGCCGACGGTCGGCACTCGGCAAAGACTGGCGGCAAGAGGCCACCGTCAAGCACCCGGCAGATTCGCGCACACGGCAAAAAGGAGATTTGCTGTGTGCCAGGATTTGCCATGTTCCTAGCACGCGGCAAATATCAGATTTTCGGAGTGTTTTTCTTTGCCGTGTATCCGTGTTTTGGCACACGGTAAATCTTTTTACAGACGCCAAATCTCTGGTTTACAGCAGTGAGGGTTTCAGACGCCTTACTGACTTAACCTTCTTTCTCATCTTATTGACACGTTAACAATAGGTACCACCTTCTTTTTATTGGGAACAGCTAGCATGTACGCAATTATGTTGGACCTCTTTTTCTGATCACTATCTGTCAAATTCAGGCCAAAGTGCATTCATGTGTGCCAAATAGGTACTGTGTGTTCGAATTTTCTTTTTCCTCAAGGGAATTTTCTCGAGAGTTACTAGCTGACCAGCTCTCGAGCACTGATTTACCGCTCGAGTCTTCTGATGACCTGAAAACAAAGTTCCTGGGTCGCAGGCGCTGCCGGCACAACAAATCCAACCCTTGAGCCTTCAACAGGAAAGGAAGGACGACTAGAATGTCGTGCCTCTGTAGCACTAACTTCACAATTCTTTCAGGTTACGAATTTAACAAACGCAATTCAGTATGTTGTCAGTCTGCAATAATCTCATCTTCTCATTCTGTGTTTGCCCTGGTGCTCTGTCTATGCATTTTCAGATTTTCTGAAACAGAGCAAAACACAACAAATGTGTTGCTACTAGAAGCTATACCCGGATGAAGAAATGCGTCATCTGGAAGAGCGATAATAAGGGTCATTTGTTCTCTAGAAGTGTCAGCTGCTATCAATTCTTTCCTCTTCAGTTCAGTCCACACAGAGGAACTGAACCATGAAAACGTGCAAAAGATAGATGAACTGCTGTTCCGGCCGAAACCTCCATAGCAGAGATAGCAATTAGCAATAGTAATCAAGATGTCAGACATGTCTTGATATCATTTTTGGACTGTTATTTTGCGATCATTACCCACTGATGTACTACTAGTACCTGATGAGTCTCAGATTCTTCATACCTGTACAGTTACTCTTTTCATTTCATTCCTCACAGGCGCTGTAGTGTAGACCACAGGCAGAGCCTGCAATTTCAAGATGCCTATCAATGATGACCACACACGTTGTACGCAGCATTTGTTCTTGATAAGACATAAAAAATTATACGCTTTTTTCTTGTTTTTGTTCTTGTTGATATCGATCGCAAGCTGGAGACAGAGACCTGGCCTAGCCGGCCACGCACATTTTGTTTGCATCGTGGCCGTGTGGGTCCCACTCACGTCCAGGCTTCACCTCGATTCCTCTGGAATTCCTCCGGTTAAAACCAGATGATGGATTCCGCAGAAGCAGAGGGCACAGCATGGAGGACGGCGCCGACGATGGGGTCACGGAGCTGCAGGGGACCAACTCTGCCACCGCTGGCGCCGCCTACGGAGGCGAATGGTGTGCCCAGTTCCCTCCGGTGACTCGTAATTTCGTGGTACTGTTTACCCAATGCATCTCGCGTTATAAATTCTTAACATTACAGAGGCACAATTATTTTTTTAAAAAAATGTCTTTTATGTTGCTTAGCCTGAATATATGCGGACGGTTATTGGGAAAAAGCTGTCCAGAGGATCAGAAAGAGATCAAACAAACCCCAGTAAATGCTGAAGCGATTCCAGAGCAAAATCCTGTCGGCACAGGTAGTATTATTTGCTTTCTTTGTATTTGCTTCCTCTAGGAGTTGATAATGCAGAAGATTGGAAAACACCGCACGTCATCAATTGGATGCTTGATTGCAAACATACTAACGAATCCTCAATGACGAGGGGAATTCTAGTTATATACAACATGTGCAGCTATATAAACTCTAATACCCACCGTAGTCATAGTAGGAGGATCTCAGACACAAACATTAAACTCAAAGTTTGTTAAGGTGTGGCATGCCAGGACGAAGTAGGACCATCTTTGACTCTTGGATCAGTTCCTCAGATCATGTTAATACAGTATACATTTCGGCCAGATAAAACTAATGCACTATGATTTTCAGGTTCCTAAAAGGAACCAATGCTAATTCTGAAATCAGTTGCTAATTTCTCAAATGTCTTCATTAAACATGCTTTCTTTTTCATTTTCAGATAATGTTCACTCCTGTTTCAATTTTATTATCTGTAACATGCCACTTGGATTTCTTCCACAATATCCTATGCGAGCTGCTTCTCTCCCTATGCTTGGTCAGAGCATGCTTGATTTCAGCCAGACACCATCCACGCTGCAGGATATGTCTGGCGTGCAACGAAACACTATCAACCAAGGTTTCACAGAAGGTAATCCAAAAGATATTTATGCTGCGCAAATGAGGAGATTAATGTTTCTTCAGCAGCAGCAATTTATGTTGATGAAACAGCATATTCAGCAGCAACAGGAGCCACCTATGCAACAACACGTTCAGCAACAACCGCTGTTGCAGCATCCAACATTTGCGCTATCAACACAGCAACCTATTATACTACAGAAGTTCTCTGGCCTCCAGCCTGAACAGTCCACAGTCCCATATTTTCCAACTAAGCAACCTATAATTGTTTCGCGACAACATCAACAGCGATCAATTGGCCAGCAGCAAAATTTTGATCATGGCTCAGTGAGTGGTGCATTGCAACAGGAAAGCACTTCTCCCATGAAGCTACAATCATATCCTCGTTGGACGAGTACAATGCAGCCTAATAACAGAAGCTGCTCATTGAAGCCGCTGCCGCGTCCGAAACAGGAGGAGCTCATTAGAATGAATGAAAGCGTGCAGCAAAGGCAAAGGATACTCCGTGAAACACAGCTCCAGCTCGAGGCAAAGTTGCAATCACAGAAAGTGCAGCAAGCACCGATGCCGGTTACACATCATCATTCTGAAAATGATGTGAACGAGCTAAAGGTTAGATGCTACATTTCAATGTATCTATTTTCTCATGTTAGATCTTTGTCTGATACAACAAATTGTGTGGTATAGTATTTATGTGAAGTACATTCTAATAGTCTCTGTTGTGGTCTCTTGTCGATCTTTTGTAATTAGGACATGTACTTGGTGGTGTATCTGCTGCTTTCCATGGGCGTCTTGGTGGCAATATTGTTGATGGTTTATAACCACTGACATTTCAATATATAACTACCTACATGGATTCTGTATCTGCATTGGAACGCTTCTGCTGACACCCATGATGAAAGACGTTTATCGGGAAATGAGAGAAACTTTTACTATATATTTATAAGTCTAATAAACTCGTTTGGTTACTATATAATGTTTAGTGCCCTGGTTATTCGCAGTATTAGCAATTCGACGGGCCGGTTTATGAACATCATTGTTCCTGTTGTTAGGCTACATCTGCCTCGGCCTTGTGCGCCCATGTGAACAATGGATTTGGCACATGATGCTTGTAGATTTCATATCGAGTGGATTAAAAATATGCAGGCACTGTCCTTGAACATGCCTTCCTATGTATTTCTCATGCCAATTTAATTTGTGTTGTACGTTGTTTTCATTCTAGATGAGGATCTCATTCGGGCTGCCCTCTTGAAAGGAGGAAGCCAGTGACATCTGTTTGACCATTGTGTAAAGGAAGTACAAGCTCAAATTAACTGCATTCACTACTGCAGAACATACAATCTATCGGTCCATCACTCTAAACAATTTTAGAACGACAGTGACAAAGGTTCGTAAACAACAGGCCTATCACTACCAGATTTTAAAATCAATCGACAATGATAGATAACTAACATTGCCGGTTCGTAATAGTACGTGACAATAATATGAATCATTGCCAATCGGCAGTACGTGATCCATATATCCCTGACTCGAAATTTCTTTTCAATACAATTAAGGCTCTCTTTCTCAGTGGTCCACCTTTACTTGCAAGCTGCACATCTCACGTTGCTCCACCTCAATAACCATGACGCTGCAAGCTGCTACAGGTAAAAGGTTCCCGTGCTTTTACCTGCCTGCAGCGTCTGCCATTCAGTGACTACGCTTGCTTACTGCTGCATTAGTTAGCTATTAAATCCTTTCGATCCTTTGGATTATGTAAGGGGCAACCGTGATGGTTTCATTTACATCTATTTTTCGATGGCCAAATTCGAACTCTTTTTAGTTTGTATATTGCCTGATGTATGCCATCGTAGGGTGCACGTCGACAGAGTCCGGTGACCCATCCGCATATGCAGAGGCCCTGAAAGATGATTGCAGACATGGCCCATGCGATTCAGAGGCCCATACTGCTTTCAGAGGCCCAGCCCTTGAGTATATGGGACTGTGGAGCATGCACGTCGGAGGCCCGAGGAGGCCTGCATGCATCCAAGTCCAACTGGCAATTCTACTAAAAAAAAAAGGGAAGTATGCTATCTAATGCAGAGCTGGTGATGACAAATCTTCTTTTTTTTTGCCAGAGCACGACAAAGAGTCACTATATGAGTTTATTAGGGCTCTGGCAAAGTGTGTGAATAGAGCATAGAGCACGACAAAGAGTCACTATAAAAAGGAAGTATGCTAAAATACCAAGGCATAGAGCATGGAAGTAGACAAAGTGTGCTCTTGAAGCGCTTTGGTGATTTTGTTTTTATGTGTGTGTGACAAGATGCAACACCTGTCATAGACATTCCAGGTAGCCTCCTTGTATTTTATTATTACCATTATTACAAAAATATAGTTGCAAAATTGATTGAATTCATACTTTGACATGTTTTCACTCTCGTAATATCTGTATTTCATTCCTTATTTTATCTTTTTCGATATGTTTTCAATGACCTTGTTTATTACAATCAATCTATGTATAGGATCGAGATGGCATTTTCATTTTATCTATAGTAAACAATAAATTATCTATTTTGGGTGTATTTTCAAACATATGGAAATTAAAATATTATTTTCAGATAATTTAATTATTATTTTTCATAATTTTAATTCAAATACTTACCTTTTCAATTGTGATTTTCATGGAGACTTTATTTAGGCACTGTTATTTCAAACTTGTGTAAATTAAATTTCTACTTTATCTTAATTTATTGTTTTATGGTTTAGTATTTCTAATTGTATGGATATGATATCTTTAGTTTATTCTATAAGCTATATATTATTCTTTTTTATCATCTCATAATTTTCTAGACCCTTATTAACGTCTTCATTTTATTCTTCATGCTAGTATTTGAACACAGTTCTTATTTCCTCCACGGGGTAGCACTCTGTATTTCTGAGATTATTGAATCATGACAATGAATGTTGTTATGTTCAAACAGAGTAATAAAGAGTTCAGTGCAAATTAAATTAGACGCACAGTTATGCATTCAAGAAAAAAGAGGGTTTAACTCCAAGGGAGCCTCCAAAGTTTAAGGCAAGGTTAGTAGCAAAAGGCTACACTCAGATTCCTGGTATTGACTATAATGATGTGTTCTCTCCAGTGGTAAAGCACAGTTATATTCGTATATTTTTAAGTATTGTTGCTCCACATGATCTTGAGCTTGAGCAGTTAGATGTAAAGACTACGTTTTTGCATGGAGAGTTTGAGGAGGATATTTATATAGACCAGCCGGAAGGGTTCATAGTGCCTGGTAAGGAGAAATTTGTTTGCAACTTAAAGAGATCCTTGTATGGTTTAAAGCAGTCCCCTTGTCAGTGAAACAAGAGGTTTGATTCATTTATGCTGTTGCATAATTTTAAGAGGTCTAAATATAATAGCTGTGTTTACATCAAGCATGCTAATGGATGACCTATATACTTGCTATTGTATATTGATGATATGCTGATTACTGCCTAGAGTAAAATTAAAATCACTAAATTGAAGAAATTATTGAGTAGTGAGTTTGACATAAAAGATCTTGGTGCTGCTAAGAAAATTCTTGGTATGAAAATTACTAGAGACAGAAAATCTGGTTTGCTATTTCTTAGTCAGTAAAATTATATTAAGAAATTTCTACACGTTTCGACATGCATAATGCAAAGCCTGTTAGCACTCCTATTGCATCACATTTTAAATTATCAGCTGCACGGTGTCCTAGTACAGATGCAGATATTGAATATATGTCAAGAGTTCCTTATTCTAGTGCTGTTGGGTCTTTGATGTATGTCATGGTTTGCTCTCGTCCAGATTTATCATATGCTATGAGTTTGGTCAGTACATATATGTCTAATCCTGATAAACAACATTGGAGGGCAATTCAGTGGATTTTCAGGTACCTCAGAGGCACAGCAGATTCTTGTTTGAAGTTTAGCAGAACTCAGAAGGGACTTATTAGTTATGTGGATTTAGATTATGCTGCTGATTTGGACAGGCGCAAGTCTCTCATTGGTTACGTGTTTACAGTTGGCAGTTGAGCTATGAGTTGGAGGGCTATATTGTAGTCTGTTGTTGCTTTATCTACTACTGAAGCAGAGTACATAGCTGTTTCTGAGGCGTGCAAGAAATTAATTTGGCTGAAAGGTTTATATGCTGAGCTGTGTAGAGTTTATTCTTGCATTAATTTATTCTGTGATAGTCAAAGTGTCGTTTATCTTACCAAAGATCAGATATTCCATGAGAGGACAAAACATATTGATATCAAGTATTATTTTGTTCGTGATGTGATCGATGATGGTAAGTTAAAGGTATGCAAGATCAGTACTCATGATAATCCTGCTGATATGATGACTAAGCCTGTTTCTGTTACTAAATTTGAGCAGTGCTTAGTTGGTTTAGTAGATTAGCCCAAAAGGCTATTTGGTGCCAGTGGTATTTTTTTTTGTTATGTTCACGATGAAGGTGTTGATTGATGCTACAATGTTCCAAGGTGGAGTTTGCTGAATATGTTCCAAATTTAGTTGCATATTATAATGGTCGGACTTCTGATGGAGCGAAGCGGAGGCCCGTCGCCTGGAGGCTTGGGTCAGAGCGAAGCGGTACGGTACATATACCCGGTGTTTGGGTTCCACTGCGACTGATTCATTCATCTCTTGTAAGCCTACACACGGCGTTGTAACACGACTCTTGAATAGTGAGGAGTGTTTGCTGGCTGACGCTTGTGATTTTTTCCTTTCACATTGGAGGAGTTTTCCATATTAAGTTTTGTGTCTCACTATGATTGATATTTATGTTCTTCGTCGTTTATCCGCCGTCATTCACAACAGTCAAGCTTATATTATTCTATATACAAATTATGGAATAACCTTCAAAACAAGAATAGCTAGAAACATGTAAACCAATTCAAAAACACATACTTTTATCGTTCCGAAAATATGAAGTTTGGCATATCCATGTGCATACAAATATGTCTTAACATGCAAAATTTACGATGTAAACTCGCTTTTGAAAAAACTCAAACAAAATGACAAATTTCAGATTCATGAGCATTTTTGTCCTTTAGTGCATATGTACCTTAAATTTATTATTTTTGTATGAATTTGTCTAGATTGAGTTTGTATCCCAACTTTTACATGTAAGTACATATTTGTGTATAGTATGGATGTGCTAAATTTCAGATTTCTTTTGAATGACCAAAGTATGTGTTTCTAAATTGGTTTATATGTTTACACCTATTGTATGGTTTGCACTAGATATTTTCTCAAGTTGAAGTTGCTCTAAGATAGAGTCGTGCAAGGCTGCAAAGCTCAAACAAGACAGAGTGGAATGATCTGCACATCACAGTACCACGGTTGTCATAGATATACAATGAATACAGATTAGATGATTTAGCAAAGAAAAACAAGAAACAATGGATACTCAAAAGGCATGAAGAACCAACAATGGAAAAAAATACACGAGCTACAAAGTACAAGTGGTGTAACAAGTGGTGTAACAGATACACATATACATAATAATAAAAATAATAAAATATCATCAAGAACTACTGTGGCGGCGTGCTGGCACTCGGCGCTCCAAAAGTACAAGTGGTGTAACTGGTGCTGTGAGTAGCCGACGATGGATGAACGCTGCTGGATGTCATAGCGGCAGTCACAGCACTCCTGCCACCGCCGGCACCGTATGCCTGTTCTCCACCACAGGCAGTCGCCGGTGCAGTGTTGGAGTTGTGCGACGAAACCGAGGCCAAGTCGCCATGGAACTGCAGCCTATGTTCTGGTGGCTCGCTCATGTGCGCACCGGCCAACGTCAGAGGAAGATCCGCGGCGTGCTCCAGGGCCCCCAAGGCTCGTTCAATGGGCGGTCGCTGGCCCCGTTCCTCCTGCGTGCACCAGAGGCCGACAACAAGCACGCGCTCCATCTGCCGGTCACTGGACTCGGACGACCTCAGCGCCGTGCTCGCGGCCTCCAGGATTTGGCCCTGGGCATAGAGCTCCCACAGCCGCTCTCGCGGCAGCTGGCTCACCGGTCCGTGGCCCGTCACCATCTCCAACAGAACAATGCCGAAGCTGTAGACGTCTGACTCCTTGCACCTCTTGCCGGTGTCCATGAACTCTGGTTCTACGTATCCACGCGTTCCCATGACAATGTTCGTTATTTGTGGGGCAGCCCCATGGTCAACGAGGCGAGCCAGCCCGAAGTCTCCTAGCTTGGCGTTGAGCTCGTCGTCCAGCATTATGTTACTTGGTTTGATGTCACCATGAACCACGTATTTGGTCCCGCTATGCTCCCCATGAAGATACACAAGTGCCTTCCCCAAACCGAGGATGATCCTGTACCTGCAACACATTGATCATGTTCAGATTCAATAGAATGATCAGTAGTTATATTATTTTTCTAATCAATAAGTCACATTTCTCTAATTTTGACTCTATGCTTATGCTTGTATAAAAAAAATCAAAGGTAAAACTAACTATCACTTGCAGCAGCAGGAGTAACAACCTTATCTCAATTTGAGGGGGAAAACAGAGCTACATATCAGAAGGGCAATCATTGACAGCGAGTCATTTCTTCGATCTTTGTGCTTGTGTGTCCTTTTAAATGGTAAAGTTATCAATAGCAAGGGTCACTTTCCATAAAACTGCTGAAGTCAAATTTATGAACGGCATATTCTCTTTTACTGGTCTGCATCATGAGTTTGCTTTTCCGGTTTCTAGTATTTTATTTGCAACTTGTGTTTGCTTTACTAGCCAGTTAGATACTTAGAATAGTAAAAACTATTCTATTTTGTTAGTAAACTAAACCCAAGAAGAAGCTTGGAATGAAAAGGGTACTTTACAAATCAATTGCTTTATATAATATTCTCTCTGTCTTAAAATATAGTGCATTGTGAATTATAAAATTTATACTGAGATATAGTGCCTTCTGCATGGTGTCAATAATACCTAGTTTTGGTAAAGTTTTGTTAAAAAGAAATCCATAAATAAGGAGAAACACCTTAATTGGGTTTAATCCATGGGTACTTTTTTTTTGCGAGAAATAATCTATGGGTACATGTGTCAATATTCTTGAGGATTCCTTTAAGTTGTCTTAAAATTTTGGAAAACACTATATTTCAGTACATGGAGTTGTGAGCGATAATACCTGTCTTCCCAACTAAGAGGTTGCCTCTCGTCAGTAGGGTAGAGATAGTTGTCGAGGCTACCTCTAGGGATGAGCTCATAGACAAGGTGGAGGCCATTGCTGCTGTCGCACCACCCAAACAAGCGGACAAGATTCTTGTGTCGTAGCCTGCTTATGATCTCCACTTCCGCCTGAAACTCTCTCCTCCTCCTCCTTAGGGTTTCCTCATCCGTCGTTCCTACGGATGTCAGCTTCTTCACCGCGACCTGCCGTCCTCTGTCATCCTCGCCACGGTAGACTTCGCCGGAACCCCCTCTTCCAAGGCTCCGCATCTCGTGGAATTTGTTGGTGGCCTTCACCAGCTCGCAGTACTGGTACCTCCTGGGGCCATGGCCTATCTTTTTCTCCCTTGCATGCTGCTTCCCGTACCAGCGGGAAGCAGCCATCTTCAAGGCACAGGCGATTACCACGATGAATAGAAGGCTTGATACGATGGCAAGCGCAAGCGTTTCCACACGGACACCACGGTGCCGCTGCTTGCTACCCGTAGGGCCTTCCGCCAAAGCTCCTCCAACTCCATCGTCATGTGGCCACGCCGCCGCAGCCGCTGCTGTAGCAGACGCGTTCACCGTCGTGCTTGGACTTGGAGTCGCCGCCGCCGTTGGAGGCAGCTGGGAATGGGATTTGCTGGCCACCAGATCGGAGCTGAATGACCAGGATAGCAGCTGGTGCAGCTCGAAGTTGTCGCCGGTGGCCGCCGAGAAGCCAACGGCGACGGTGTCGGGGAGGCACTTTGTCATATCCACGGTCGTGCTGACGTGGTACGGGTATGGGACACCTTCGATCTGGAGATCCACTGACAGTACCGTCGTGTCGCTGTGGTACGTCACTGTGGCGGTCATCGGGAGGCCAGACGACGACAGGGTTATGCTACCACTGCCATGGCCGCCATTGCCACCCGAGTCAGCAGCTATGACGACGTCCTTGGATGCCGCGGAGACAATGGAGTTGACGTCGATGCCGACGTGGCTGTCGCTCTCCCAGTCTCCGTTGGAGTGGGTGTCGAACTCGACCGCTACGACCCGTTCGTCGCCGGTTGCGGTGGCGTTGCTGATGGGGCCGCTGAACAGCCCCAGAGTGCCCCCGAAGCTGTGGGGCGGAGCGTTCGACGGGTAATAGCTTAGGAAGAAGGCCATCCCGTCTCCCGGCCCGTACTTGCTGTCGTTCCCGGAGATGATCTGGAAGGAGAAGGTGGTGGTGAAGCTGGCCACGGCGCCGGTGGTGGGGTCCCACAGCGGCACCGGCTGTGCATACCACACCCGGCCGACGCTATCGTTGATGCCGGCGTACCTGTCAGCCTTGGTCAGCTGTATGACGGGCTTAGACCAGTAAGAGTCGTTGTTGTAGTTGAGCTCCGAGGCGTAGTTGCTAGTGGCAAAGTCGAAGTTGAAGGAAACTGAGGCACTATGGGGTACAACATGGATGAGCAAGATGGCCAAGGAGTAGCAGGGGAGAAGGAGGCTCAAAAGGAGAACGGAGGCCATTGCTGTGTTGTGTGCGTCGGGTTGGGTGGGATGGGGGACAATGGACTGAATGGACGAATGAATGAATGAAGGCAGTGGTTTATATGCTAGTCCGGGGAGACCGGGGTACCTACACACTGCTACACAAATGATTTTACGAGACGATGCCCTTTCATTAACCGAGGCGGCTGCAAAATCCAAACGCCTCGTAATTGCCTAACGGTTAGAGCAAATACGATTGTTTTATTTAGCGAGGCACTAAAAATGACGGACTTGCAAAACTGATTTATGGAGATGGGCAATTTATTGACGCTGATGGAAAATACCCACCTCCAAAAATGTATTTACAGGGATTGTCGTTTTCAGACAACTGACTCCAAAAATGGTCCATTTTTGGAAGCAGGCACACTGTACGTATGGCTTCTCTGAAAATACTGAGGCCCAAAGAAGCCTATAAGGCGCGTTACTATGGTTTCATAAATATTGCTGAGTTAGGGTTTGGGCGGCTCATCACAACGCTCATCATCTGCTCAAAATCAGGGTTTGGGTGCCCATCCCTCTTCTCTCTTGTGCTCTTTTGGTGTGCCATCTAGCGGCGTCCGAGTGCGCCCGACAACGGGGCATGTGCACGTCAGCAGTGGCTTTCTGTGCCCGTCGGCGGGGCTACTTACGTATGGTGGCTCCCGGTGCCCAGATCTGCGTGGCAATGCTGGGACAACGGATCAGGGCAAGAAGATCAATGCCAACCGTGTGCAGCCCAAATCTAGGGCCATGCGGTCTTTTGTTTTTTTAGTTTATTTTAGTCGAGTAATGGAGACTCTGTCCGTTTTCATTAATCTGCATTTACCATGATATTTTATTGGAGGCGGTTAGGGCACTCACAATATAAGACTCTAACACAGAGTCCGTTACTATTTATAATATTTTACTAATATGACAGTATATTTATTGAAGATAATAAATAGGTTTAGATTCTATGATATAGTCTGCATTGTAAGTGTCTTTACAATACCCATCTCTACTAATCAATTTTGTCAAATGAGAAAGGAAGCGGTGCCAACCGACCTGTAACACACTGGTCCATCAGTACCATGCGTTTTCGATCCCATAGCGAGCCATTTCACTTTTTTAAAATGTTTGAATTTTATTCATTCACAATTATTAAATTATTCTAATAATTGCGAGCGCACTTTAGTCCTCGGGAAAGGCACACAGCCTAAACCAAACAAACAAAGAAGTTGTCTTGCACTCTAATACCACCCATGCATATGATTTGGAGAAAAAATATCATTCATAATAACTATTATAATACAGTGTTTTTCTTTCGCAACAAAACAACGTAGCATCCGCAAAAAGCATCAAGCTGTATTCCTTTTTCGTGTCTATGAGTTCGAATCAAGCTGTATTAACCCCAACAAGCTCTCCCACACGAGCTCTCTATAATCCAATCTAGCCGACATTGTCCAGACCAATTGGACTAATTAAAGAAATCTTTTGAGACTTCAGTACTGCACGCGAACACGCTTATGACGCGTACCACTATAGTAGTAGCACACTCCACAAGAAAGCTGATCCGCACTGTGTACCTTGTCCCAGATTCCATGTCGGAAAAGAAAACGCACGGCAAGTTCTGCGGCGACCCCGTGACGACTGACCATAGAGGGGTTTTGACGCGGTTCATCGTTTCCATGCCTCCCTTGACGATCACGGGCTTGTTTCTTCGTCTTATTTTTTTTAATACAGTACAAATCTAATACTAAAACAAATAATTGACACCTATATATGTTTGTTACTAGAACTAGAGAAAATATTTACTGAAAACCATAATTGTAATAGAATCTTGAAAACTTATTTGAAAGATATAATTAGGAGTTCTCTAAAAAACTAAACGATGCATATCTATAGTACATTTATAGATATATATTTCCAATGAATTTGAATTGAAATAATTTTTGTTAATATTTATATTGTAGGTGCATGTTATGAACTAAAAGACAAAATAATGCACCTAATTTTTTCTTTAACTTTTTAACGAAGAGACCTTGATTTGTGGCAATGTATATTTATATAGATGCACTATGGTACTCATCCTATATTTCTTTTATATATATTTTTATAGAAGATTCTTAAGATTCATAGAAGAAGTGGTTTTCATCTGATATTCATGTATTTGTATAACCATCCCTATAGTCGTATCATATGAGTGTCACACCGTTAAAAAAACAAAATTTCTCAATTTCCAATGAGCAAATTTGATATGTTCAATTTTTGAAAGAAAAATTGTTTAAAGTTTTTATATTTAAATTTTTAATCTTTCGCAAGTTTATTCCTTTCATTCTAAGCTATATAACATTTTGGCTTTTCTAATTATGTAGCATTTGCCGCGTACTTAGATTTTATATTGTGTCGTGTTGCACACAATATTATATCTAAAAACCCAAATAACATATAATTTGGAATGGGGAGTGTAGAATTTATTATAACATGTTTAGGATGAAAGAAATATGTTTATATTTATACAATATAGTACTCCCTCCATTCAAAATTATAAGTTATTCTAACTTTTTAGAGAGTAAAAACATCTTAAGTAACTATAGAGAGAATTTCAATGATTTATGAAATCGACAGGGTATTCTATGAAATATAATTAATCAAAAACCTAATGGGGTATTTATTTTATTTTGTAAATATTATTATTTCTGTTTACAATTTTATTTGAATTTAAGATGCTTTAGTTTTTAAAAAATTAAAATAACTTATCAGAGTGAGAGTATCCAGCTAGCAGTGCTCAAGAGTCAAGAGTCAAGAGTCAAGAGTCAAGACACAAACCGTGTCCGTACAGCAAAGAGACCCGAGGTCCCGCGACATACCTTCGTGGAAACTCAGAAGAGACATGGTACAGCAAAAGAGTCCGAATAGACCGGTCTTTCCTAGGAGTCTGAAGCCGCCTCAGGTACAGTACGTAAACTTTGGCCCTATTTTAGATCTTTAAATTGGCGCTGTAACTCCTGCAGCGAAATTTTTATAGTATTTTGTTTGTATTTGGTAAAAATTATCTAAATTTTGACTAATTAGGTTTAAAATATTCGTCTCATAAAGTATAATAAAACTGTGTAATTAATTTTTGATTTTATCTATATTTAGTACTCCATAAATGTGCTAATATTTTGATATGATGGGATTAGGAATTCTACGTAATGAATTTGATGACCAAATTTGATGAACCTTTATTACTTTTCCATCGCAAAAGAACCAAAAATCAATAGCAAAGGTACAAACGTATTATTGTCAATTTGTCGTCCATTGCTGTACTACAAGATGGGCACAAACGGTGAACCAGGCTCGCCAGAGCACCTGCATGCTGAGCCTTCTCGGTCCTACAAATAGGAACCAAGCAAAGTAGCGTATTCATAACCATGGCGATGACCGAAGAAAGGAAGTCTTTTGGAACTAGATGGATTATTGTATCCTCTTTTATGAAGTCATGTATGCTTAGTATTGTTCATGCTTTTGGCTTGTTGTTAACCATATTATTTGCGGTCATGTAAATCAAAGTAGACCACAACTGTTAGATGCATATATTTTGTATGTATTTATTAGTCTCTAATGCAGGGGATTATATGTTTGGTTAGGTGTCGAGGGGCACATTTGAAATATTCTTCAACTCAGATGTACCTTTTGCAAGGTGGGCAAACCAGCCAAATGGGGAGGGATTCGAAGCTCCCATTCTCATAATGTGGCTTGTTTTTCCATATTTTCAAGTTGAGAGAGGGAGCAAATTTGAGAGGGTAAGGCTTTGATTATAGTGAGTGAAATTGGTGGGGATTTAGAAGTGTCCACCAACCTTGTTAGCTCATATATCTTATATCTTCATCTTCTAGTGGATTGCATGTTTGTCACCGCCTACCCCCATAAGGGCTTCAATGTAAATCTTGTCTCTAGTTATGATTCAATATTCATCTTGCCATATGAGTTGATTCATTTTCATCTTGCATGGTATTGGAGCCATTTGTTGAAGATTGAATTAATTTGATCATGTTAGATGGCATATTATGGTGTTGACATATCTTTATCTTTACCTAATATTTAATTACAAAAATTTCAGTCTGCCCACAAATTCTGTCCGCTACCCACTTATGTGTCCGTCGCCCCACCTTTTTTTCCTCCTTAAAAAAAAAGAAAAAGAAAACGCGCCTGAGTCCGTCCGTACGTATAGGAATACAATACCCGGAGCCCTCTCGTCGTACAGAAAGGAAATAGGAAAGGTCGAGCCTCCAGTCCGTACATAAAAAGGAGGATAGATAAAATAATATGGAAAATAAGGAATAAATAAAATAATGAAATAAAAAAGAAAAAAAAGGGGTGCGATGGCTACTTTGCAAATCAGCGAAGGGATAGCAATTTCGCTATATACTATACACAATGTAATAAGCCGTTCGAAGAATACATGAGTAAGTCATCATCTAATTCAGTTGTTGCCAAGAATAGAAAAAGTGAAGGTTCTAAGTGAAAAAGTTGATATAGTACAAGTTTATCTCAAGATATATACAATAAATGATATTGTACAAGTTCTTTCACTTTGTGTCAGAGCGCACCTCGTAGAGTTGGTGCCTAGGACGTTTGATGGCCACATTAGATTATTCATTCAGGTATGGGCTGCGGTTGCCTGATTCTCACATAGCACAAACTGCCCTGAGGTCTCGGCTGATGAACTCTGCCACACTCAAACGCCGCAACCATGGAGGCAGTGGATGAGAGCGTCATGGGCCAAAGATAGTTAGAAAAGTTTTAAAATTTATCAAATGTTAGGTCTGTATTTGATTTGGAACATAAGCATTGGTATAAACATGAATTATTTTGAATACGATAAAAAAACCTAAAATATTTGAAAATAGTTTAGGTTCCCAATGCAAAAAAATATCTAATAGGTTTCTATTATTTTCTAAAATGGTAAAACCCTTTGCAAATAGACATGGACAAAATCCTTAGCGGCATAGGTATTTTGCCTCTTTATTATTAGACATCGATGATGACTAGATATTATACAATAAATGCAAGCAATCTTTATAGAAAAAATCAAAATGTATCATTTGAACGCAGGAGTATTATGGAACTTGTGACACGTAGCAACACACGGGAAAATTTGCTAGTGAGGCATATGTGTTATTTGAAATGCTGATGATTTATTTAGTTATGGAATTGGAAGATTATAGCTAGTTTGTTAGAAGCGCCTAAGTCACAAGTTGAATTTCAGCTTAAAATGTCAGGAAATGACTTCGAATATGTGTCTTTCGAGTTCATGTTCTGTGCAAATTCCCCCAAACTTCGGTCAGCAAGTTCTGAACCAAACTTCTGAACATTCAGAACTTTCTAAGAAATATATAAAAGTTTCTAATTTTGTTGATCCGTTTACATTTGGGTGTTAAACTTTTAGCTCCCATTTGTTTCGTTGATACCGTCCACTGCGCCCACAATAGATTATCTTCTTTTCAGAAGTCATGTTTGTAGTTGTGTAAATGAAAAATAAGACCACAAAAATTCACAAGCAACCAATCTCAGAGTTGGCCAAGACTCATGGATACATCATATCAAAATTTACTCAACTTTGATAGATATGCACATTAGGAAGAAAGCTAAAATATCCTTGTGGCCATGATTTTCTTCCCATCCTCGAGGTTTCTATGTGTACTACAATAAAAATGAAAGAGTGATTTACAGCATATGGCTGAAGATCCAGCAACCTCGGTCAATAGGATTGACATATTCATCTGACAAACATCAATGCATCACCCGGTAGGATCAACATGTTTATCTGTCCCTGACCATGGTGAAGTTGACCACAACAAAACCAAGTTTCATCTGGAATGCTTACTTCTTGGTTCCTGTTTTACCATTCGGAGTTTTCTTTCCATCAGCTCCGCTCTTCTTGACTAGCGTCGGTGAGGGTGCACTCAACTTTTTCTGTAATGGCGATGACCTTTTTGCAGGATTAACTCTAAAGTAAGTAAAAATAAAACATCATAGTTTAGAATAGTGGATCTTAGCATTTGCTAGTTATCTTGTAGCACAACTTAAAATTAAAGTAGATGATTACCTAAGGTCTGAACTTTTTGCTCCCTTGGGTTGTGTCTTTCTTGCAGCTGAGCCCCCTCCATTTGTTAAACCTGAAGCTTTTCGGGCACTAGATGGTCTCACACAATCTAGCTCTGACGAGCAATTAGTTGCAACCTCGAAATCATCAGAATCCTCTGTTGCAACAGACCCAGACCAGCTCCGTTGCTGTTCAGGGCTGCTTCTTTGGTAGAAGGCTAGATCTTGTGTGCCATCAGGTCCCAACTCTGGCAGGGAATTGCTGCTCCCGAAATGTGAGTGCTCAGCCAAATCTCCCAATGCTGAGTCGTTCTGAGCACCATTACAAGTATCATGCCATGAATATGGATCGATTCAAATTGTGATCAAGGAAAATACCATATCATAAATTTAGCAAAAAAAAAAAACGAATACCTCTATACTTCTATCTTCTATTGGGTTCCTTGATGCATTACCCGTTCTCATTCTATATATGTCTGGGCTTGATTGAGTGCTTCGTATGCTCTCATGGTCCCCATCTTTCCTAGCTAATGCTGCCCTGAGGCAAGCAATCTGCAGTAAGAAAGTAATGAGGTACAATTTCATAGTAGAATATATTGGTCACAAGCCCTGTCAACTCAAGAAAGCCATGAAGCAGAGTTCATAGACGAACCTGTTCTTTGAGCTCTCTGACTTCTCCTCCTTCCTTGTTTGACTTGGCTGCTCCAAGTTCAATAGTGGAAACACGCTCAGCAAACTTCAAAGTACTTATGGACTCACTAACAGCATCTGGTTCAGGAGCTATGTGAATAAACATCAATGTTTTCGCTTGTCCTCCTGCAAAATGGAAACAAAAATACTTAAAGCACATATTTTGGGTACTGACAAGTTGCAAACCAAGGATATGGAGCTTTCGAGGTTACCAAGAGAGACTTGTAATAGTTGAGTAAGTTTGCTATTTCTGTAAGGAACATGTGTGCTTTTCTGGGCCAGTGCTGCAATCACATCGCCTAGTGCAGCCAGTGACTTGTTTATGTGCGCTGCCTCCTTTAATCTATCTCCTACCACTTCAGATTTATCAACTCTTTCACTGCCAGCTAG
Source organism: Bothriochloa decipiens (assembly GCA_023333625.1). Classification (NCBI taxonomy): domain Eukaryota; kingdom Viridiplantae; phylum Streptophyta; class Magnoliopsida; order Poales; family Poaceae; genus Bothriochloa; species Bothriochloa decipiens. Next base: position 61,765,390 of record CM041633.1, on the reverse strand, counting down.
ATCCACAAGATGCATGCAACCTCTTAGGACTGTCCCGGATGTTAAATCTCGTCCTTGAACATGAACAGTCACGCAGCTGTAAACGGTTTACTCAAACATCAGCTAAAAACACCAAGTTCAACATCATGCCTGGAACTGGAGGCACTAATGCAAAAGTAACAAACAAACCTATGAGAGCGACTACTTCGGTCATTCATCGCAGTTGAGCAAACTGCACGATTCTTTTGGCCAAGATTCATCAAGTCAATTACATCAGAGGTCGTTGCGACTGGAACCACATTTGCATCTGGAACTGCAATTCCTTTTTGAGAATTATTTCGAATTTCCAATGTTTCTTGGCGTTAAGGAGGTCCAATATCATAAATAAGAGAAATGTTCAATATATGCTAAAAAATAGTTAAGATATCTAAGAGAACGATTAATATCAAGCTCAGTAAAAAAAAGGATATTTTTTGTTTCCACCATTCTGAAGGAGATCTCTCACTTGCTCGTTGTAGATCTCCATCATCTGTACAGCAATTTCATAACAAATTGTATCTTTCCGCTGCTCCTGGATACTGAATAGATCATTTAGTGCTCTGTAATTTACACCGAGCCCTTCTTCTGTCAAAACTCTGGGACCACTCTGCAGCAGCCAGAAAACAATGTTTTCATATAGAAAAAAGTATCAATACTCATGTAAAAGTAACAGTTGACAAGTCAAACACCATTGTAAAGGTCTTTCCCGATCCAGTTTGACCATATGCAAATATACAAACATTGAAGCCATCAAGAACAGAACGGACCAAAGGTTGCATGTCTGTATAGACCTCCTCTGCACTAATTGAAAGACTTTGTCACTTAACTAAAAGAAAAGGTCTTTCAAAAAAATAATTCAGTGGAGCAACTTGTGAGTTTAACCTTGTGTGGCCAGGGGCCCAAAGACACTGTTGAATGTAAAAGATTTCTTTGCATCTTTTCCGTATTTTGATGGTACCATAAGTGTGATGGTTCTATCTTCTATTCCAGCAACACTGCTCGAGGAACTTACTTTTCCAGGAAGGAAAGGTCTCACTCGACAATAAACTCTGATATTTCCTTGTGACAAAGAAGAAAAGAGATTTTTCAGCATGCATGTCGCACTAAGTTATGAAACATGAGTATATAGTCCTCATGTTTCTAGTACTTAAGATTGAAAAAATATACCTCTAAGGTCTTGTATTTGGTTGTAAAGCTTGCGGTTCTCCTCAACAACCTTACGGTATCCAGAAGCCGCATTAGAAACAACACGCAAATGATCACCTGATATAACACAACGTAATGAATACAAAAATCTTTGAAGAAAAAAGTTTAATGATTACAGATGTCCAAAGTTCAGCACACAATATACCAAGCTTCTTAAGGTCTTCAGCGTACAGCAGTTTTAACTGCTCCATGCAATACTTCACAGTGGAAATGTTACTTTTCAAATCCTACAGTCAGTCTCAATAGTCACAGAATGATAGTGGAAAATACAACCAGATACACTGAACAATACAAAGCCTTTCAAATACCTGGATCTGTTTCTGTTCTTGAGCAAAATTTCTCACTGGCTTTGGCATATTTTTATTTACAGTATTGTTGCTTAGTGGTACAGGTACTGATGTGCTTACATCTTGCATCAGACTCAATGCATTCTGCTCATCTTGGTCCATCTTAATATTTTCAGTGGCCTAATGAGAAATATTAGTGCACAGACCAATTTCCGCCAGAATGAACAAATTAAAAATTTTGGCATGTCCAAATGAATAATTATATTATACTCCTTCCATTCCAAAATGATAGTTTTTATGTTCATTCAAACTTATTTAGCTTTTGACAAATTTATAGAAAAATATAACGACATCTACAGTATCAAATTAATTTCATTAATTGACCATCATAAAATGTCTGTATTTATCTGGTATTCTACATATTATTCTATTTTCCTTAAATTTGTCAAAGTCAGAGGTGGAGAAATAAAAATATATTACATTTTGGGGCAGAGGGAGCATTAAGAACATTCAGTTATTGTTGTATTCACAAAAAGTGGATACCTTCTCCAGATCACTGGGCAAAGTAGACTCCACTTGTGCAGATTCCACTCTGGATAATGACTTACTATCATTATTGGTGTCAAACGGGGAGTCCATTCTCAGAGCTGAGTTACGGTCATTGGTTTCCATAGTGTCTTTCGCCTGTTCCACAGTCTCTATTAGTCCAACTGTGATATGGTTGGTTTAATCAAAATAAATAACATAGCAGGAATTGTCAATTGTGAGGCTGGTAAAGGAAGCTAACATACCAATTCACTTTGGATTGCAATACGGCGCTCAAATTCATTAATTACTTTGCTCAAGAGTGATTCTACAACCTGAAAATTAACAGATTCAATTTGAATATTTATTCTCTCATCCACATTGCATAAACAGCTAGCTACACGGTAGGCTCACAGATGGAATTTCTTCTGGTTTCTTTTCTGAGAGAACTGTTTGAACAAGCATCCGGATGGAGTCTGGAGTTGTCTACAGCCAAGGAGATAAGTATCACCACAAATTAAAAAGAGAGTTATGTAATGTGAAAGAAGAACCAGGTGATGGATTCTTACTGTTTCAGTGGGTTCTAGAGAAAAATCAAGACCTATTTGCTCCGGTGATATTCCATCTCGGAGCAATTCAGCTGAGTGACTCCTCATCACCACCTTCGTAAAAGGTTCATTATTCTTGCGAGTGACATACTTTACAGACAAAGGCTTTACAATACCACCATATTTGAATGGAGATTGTCTTCCCATTTGCTTCGCATCACAAAATAACTTCAGAGCAAGAACACAGTCTACAACTCGGACACCTTGTCCACCCTGAGGTTGATGGCAAGTTAAAAATATAAAATTGGGATGGCTAATATAGATAAATTAGTTAATAGTTTTTTTTACAGAAACACTCCTTATTAATCAGGGGATAATCCACTAAATAGTACCAGTGTTAATAAAAATGTGTCGATCATTCAAGGTAAAAGTAAATAAAGCAGACAATAGTGTAACCTTTTCCAGGTCTGATGCCTCAAATGTTGGAAGACCTAAATCTTGCAGGCCAGTGAGGAAATTCCTCACATTCTCAAAGTACTGATATGCACAGAGAGCTGTACCATCAGTAGAGACAGTAGAATCTGATGGCACCTCCACAACCTAAAAGTGTCATACTTAGCATGCAAATCACAGTAGAAAATGAATTCTACATATCTGAACGAGAGAAATGCAAACCTTGGATACTGCACCCGGTTGAATCTTATTGAGTGCATTGCAGAGAATAATGCCATTTCTCAGGCCAACACGGAATTCCTCCTCAGAAGGTTCTTCTGCAAGGTCCCTCGCACACACTACCCCGACTATCCTTCGCAACCAGTTGGCTGCCTCATACCTTCTTATTGCTGCATTTTCTCAAACCAATGGAAGCACTAATTCAAATGATCCTGATTATGCTAAGTTGCTAACAACAAATGGCAATAGGTGTTTCCATCCAAAAGATACAAAAATAGACCATACCATTTTTTAAAACAAGTGCTACATCACTTGTAAATCTGCGCTAGAAGCCTAATGACGGTATGTAAATAACTCGATTACAAGATTAGCATTATTTAGAACCTAAATGCAACAGTGGATCAGCAGTCATCACATTCTTAAATAAAAAATAAAGGCAGATTTGGAGGTGCACCCATACTAAGGCCCCATCTTTTTCATGACAACCAAGATGATAAAAAAATAAATACCTATAAACTACAATTAGGTTGTTGGCCATTGCCCTGTTTTATATGGTCAAGAGTGACAAGGAACAAAAGGTGCATAGCAAAGAATAAGGAATCATTGCAGCTAAATCTAGCATTATGAATGCCTAATAGAAAGTAATCATATAGGAACTAGGAAGCCAGCTAGCTATAAACATGAGTTAAGGACTTTTGTTAGAAATTGTATTGCAGGAAGTGCATTGCAGGTCCAGGGTTATGATTATGAACACAAAACTTAATCCCTCTCCAACTTGTCACTTCTATTGAGCCAAGTTTGATTAGATTGTCAAGTATGAAGCTAAGTCAGCTAAATGTTAGATGAAATTCTAATGGATTCATAATAATTCAAACACATTAATGAGACTGAGCAAAATTCAAGCTCGCAAAGGATAAAATCCTATATTCTAGCAGACTAGAACAATATATTAACTAATATTATTTGAAGAGAAAAAAATAAAAACAACAGTTTCTTTGCTCAAATTGAGGACTATTATGAATGCAATCTGAGCATAATCTAAGCTTCTATCCGAAACAAAACTAAAAGTGTGCACCGACTAAAAGATCATGACTGAATCACGAAAACCAAAGTAAATTACAGCCGACCATGTACGCAATAGCCTTTGCTCAAATTGAATACGTACTTACCATTAAAAGATGCAAATTTCCTGTGCCAAAAGAAAAAAAAGATGCATTTTTTCTCCCACCAAAAAGAGAAATACACGGCCGGCGCGACTCACCAGCTTCCTCCGACTTGCGCCAGGCAATGTCGATCTTCCTCCAGGACCCAACCGTATCTCCTCCTCCTCCTCCTCCTGAGCCGCCGCCGCCGCATCCTCCACCCTGCTGCCGCATCACATCCTCGACGACGGCCGCGGCGACCGCCGCCTCCTGCTCCGGCGACGCCATGGGAGGGCCCGGACCAGGACCAGCGCCGAACCCGGCGACCCGACCGCCGCCGCGATCGCTGGGAGGAGGGGGTGGAGGGGAGCTCGCTGCCTTATTCCTGCGGACGGAATGGTAAGGTGGTGGTGGTGGCGCTCGTGGGGCGGGGTTGGTGTTTTTGAGGTCGGGGTGGGGAAGAGAGTGGAAATCGGAGGACTCTGAGGGCTGGTACGCATATATATTTCTCGGAGAATATAGGGAGACTAAAAATGGGGGTTCTATCATTTGGGCTATTTTTGCCTAGATTCTTGGGACGAACTGTGGTTGGCTTTTGGCATGTGCTATTTTACTTGGTTTCCTTGCTTCCCGTAGAAAAATAAATAGTATTTGGTGTACCTTTTTTTTTAGATCTCTAATGTTGATGACAATTTGTTTGCAATGCTGATGTTAATAACCCTTGGTGATTTCCATATGTAGAAAAGATAAAATCTTGCTAGTGACATAAGCTACTATAAACTATTTTTGGCCAATATGTTTCTCAAACTATAGGATATTGAGTTTTTAACATAAACCAAGAGGAAGTGTCCATGCACGAGATTGGTTACAGAAAATCTAAAGAAACTACAAATAAAAGTTATCTAAATACATGGTGCCTGAAAAACAATTATACAGCAAAATATTGCGAAAAAAGTTGTACAAAGAAATGATATTTCCATAGCTTGCATCTGGCTCCTAGTTTGTAACAAATCAAACTCTTCCCAAAGCTTCTATCGTCCTTTTTAAAAAAAATCAATGGATATTTGGTAAGAGTTTTGACAAATGTTTTCTATTTTGAGACTATACATTTGGACAAAAACATTGGGTTTTTTTTGCATTTGCCAGCAAGTTGTTCCAGTAATTGTGAACTAACAATGTCTTTCTTAGTAATTTAATTAGATTGTGAACTAGCAAAGTCAATAATTTGATTAGTATATATTATAATTAGAACTCAAACATTAACCGGATAAAAATGTGTTGCCCTTAGAATTGAGTTTGTTAGATATGTAAAGACAATAATCCCAATATCCATCTCTCAACATATATGTTTTTCGAATTAATTCCTTAGCTGAGAATTGTAAGCATTATAGTACAAAACTCATGTACACAGTTGACTCAAAATAAGTAACGGTGTCGGTTGTGCCATAAGTACCATCTCAAATGTAAAGCACAGTCTATTGCACGGTCCGTTAATGACGGATTGAACAAGAGTATCTCTGACAGTTTGGTAAAAATTACTTATCAAATGTTATGTTTTAGCGAGTTGCTAAAAAATATGCCTAGTTAAAAAGATGCTCTCTTTAACAGTTCTGTATTTTTTTTATCTTGCCAAAAAAAAAGAAGGGCCCACATCTAAATTTCTGGATGCACTACCACGGTATCATCGAAAAGCACCTACAGTATCATCGATCAACAAGCACTACCACGGTGGACTAGCCTCAAAAAGATTTCTGGAAATCTATTTCTAATTATCACGAAATTCCATATAGGACAAGCACTTTATACAAAAGTCTCTGGACTTCCTAGAAATTGATGAAGCCCAGATCTGATGTTCTATGAGTATGCATTTATGCACAGTGAACACGCAAAAGATTCATATTCACATCGATACCCTTTTCCATCTACCTCTCGACGGTAACCGAGCAGAGGCACCGGCTTCGGTCGATTCCCGGCCACGACGAGGGCCGGCGAAGGGCCACCAGGTGCGGAGCGGGCCGAGGCGCAGCACGTGGCACGACTAATAGCAGGCGTAGTGTTACGGCGTCGGCGGAACAGCGGCTTTGCGCGACGACGATGTCGTCCTCCGCGGCGTGCGTCCGGCCGCAGCTCAGCGCCGGCGGTGTCGCGGTGATGGAGGCGGTCGAAGGAGCAGCGCAAGAGGGCAGTGGAGCAGCATGAGCTCAGGCACAACGGTGCAGTGGAGATCGTTATACGCAGCAGGATGCGCGCGCGTATAATTACCCGCACGGAGGCCCTCGATGGCAAGTTGATAAAAATAACAATTTTGGCAAACTGTTGGAGAAAGAAATTTTTTTATTTTACCAAATTTTAAGGATGGCAACCTCATTTACCAAACTGTTAGAGATACTCTAACAATCAACAAGCACGGTCCGTTGATCCTCTAGAACCATCACAATAACGACTCATTGGTTAACAACCAACAATAGTAATTCATGCACGACCCATTTCCGACAAACTGGTTGATGATTTGGGTTTCCATTGTGCAAACAACCATTGAAAAGTGATGTTTACGGTCAATTCTATCCCATAAACCATCAACAAATTAGGCACATATAGTAATTTCTATGTGTTGCAACTTGTGTACCAAAATTAATATCTTCTAAGACAAGTTATAATATATGGATAACAAATTATTTATGAAAATTATAGCCCTTATCATGATATAAAATTTTATAATTAATAACTTTTCTGTATATATTTGGTTAAAATTAGAGAAGTTTTACTAAGGATAAAGCCAAGTGTAATGGACGTCCTTCAACTATCACACCGGACAAATTTTGTCCTATTTATGGTTTCAAAGGTGTTTTATATTTCATAAAAACACTAAAAATCTTGTTTACTATATAAATATTATAAAAAATTATTTTAATTGATTAAACACTAAAATAGTAATATTTTGTCTACAAATGTGATATACATGTTTATGGTTTATATACGGTTATTTGGAACATATTTATTCCGGTCCCTATTGCTTTATTGCTCATAGTTCTCCTCATTATTTACTTAAAACCAATGAAATCTAATAAATCTAAAATAGAGCACAAAGAAATAGAAAATATTTGTATAAGAAGATTTTGTCCTAGTAATGTAAAATAAATTATTTTTTATGGATTTTTAGAGATCAACCAAAATTTCAGTATTTTAGGAAATTAAACACTACATTTGAAACCAGCTACATGACCAAATTTGTCGGGTTTCAATAGTGTTAGGGAGTGCCTTATTACATGGTTTCAATCGTATTGAAGTGCAACTTGGAGGTTGAATAATTTACTTGCTTGCCCAAACTTTGGGATAGTTTCTCCTCTTTTTTTGTTTCTTGAGCTATTTTCTTGCATTCTCTATACTTCAGTCTTTTATAAATCTACTGTAGGGGCTTTGGCCCCTCCGCCGGTTCATAAAAAAGTTGTGTTTATTCAAAAAAAAAAAGATATCTGCTAGTTGTGGAAACGACCAATTCCCAAAGAAAGAAAATAATACACTCAGGCGGCAGCGTCAGCCGCCGGCAGCATCAGCTAAATTTTTTTTGAATTCCTTGTCGTTCTCTACTAGTGTCAGTCAGGCTCTCCTGAAAGAAATGACTCTCTGCAGGCTCGTGGAAATAACTATGGACACCATGCACGGCTGACAGATTCCTAATAACACGATACGGAGTAATAAGAGCAAGTGACACTCAAACTCTTTTTATGCATTTTCGGGCACATCAGTCTGCAGCCTTGCACTTCGTTCGTTCACGCACACGCAGGTGTGTACACTTCGCGCCATGGTGTCCGTGTTCGTGGCCGCCAGCGGCGGCGTGGCGGCGGAGCTGCTGACGACGCGGCGGTTCGCCCGTCAGGTGCTCACCGGGCGATGGTTCACGCTGTTCGCGTGCCTGCTGATCCTGTCGGCGTCGGGCGCGACATACGCGTTCGGCATCTACTCGCGGGCGCTCAAGTCGGCGCTGGGATACGACCAGCGCGCCGTCGCCACGCTCGCCTTCTTCAAGGACCTGGGCAGCAACGTGGGCGTGCCCGCGGGGCTGCTCAGCGAGGTGGCCCCGCCGTTGGCTGTGCTCGCCGTCGGCGCCGCCATGAACCTCGCGGGCTACCTCTCCCTGGCCGGCCGGCTTTCTCCGCCGCCGCTCTGGCTCATGTGCGTCTACGTCTGCGCGGGCGCCAACTCACAGGCGTTCCCCGGCACCGGTGCGCTGGTGACGTGCGTTCGGAACTTCCCGGAGGCACGCGGCGCCGTGCTCGGCCTGCTCAAGGGATACGTCGGCCTCAGCAGCGCCATCCTCGCGCAGATCTACCTCGCACTCTACGGCGGCGGCGACACCCGGTCGCTCGTCCTCCTCATCGCCTGGCTCCCGGCCGCCGTCTCCGTCGTGTTCCTCGGCACCGTTCGCGTCATGCCTCCGGATCACAGGCGGACGATGAGGAGTGCGAGCACGCGCCGCGGCGGTGGCGCAGACGGTGGCGACGTGTTCCTCTGCTTGCTCTACATCTCTGTCGCGCTCGCCGCGTACATCCTTGTCATGATCGTCGTGCAGAGGCAGGCCAGCTTCTCGCGCACCTCCTACGCTGCGTCGGCGACCGGGCTCCTCGTTCTGCTTTTCCTCCCCTCGCCGTCTTCGTCAGGCAGGAGTACCGCATCAAGAAGGAGCTCGAGGACTCTCCGACTGACGACGCACCCGGCGTGATGGTGACCGTCGTTGAGAAACCACCGCCACCGTGCCAGTGGCCGAGCCATCGAGCACCACTACTGCCGATAGGCCACCTGCGGCTTCCTCTCGCCTCAGTTCCTTCTTGCGGCACACTTTCAGCCCGCCGGTGAGGACTACACCATCCCGCAGGCGCTGGTGAGCGTGGACATGCTGATCCTCTTCCTCGCCATCGCCGCACGCTGACGGCGATCGACAATATGGGTCAGATCGGACAGTCACTGGGCTACACGGCCAAGAGCGTGGACGCCTTCGTCTCGCTCATCAGCGTCAGGAACTACGCCGGCCGCGTCACCGCCGGATACGCCTCGGAGGCGCTGCTGTCGCGGTACGGGTTCCCGCGGCCGCTGGCGCTCACGCTCGTCCTCCTCGCATCCTGCGCCGGCCACCTCCTTATCGCCTTCGGCGTCCCGCACGCGCTTTACGCGGCGTCGGTGCTCGTCGGCTTCTGCTTAGGCGCGCAGTGGCCGTTGCTGTACGCCGTCATCTCCGAGCTGTTCGGGCTCCGTCGCTACCCCACGCTCTACAACCTGGGCGCCGTCGCCAGCCCCGTCGGCGCGTACGTGCTCAACGTGCGCGTCGCGGGACGGCTCTACGACGCCGAGGCCGCGTGGCAGCACGGCGGTGGGTCGCTGGCCGCCGCCTTGGGGGACAAGCAGGCGTGCTTTGGCGTGAAGTGCTTCCGGACGTCGTTCCTTGTCATCACGGCCGCCACGGTCGGCGTCGCTGGTGCTCGTTTCGAGGACCAGGGACTTTTACAGGGGTGACATATACGCCAAGTTCGGGGACGGAGTGGCGGTGGAGGAGTCGCCAGCCGGCTGATGGTGGCCCGTCGGCGGCCGAGCAAGGACAGTGGAGGTAGAATGAACGGAGGTGAGATGACTTAGGAGATCCGTTTCAGCACTGTACTTGCTTTTTTTACTGGGGTCAAAGCGTCAGTACTATACTTGCCATTTTTACAACTCGGAAGTGGGATGATGTAGGAGATCCGTTTCGACACCTGATTTTTCTCAGCAAGTACTAAAAAATGCCGTGATTTTTGTTCAAATGGTTGAATTCCGTTTAAAAGACTAGAACCTTTTGTAGTCAAAATATTTCAATTTCACGCATCAATCAAGACATCGTCACCTGACTCGTTTGCTGCCGCAGTAGCAGACGAAGTGCTATGCTAATTTAAAATGCAAAATGGGCCATGTTGGGCCGAACGACTTGGTAGTTGGTAGCCCAATTAGAGGGTGTAGAGTAGCAGTCCAACCCGATAATTACACAGGCCGAAAGCCAGCCTCAGCTCTTCAACTTGACGGATGACATTCTCACAGATTTCAAATCTGAAAGTTGGCTTGAACCACAATTTGTGCTGGTAAAGATTCCTCCTTTTTTTTGCGATGAACGTCTAGAAGAAACCGAGGGATCCTTTGATCTCCGAGAAACTAACCAAAACTCGATTTTGTGCCAAATTAGCAAGTTCGCGAAAAAAAGGAGAAGAAACTAAGAGGCACTTTTTGTAAGGCCAAGGAAATAATTTACTCGTCTAGAAAAACCAGAACAACTTATAATTTAGAATGAAGAGAGTAGTTATGAAGCCACACAAAGAGGGTCTCAAAGAAGCCTTACTGGGATTGTTCAAATGTGCAAAATAGATAAAATGTGGGGGTGGATAATATTGTAAATTATCAGCCTGCTCAGGCTGCGGGTGTTTTTTAGTCGTAACTACATTGAACAGTACTTGTTTCTTTTGCAGCAGGGCTTATGTATTTGAATTTTTGATTTAATATATGATGTGAGCTTTTATGTGATGTTAACTGAGCTAGGCTAATCTTTAATCTATGAAGGTTGGGCTTTTAATCTGAAATGTGCAAAAGAAAAAGGGCCAATAAATCATATCTATATGGGCTGCTAATTTGAGACATGAAAAATTGAAGCAGGCCAAAAATAGACCGGGGTAAAGCGCGACCCGTCACGCAGAGCGTCGAGCGTGTGACCCCCTTCCTCCTTTCCGTTTTAGGCATTCACCCTAGGAATGTCATAGAGTTCAACTTGGTGTTCTATAATACTTAAGCATTTTTAGTTTGGTTCAGTAATTCCTATGTTTGGAATGTGGTTGAATTCTAGCCGTCGACAACGTGCTGGGATCCTCCTTAACACTTGACACATTACCAAAGGTGGGTCTTGACCATAGACCCACCTAACGAATAGCACAGGCAGCCCACTGGCCGCCCTCGCTCCTATAGTAACCAGGCCAACATTCTCTTGATTTTTTTATTTTATTTTTAAAGTACACTTCTGTTTTAAATTATAACTCACTTAGTTTTGTCATATGATAAGTTTCTCTAATTTTGACCAAGTTTAAAATTTATGTTAACATCGACAATGTCAAATAAATGCATTACTAAAACATATTTCAAGAAGATTTTACTGAAACCAATTTGATATTATAGGGGGCCGATGACTTTTTCTACAAGTTTGGCTTTTGCTCCAACAACAAGGCGAACCTGAAGGGGCAGCACAGAAATGGCTTGAAGGTGGCGCTTGCACGTGCGTCTTTTATTCTTTTGCTTTTTCTTTCTCCAAAATCAAATATACTCCAGTACAAAAGAGAGCCGCATAATATTGCACCATATAAATAACAAGGTAAAGATATTTAGTGTGGCACACGCTGCACATCTGGCACAGGGACCCGATTGCATCACAAGTCTGACTTAATCTTGAATAAAGATAGGACTAAATTGTCATGTGACTGCTGCAAATTAAAGTTAACCCTATTCACGTCCTTTCTTATTCTCTCCTTGTTGCATTGTCTTCTCTTTTAAAGAATCTTATTTTATGCCCACGATATATTATTCGTCGTGTTAAGCAAATGTTCTATTTGAGAATAAAGTGAAACAATACACACATAACAAGGAAAGAACAAAAAAAAGAGCTGTCCTAGGGTGGCGTCCCGAGGAATTTGGGAGACTTGAGTGAAAATTTTAAATGGGACCTAAGCTAAATTCCAAAATGAAACAATAATAGTGCAAAAACTATAGTGTACTGCAAAAAATAAAGTTAAAATAGTATGGGCTAACAGAAGATGAACCATCGATTAGAACTAGACATCAAATATCTCTGTTTCGTACTCCCTCCGTTTCAAATTAAAACATCAAATATCATTGTTTCATCCTCCCTCCATTTTAAATTACAAGTCGTTTTAATGGTTTTGGTACATCTATAAGCCGAGTTACAAGTTGCACAGATGGCCTGACTGACCCCAGTCGGCTGTTGCATATGATCCACAATTTCCACCTCCTTGTGGTCTTGAAGCACTGCCTGATCCACCATTCTGAATAGCAGCTCCAAAAGGTCTTCTACTGTTGGTGTATGCTGGTCCTCTAAACCTAGTTAAATTTAAAACTTCGATCATAGCATTGGTCAAGCTATGGAGGAATAGCTCATTGTGATTCGCCAAGGTTGCACTCATAGCTCTATTAATAGTCTCGTGCATTACAATCCTAGCGGCTGAATCATTAGGATCAGATTGCCCTTGAAGAAGCACTCTTGGAAAGTAATTCTCTTGAAACACCTTGCTATATTGATCTTTCTTGTATGACAGTAAGCATTTGTCTCTGAATGTTTGATGGCCATGTTGAGCATGTTATGGTCATTCTCAGAAAGATCTTCCATGGTGATGTTGAGCAAGTTACTTTGGGTAGTCGACATGATGTTGACGATTGCAGTCCCACCAGGTGTGCCAAAAACTGTGTTGGCACTACAAATACGTAACATAGCCGGGAGGCCCCACAGGATCGTTGGTGAAGCAGGAGAGCCCGTGGATCCCTTGAGCCTTCATGTCCAGCTTGGCATTGGGCGTGCCAGTCAATTTGACCTACAATTGACAAGGAAAAGGAAACGCCAAATTCTGGAGCCTGCCGGTGGGTCACCAGACAGTTCCAAGGCATGTGGCTCTGAAATAGCCGATCATCAAGGATATTGACTAAAAAGTCAATCCTTGTATATAAAGCATATAATGTGTAACAACATGAATAAAATGGCTAAATCAGATGTGTGTAGAAAGAGAAGTTCAATTAGCCGATCAATCTAGTCGATAAATATTGTTGGATGTGTTCTAGATATGCAGCATGCACGTATAACAACCAAGCATCAATTAGCCTCGTACACTAGCTAGATATATTGAGGACATCACTAACAGTGGGGTCCAGAGATACAGCTATGAAAACGTGTGTCCTGGGTATTTAAAACGAGTATAAAAGACTAACTAATAACAAGCCTAGCCATGCATACACACTACCGATGAAAGCATAACCGTATCGGCTATATCAGCCAATAAGGGTCCATGAAGCACGAACAACTATCGGTCTACACCATGAGAAGTCTAAAATCAAAGGAAACCTGTTCTAATATTACTTATGGTGGAGGGGTGATACAATACAGGTTGTCAATAACACTAAATCAAATCTACCTTAACGCTAAACCTACTCATGGTCGGGCAAACGCTTAAACGCACAACACGTGACAATCAAGATCAAAAAATTAGTTGATCGCGGGCATAGATCTGCTATTTTAGCAAGAATAAGCATGTGAAGCATTTAGCAGCTCTAAAACAGTGAATCTTTACTTGATTTAGCATCGAATCTATCGATCTTGAATAGGCAATGATATTGTTGCAGTAAATAAATCAAGTAAAGCATAGACAATATCGGTAATTTAATGAACCTACTAGATCATCAATCTAATAGAGCCGATTACTTGACTCTTGCTCATCTTTAAGCTTGGCTCAGGCCCCTTCCTCTCCAAACATAAAAATAAACTAGAAATCGATGATTCTTACTCAATTCGGGCCCCTTCCAAACTAGGCAAGAATCAACCCTGATCCATCTTGCTCTGTGTCCACCGGATGACACTCAAACAAGACTCTAGCAAGGCATGATAGTACTTACGGCAACCCTGCGTCCACCGGATAACACCCAACTTGTTGAAGAACTCTTCAGATCTACTCTACTCCTACTCCTAAGGGTTTGATGGTTGGAGCCAGAAGATGTTATTGTATTGATTGATTGGATATCTTTACAATTGCTCAGGGCCTTATATTTACAAACCGAAGACTTGCCGCTAGTCTAACTTGGACACGACTCGTACAAGAATAAAGAAAAACAAAAGGTAACTCGGACTCCAATATTCCCTTTCTGATGGCGTCCGGCGTGTCTTTGCTTCTTCCCAATGTGAAAGGCATGTAATCTCCATTAGCTGATTGGCCATCTTCTCCTGAACAGGCATTGGGCTATACCTGGTATGTGGGTCTAATCTTCTGTGCGAAAATCTCGTGTCAACACCTCCTATTCAGCTACGGCTAGGGAGCAAGGGTGGCACGCTGGCCGGCGCAGATGGGGTGGCTTGCGCTGCAAAGCAGACAGGCGACTTGGGAACGAGGAAGATCAGTGGATGGGAGAGGGTTGACAAGTGGAGCCGATGCGTCATGGACTATTATTTTAGATCTTAATAGAACACCGCATATGAATGCAGAAAAGCAGTGGTTTCTCCAGAGGTGCACCATTTACAGGGGAGTGACCAGGTATGAATTCCTATAGTGGCGCGCCTACCTGTATTGCTCCGATGAAAGCTGAATGCTAAGGAGCGATGGGTGAAAGTGTCAAGCGTGGCCTGCTCTGGTGGTGCACGTGGCCTGCAGGTGTGGCCGTCCACCAGCTCCCTGTCCATCTTCACCCGATGGTTGATTAGATTGAGCCTGTTTTGTTTGGCAGTGTGTTATGAAAATTTGCTGAAGTCCAAACTGAATTCAGGACATGGTTAATTGTACTGAGTGATGAACTGTGTGCCCTCGCGTAGAAACAGCTTTGCTCTGACGAGGTGTAGGAACGTAGTTTCATGGGATACTTACTTTTGATATGTATATATATATATATATATATATATATATAGTTTCATTTTTTCATATAATAAAAGGGTAGCCTTTAAAGCAATGAAACAATATATTATTGGGATATAGCTTTTCTTTTTATGAAGCTCTCTGTTTCTTTCATGAGTTGACTTACTTTTAGTTTTATGATTTATTTTAGCATTATGATTTATTGTGTAAAAATTAAACTATGGAAAAAACCGGTTTTTCCATATGCATCCCCAAGATAAAGCCGTAGCGTTAGCACTTCATTATACTAGTAGTAATAGTGTGTTTTAAAAATGGTGAAGTTATAATGGCACAAATCCAATTAATCCCATGATAATATATAGCATAGCATGATGCATACTGTGATGTACAGCTGTACAGGGCAAACGACTTTTGTGCACATCTGCGGAACTCACGGCCCAGCAGTTTGACCAACCTCATCGGTTGGGCCAAAAGTTGAGTACAGCTTACGCAACACTTATGGTCCAGTCCAGTACACGTGGACGTCTGGACCTTTTCTATTTTCGTTCTAACAGCAGTAAAGTTTTATTAGTACAAGTATACTTCCTTACATAGAGGTACATTATTCCTCATTTGGCCAAGAAACAAATCACAAAAAAATACGTATTTTTTACATTAAGTCCATGAGAGAACATGCCAGTCAAGTGTGTACCTACTAAAGCCAACTTTTTATATAATTTTATCTGCCACTGGCTGTATCCATCCATCGCCTGATCGGTGAGGATTTTCTGCTTAGGCGCTTATGGTCCGGCCACCATCGACGTAGATGACTTGGCCGGTGACATAGGAGGCTGCCGGCATACAAAAAAACGACACCATTGACGCAATCTCCTCTGGCTCCCCGCTCCGTTTTAGTGGAATACGGGACAAACTTTCTTTCTCCAGGATAAAAGGCGCCTGTCATAAAGTATACAAGAATTTCAAAACACTTAGTTCATTTTTTCAAGAAGAACGTATGAAACATAAAAACTTCCCATGTTCAAAAGGGGACCTTAAATCCAAATTAGAAAAGAAAAACTTGTAAAATTAATATAGGAGGATATAGGAGGATTGCCTCTTTAATGAACGGGTTCGTGCTAAAAAAATAGTGCTTAATTGTGTGCTGGAAAATATCTTGCATTCATGGTTGCCGTCCATTTGGGGTGTATAAGTACGTACTTGTTTGGCCATATCAGTGACTACAGGGCCCGGTGCGATGCAGTTCACCCGAATCTTGTCAGGGGCCCATTTGACAGCAAGACTCCTTGTGAGCTGATTCATCCCTCCTACACACGATTCACCAAGAAATCTATTTATTTCTAGCTACAACGTGCCAAAAAAACTAAAAGTAAAAAAAGGTCTTGTGTACCCATTAAGCTTATAAGGAGCTATCACTTTCTCTCTCTTTTTTAGCCACCTTGGTAACAAGTAGTACAGAAATGCAATATACCTTTGCTAGTGGCGTAAATCGAGAAGTTGGGGGCGCCAAGGCAGCTCCCAATAGAGGAGATGTGGTTAATGCTTCCCCCGCTGGCGACGGCGGATTTCCGGAGGAGCGGGTGCGCGAGCTGGCTGAGGTGGAAGCACGACTCCAGGTTGGTCTCCATGATGCACGCGTAGTCCTCCGCCGTGCACTCCGTCATCGGCTTGAGCACCACCTGCGCCGCGTTGTTCACCTGCCCAGCATACAGCCAGAACGTCGCGTCACCGTGCATATATATGCATGGCAGGGGATCAGATGCTTTCATATATGATGAGGCCAGAATGATTCATGGGCAATTCGTTCGAGTCTTCGCTTACAAGGATGTCGAGCTTGCCGGCGAAGACGTCCTTGACGGTGTCCATGAGCGCCTCCCTCTCGGCGCGCACGGCGACGTTGCACATGGAGACGTTGACCTGCAGACCCTTCTCCGCCCACCGCCGGCGACACTCCTCCAGCTCGGCGGCGTTGCGTGAGCACGTGTGCACCCGTGCTCCGAAGGACGCCAGCTCCTCCACGATCGCGTGGCCGATCCCCTTGCTCCCGCCGGTGACCAGTGCCGTCGCGCCGGCCAAGCTCCAATGCTCGTTGGCCTTCGCTGCTGCCATCCCCTCTCTATTATGCAAGGTTTGTGTTCGTCCAGTATTATTACGTATGTATCTGCTTATTTATGTATATATGGCCCAATTGCTATTTGGCGCACGTGCGCCACGTGATCTAGCGGCTCACACTTCCCTTTTTAGCAACCATGTCCATTTCCGTCCAGTACCTTCCGTTCCCATTACTGATTCGGAAAGTGTCACGCCAGAGCGGTCATTTTAAAAAATTTCAAAAACCGTACGGCCGGCGTCTTTCTCTTCCCCTTTCCCCTTTCCCTGTTTCTTCTTCGAGTCAGAGGTCGGAGCTCCGGCATCTTCGAGGTGAGTGTGTGGAAGCTCAGCGACATCGGCGCTAAGCCCCTGCCTTGCCCGCGCCGCACTCATGGAGGAGCGACCGCGCCGCACTCATGGAGGAGCGACCGTGCCGGCGTGGCCCTGTCTCTAGCGTCCCTCCGCCATTTTCATTGCCCTACCCCAGGCATCTCTCCAATCCTCCGCCCTCTGCGGCTGGCCATCCCGCCTGCACCCTCCCCCTCCGGCTTCCGACGCTGCCACATCGAGGTTAGCAACCCCTACCCTCCCCCTCCCCCACCCCTACCCCACCCCCCGTGTCACAATCCCCAAGCAGTCGGCACTCAGATCTGCCTCTCCCCACAATCCAATAGCTCAGAAGACTTGAAGAAGAAGCGGGGAATGGAAGACGGCGGCGAGAGCGCGGCGGCGGCGGAGGCAGCGGTGGGGCTGAATCGTAGCTATTCGTCGATGAGGTCCATGGCATCGTTGCCGACGTCAGCACCAAGGCCTTCAAGCACTGCCTCTAGTTACGTTCCTTCTGTATCTCTTTGTGCGTGTATTCTGTTTTGTCGATTTCTCTCCCCTCACTCGCTGATGACCTAGGTTTGTTAACTGACATTTTTGTGTCGCTTTTCTACTCCAGGGCAGCGGCCACACCAAGGGTCATCAGCTCCGCCAAGGCTGCAGAGAAGGCCACTGATCTCTATCCAGTAAGCGATGGATTCCTGCATCATAATTCGATTCTGCTCAATTGGGATGGGATGGATAGTTGGTTTTCTTCCCTTGTTTAAATTCATGTTTGTTGCTATTTAATTCCATGCTGCTAATCATTTGGGAACGTTAAACTGTGTCAAATATTTAAGTCCCTTGGTGTGCGCACTTGTCCGCCAGATTTTGTTCCAGAATATGGTTAAAACGAAACCTGGAAGTTGTTCTGGACTGCATCTAAATTCGTATTCCTCTCGCATATCATCAGTTTCCATGTATGTTATTTGTGTAGTGGAGTAGAGACCATTTGTTGTGAGATGCCATCCTGCTAAAAGTTCAGAAGTAAACCAACCTGCGTGCAACATCTGTTTTTCAGAACTTGCGGCTTATGTTTGATTGATAAGAATAACTGTGTATTGCCTTTTTCATGAAATTTTACTATGAGATTCACATTCACTATTGGTCTTGTCACTCAGGTTTTCATCTTCTATTAGCTGTGTAATCCATTTAGTGTTAGTTAGGCAGCTGCTTTGCTACTATCAAGGATAAAAATGACCGCTCTGAATACATCGTATTCATAACCTGATCGTGCTAATCTCATTCTCATATTAACATTAATTGGATTCCTGGTTGGTAACCTGTGGTGCTCGGCCCAATTTACTGAACTTTAGCTTGTCTTGTTTTTTCGATGAAGCCATTTTCTTTGTGAGTACTGTTATCTTGAGGATCTGACTGGATGGTTGTGCTCCCACAGTAGCTGATGGTTGTTGTCAAGGGTTTGGTGCCTATGGCATTTGGAGGTACCCAGGAGCCTGCACCTTATGGTGAGCTGGTTTCCACTGGAGGCCTGAACTCAGATGTGAATAAGAAGTTTAGTGCTAGCATTGCTTCTACCCTACATTCTCAAGTCATGCTTCTACCTCAAGTTATATGACTCAAAGGTCAGAAGCCAATGTTTCTTATTGCGTTCACTCAAATCATGGGTCCTTTTTACCTTCGCCAATGTTCTCATAGTAATTTTGTTGCTTGGTAGGCTCATCCTGCACAAGAAAATGGTCAATGTTTGCATGCTTTGCATCAAGAATAGATGGTTCATTCCATCTTCTTTTGTTTTGCATCTTGCCTGCAAAGATGGTGTCAAGATCTTCACTGATACATTAATTACCCATGGTGTCATAATTTTTAGTTCTAATTCAGTTTGTATTGCTTTCTTCCTATTTGAACTAAAAGGTTCCAGGTGCAGTTTTGTAGTCAATTGAATATTGCTGATAAAGCTGCTAGAGTTAGTAATTCTATAAATGTATTTGGAGTTGCTAGCATTTAAAAAATAGAGAACTTAATGGTTGACCCAAGATCACTCATGACATATGATACAATGGTTAATTCTTTTTAGAGTTAGCTTTAAAGATTTATGTAAATTAGGTGAAAATTGATGCTGTTTTTTTAAATGTTCAAAATAATGTTTGCTTGAAGCTATAGTGCTGAAACATCCTCAATTTTCCACGAAGGGAAAATACACAGAATGGCGGATA
>CM041633.1:61677988-61745729 GCA_023333625.1 Bothriochloa decipiens | reverse complement strand
TGGGCCGACGCTCGAGGCAGGCCGGTCGGGCGAGCGCGCGAGCGAGCTGGCAGGCGGCAGCGCAGCAGGCCGAGCTGGGCCTCGAGCTCGGGCAGGCGGTCGAGCTGGGCCTCGAGCTCGCAGCAGGCCGGCGGTCGAGCGCGTGACGGGGCTGGGCCGCTGGCTGGGCCTGAGCGGGGTTCAGTAGCAGGCATATATATATATATATACATGTATTAAAAGGTTATTCGATTTTTATTAACATCACATAAAATCGAATAAGAGGCGAATCAAACTCTGGTAATTTAAATGCAATGCTCGGGCTATCGTCAGGTGCTATTTGTGCAACTAGTTTCCTACATGACATCCACCGTACACTGGTAAACTTTAGAAAAATTTTTGAAAGCCCGTATTTTTAGAGACCGGATCTCTAGGGTTGTTACAAGTGCCACACACTCATTTAACATGCACCCTGAGTATGGGACCCAACTTTTCATAGTTCAGCATCATTTTTATTGATGAAATGCCTTTATGCAAGCGTCGTAACTGCAAAATTACTTATCAAATAGTTTCATGAGAAGGATTAATAGCTTTTTTTGTAGATGCCCATGGTTTGAGAGGGCTACAACTTTCATAATGAAGTGGAGCATCCAGGCATACGGGTCACTGAGATGATACTTTCAAATGGCATGCGGATTTGTTACAAGTATATTGATTTTCTTGATGACCAGGTTAGTAGTATACTAGTATCTATTAATTTTATCTTACCTTGCAGCCTGCTACTTCAGGCATTCCCATTTGTTTTATTTGGAATGACTTAGTCACTAATATAAGCATATAGAACTGGAATACATTTTGATCAATTTATTCTGTGAACATCAAGTGCATGCCACACTCTCTAGCTGTATTATGTTTTTCTCCATGTCTACTATTATTTACCACATGCATGGGATAGATCTGATGGTGCTTAGTTCTATATATTCTAGGATTGTAAATTCTGAATGGAAATCTTTTGAAGCTAGTGGTACAAAGTTTATATTGTCGTACTTCAAAGTTTTACTAATTATGAGCGTAAAGTTTTCCACCTAGCAGTACAAAGTTTTTCTGATATGAGAGTTCAAAGCTATTTTTTTCAAAAATTTGAGTGTAAAGTTTTTGCCCTAGCAGTACAAAGCTTATAATGTGGTATGTGGTATTTCAAAGTTTTTAACCCAACATTGTAATTTTTTGTAAAGTCATAGTTAAAAGTTTTAAAATTCTGAGGTTTAAAGTTTATAAATTTTTTAGTGTATAGTGTTGAATCTAAGAGTACAGAGGTTATAGTATGATAGGTCAGATAATATAATCTAGACATTTTTCATAGTTTGTAAATTATGTGATAGATCTAAGTATGGAATCTAACAATACAAAGTTTGTATTCTGATAATTCAAAGTTTATTAATTCTGAGGGTAAAGTTTTCAAGCTGGTAGTATAAAGTTTATAATGTAATAGTTTAAAGTTTATGAATCTAGTCATATAAAGTTTATAATATTATAGTGAAAGTTAATAAATTTCAAGTGTAAAGTTTTGAAACTAATAGTACAAAGTTTATAGTGTGATAGCTCAACCTTTTGAACCTAGCAGTACAAAGTTTGTATTGTCGTGGTTCGAAGCTCATAATTTCTAAGCGTAAAGTTCTAAATATTAATACAAAGCTTAATATGATAGAACAAAGTTTTGAATTAGCAGTGAACAAAGTTTGTAATGTGATAGTTTAGAGTTTATAAATTCTAAGTGCAAAGTTTCAAACCTAGCGTTACAAAGTTTATGATTTGGTAGTTTAAAGTTTTTAACCTTACGGTACAAATTTTATAATATCATAGTTCAAAGTTTACAAATTATACGTGTAAAGTTTTAAATCTAGCTGTACAAAGTTTATAAGCGATAGTCCAAAGTTTTGAAACTAGCACTAAAAGTTTGTAACCTAATAGTTCAAAGTTTATAAAAATTTTGCAATCAATTTTACAATTTCGTAGTATTCATATTTTTTCATACATAAATTTAAAGTTCACTAAACATCTTATATTTTTAATATGCTTACCTTTGTCTTATTTTTTCAGGGTACTAAAATATATTTAGCAAATGAAAAAACAGAGGCGACATGTGCTTTATATTAGTTATTTGCAAAGTCGTATATATATATAGAAATAACATGTACTTCTTTTTCTATTTTCTCCGTCATTTATGAACCATTTTTTATTTTTCCTATATTAGTTTAATTATTAATTCTTATATAAAGTATTACAAAACATAAGATATGAATTTGAAAATAATACTTTCACATTCATGTAGATGTGAAACCATCTCCCTGCCCTTTTCTTCTCCCACAGACCCGTTATCTCGAAAGAGAAAAAAAAGTAGCTCGTAGAAATCAAAACCGTCCATTGGATCGCTTCTAGTGCTACAGTAGACATGAGAAAATTGAATTTAAAAGTTAAATGGGCCTCGAATAAAAGCGAACAGGAGAACCGGGTCTCCGGTGCTACGCACGCGTCCGTACAAGAGCCAGACAGGAGGGAGGCTATCCGTGCATGTGCGCGTCCGTACAGACGTGCGCGGCTATCATTCCCAGCGCGCGTGCGCCGAGCAGCTGTCCCCTATATATGGCCCAGGTGAACCATTAGAAGTCAAAAGTAGTCGTGGGTTATAGTCAAAAGTAGTCGTGGGTTGTGCGGTTCAGTTTAAGTCCGGCGGTAGTCCACGGAGAAACGTCAGCAATGATGCACCGTCGTTCCTAGACGCTACCCGGTCACACCGCACAGCGCGTCTTTTTGAACAAGATATAAAATCAAGTTCTACAGATAGATACGTCAGCAATGATGCGAAGGTCTAGTATCCTAGCAATAAAATAATCTTTTGATTAAACAAGCTAGCAGATAGAATTACTAGAGAACCGATCTACTATAGACTAATTATTAAATCAAGTAGATTAAAAACTGTATTCATGAAGACATACCGGGTGCTGGAATTGAAAGATTTCAAAGGCTCCTACGTGGAGCAGGTTGGCAGGGTGTGGATGCTGCCCGTGTGTCGCTGAATTGAGACAAAGTCACGACGTTATTGGCCAGCAGTTCGCCTCGACGCGCTAGATCATTGACATGATTGCCACGCGACGACGATCAATCAGGCCAAGAGATCGTGGCTTGCTCTTGTGGCCGAGGACAATGGCGCGTGTGCACTCAACCATCGGCGGCGCTCCAAGATTGGGAAGAACTCCCCAGTGAATCAAACGTGGATCGGAAAATAAATTCATGATTTGCACTAGTAGAAAACGGACTTTTCGTTCAGGATTTTAGTCCCGGCTATTTTTAGGCCTGAGACTAAAGAAACATTTAGTCCCGGTTGCAAGCACCAACTGGAACTAGAATCCACTGACGCAACGGCTAGTCAACTAGGCTTTTGCAGCAGGGAGATTTAGTCCTGGTTGGTGGTTGCAAACAGGACTAAAGGGACACTTTTAATCCTGGTTGGTTCTTCCCGGAACCAACCGAAAATAATGGTCCAGCTGGTCTTTTGTCCCGGTTTGTGGTTTTAACCGGCATTAGAACATGAGTCTTAAGTCCCGATTGGATTCATCACCTGGGATTAAAATGCCCAACTATATAAATTGCTCTTCTTCCTTCTGTCTCCCCTGCCGGAGAGACTCAAAATCTATTGGTCTTTGTTAAAGTGCGCGTGTGTTCATCCAAAGTGCGCGTGTTCATCCGTGTTCTTGCCTGCGCGAGAGCAAGTTCTCTTCCTCTGTGCGCCGTCGGCTTCATCTTCAATCTCCTAAATAAGGTTAGCAACTACATCTTCAATCTTTCAATGGTAAATACTATAGATATTTCCATGGTTTAGCAATAACAACAAATTTGGTTTTTTGCATTAGGATTAAGAATATATGGTCGGATTTTTCTACATAAATGTGTGCATCTTTGATACATTGTATATTTGTTATCTGTAATATATATTTATATATGATTCCTGCTCCAACATACGTCATTTCTCTAATATATTTATTATACATATATATATGCGTCTGTATCTTGACACATTTTATATATGTTGTTTCTCTAATATATATTGCATGATATTTTTATAATATGCATGGGTGTGTTCTCTATATTTATTTGGAACTAATTCTCGGATTTTTAGGTATGATGAATGGCGGTGGACTTCCCGCTACACGGGCCCCAGGTTTTTACCCTGGTGATTTGCCATTCGCGCCGTCGCCAGATATGGCTGTCCCGCGTTTCCCAGATCCGTCTATAGTATGGACTGTTTTAATTTTTACAT
Source organism: Bothriochloa decipiens (assembly GCA_023333625.1). Classification (NCBI taxonomy): domain Eukaryota; kingdom Viridiplantae; phylum Streptophyta; class Magnoliopsida; order Poales; family Poaceae; genus Bothriochloa; species Bothriochloa decipiens. The sequence goes on along the minus strand of CM041633.1, from coordinate 61,741,432 downwards.
GCTAGCTAAAGACTATGATATGTTTATATTCCTTCATAATATGATTGATGCATATGTCACAGACTATATCCCCTGTTGAGTGGCTAGAATCAGCGCTATGGGTGCCTGGGGTCAGGGCCGGTCTGCAATTTTCGGTGGCCCGTAACATAAACTTATACTTATGCCTCATCGAGACCCTATTAACATATATAATATATATTTACAATAAATGTAATTTTATAAGCACACGTCAACTAAAATATAATATTTAACATAAAAATCATAGAATATTCTAAAGAGAATAAAAGAACACAAAAAACCATAAATACTCACTTGTTACTTCATCTTAAATAATTTCTTCAAACACTGTGATACGAAGTCATTGATTATATTATTAATATCAACCTCATCCAATAACTTCTTCTTGATGCACAAAGTCGCCAAAGCGTTTAGCCTTTCTCGAGTCATTGTTGATCTTAAATAGTTCCTCAACAATTTCAACTTTGAGAAGCTTCTTTCAGCCGATGCGACGGTCACAGGCACAGTAAATAAGATTCGATAAGCAATAGAGGCATTAGGATAACAATCCATATGTCTGACATGGTCGAAAGTCCCCATAGGAGACAATTCTTCATCTGGTAAAGTGAACTTCAAAAGCTTTAATTCAGAAATAAAATCATGAACCTCGACATCAGATGACCCATCATGAGAGAAAGTTTCTGCAAATTTAGTGCAATACTCCTCAAGTTCACTATCACTTAATGACTTCAAGGTGCTTGAGCTCAATAGAAATCCAAATATATCTTTAAATACCATGAGCTCTTCAATTCTTTTCTTCAAAGAAGTGATCGTCATATCAACCATAACAAAAAATATTTAACTTCAAAAGCCTTTTCAGCTGTTAGAACTTCTTCTTCAGAGTCAATTTTATCAAATTGTTTCTTTCTCCTAGCATGACGTTTTATTGGAAACTTTGCCTCTACACCCATTTCAACTGCAATACCTTAGGCAATAATCAGACTAGAAGAAAATCCCTCATTTCTATACTTCTCAAAGTATTGCATTATACCTTTTATCTGTTGCAAAGTAGTGTCTATGCACATGGCCGGCGACTGCAACTTCTTGCTCACTTTATTCACAGCAAATAAAATATCATGCCAAATAACCATACGAAGTAGAAATTCAAAACTGCCAAGAGCATCAAAAAGATTTTTTGCATCACTTTTATCCTTAGATTCGATGTCAGGAGCATGAATACCCTACGTTCCCAAAATATTGAATTTACTCATACAAAACTGACCTTAACTCACTAGCTTGATATCTTATTGCCGTAACACTTTTGATTTGACTCTCCCAACGAGTATTTGACAATGATTTCAGAGTTAAACTTGATACATGTTTAAGCAAAATATTCCACCTTTTTGTAGAACCAGCAAATAACACATATAGGCGTTGCACAATTCCAAAAATGAAATAGCTTTACCACAAGATTTTACCATATCACAAAGAGTAAGACTGAGACTATGACAAGCACACGGCATATACAATGCTCTTGGATTTATATCAATCAATCTCCTTTGTACCCCTTTGTGTGCGCCTTTCATGTTCGAACCATTATCATAGCCTTGACCTCTTATATCATTAATATCTAGTTCGAATGATTTCATAGCCTCAAGCAATACACTAAAATGCCCCAAACCGGATGTATCATCCACTTTCAGGAACCCCAAAAAGTATTCCTCAATTTTTGTTTCCTCATCGGATAAATTCACACACCGAACTAATAAAGCCATTTGTTCTTGATGGCTGACATCAGGGGTACAATCTAGGATAACAGAAAAATACTTGGCCTTTTTGACAACCTTTACAATTGAGCTTGTGATATCAGCAGCTAAAAGAGATATCAATTCATTTTGAATTTTATGACTGAGATAATGATAATGAAATTCTTTGTTCTGAATCCGTTTAAGGTGGTCTTGCATAATCGGATCAAATTCTGCTATCATCTCAACACAAGCTAAAAAATTACCATTACTATCATTGTAAAGCTGCTCACTACTTCCTCTAAAAGCCAAATTGTGTTTGCTAAGAAATTTGATAACAACAACTATCCTTAATAACACTTGCCTCATACGTTCTTTCTCTTTATTCATCTGCTATTTTAAATCTCTATCAATTGTTTTCTTTTTCTGCAATCTAGTTCTCAATTCATTCCACTTTTACATGCAACGAGTATACTCCCCACTAGTTTCATGTTCTTTAAGCCTGACACTGATATGCCTCCAATTTCCGTACCCATCACTTGCTAAGGAACTCAATCTTGTGCTAGTGCTAGTCTTAAAGATCTTACAGCAGAAACAAAAAACCTTGTCAACCCATTTTGAATAAACCAACCATTTTCTATCATGTACCTCTCCATTCCTTAACTTTCTAGAATAATGAGCATATGAAAAATGCCTTGAGTCAGCATCTCGAGTAAATTCAATATTTTCTTCTCTTATAGGTCCTTTCTCAACTAGCATATCTCTTTCTGTATTATTAAGATTATCCCAATCACTTGGATCATAAATATCTGAAGTATAAGCCGGTTGCTCTTGCTCACTAATATCAGGAGATGGATTCTCAGAGCCACTTACATTGTTATCATCAGTGCCGATGTTAACATCCTCTTCTTCATTCACATTAGTGGCTTCGTCCACAGCAACTATTGCCAATGCATCTGGGTTCGTTGAAGTGGCAGTTGTGTTACTTCTGAAATATTTATTAAGTGCTCCGCTCTGCGACTGTATTAACTCGTCCACGCGTCTCTTTCTTTTCCTCTTCTGGGCCCCAGATTCAAACTTCTATTCCTAGTTGACATATTCTATAAGCGCTGAAAAAATAAATACACAACAATTAGATGATATAAGATGAGGCTAATTAAATAAGAATTAAGTTAGTAACTATCGTATCGCAGCTTGAACAGAACAGTTGAACGTCGTTGAACGGTTGAAGCCTGTGGAAGGCCGAAGGCGGCGGCGATCTGCAGGGCCTCGGCAGCTCGGCCTTGGCCGTCGCGAGACGCGATCTGATCGCCAACAGAGACCGGTAGATGGAGTTGAAGGGAGTCGCGCCGTCGCGGACGACGTCTCGCCTCTCGCGGATCAGGCGGTCAGCGGAGCCCGGAGGGGAATTGAAAACGCCGTGATCTGAATTCTGATCGGAGGGAGTCGCGGGCGGCGTCTCAGCGTCTCACGTGCGGCGTTTCGGCGTCTCGGTCTCGCGCAGGAGCCGGCGCCCAGGCTGCCCTACCAGCGATATGCTGGATGCAGGAGTGGTGGGCCACATAATTTTGGAGGCCCCATCAAAGTGGAGACCCGCTGCCAAAGCACCCGCAGCTCCTACAAGCGGGCCGACCCTGCTTGGGGTGTCGGATATCTTCGAGCATACGACCAGACAGGTTGTGAATGACCAAGGTGATGAGTTGTGGACGTGCAATATTGCCTTTAACATCCCTATTAGGTACAATCAAGAAGTAGAGCAAGGGATCGTACAGAGGGGACGTTAGTATCCAACTCAGATAGGTGCGCAGATGAATACCGTGTTGCATTGTTTACAGACTATTGAGCGCATCGGGTACTTTGTGCCTGATTTTTCATACCTAAAGATACAAGCTTTACGTGAGCGTCATCTAGCGAAAGGATGGTGAGACATAACCAAATGGATGTGGTAAGTCATGTATGATATCATATAATCATATGTTTATTTATTCTTATGATTATATGACCGCTTTGTAAAATATAATTATGTTTATACGCTTGCAGAATTTGCTCCATGATTTTACCTACGCTGCAGCTAGCATTCAGAATATTCTTTGTCAAGCTCTTCAACAACTAGGGTACGACTGGGACTACGTGGAGCACATGGGCCACCGTACCACACATGGAATTCACTATTGCCTGAAATTTACTCCTGACCCGGCCGCCTTGAATGGTCCGACAGTAGGTTATATCTATGGCCTACCATGTGTTGATCGTTATGAGGCAAGAGAGAGTGTGTTGGTGAGAGCCTTCATTACATAGACACTGAGCGCAGTTACACAATTCGAGACATACGCTACTGGCAGTGGAGACAGATTAGAATTGCGTCCGGTTTGTAAGGCTTATGTGTTTTAATTAAGTCCATTTGTATGCAGATGTACTATGATGTTTAATTCAGTTTTATTTTAATGGTTATAATTATGTTTATATGGTTATAATTATGCGTTGGTTATGTTTAATGAGGTTTGTTTTAAAACATTAATATGTGGTTTATTGTACGGTTGGATATTATATTATATATGTTCATATGGTTTATTAATACTATTTTAGAGAACTGTAGGTCTCACTAAATTAATATCGCATCAATAAACTTAATTATAAAATTTATGTACTAAAATTTGTGTGATAGCTGGTAGCAGTGCTTGGACTTTTAGTCCTAGTTTGTAATACCAACCGGAATTAGAAGTCCTAGCACCCACCTACCGCCACCTTGATCACTCCTATAAATAGAGCTCCCTCCTTCACCTCACTTCGCACACGGCCGGCTACCCACACTACTACACTACACTATACACAATCCTCCCTTCCAACCAAATCAACTTTTGTTTGTCCAAATTTGTATAAAAAAATAGAATCTCTATGAGAGAAAGCCCTACACATACAGATATTGTTACGCATCGTAGTCCACCAAAATGGTGCGCAGTATAGGTGCTAGAAAAATATTACTGAAGGTAGAGGAATGCCAAATGTTGGGGGTCTCCGCGAGGTTGACCGATCGATCCACAGGTGTGCTCTGATGCTCTCATGGGGCGGTGTTGGTACTGCAAGATTTTGCTTGTGAGTCCCAGATGCATGGGCCTGTTCACGACTAAAGACACCATGCAGTTTTCACCCCTGCCAGACCACTACCAACACCGAGAAAGAGGAGCACTCAAGCATGAGTTCTTGCGGCCTCCTTGATTATCTCGAACCGGAATAGCTCGCCACCACCTTGGCGCATGCTTGATCCTCGGATGCTAGAAAAATGCTACTGAGGTGGTTAAATTATAATGTGTTTATACACTTTTATTGTAACATCGGCCTATATAGAAAAAGGTCTTTGTTATCATATATGTAATTTTAGTGTAAGTTCTTTGTTATCGTATATGTAATTTATTTTTATGATTGTTATTTTTATTGTATTACTTAAGTTGTTAAATTATTATTTGATTTTTTTAATTGAGACATGAGCGTATAAGTAGTATATTAAAAACAGGAAAAAACATGACAAAAAACATTGAAGAAAGGGCGAAAAACGGAACTGCCCGTAGGCAGCAGTTTTGAGTGCACGCCAAAACTGGCCTTTTGTCTCGGGTTGGGCATATAACCTGGACTAAAGGTTTCACTTTTAGTCCCGGTTTGGGCCACCACCTCGTTTGGGCATATAATCTCGGTTGGAGGCCCAACCGGGAACTAAAGTCCCAGCCATATATGCTCTTGGCCCCTCTTCCTCCCCTGTCCCCGCGCCGCCACTCCATCCACGCACCGCCAACCCATCCCCGTCGGCACCGGCTCATTCAGCCTCGCCCCAGCCTCATCCCGCGCCACCACAACCTCGTCCCCGCGCCACCAACTAGTCCCCGTCTTCAGCACTGGCTCCTCCAGGCTCGCCCCCGCCTCGTCCTGTGCCACCACCACCTCGTCCGTGCACCGCCAACCCGTCCCCGTCTCCGACACCGGCTCCTCCGGCTTCGCCCGGGCCTCGTCCCGCGCCACCACCCCATCCTCGTCTCCGACCTCGGCATATCCAGCTTCGCCTTCGGCTTCGACGCACCCTTGTCACAGCCTCCTCCTAGCGCCGCCACCACCTCGTCCTGCGTCACCAACCCATCCCCATCTCCAGCCTCGGAACCTTCGGCTTCAGCTTTAGCGTGCCCTCGTCGCAGCCTCCTCCCCGCGCTGCCACCACCTTGTCATGCGCCGCCACCCCGTCCCCATCTCTGGCCTTGGCACCTTCGGTTTCAGCTCCGGCGTGCCCTCGTCCCAATCTGCGGTGTCCTTGGCTTTAGCCTCCTCCCCGCACCACCACCCCCTCGTCCTGCGCCGTGAACCCGTCCCCATTTCTGGCCTCGGTACCTCCAGCTTCGCCTTCGGCTCCGGCGTGCCCTTGTAACTGCCTCCTCCCCGAGCGCGCCACCACCTTGTCCCTCGCCCTCGACATCGACTAGCCCACCAACAATTTCTTCACTAGCCCCCATGGTCTGCGCCTTGAATTTTTACATTTATAATATATTGATATTATTCACGTGCTTGTGTGGTATAGAATCATAAAAATGGAAAATGTGGTATAGAAACACTAATTGAATGTCTTCATTACAATAATTGCTTTACCTATGCATTGGTGTAAATTTGTCTTGCTCTCACATAACTTGGTTTACCTATAATTAAAATAAAAATGCATAAATGGAAAATGTGGTATAGAATGTCTTGATAACTTGATATTGTGCGGTATTTTTGAAGAGATGGCTGGGAACCTTCCATCGCCTGAATGTCCAACCAATTATGTATTGGATCTGGGCTTCCAACCAACTTTGGTGAGGTGAGTCTTCCCGTATCCAAATATAGTAAGCAAATCACTCCTCCAATTAATTAAATTCTTCCCACATCTCTTCATATCTAGTTCTGATATATGTAATTGTTACATGTAGACAATTCATCCTATTCACTGGTTCAAAGAGACATTATAATTTTTTGGGATGATTTAGTGGCCCATGTTGAAACCACTAGACCTTGTGGAAACGTGGAATGCCGAGTTGGTTTTGCAATGCCCTATGGTAGTGTGGGCGGACGATAAGATGAGCTCCAATACATCTTTAGGACAGGCGCCGCTCAACCTAACTTAATTACCGCGCAAAAATATGTTGTTCTAGAATGCTTCGATGCACTTAAAAGGATTGGGTACAATATTCCTACTTACTCTTCCATGAGGATGGGGGCTTTGGATGTGGGCCTCCACCCTGATATTGGGACCTATTGTGCATCTATTGCTGACAACAACATGAATGATGTGGTAAGTCTCATAACTCATATTTTGATTCATATTGTTATGTCTATATTACCCCAACAGCATCAAGGTTTGAAGACAATGTCACTCCATGTTATCAAGCGTCATATGATCTATGCTCTTCTTGATCCTATCCTAAAATGGTTAGCAATAGGAATACCCGAAGATGCATACTTGATACATGTCCTTGCATTTATTGAAAAAAGGAAGTTTTTTGTTACTATTTATTCATTTCTGTTCTTTATATTTAAATTTTTTATGAGGTAACAAAAAGAGATAAGAATGCTAGATACATGTTACCTTATTGCAGTCCTCCTCCAAGCTAGCTCAAAGCATAAGGATAAGGGTCGTACCCCCATGCTTCTAGTTTTTCCTACATGGTTAAGATTTGGTAGATCACGAGGGATCTTACCTTTCCTCTTGATTACCTCAAAGGAAAACATATGCAGGGAGTAGGAAATTGAGCTAGAAGGTTTTCAAAATTTTCTAGAAACTTTATTATTTAAGAGAGGACTTTTAACCTTCAATAAGATTTTATTATGAAAGCTGTTTTTTATATATAAAATTTTCAATTTTTTTAAAAACATTTTGAAAACAAAATAAAGGGAAAATTTTATTTGTATGAAAGATAAATTTTTAAACTTTTGTATTTTGAAAATATTTTTAATTATATATAAGAAAATACTTTTTTAATAACTAAAAAATACATTTTTAAAGATTTTGTTTTATATATTTTCATAAACCATTTTATGAAATAATTTTATTGATAAAGTAATATTATTTTTTGTTTTATTTAAAAATATGCTATTAGGAACAAAATATTATTTTATAAAAAAATATTTTTTGTAATTTCCCTGATATGAGCAACGACTACTATACAAACATACTATCATGAACATGTCTCGATTCTTTTAACCAATGCCTTCCTGGGCAACGGAGCCAGAAATGTTTGTTGGTGTTTCTTAGCGTCATTACTATAATGGTATATCCTAGCAACGACACCAACAAACACCTATTGGTATTCTGTAATATTTACGGAATAAGTCCGCAAGTGCACGAAAATACCGTTGTAGCATTTCACCTGGAAGTATTCAGGGTATCGTTATTTATATTTTCCTAAAGGAAGGCATGATGTAAAAGAATCTAATAGAGACATGGACAAGATAACATAAGTGCATAATAGACCAGTGTGCATAACAGGGGTAAACATGGATAGGTAAAATGGATAACTTGACATACACACTCAAGCGAATCTCAAGGATAAAGATAAAATAAAGAATAAAGAAATAAAGAATAAACTTAAACATGGAGCAGGCATATCCTAAATAGTTATGTTTAGATAGCAGAAGATCATACACATACATGTTTCTAAAAGGTTAGAGATTCTAAGGTAAGGTTGCCTAGTCATTGTTGACTTACTTCGGGCACCGGATAATCCCTGGTCTGCCAGGTGTTTCCGGCCTACAGAACTACGCCGCACTCTGACATGGGGGAGGGCAAGGGACAAACAGGGCTGTCGCCACATGCCGCATACCCCTCTGCCCATCGAGATACGAGGCAAACGAAGGCAGCTTCTAGCCTAGACAGCACATCTATGCTAGTGACTGCTACTCTAGCATCGTACAGGGCAATCCGTCTTTATCAAGTACCCTTTACTAGATCATCCGCCATGGGGACGGACGACGAAACCGCAATCCAACTCCGACCAAAACTAACTTAAAGTAGAACTCATCACCTCAACTTATCTCTAGGTCTAAACATGTAGGTACGATAGATTAAGCATAAAGTCCTTTGTGCACAAGAACTTAGCTCTAGTTCATAAGCATAGCTATATTGATAAGATAAGAACAAGAACAAGATGAAGAACATGATATAGATCATAATGAAGAACATTGTACGGATCATACCAAGTATCTCCAAGATATTCTAGCTCTATAATGAAGCTTCTCCTTGCTCTAACAAGGAGTCTAATGAATAGAATAGAAAATAAACTTAAATATATATAGAAATCATAAAATGAAAGGTGAAAAGAAAGGAAATAGAAGAAAGGAAAGGAAAACAATTGATGAGAAAAAACCAAACGAATAACAAGAATAAAAAATATAAATAATAAAAGATAGACAAGAAACAAGGGCAAGCAAAAAAATAGAGTAGAAAAATGCCACAGAATAAAGGGAAAGTTAAAAGAGAATACTACTGGTAGAACTTAGAACCTCCCAGAATACACCATGGGACACTCATGTATACATAAATAAAAATAAATAATAAAACATCACATGTATGCTACGTAAATATTGTTTGTACCTCATGAAATATAGAAAAAAATGTATGAAAAAGAAAAAGAAAAAAGATAATTGGAGTAGAATAAAAAACGATAAAATATACAAAATAAAAATAATAAATCTATAGAAAAGAACGAAAGGAGCAGGGAAAAATAAAAAAAATTTCGATAGAAAAGCAAAAAAGAAGCACCATGTGGTCCCTACATAGCCCACAACAACCAAAAAAAGAAAGCAAGGAAAACAAGAAACGGAGAAAAAATTAATTCAGAAAAATAAGAAATATAAGAAAACATAAGAAAGAGAAAAAAGATATAGAAAATAAAATATGAATAAACAAGAATATAAAAAATAAAAAATAAAATATAAGAAATGAAAAAAGAGTGAAACACATGTAGTGCCGTATAGAATTTGGTTACTCGCTGCAGCGTGCAAACACATCAACAAAAGAAATCATGAAAAAATGAAATAAAGAAAAATGAATTGGAGTAGAAGAAATAAATAACAGAATTATAGAAACGATGAAGAGTGAAAGGAAAAATAAAAAACCATGGAAAAACAAAATGAAAAGAAAAAAGAAATATAAGAAAGGAAAAAAAAGAATCGAACCTTACCAGCAGCAGCGAGCGCTATCCCATCCCGTGGCCAACACTCGATCGCACCAATTCGCTGCACTCGCTTCTCTGCTTGGTTGGCCCACTAACCCAACACAGCAGAAGCGGTACCCGATGATTCCCGGGTGAAAACATGGTCCTAAATTAACGCAAAGTTTAATGCGCAACCTGTCGCACTAAGCGCCTAGCGCACGACCCACTCGCCAAAGGCCTGGTGGTCCTCGTATACATGTGCAGTTGTAGCGTCAGCCCAAATAACAAAAATAAAAAAAAAAACTTTCATGGGCCGGTGGCCTGCCTCGATTCGCAGCGCTGCTGAAATTTGAGCTTTGTACGTCGCGTTCCCGCCACAACCCGCTCTCTGCCCTGCCACTGCCCTGCTCGCCTGCGCAACTGTGTTGATTGGTAGCAACGACAGAGCAACCTCGCTTGTTCCTCTGGACCTGGTGAACGGATAAGGCCACAAGGTAATCTTCGTGGGTCAACGGAGATAGGCAGTGTGCTTCTATGTTTTTCATAATTGGCAAGCTATTTTAGTTGACTGTTTTAAATATCGTTAACAAGAACATGGAGATTTCATTTTTTTGGTAATTTTATTTTCTTTTTCATTGTGCCTGCTTTTGTTTTTTAGTTTTTGTTTATTTTATTTTTTCTAGTTGAAAATTTTAGTTTTGAGTATCTTGTAATTTTAGTTTCATTGTTATTTTATTCGGCAACTTCATTTACCACTTTTTTCATTTTGTACACTTTTTTAGTTTCATTATTTCATTTTTTTATTATTTTTTATTTTTAGTTAAATGGTTTTTTTAGTTTTTTAGTTTTAGTTTGTATCAAATTTTTTTAGTGTTTTTTAGTTTCAGTTTTCAGTCTTCCTTTTAGGTTTCAATGTATTCCTAAATCCTACCTATAAGTTGTATAATAACTTAACCTCTAAATTGGCACCTTATGCAATGCTTCTTAAAATAGTTTGTCCTCAGGATGCAGCTTGTCTTTTTTTTGGATCGCTACTCTTGCCTTTTTAATAAATGTCCCTCCAATTGTCAGCTTGTCATGTTTTCAACTTACATAATGGGTTGTATAATAGCTCGCCCCTCTTGTTGGCAGCTTATACAATGCTTGTTCTAATAATTTTCCCAGTTTGTCTTGTTTTGTATTCTACCCTCATTTTTTAATAAATGCCACCAGTTGGCAGCAAGTCATGTATCCTGGCTTTTTTTAATGGGTTGTATGATAACTTGTCCTCCTAATTGGCAACTTATGCAATGTTTATTTTAATAATGTATCCTTTAGGTTGTAGGTTGTTTTGTATTGGTCTGTTAACTTTAGGTGTCACTAACTTTATGTAAATAATATATAACAAATTTATTATATTCCTATAGTACCAATCGATGCGCATATCATGTAAGAAACTTGAGAATATTTTTGGAGTAGCAAGTTTAATATTTTATGGTAGCAACTCCTAATATATTTTTACAATAAACTGTTATTAAAATAAAATTCTTTAAAATATAGATAAGTAAGGTCTAGTTTTGTTTGTCTTGTCATGTAGAACATTACTGTGGAAACAAAATTAAAAACAGATTTATTTATAGCAATGTAAATAAAATATTTTTGTTTTTTAGTTTCTATGTCGCCTTGGACCAAATGCAAGTTGTCCGGGCACGGGCCCATGTAGTAGGCTGCAGGCTTGTCGGGTGAGGGGCATGCATCAGATCGATCCTGTGGAAGTGAGTCACGAGTGGGTGGGGGTCCTGTGCTGCCGTAATATCTGCCTCCTGCCTCCCCATATGTGTTGCTCAATAAAAGAAGCTACGATGAACAAGTAAAATCACCTCATAAGATGTTTTAAGTTATTTTTTTAAATATCCTTCTAATCCTAATCCTCATTAAACTTTTCGAAAGCCCAAAAAGGAGGCCCCATATGATTTGAAAAACAAAATGCATTGGTGGAAGATGGCATAGATTGAACAGACTTAGATATTAAGATGGTGCCAAAGTTAGTATTTCACATATCGATATCATAGACCAAAAATATATTCATGTGTCAGTGAGTTCAATTCGAAGAACAAATGACATGGTCATTGAATAAACACTAAGTAAAAAAATCATATATATAGTTTACCATGCAATAAGTTGCATATTCTATTGACGCATATGCATTTTTCCTATATCTCTGCCTCTACCTATACCTAATATTAAAGAGTAAAGTATTTCTTTCATCTTTTTTCTCATTTCCCAATCTACTCTCTCGCCCTTTGTATCTCATATGTGACCTAGATTAATGATGTGTACTTATACAAGTTAGAACAACAAATGATTGTCTGATTGTAAGAACGTATTGGTTGGTTCCGTGGTACGGACGGGCGCAGAGTCCAAGCTTCCCTGTGCTACAAGTGTCGCAGCCTCCTTTGCCTTCCTGAGACCATGGGCGTGTTTGATAAACTGCATCCCAGGGGTCTGGCCCGGCGATCAAGCCCGGGCAAGCCACAGCCTGCTCCGGCCGGTGCTAGGCACCGTGTTTGGCTGCCAGCCCAAAAGAAAGTGGCCCAGCAGAGAACGTGTTTGATTTCCAATCATCCAGCCCGGCCCAAGGCTAACTGTCACCATCCGCTAGGACGAGAATATGTTTGGGTCTCCGCCCAGGCATCAACTGCCAGCAACCGCCAGCAACCAACTAAAGTTTCATCAGTTGCAACAACACATGCAAAGTTAAAACATCAGTTTGAAGAACAGATGAGAAGGAATAAAAGATGATAGGTCTCAGACTAATTAATAGATATTCTATGGAGTCATAGCTGCTTGAATCAAATTTCATGTTCAAATTAACAACAAAATCACAAGCTAAACAGTTTCAAATCAACATCAAGAACTTCTAGTTCAACAACTCCAAATGAAGTTCAGAAAATAGCAAATCAGCATAGCAGCAGCTCCTCCATTTGGTAGTCATCACAGGCATCAGTTGGGACAGTCACAGCGGCGATTGTTGCCCACATGCATCCAGAAGGCAACCAAGAGGGCAACAAGGCAGGTGATTAAAACCTTAGTCCAGCAACCATCATTCCCATCAACATTAGTGGGAGGGCCAACAAGAAACACAATATCAGTCTGCACCTGATCAGATGGTAGTGGTGCTCTATGTGTTTCAAAAGCTCTAACTGCCTCATCATATGTCTTGTACTTCTGGTAAAGAATACTAGACTTACCTAGAACATGAATAGCACACTGATGCCAGCTTTGGTAGATACCAGCATTTTTGCCATTGAAAATGACATAGTACGAGGCCATGAGCTCTGAAAGGAACAAAGTTTACTGCCTCAGTTTAAAAAAGTAATAACATCATTAGCAAGTTTTGGAAAGAATTAGGCCTCAGCTTAATGTGGTGATTGTCATCATATTTGTTTCATTGGTGGCTACTGTCAAATATAAAACCAGAAAACTCAAATCAGATGCAAGAACAAGGCACCACAGCAAAGGAAATAACAAATGATAGTCCAAAAAAACTAGTAGCCACCTCAACAGTTCATCTTATGCATCATAGGCCATTCAATTAGTTCCAACATGTACCACCAATCCCAATAATAGCATAACCACCAAGTAGAACTTACCAGCTGCCATAATAAACCAAACAAAGGAAGTATAACAACAACAAAGATAGAACAGTGCAATATAGGTTCAAATATAGCAGCCAACAGAGGCCATTAAGAGCATTACAACCACGAAGTCTGCAGCACACAAGTGTGCTCAATGAGTTACATTTTCCAAACTACCATCATCAGTTAGCCACCCTCCAACTGTACCCATCCAAAAGACACTGCACAAAAGCCACACCCAGATTGGTGTCCAAAAGGTTAGAGAGTGGGAAGGGAGGTGGAGGAGCTATACTTCTCTACAGTCAACCCCCTCATGCCCTTGCTGTCCAGGATGGATTGAACTACATGAAGTAGTTCTTGGCAAGGTAGGTCCTCATCCACACTTCCCTATGGGTGGCCTGCATCTTCACAAAGCCAGTTGCTAGGGCCTTGTTCTCCAGGAGGTAAGTGTAGGCAACAATGAGTGCCTCAGTGGAGAAGCCACCCATCTCCATGACAGCTAGGTACAGATCAGGGTCAACATGACCAGCCCTAGTCTCCCTAAGAGCACTAGCCACATCCCTAACAGCATCAGACATGTTGGTTAGCAGGATGACCTCATCCTTAGTAAAATTTCCCCTCTTCCTCTTGTTTCCCATGGCAGACTGGGGTTTCAGGTCTGTGGCCTTGCTGCCCTCACCCACTTCAATGGGGTTCTTGTGATCAGAAGCTACTGGGAAAGGTGCTGATCCCTCCACCCTGACAGCTTGGCTTCTAGCCATGTTCACCCCCAAGGGGCTCACTAGAACCAACAACATATTTGCCTGTGGCCTGGGAGTGGGAGAAAATAGCTTCCATCTCAGTGTAGAACCTAATGGGCAGTTAAGGAATTATGCATCCTTAGGGTGGTCCTGCAAGGTTAGGGTAGAGAATAAGAGGGGTTGTAAGAAGGTAGGGAGGTAAGGACAGAGTATAAGAATTGCTAAGAACAACAGTCATCATCTACCTTGCAGTGGCCTAGGTAGTGATCCTGCTCAAGCATGATAGCATGGATGTCATTACCCCACAAGGCAGCACTAAGATCTTTCAGCTTGCTAATCCTAGTCCACTTCTACCTCCACTTGCTCAGGTGGTTGTACACTTGAGTTTGGCTAACCACATCCCCACTGTACTCCTTAAGACACTTGGCTACATAGGTGACATCCTTGTCCTTGAAAACCTTGTCACACCTAGTTCCATCATTGATAATCTGGGCCATCCTCCTAAGCACAAACCAAGAGGTGTTGTTGTTCCACCTCATGGGTCCATTGGGAGCTGCATGCTGGGGTGGTACCTCAACAGCTGCTGCTGCTGCCCCAACAGCTGGTGCTGCAGGGTCACCAACAGCCTCTAGAGCCCCAAAACTAGCTTGAGCTGATGCCACAAAGCCAGCATCCATCCTAAGCTGATATGCAACATACCAAGTAAATATCAACAAGAAGTAGGCAAACAAACATTGAAATTGTCAACAAGAGGCAAACAAACATAGCATGCTGATACAAAAATGAAAACACAGAATAGGTTCCATACAGCCTTGGTCTCAGTTGTCTACAAATTTTTACACAAATAAGTTTGCCTCCACATGTTCCATACTAGGGTCCACAATTCACAAAGTGCAACAATAAACAAGCATGCATCAGGTCCTATTGATGCCCCTAGGAGCCCACATAGCATTACAGATGTCATCCCTCTTTTGGGTCATGGCCACAGAGTACTCTTGGTCTAGGTCAGGGTCAATAGGAGGGTGGTTAGGGGGGATCCAGTCCTCATCGGGCACAATGTGGTCTTGACCAAATCCTAGGATCCAGTTGTGCAATATGCAGCAGGCAATGACAAGCTTGACTTGGGTCTTGTAAGGGTGAAAGGGTTTGCTGTATAGAATTCTAAACCTATTCTTCAAGGCCCCAAAAGCCCTCTCAACTGTGACCCTAAGGGAGGAGTGCCTGAGGTTGAACAACTCTCTTGCATTCTGTGGCCTATTTGTGCTGCTATACTGAGACAAATGGTACCTGACCCCCTGTAGGGAGGTAGGAAACCATTGCGGCATGCATAGCCTACATCTATAAGGTAGCACTTACCTACAGGTGGGTAATGGCATTACTAATTAGAGTTCAGTGTGGCCAACATATTAGTTAAGTGCATTGAGGCTCTAATTACCTTCAGGGATAGTGAAACCATCCTCCCTCTCAATTGCATCAGCTAGGACATGGGCATCGTGTGCTGAGCCCTCCCAACCAGCCAACACATAAGTGAACTTGAGGTCAAAATCCACAGCAGCAATCACATTTTGTGTGGGGTCCTTTTTCCTACCCCATGAAAGCTTACTGCATCCTCCTAGGAACTCTAGCCAGGACATGTGTGCCATCAATGGAACCAATGATATTCTAAACAAAAATGTGAAGTTGTGATAAGCCATTTGACATCCTAGACATGTGAACACTACTTGTGCATATCACACTTACCTTGAACCAAGGATTCCATCTAGGGCTGCCAAGTATCTTAGGATTGGTGGTAGTAGATGGTGGCTTGATCACCTCATTTCTGATCTCACCAATGGCATACAACACCTGTGGAAATTCCTATGGACAGTTTCAATTGACCTAGCAAATAATTGGTGCGCCACCCTAAATCTCTGGTTGTGACCTACTATGTGGAGGAACATAGCAACCTGTTCCTCAACACTGCACCCTGCACTCTTAGGAACAAGACCCCTTTGTCTAAACAGATCACACAGAGCAAAAAAAAGTGCTCTACTCATCCTTATCATGGACACACACTCCCTATCAGTGGACCTATAAATCCTTTGTAGGGTACGCTGCCTATGCTGCTTAGCTTCACACCTCAGAGACAGCAAGAGTGGGTCAGGAGCTGGGAGTGGGCTCCCAATCCTACTGGCTACAAAGGAGGACATCACAACAACCAAGGTGGAAGCTTGCATGGCCAAGACCTCTCTTTGCTGGGCACCATCCATCTACATGCATGAGTATTACACAAAAATGAATTCAATAGACCCATAGCAGGCATCAACATGGAAATAACTCATTCATCTATACAATGTCACGGATACATGCATGAACATGCCCCCCAGTGACATGAGGACATCATCATCGACCATAAAAACAACAGGGATAGTGCAAAAACAACAGATCTGGGCTCCAACAAAAGCCATCAGCATGGATGAACTTAAACAACAACAGCATGAACCCTAACTAGCAGGAATCAAAGGAAATGACATAGCATAAATCGACAGGAGTGGAACAAATAAAACTACCAGAGCATAAACCCTAATCACCAGCAAGATTCATCCCAACATAAATAACAGTGACATGCTAAACCCTAACAACATGAACATCATCGAAATAACATGAACCATAACCACAACAACATCGATGTAAGTACGAAAAAATGAAATAGTGAGAAAAGGATGGGGATTGGGGGTGGATTTCACCTCGGGGTGGTCGATGGAGAACGGAAGAAGCATGCAACGAAGAAAAAGATGACACACCGATGAAGATGAAGCAAATCCGGACGAAGAGGAAGCAGATCCAGCCAACAGCAGCACCACGCGCACCACTAGAACCAAGGAAGACGAGGAAGAAGACCGCTGCCTCCCGGAGTCCCAGCTGAGCAGGAGCTGCGGCGCCGCGAGCACCCGAATCCATGCACGGGGAATAGAGATGAAGCCGACCGAGAAGGATCGACGGGTCGCTGGGCTCCCGCCAAAACACACCGCCGTCGATTTGGTGGAGAAGGAGTGAAAGTGCGGGAGGGGAGAGTGGGGAAGGAGGGAGGGAATATATAGGCGGCAGATTTCAGCGCGGTGGAATGGCGTGCGGAGGTTTCACCTTCCCGCATGAGCCCGCGCGAGCCTCCCGCGGCCGCCGCCAAAATCGCCATCGCGGTCGTCGAGAGCCATGCCCTAGAAAAACGAAGGGGGATTCCGTTTTCTGGGAGCCAGGCCGAGGGGGTGGAAATGCAGCTAGAGAGCCAGGCCGAATGGTGGGCCCAGGCCAGCAAACATGGGCCGCTGTAGCCTACGGGCGCGAGCCACCCTACCAGGCTGCCATCAAACACGCCCCATGTCCAGATGCATGGTGCATCTGAGGCTTCCTTGTCTAAAAGGCAACAGCAGCTGGCAGCTGCCTATTTCGGTGGACCCCATTCATGAAAGTGACATATGTAGGCCTGCACCTATCTTAATTTATTTTGTTCTTCCTCCGGATGTGTCGTGTAGAAACAAATTTTATCTTCATTTTAGGACTCATCATCACTTGGAGCCAAAAAAAATTTTATTTTATAATCTTTAGCATGCATTCCATACATTGTTACTCAAATGTGTGACCTTTTATTAGGATTTGCAAAACATTTTGCTAAATTAAACTTTGGAAAAATTTAGTAATTTGTGTAACCGTGAAGGATTAGTTCAGCTATCTGGAAGCACAGCATTGCTACTTACTGGTACTCCCTTGGTTCCATAATAAATTAACTTGTGGAACTGCCCTAATTAGTCAAACTTTTATAAGTTTGTTGGTTTAATTTTTTTGGGTTTGATCAAATTTTATAGGAAAACAACAATATTTATGACAGTATATAGTTAGATACAACATGAAATATGTTATCATACTATATTTTTCCGACACCATATGTTAGTACTCTTTTGTTGAAAATTTTGAATTAAAATAATTCTATAAATTGATTTGTTCAGAGATAGACAAAGAGAATACATATATGGTTATGTTTGGGATGACTCCTCCCCAAGGATCCTCCTTTTTTTCATTGATAAACAGCTCCAAATAGCTTCTCCTACTAAACAGCCGGAGCCGGACAGGGCCTATATTTCACACAATACTTGTGTACGGGCGCAAAGGTGGAGTAATTGACAAGGACGGTGCTGTGCGACGTGGTAGCAAATTATATAAACCCCTCCGGTCCACATCCATGTCACCCTCGCACACCGCCTCTGGACACTGGAGTACTGGACACGACAGGAAGGTACAATAGGCGGCTCACGAGATGCACACACGCAAGGGACCGGAGACACCAAACAGGTCGAGTGAGGGGGACTGTACTACGTTGAGGTGCACACAAGTGCACGTGATGCGGGCATCATAATTAAGTCGTAACAAAGGCGTTCTAACAAGGCATCCTCATAGTCAAAGCACAAACAGGCAGTCTGGGTGCCCAGCGTAGTCATGGAGGCCGTGCCACAATGACAAATTAAACAACAGCAGGTTGCAGGCCACGGTGGTGAAGACGTGCGGACACCATGGCTGCCGCGGCATCATAAATGTGAGGGATAAGGTGATCGTGTACACCTTCGTACGGGAACGACTTCGTTGTAGGATGTGACTGATTAGCCCCCATTGCTCCGCTGATGGTAGGTAGGCCTTGTTTAGATCGTGGAAAAAAATAAACTCGATAAATAGTATCACTTTCATCTTATTTGACAAATATTGTTCGATCGTGGACCAACTAGGCTCAAAAGATTCATCTCGTGATTTTGAACTAAACTGTGTAATTAGTTATTTTTTACCTATATTTAATGCTCCATGCAAGCAGCTAAATATTAATATGATAGAGAGAAAGTGAAAAAATTGTAACTTTTGGAGGGAACTAAACATGGCCGCAGTAATTTTTTTTGTTGTTGTGCTGGGTGGTTTCAAAATGATGACAGGTGGTAATAAATTCTCTCTATATGTATAAGGCCCGCCGTTGCTTATCAATTTTGGTGCTTTTTTTTTCCTTCTGGCAAAAAATACAACAAGGATATATAAGTTAATTTTTGTTAGATATTCTTGGACCACTAAATGTAGATCAGTTAGTGGTGGTGAAGAGGTTGCAGTGATGTCCTGGCAACGGCATGGTCATCAGGGTGGCGCACAGAGGCGACAGCGAAGATGGTGGCGGACTTTCCCGTTGCTGGCAGCATCTCCCTTTGGATCAGATTATGTATAGTCGGTAGGGTCTATGGCGGCACAGTCCAACCTTGTGTCTTCTGCCCTGGCACCCCATCGCCTTTTAATGGCACCATGCGACGGGGGCCCACCAACTATGTTGGGTTGGGCGACCCCGATCAGGACACAGATTAGGGCCCGAGTTAGCCGTTGGGCCTGACTCGATGGAGATCAACCCAACATTCTCCTCTTCAATCTCTTCTTTTCTCTTAAACTTTAGAGTCAAACTTTTGATCTCTCAGTGCATAGAGTATGCCCCATCGTCATGGTCAATTGCCATTATATTAAACAGCTACAATATACCTCTTTTTTTTAAAATATTGACTAGGCCTTTATTGTTCGAAAATCATAGGCTTTCTAGTAAACCGATGTCGACTGTGTGTTCTCTGAACACACTGTGCGGTAAACCTTGGGTAAATGGATCTGCAAGCACTTGCTCAGTACTTTCATTTTGATTCTATACTTTCTCCTTCACAACGTATAACTTAATGTCAATGTGTTAGGCACCATACTTGACCCTTTGTCATAAGAGTAAACTACTTCAATAGTAATTGCTGTTGTCAACCATTATAGACTCTGGGTACAAGTTTCATTAACCATTTTGCCTGTGACGTAGCCTCATAACATGTTATTCCATAACTTTGCATCACTGATGATACTAAAACTGTTTCATTGGAGCTTTTTTCACAATAAGACTCCAACCGCCAGTGTTAGCAACCATTGTGGATTTCTCTATATATCTTTCCAAAATCTAACATTTCTACCCACAACCATTTGAGAGTATCTATTCTTTCCAACTTAGCATGAGGCCAACATTCTTAATTCCATTCCAGTGATCTATATCTAAACTGAGGTTTTGCCAAAACAACCCGGGTACATAAACTATGTCAGGGTAAGTTCTTACTTATGCACTCATAAAGCTTCCAACAGCTAAAGCATTGATCTATCTCATATAGGTTCCTGGAATGTTAAAGTTCCCAAAATTATTACTCTTAACCATAGGAGCAGGCATAGGTTTTTCTCGCATGCATAATTTATTTCTTCAATATCTTTTCTAAGTATGTCTTTGTGGTAGTTCTAATACCCCTTTTCTTATATCTTGGTGAGTTCAATTCCTAGAATAGAGGATGTTTCGCCAGGACCATTCTTATTGAATCTTGAGGAGAAGAACTTCTTCTCTAACAGTAGATTAACATCACTACTAGCAAGAAAGATGTCATAGAGGATGTTTCGCCGAGACCATTCTTATTGAATCTTGAGGAGAAGAACTTCTTCTCTAACAGTAGATTAACATCACTACTAGCAAGCAAGATGTCATTCACATACAGGATTAGGAAAATGAATTTTCCATTCTTGAAATTTTTATAAATGCATTTGTCCTCTTATCTCTTTTAAACTCAAACTTTCTAATAGACTCTTCAACTTTAAATACTACAATTTAGAGGCTTGATCTAATCCATAAATGGACTTCTTCAGCCAGCATCCCATATGTTCTTTTCCTTCCATGACAAAACCTTCGGGTTTTTCCACGTAAACTTTTTCATTCAAATCCCCATTGAGGAATGTCGTCTTTACATCCATCTAGTGCCACTCAAATCATAATGTGCCACTAACACTCATTTTAATGTTTCTTTTTCATTTTGCTTTTATTCCTTTGCGCATATGTACCTTTACGCCATGTCAAAATGCACCTACCAATGTATTTTCCACTATTTGTGTTTAAGTCTTGCAAAAATATGAATGTCCAAATACAAGTGGAACTTCGGTAATAGTAAGTGCATATGTGCTTAAGTTTTCTCAATTACTCCTATTTTGAGTCTTAATTGGCAATCGGATTTCATCATTAATGATCGCCAATAGTTAGGGCATCCAAAGTGTGTGGTTTTCACCAGTCCCATGTCCCATGTGGCAATCTTAGGATCGGTCTCATACATACCGGACCTTCATCTTAGCATAAGATCAAACCTTAAGCCTAGGACCCAACGCAAGGAATATTACATTCTTGTTGTACCTGGAAAGGGAAGAGGCCCATGAGGTCTCGGGGCTAGTAGTCAAAGCACCGCATCATACCCGATAGCATCGGAGGCCAAGCTATAACATCCCTAAAAATCCAAACACCAAAAATCACAACCAACAAAATTTTTTCTAAAGTATCCAATGGTTGGTGAGTGTCATGTAGGAAAACCTCCAATAGTTGCACAAGTAGCACCTAACAACAGTGAAGCATTTGCATTTTAACTACCACTTTGATTTGGGTCTTGTTTGATTTTATGTAATGAATAATAAAATCAAACAACAATTGTCATCACATGTATATGTGTGTGCTACTAACCATGGGCATGGTAACCAACACCCCATGAGACCTTACTAGACCTAGCATGGAGTTTGTCTTGTGTTTACAAACTTGCATGCACTAACAAGCTCATGGTATAGCTTTGTATAGAAATAGAAAAGGAGAAAGGAAAAGGAAAAAGGAAAGAATAAGGCTTTTAGCCCGAAACACCCAGGCAGCCCAGCTCGCCCTGCCAGCCTCGCCTGCGCTGCGGCCCAACAAGCCACTCGGCCGGCCTGCCCTCTCTGCACCGCGCTGGCCTAGCTGGCCTTGGCCTGCCTTGCCCGTGCCTCGTGGCCTGGCCAACCCAGCACTGCTGCCCGCGCGCCCGCGGCCCAAGTGGCTAAAACGGCGCAACCTAGATCGCCAGCGCCGCACGCCCGCTCCCTCTCACTGCCCCATGGGCCCCGCATGTCAGCTTCTTCCCTTACCACTTTTGCTCACCTGCCTGTCTTGTCCATCGCTCAGATATGTCTATGGCCGCTCCACGCCGTCCGCCTGCATCCGAGCCTGCGCGGATGCGTGCCATGCGCCCCACCGTGCCGACTGTAAACCCTAACCCTAGCTCGGCGGGGCCTTGACCACCCGATGGCCTTCGGCCCATCCCCGCTGTCCACCGCTCTTGCCATGGCCGGCGCTGGCTATAAAAGAGCGGAGCCCACGACCATTAGGGTTTACCCCGTGCCCGCAGCCGCCTTGGCAACGCTGCACCACCACTCGCCAGTCCAAGCTGAGAAGGAGGAGAGGTAGGAGAAGAAGAAGGCGGGGAACGACCAGAGCTGGAGCAGTGGAGCCTGACACGACGCCGCCGCCGCCCGTGCACGCTGGAGCCCTGTCCGTCTATGCCGCAAGCCGCGCCGCCCTACTTCCCCTCCGTCGGCCACTGCAGCCATGCCTCGAGCCGCCCACACCGCTGCACGCAGGTGAGAGCACCGCGTCCCTGCTCTGCCATGACCACCGCTGGTGCATCATCAACGTTCCGTCACTACGTTTAGTATCGCGTGGTGTTGTCTTCACCATTCGAGCCGCCTAGGTCTAGAACACCATTTTGGCAAGATCCCGGAGCCCCGCATGACCCCAGTGGGGCTCGACATCTTTGCCAGCCTTGGTCGCCGTGAGTTGCCGGCCGGGGGAGCGCCGCTATGGCCACATGGCCATGCGTGCCCCCGACGAGCCCTGTTCCCTGCGCCCTTAGCACCGTGGAGCTCCTAGCTATTCCAAACGATAGGATGGAGGAGAAGATGGAGGCTATTTTCAAGTGCGCCCGGGTTTCGCCGTCGCCGTTGTCCTTCACTGCCGCCCGGCGACTCCGCATCCCGCCTTCGTTCTAGAGGTCCCGGTTCAAATTAGAGTTGCCTACACGTCCGTGTTAGCCTCACGGAGCGGATGCGGACACCGTAGTCGCCTCCCTCACGCTGCAATGCCTTGCTACCGATTCCTCGCCGTCGGCCGCCGCCATGGGGTGTGCACCAACGAGCTCGCTAGCCAGCTTGCCCGCCACGACCCCCATCGACACCAGCCTTGCCGCCACATAGCTATAGCCACAACCTTGGCTAGCAGGAGTAGCCGAAGCCGTGCACTCGCTCGCCACTGGCGACTTGCTTGCTGGCCGCCGCACGCGCAAGACAGAAGGGTGGGGATTTTTCCCCTCCTACGTGGGCCACGTCCACCGTGGACCCCGCCAAGCCAGTCACAAGCAGCCACCTGGTCCCCCTATCTCTGGTCCACCGTGAACCAAGACCACGTAGGCAAGGCCGTAGACCAAGCCCAGTTTGAGTCCAGATTGTCACGTGGCCTACTACGCTGGTAGACATGTGTCCGGGCTACGCCGGCCCAACCCGGCCCGTACCAGCCCTGCCCAGGCCTGCCAAAACCCAGAGTCGGCCCAGTCGGGTTGACCATGACTGTCAATGGTTGACCGTTGACCGTCCTACTTGTCATTGACTATGGACCTTGGCCCTACCTATAAACCATTGTATCAGCTTGGACCAATAGAAAGCTGCCACATGTCACACTATGAATAACTGCCCCTTTTCTTTTTTAGAATATGTTTTAATCTTGTAAAATTTATAACTTCTTTATACGAACTCCGAAAAATATGAACCAAGTGTGCACATTTTCATAAAAATGAACTCTACGTCATAGGCTTATGTATGATTGCATTTGGAGTTATTGCATTTCATTTGGTTCTTTGTGATGATCTATAGGGGTTGTTCTCGTGACCATTATGTGTTGATTTCAGATCCTGCGAAGGAGTTGCTCGAGAAGGAGGACTAGGAGCATGCCAAGGACTTGAGGGAGGACTTGAGTGACAGATATTCAGGTGCCACGTCCCACCCAACCTCGTAGATCCTATTATGCATGTAACATAATAGAATGCTAGTGCTCTACTTTATGCAATAATGCTATGGTACGCTATGATACGGTTGCATGGTAGATTACTTGTATGCCTATTCCTTGTCGTAACCTTTACCCTGCTCACCCACTTATAGGATAGACATGCTTATCCATACTCTTGTTACTTGCTACTTATGCTCCACTTGCATTATATTTGTGATGTGATGCTGATGGTGGACTCTGGGTGGGTTAGGCACGGGGTGTCGGACTTGGTGGTCGTATAGGTGTCTCTGGGTAATATAACACGAGAGGGTTGTATGGTGAGGGTTGAGTTGACTGGGTAGGATCTACGACAAGCTTTTGGAGCCAGCCTTGCTGGGGGGTGCTTCCTGGGCACCCCTGTGTTCATAGTACCTGTGGTGGGTGCATGGTGACTTGAGGAGATCCCGGGGTGGAGAGCCTTTGTGGAGCGAAGCCCCGGATAGGAGGTGTTGTTGTAGCATGGGCTGTTGTAGCCCATTTGAGGAGATATCCTGTCTGGTCCCCCCTAGGACCTATTGTCTCTTGAGGACCAGAACCACAGACCCTTCATGCACACCACTCACCTCAGGTGAACCGAGGACGGGTTATTTCGACTACTTATGGCGGTGCCACTACTACTCGGCGTAGTAGTGTAGGAAGGTATGGGTAGAGCTCACACCCTTCCGAGATGATCATGTAGCCCCCTCTGAACATTGGCCCCTCCGAGCTTGGGTACATGACTTCACAGTTTCAGCCACTCCAGACAGTACTTGGGGTGTTCCAGGGATAAATGGTAGGGTGGCATCGTCGTAGTTAGAAGGTCATTCGGTATCTGCATAGGTGGTGCGCATCGTCAATGATGTCTATCTTGTGGATGGTCAGGACTAGCTGGCTATAGGTGTACATGCTCTATAGAGTTGTTGAATCTATATATAGTCCGCAGCCTCGGTATGGCTATTCCGTGACCCACACTTCTCTTGAGTTGTGACAGGAGTCCTTTCTACCTCCCCCTGAGTGATAGAGTTGATACCCTACGGCATGATGGCCAGTTAGGCATGGACGAGAGGGAGTTGTCCTTTGCTGCCTAAGTGTGAGTGTGGTTTGCTGAGTGAGACGAGAGGTTGATGGTTGGTGGTACCGGTATGGGATGGGAATGATTTAAAACTTCATGAACTATTATTATATAATATTGATGATACATGCATAGGATAACTATAGCCATATATAGGCCCTCTTGATATACCCCTATGCACCACTTTTCACAAAGCATAAGCAAAGCATAGGGTGGGAGCCGGTGGCCAGTACAAATCGTACTGATACTTTGGAATTAGGTTTGGAGATGGACTTTGCCGGCGCCCCTAAAGGAAAAAGGGATTAGATGGTCTCGCGCTACGCTCAAGATGGTGCAAGACGTTGCTTCCATGATATCCCACCATGTGGCAATGTAATAAATTATGTAAACCCCTCTATTGTATTCTTTTATTTGATTTATGGCTTTGTAATCAACTGTTACCGGATAATTGATGATTTGACCTCCTGGGCTATCATTTTATCCATCATTCTGTGTATTTTCCCTTCGTGGAAAATTGAGGATGTTTCAAAGCCGTCCAACTGGTGAGCGCAAAGGCGTGGGGATGGTGGTTCAGCAGCTCGGGGATCCTGCACAATGGTGATGGGGAGCCAGAGAAGGGGCAACGTCAAGCACCACGGGGAAGAGGTCGGACGTGAAGAAATGGTTGCATAGGGGTTCTGTTGGTGGTCCTTACAGGCCAAATTTGACCGCCAAATAAGATAGAAAAAGAGGAGAACTAACATGCCTTACTCAAATATTTTATTTATATTAAACCATTTCCACATGTATTGGAGAATATGTGTTTTGTAGGACAACATATGAAATAACACCAAAAATGTGCTCAAAGTACAAAAGAAATGCATCATAATGCCTTCCGACGTGAGCACAAGGGGGAGAGGGGGAACATAGATTTTTCAAATCAACCATCCCTAAAAGATCTCATGTTAGGGCAAGCCAAAATTAAAGAAAACCTAACGATAAGATTTTGAAAAATATTAATTCAAAAATAGAATGTTAACTTCCTCCTTTAAAATCAATTAAGCTTTAATAAAATGTCTGAAACTCGATTAGCTCAAATTGTTGCTGCAATTCCTACAAACAATTATGGGAACATCCTGGGGCAACCCGAGACTTCATTTGAAGTTGTTAATGCGGTGACCACGAGGTTGTGGTAAGTCCACTCATGATCTACCATTCGTAACCATGTAGGAATAACCAAAGAGCACAAGGAGGTCGAACCTTCAATGAGATCCATGGGGGTACAACCTCAGGCCACAGGCTTCGTGCTAGCTTGGGGGAGGAAACCCCCACATAAGAGGTAACATGTATCATGCACTCTCATTACAAAAAGAAATAATAATAATAATGACAACAATAACAACAACAACAACATATGATAAAAGAACAAATTTACTTTCTCATATGTGTAGTAAGAATGTATTCGTTTCTCCTTTTTGAAATGATGAATAGTTGCGCTGTTCATGTTTCTCTAGAATCTAGTTTACAACTTAATACTCTTCCAAGTTTGAACTCTTTGGCTCATGTGAAACCATCGTGAACCTAAAACTTTGTGGGATGCAAGTGCTATAACTAAGTCTAAGTTGTTGTAAGATATTATGCGATGGCAAGATATCAGAGTTTTCTTTTGAAAAAAATTATTAAAACCTTAATGTTCCTCAATGGTGATAAATTCCTACTAAGGCCCTATATAATCTTCCATGACATAAGCCTTCTATATAAGATACTTGCATTGTGTTGAGTTTTTTCAAGTGTTGTTAACCTTTATTGAGAGATTTGTCATGCTCCCAAGATCAAGATCGCATACACGCCATATATATATATGATGCTTCTACATTGGAAGTATGCAAAAACATGCTTTTCACTTCCACCAAATAAATGCTCCATGTTCTAAAAAGTGATCTCTCTCCAAATACATTCAAGTAGAAGAGACATGGTCTATGAAAAGTATAAAAAGAAAAAATGGACACATTAAGGTCCAAAGTTTGAAAATAAAAAAAATGTGAGCACATGAAGGCGCATGCATATAAAAATGATGATAGGCATGTCTCAAGGTAATAAGATAGAGGGAGATCATATCAAATGATGGAGTATTTTTAACATATTATGTTCCACTTAGGTGCACATCTTGATCTAATAGTATGACACTTCTCTTCGTGGATCCAAGCTTTGTTTTTACAATATATGCAAGGGCAAGTATGCTATATCTCTATCCTACCCAAAGCTCAACATATGCCATTAGAAGTAGGATATATATGCCTTGGTGAGGAAACATACACCATATGAGCGACATTAGAGTACCATATGGGGAACTTAAGTTTTCTTTTGAAAAATGTGCAAACCCTCTGTTATGACACTTACGAGGAATGAGAAAACTAGTGCTCAAGTTAATTTGTTATGTCTTGCAAACGCCTATGATGAAGGAAAAAGCCATAGGCCCCATGAAGGGCTAAGGTAATATGGGTGAGTTTTTCAACATTGCTAAACCTTCCAATCAAAGAAGAGTATGTTTGTTGTACATATGGTACTATTGAAATGTAATCAGCATCGTAGCAACTCCTGATCAACAACCTATGTCATAGCTTTTTCTTGGGATGAGCAAAGAGTAAGCTTGGGGGATCTTGTCGCTGGTCCTTATAGGCCAAATCTGACTTAAGATAGAAAAAGAGGAGAACTAACATGTGCCTTACTCACATATTTTATTTATATTAACCCATTTCCACATGTACTGGAGAATAAGTGTTTTGCAGGACAACATATGAAAGAACACCAAAAACATGCTCGGAATACAAAAGAAATGCAACGTAACACCATCTGATGCAAGCACAAGGGGAAGAGGCCCACAAACCAACGGCAACTGACAGTATTTAAGCCCAACCCCCTGAGTACAATGACTAGGGCCCACCTGTCAGCCACAATGTCAAAGATAGTGGTGGGGAGGCACCACTTAGGGTTGGCCGACCCCAGGGGTCGCCCGACCCCTGGCCTCACCGCCCTCCTCCAGGCTATATGTGGGCCCTCCTCATCAATGCCTCAAGGTGGTGGCACTGGGATCCTCAAATATTCCATGCAAAACCAACGTTAGGAGAAGTATAAGTAAGAGGGAGAGGCTCCCCCCACATGACAAACCATACTTGGAGCCTCTCTCCCTCTCTACTCTTGTACCTTTTACCTTTATAGTTTTAGAAGCTAGGCTAGAGCTTTGTCAGAGATCTTGGACTACTCAGAGTTGTTTGGTCTGATAAATATCATTAGCTCCTTATGGCTTTGATCTCAATCTATCATTGTTATGCTTATGATTTAGTTCTCAGTTCATATGCTATTTAGTTAGCATATGAATCTCTACGCTTGATCAGTTATACAATATGCATGTTCAGGCTACGGTGGTGGTTCATCATCTGTTCTTGTAATGGATGCTCTAGTAGAGGACTCTAGATGAAGATGGAAGTTTTTGGCCGGCGCTAGAGTAGTACTCAGTAGTGTAGACGTGGTGTCTAAGCTTTTGGTTATATTCGAATATGACTGTGCTCTACGGAAGAGAGGGTAGGTGGCAGGTGGTGACAACGCTATTCTTCCTTCGTAATTCCCCATGTTCAGGTACCATATAGGAGTCTAAATTGCCTTATGTGTTTGCTGGCAGACCGGTGCTCGTTTGTGTCTCCCCAGGTGCTTGGGTGCTTAGAACTAAGTCCTAACCATGTGTTTGTATGATCATCTGCTAATCTTTGCATAGCAACACTAGGATTCTTGTATCCTGCTCTTGTTTAGTTTCATTCTTTATTCTTTATTTTATCCTTGAGGTTGGCATGTGTGTGTCACACTATCCCTATTTTATCATGGCTTACCCCCGCTATGAAATTTCGTATATTATATAGCTTTTCATGTACCTAATAGAGAGTTTGACAGTTATGCCTTCACTTAGGAAAATATAAATCATGATACCCTGAATACTTTTAGGTAAAATGCTTTGACGGTATATTCGTACGCTGCGAATTATTTCTGTAAATATTAATAAATACTAACAGACTCGACGTTGTGGCCGACGGTGTCAGGTACAGGAGCTCTAGCGGCCAGCGCTTAAGTGTGATAGCCCGGGGAAGAGGCAGGCGGCGGCATGCTCTTGGCGAAGAAAATAAAAAAATCTGAGTGGTTGAAGAAAACGAAAAGACGTGCAGGTGTTTGTTATATTTAGATTAGATACGGACCCATACTTAAGACCTCCATGTGGAAAATCAATGTTCCCTTAAGACCACCACTGATTTTATATGATCCTGATGCCCAATAGATGAAGCTAGGTTTCGAAGAGTTTTCTCGATCGGTTGACTGAGATTCTTCCTCAGATAATACCGTGGGGCATTCTTACCCCACCAGTCCAAGTTTTGCTTTTAACACATGCGACTAGTGGTAGTGAGGGACCATCCTCAATCTGAGAAGTTATTGCTGCCTGGCAGCCACAGCATTGCAATTATATGCAGCCAGAAGCATTGCACCGATGTGAAGGTAAACTAGCGTGAGCAGGTTTTCCTGTTACAGAAGTAATTCTAATTCAACACTCAGATATAACTAATTTTTGAAAGCACGATTGGAAAAGGTTCTAACGTCTGTTTTGGGCGGAAAAATTTGCAGAATAACATTTTGATGGAAATGTTACGGAGTACTCCCTCCATCCCAAAATAAATATACATCTCGCTTGTCGAGGTGTCAAATATTTATAAGTCTGACCAAATATATATACACAAAACAACTAATATTTATGATGTATTACAAGCATTATTATATTAATCATGTACGTCATGTACAACCTATAGACATAGGGTTGTCTGTAAGGTTTTTGGAATCTGAACACAAATGGTTAAATAGACAACTCGTACAATGGACAATCTCTTTAGCTATCTGCAAGTTATTTAATACTGTGCATGTAGCAATGAGGAATCGTGAATTCCATTTTGTTTATCGTTGTGTTGCTATATGACAGAAAACAAAGCAAGTTTAAATAAGATGGACATGACTACAATATTTTTAGAACCATAGATATAAAACATATATTTTATATATAATAATATAACATAATAGTTTTCATTAATCAAATGTAGCATAACATCATGTGTTATCAAGTGCACTGCATAGTGCATACTTGTACATTACATTGTCTGAACTCTTCATAGCAAAGCAATATACATGAAATTGAAAATAAGGACAATAGATCTATCTGCTAGCCAGCTTCTAGTGTATATTGAAATCGATGTTTCCATAGTTGGATTGATCTACTAGCCAGCCCTTTTCTGTTTGCTGCTGTCAGCCAAATTTCCCTCTCAATTCGATAACTCATGTTCTCTATTCTGAAGGATTATAGGTACCAATCTTTGTGGCTTCCTGCAGTATGCTCACATCTCAGTCTTCCTGCAGTATTCTCACATCTCGGCCTTGCTGCAGCAATATGATACTATCAAATACTACAATGAAGAGGCTCACAAGTAGATGACTGCTGTACTGAAGAATCATGCTGCAGCAGCATGTGCCTATTATTTCCTGACAAGTCTATTTTGTTAATAAGGATATGGCAATCAGAACTACAATTATGTGATCTAACTGTAACAGATAACAGACAACAGGTATACTAGTAGTTCGGACCATACATTCAGTCATTCAGAAAACAGATAAATGCAACACATATATTTTCAGAACTCTAACAGCAGCATAAATGCAACACATAGTGCACATGCTAGGAACTCTATTCCTGCCTGGGATTGATCGGAGATTGTAGGAGTGTGAGATCGGAGGCCTGGGCTTGAGTGCACGAGGAAGACGGCGCGGCGGCGCCGTGGCTGTTTGCGTACGTGTATTAGGGCTGAAGGCAATAAGACTCCCGGCTCCCTTTGGAAGCCGAGAAACAAATAATGTTTCTTCTTGATTATCTCATAGAGTTTTACAAATATATATATTCTTCTCTCCTCCTAATAATTTATGAACTACTTCCTAATAATAATGATACCTAATAATAATAGATATGAAGATAATTGGGCTTGCAGCCTACCGACGCCAACCGAGTCATGACCGGCTGCCCCTAGCCACTTGATGATCTCCTCCTCTTGTACGATGCTGGTCATAACAGCACAGCTACATAGCTCATAGTACAGAATTGAAACAAAACTTGCTGACTCTATAATTACGTAACATATAGTGCAGAATTGAAACAAAACTTCCTGAATCTACATCAAAAAGTGCAAAACCCATCCAGATGCTCAACACAACAGTGGATAATCTACGATTGAAAAGTGAAAACTAATGCTGAACATCCATTTCAGCAATCAAAATTATCACCTATTGATGTAAGAGATGCCCAGGCCACCATAAGTGAGGAAAAAACTGTCTCAACTGCGCAGCTTAGGGAGATTTCCAAGAAAAGTGAACGAAACGTGCTCAACTAAAATCTAACACCTCACAATAACAGCTGTCTATTTTCATTGTCGCTTGCTGTCTGTCTGCACACTCGCATGCCTATAGATCGTAATCCAAAACCTGACGCCAGATGAGAGCTTTCTCTCTTCTTTTTCTGTAAAGATCTGAATCAAGTTTCATCTGCCATTAAGGAGGCAGGATCCATGGATGCCGTGCTACATGGCCAAGGGCTGGCAACAGCCCACAGTTGCATATGCACCCATGAGAGATCAGACATTTCTTTCCAAAGAACAAACAGTGGTGCACCTCTATTGAGCAATGAACCAACTTCTCATATTCAACCTACCAATTACCAATTAACAAGGATATGGCAATTTTAATTCAACAACACACACGGCAACAACGTATTTGGAATTAGTGTTCTTACCATATGCTGGATCCCAACTTGCCCGATGCCCCAATGAAGGAGACGATGGGGGAATGGAGCCATCGAAGAAGCTGATGACGCTGGGTCCCAACACACAGCCGTGCTTGCCGCTGCAGCTGCATTGACCTTGCTGTTCTGCCCCGCCGCTACCGTGCTCGGGCTATTCCGCCCCAAATCTGCTGATGCGCCGATGTCCTGCATCTCGTGGGTAGGGAAGACAGCCGGGGAGAAGTTAGGATTATATGCTAACAGTGATGGATTTTGCGTGAAAAATACATTTCATGTGCACCCTCAGCTTCCTCTGCACGCGGACCGTCACTGAATCGGCATGCTCATCGACTCAAGTAGTCGGGACTGTACAATGGGCCTCCTACCGCGAGGAAGTCTCGGAGCCCGCACGCTTATCGTCGCCTCGCGAGGCGAAAATGAGAGCTTCTCTCCTCATTGAATACAGTGGAGCAGGATTATTTTTGTAAAAGTAGGAAGACACAGATGGGGTATACAGACGCGTTGTACAAGCCCTAATTAATTTAAATGGACATACAAATATTGATATCATTTCCTATATAACTAGTCAAACTTAAAAAGAGTTAGCCTCCATGCGGGAGTAAAATCTTGAAATTTAAATATGCTTTGCCATGGTTTTTTTATTCAAGTTCTTTGCAACAAAGTAGAGGTTAATTACCTGCGGTATAACTGGGATAGGATCATAGGAAGTAGTGTAACCATTCACATCTGCTTGCATGGCCCAAATTGGGCACTCCACATCTCGATTCGTGATCATATGGAACTGACCTTCGCCTCCACTGTAGATGCCTCCGTCACCTCCACTCCACAACCCAGGATGGAACATGCTCGGTGGCGTCGCCATTGTCACCGGCCCCTGCTGCTGATCAATAGCGTGCGAGAATACTGGGAGCCTGTCCATCTGCGCAGACGGCGAAAACGTTCCCCACTGCTGCTCCATCTTGTGCTCCGATACAGCCCTCCCACCGGCCAAGTCCACCAACAGATTAGCAGCTCCGGGCCACGAAAAGTTGGAGCCAACATTCGGGGTGTCCATGCTGGCGAGCCCGTACAACTGTGGCAGGACCGGCGACGCGCTGCTGCTCGCTATAGCTTGTTGTGGAGTGGGCGCGACCGCGACGATATTGGTGGTGCACGACGAAGTCATCGCCAGTGCTGCAGATGATGCAGATGAAGCAGCGGCTGCAGCACCGGGCTTGCTGCCCTTGGCTCGACGTCGTCTGTATGGAGCGCCGACGGAGATGTCGCGGAGGGTGCCGCCGCGCATCCAGTAGCGATGGCAGTTACGGCAAAAGTGGCGCGGTTGCGCGAAGGAGTAGTTGTTGAAGTAGCAAAACTTGGTGTTGGTGGAGTCACAGCGCGGGCACCTGAGCCCCGGCTCTGGCTTTGGGATCCTCAGCAGCTTTGAGCGCTCAGACATGGACCTCGGTTGGGCGTTGGCTTGCGCTGCTGGGGCGCTACCATCGCCGCTTCCACCTCCTTCGGAAAGCGCCTCTGCGGCCATGGCGTGTCCATACTGGAGAAGATTGCCTTCACCAGCAACAACAGCTGATGCAGGAGGAATATTAATGTCACTAGTAGTAGTTGCCTGCTACAGCTGCAAAAAAATTTAAGATAATGAAAGATGAATCAAGAGAGCGATTTATATAGTATATTCCAAGATATAAACGATTTAGTTCGTCTACGACATATATCACAGCAACTGGAATTATATGTATCTACATAATAGTGGTGCCATACA
Organism: Bothriochloa decipiens; assembly: GCA_023333625.1. NCBI lineage: Eukaryota > Viridiplantae > Streptophyta > Magnoliopsida > Poales > Poaceae > Bothriochloa > Bothriochloa decipiens. The sequence goes on along the minus strand of CM041633.1, from coordinate 61,707,562 downwards.
TAAATTACCTGCTGGTTGCTATTCCAGCTTGTGGAAGCTAGGAAGACTGGGGGGAAGATCATATTTGTGAACTTAAGTAACTCTAACAAGCCACTTGTTGTGTGTGTGTCAGTGTGTGTGTGTGTGTGTGTGTGTGTGTTTGGGTCACTTGACTCCACGGAGTGATTGATTAATATATCGCAGCTTCGGAGGGAACAGAAATGGAAACGCACTAGACTAAAAGAGACTTGCATCTTGTCTCTACCTACTCTCTAGCTATGATCTATGTCTTAGTCAAATCCAACGATCTATATCTTACTCAAATCACACCAACTCATAGACCTAATTTCGGGTTGTAGATTGCGAAAGCGGTCTATATAGATTATAACAATCCATAAGGGATTTAATAATTTAACAATTGAATTGCCAAAATTTGAGGTGAGAAACTTCTTATTTGTTTCTGCATGTAATTGTGAAAGATACAGTCCATAAGCACATATGGCATTAATATATTTTTAATGGGTCGTAATCTACTACACATTGAAGTTTTGCTGGCCTAGTAAGGTAAAATGAGATATATAGTTATGTTGCACTAGATATCGCTTGGGCACGAACTGATATTACAATAGGCTGTATCATAGGACATAATCTCTTTTTTTTTGAGCACATAGGACATAATCTCTAACAGTATTTTTGTCAATTAGTTGTCTTAGATAAGTATATCATAGAAAGTAAAATTAGGATGCTGTAAAATACGGTGGTTGTATCTAATTGATGCCTCACTGATGTGTCAGCTATAGAAATATAATACTATACTATATGCTCCTCCTTACGTTTAGAACATTGATTCGGTCTACGACACACGTTTTTTACCACTATTTTGCCAAAATATTGTTGTTGAAAGTCATTTAATATATAATTATTTGAAAGTATTTTCTATGCAAATATGCACTGACATTTTCATGTGGCATTTCAAAGTTTCTAAAATTTGACTAAGCATATCCCTAAAAGTTAATGAATGGCAATATTATACATTATTTGTGGTTGCCATAGCGTCATGTGGCTGCTGGCACCAATACAAAAACGAGATGGTTTTTGATTAAAAAGGAAACACTCCCTCTGTCCTAACGAACATGCAATTCTCACACCCTGAAGAGATGAACAACACGAACTTTGACTAAAATTATATAAAAAAATACTAACACTTATGAGACAAAATAAATACCGTTAGATTAGTTATGATATATATTTTCAAGAATAAATATATTTTGAGACATAAATGCTAATAATTTTTGCAATAAACTTGGTTAAAGTTGAAATAATTTGACCGGCATGCTTCCCATAGTTGCATATTCATTGGGTTGGAGGGAGTAGATATACATGTTTGAGTTGAAGAGGACACGAACCGTGTGGTAGTTGGAATGCAAGATCACTCCTCCTTTGGTTCATCTATGGAGTATGTAGCGTGACATCCATGTTTAAATCAATAATTCTAATCACCTTCACAACACTACTGTATTCAAACAGGTATCCTAATTTATGCACTTATACAGTTAAGCCTCCTTTGGTTCATAGGAAAAATGGAGAAAAAATGTATGATTGAAAGCCCAATAGGAATTTCTACTGTTTATTACTATGGTTCATAAGAAGGGGCATCAAAGTAGCCGAGGAAAGTTCATGTGCCTGTCATTTTAGAGGAAAACTATAGGAAACTTAGCATTCCTGTTAAACATCGTGGTAAAATTCAATGCTGTTGCTAGTTAATGGTGATTCTTGCATGTGGGGCCCAATTGTTGGGTGATTAGAGATTTTAGCCATATTTCACCAAGTAGCGAAAAGGGACAACTCGATCATCGGTTGGTTATACAAGATATTTTAGCCTTGTTTGACCAAGTAGTGAAAAGGGACAACTTTATCGTGGATTAAAAATTCTCTAAGATGTCTACGCTTTTCTTATGGTCTATCCAAGCGATTATTTCTTAAAGATTCTTATATTTTTCATTTATATTTTTTGCAACTGTACTCGTACAGAATTCTTATATTTTTCTCTATTCCTCAATTTTCGCATTCGTATGGTTCAAACGGCCCTTATACTCCAGCTGCACTTGGTCCTTTTTCGAGAATAAAAAAAAGACACATCTCAATTATAGAATTGCCTCGTAGACCAGGGCGGTGAGGAGCCGACACTTCCCTATGCAACAAATGTGGCCAGCTGCTTTGCCTTCCTGAGACCATGCATGTCCACGTGCGTCTCAGGCTCCATGGTCTAATAAAGGTAACAGCAGCTAACTGTTTTCGATGGACCTCATTTATGAATGTAATAACATATAAATATGCAAGCACCTGCTAGCCAGCCAAGAGATCAAATGCACCAGGGTGGGTTCTACCTCCAAATGTGTCGAAAGCAAAATTTATCTTAACTCTATGACTCATCCCTTGGAGTGAAAAATTATTTTATGTTTCGTATGGATTCCGTACCTTGTTACTCAAATAAGTACTTTTACTAGGATTTTTAAACTTTTTACTAAATTGAACGTTCAAAAATTGTGATGATACTGAGGCGCACTAACTTTTACATTTTCAGCAAAACCTTTCTTGTTGTCGGGAAAAACAATGAAATATCCTTGACAAGTATATGCGTAGGAAAAATAAAAAAGACATGATACGTAATCTACCACACAGTATCCGGACTTGGAATTAGGCATCACTAGTTTATCATCATGTTCTTAGAAGACAAAAGCATTAGAAGTTTGTGTTTAGTACATATAGCTAAAAAAATTAGTTATCATTGTGCCCTCGTTTTTGTTTGTTTTCTAACACAATGTACATATAGATGCTTTGTAATATCTACCTAGTCATGGTAAACTTACAAATTACTGTATGTTTTATCCGTCAATATCCATAGTTTTTCTCTCTCTGCATGGCACCTCCATCCATCCTCAATATGCATATAATTGAAAGATTTAGTTAAGTTATGGTGGCACTTTGTTGCAGCTCATGTGTCATGATGTCATAAATATATATTTTTTGATTCTCAAAATTTGATCTTATTAATTGTTACAAATGGTTTATCCTTAAGTTAAATTAAAACTACCTTTTACTCAAAACTGTTATTTTGTATTTCAATAAAAATAAGGATTTTAGACTGTAGACTGCACACTTTATTAAATGCCATAAACTGTCATTTAAGTCTGCACCACGGTGCTTAAGGTTGGTGGTAAAGCTTGAGGTGAGATCTATGAGGAGCCAATTAATTGTTCTAACATTGCTTAAAAGTATATTAATATTTATGTCTAATAATCATCATTTAGTCCAATGAAATCTCAATGACCAGTGAGATCACAGCTACCTTTTGTCCATACTAACCTCTTCCATGCTTAAGATGTTGAATTTCTTTATCATGGAATTATATATTTAGTAGTATTTTAATAAAAATTTTAGTTCTCTAAATTATACTATGAAGTTATACGTCACAATATTTCCATTAAAATGTATGCACAACATGCATGTTTACTCTAAGTTAGTTTTTTATACATTCATAGCAACAAGTAGTTAATTTATAAAAATATATAGGAGTAACTTATGGTTATCTAAGTATTTTTCATATTAGCAAACGTCGATAATTTACATGTAGATTTGAAGGATAATTTAGCTTAATTTAACAATGGTAAAAGTAGTAATTTAGATGCAAATTTAGAGAGGTTAATTTAGATTATGTTAATGGATACATGGGTAATTTAGATGTAAATTTATGGGTTATTTAAGATTATGTTCCATAAAATGGATAGATGGGTAATTTAGATGTAGATTTAGGGCTTATTTTATGCTGTTTTGCATAACATCATAAGTGAGTAATGTTTTAAAAGAAAAACGGATCCAATGTTTATTACTATCAAGGTTATTTCAGTCTACTGAATTTATAGCCAAATCTTTCTCATTCTTACAAGGTATTCTAAGATTCATTTTTTTAGCTCATCTGATAACGATTAACATGGAGTGGCCTCTAATTAGTAATACTAAGAATTTGGGGCCTCCGGTTAGCATTTATACTAAGAGCTCTTTGCGTGTTGTGGTAAATTAAAAAAGAAAGGTGGAATAAGGCAGGATGCCGCTTTGCCAAAAAATGATGTGTTGTAATTGAAAGATGGTGAAAATTCAAGATCAATCGGTTTGTCGGTTGTAGCTTGTGACGAGATTTTCACATAGGACAGGACGAATCCATGATGGATTAGTACAGCTAAGCTGGTATAGCATAGGTAGCTACTGTCACCTATATATCATTTTATATTTCATCACACAATGCATATTGTAATAGCAAATATGCCCATGTATAGCAATGAAACATACAACTTGTGGCGTGATCACCTGGACGATTGTGGCTCGGAGATTTATTTAGCAATCACGTCATGTGTTCCAATTTTTTGAATCAGGCGTTGTACTGTGCCTAAACATGCGCTATTCCAACTTGTCTAGACAATTGCTATTCTAACCTGCCTCGACCTCAACCTGTCCAGGCGAGGGGCTCGTCAACTGTGGATAAGAGGTGAAATATTAGGGTTTTAATTAAGAAAATAGTTATCCATTCAACTTCCTCAGGGTAAGTTCAGCTGACTCGGCCTATGATGAGTTAACAATGGGTTGATATCAGTCACAGTGACCAAATATAATTGGTCTGCCATCGCCGAGTCAGACATATACATCGTGACCTATGGTCGTAGCACTAAGCATCTAGTGCCACCATATGCAGCTAAGCGATGGTGCATGGCCAAGGCCCAAGGCCGGCCGGGATTTTGTTCTAGGCTCCACAAAAAATATGCTATTGGCAAGATTAGTGGAGGCTGTATGTGAGTTCGTCTACGTGACGTCATATTCTGGTACTTTGGCGTGTCCCTTGTGTCATGGAGTCGTCCAACTGCTGCAGGCGCTAGGGCTGACGAGAAGAAAAGATGAGCTGGCTGGTGGACATAATTGCTTGCATCCATACGATGTGATGGCGGGCTGACGAGAAGAAAACGGTGGTGAAGAAGATGAGCTGGCTGGTGGACATAATTCTGCATCCATACGATGCGATGGCTTGACGAGACTCGCTGTAGCTGAATCTCTAGCCGGTTTTGTCAGCTCCACCTGCTGACAAAATAGTTTTAAGGCCATGTTTAGATTCATTCGAAAGTTATAATTTTTTCACTCTCTCTCCATTACATCAATATTTAGCTGTTTATATGGAACATTAAATATAGGTAAAAAAATAACTAATTACATAGTTTAATTTAAAATCACGAGATGAATCTTTTGAGCCTAGTTGGTCCACGATCGGATAATATTTGTCAAATAAGACGAAAATAGTACTATTTATCGGGTTTATTTTTTCCCATAATCTAAACAAGGCATAAGTACTCCGTAGTGTTGCTACAATTATTTCACCAGAGAGACGGAGCTGCTTGATATGTAACAAATAGGACATAATTACCTGCATCCGACCCTACAAGAAAAACAGTTATTGGACACGGACTTTCAGTATTTATAGAGGCAGGGGCGTCGGCCATCTCAAATATACGCCTTTCATTTTAAATTATAAGATATTTTAAGTTTTTAAAATATTATTTTTACTATATGTCTAGATATAGTGTATATCAAAATACATAGTAAAACCAATATATCTAGAAAAGATAAAACATCTTATGATTTATAACGGAGGGATAAGTCACTGTTAATCAAGTTTTACGGAGGCCGGGTAGTGCTGCCTTTATTTAGACCTTGTTTAGTTTTAATAAATAAAGCTTTTGGGCAGCGCAACAGATGTCAGATGGGATTTTCGGATAAAAAAACAAATTACAGATTCCATCGGTAAACCGTAGGGAGAATTTATTAAGACTAATTAATCCATCATTAGCAAAAGTGTTACTGTAGCATTTTATTATCAAATCATTGATTAATTAGGCTTAAAAAATTCGTCTTACAATTTACATGCAAACTATATAATTAATTATTTATTTCATCTATATTTAATAGTCTATAGATATACCGCAACATTCCATGTGATATGGTGTATAAAGTTTTAGGGTGGAAACTAAAAAAAAGAAAAATCAATAGCAGGAATGCGGCTCCTGGCTGCTGCTGCGCGACAAGCACCCCTACAGGTACTGTTCATATGGTGAAGAAAACCAACAGCAACAGCTGCAGAAGTAGCAGCAGCAAGTAGGCCCATAACCATGTGAAACGACAGATAAGGGATTGGAAAAGATGGTCACGCTCGTACATTTGGACCCAGGATGGACAGACGAACACGGGAATATTTTGAAAATAAAAAAACAAGTAGGAACAAACGTCACTTTCTATATAAAATATTTGGTGCAAACCACGTCTCCAATGCAATCATAAAAACCTTATTAAATTTCTATTTAGAAGCTTCTAAAAAATTTAAAACTTTATACACCAATAATGCATCTATAGATGTACATTGTCATAAAATTTGAGATTCAAACTCGTTTTATAAAAATTCATATAAAAACAGCAAATTTCATTTGTATATGCACTAAAGGTCAGAATTTTAGAAATTTTGTCCTCTATTGCATATAAAACTGAAGTTTGTTATTTTTATATGAATTTTTATAAAATGAGTTTGAATCCTAAATTTTATGACAATGCATATATATAGATGCACTATTAGTGTGCGTAGTTTTAAATTTTTTGAAAGCTCCTAATTACGATTTTATAGATGATTTTCACGATTACATCGAAGATATAGTTTGCATCTAATATTTTGCCCACTTTTTAATATTATATATACAGAGAAGAGAGGAAGAGAGAGAGCGAGAGAGCGAGCCCGTAATGACATAATCTAGAAGCAGAAAGGTTGGTGAACTGCGACGTGTCCCTCCGATCGAATCCACATGTCACCCTCACACACCGGCCCGCTTGCTTTAGTTTCACTAAAACAATCTAATATATTGAAAGAGTGAAATACAGCATTAGTTCATTAACTTGTGTGTTTGTGTCACTTTGTCATTCAACTTTGAACCTGTATTTTTAGATAAAAACTAATTAAGTGGGGGGCATAAATAGCCCATCCCCTTCATTTTGCGAATAGACCTTAGGTGTCAACCTTGTCATCAGCCAGTGTAGCGTCTTTGTCAGGTGAGGGCTGAGTGGCCCTTACTTTTTGCTAATACCCCCTCACTTTCGTTCCCACTCTCACGCTCTACCCCACTCTAGCTCATAGGCGAGAGCAGGCGGCCCACCGCTGCCATAGCACGCGGGTGCATGAGCAGGTGGACGCGGGCCTTTAACCAATCCACCGCAGCAGCCATGGGGGCGTGCGCGTGAGATCCCGCCACCACATCCACGTGGGCGAGCAGGCACCGCTACTGGCGTTGAATATGAGGGTAGCGGCTTGAACTAGCGTCACAGTGGTCTGGTGGCTCCGGTGCTGCAGGTGTATTGTCCATGTCAGATCTATTCATGAAATGAATGGGTATAGACTGTCTATATACTACTTAATAAAGTTTTAGATCAAAAAATATATTTTTAAAGTTGATGGACCAAAGTGACACGGACGCACAAGTTAATGGACAATGGTGCATTTTACTTTATTTGAAAACAACCCAAAATTTAGAAAATTAAAATTCTAACATCATTTAAATATTCTAATAAATTCAAATAAATAAAAATCAAAGTTATTTTTTAAGTTCACTGAATTATTCTAACAAATTCAATTTAAAATAAAAAATGCAAATGCACAAATAAAATATTCAAACAAATTGGCTAATCACCATGTCTATGATGTTTGAGTAGGGGTTACAAGTGTTGCTTTGCACCGGGTTGCTTATCGCATGGGTTACAAGTGTTCAAGAGAGGGAGGGGTTACTGTCGATGAAACCTCCTCGGCAGTCTACCACAGGGCTTCCTGAGATAGTAGATGACCGGTAAGGGCGCGGTAAGACCTACAAACCAGATGTGAAACGCAAGACAAACAATCAGGACAACCAGGGTTTATCCAGGTTCAGGCCGCAATGTGCGTAATACCGTACGTCCTGTGTCTCTGCTGCTGTATTGATGAATACCGAAGTACAAGGAATGATGTAGCATGCGTTCTAGGGGGTCCTTGCCCGCCTTATATAGCTGGGGGGCAAGGTTACAGATCTAGGGTTTCCTATGATCAGTTACATTGCTCTGTATCCGAGGAAATTATGAACAGATCCTAACCGACTAGGCTTCCTTGCATGCCAAGCAGCCTTCGAGCTACGTGCGGCCCACCGACCAGGGCGGTGGCGGACCACGGGCTTCGTCTTGAGGGCGCTGGTGGACCATGGACTTCGTCTTGTCGTCTGGGCCGTTTGGTCCGTGCGGCCTAAGGCCCCGCCGTGAGGGTATAGCGGTTTATACCCCCACATCTAGTCCTCGAGCACCATGTATCTTAAGGGAGTCACTGTCTTGTCCTATGCCAAGTAGTGAAGATGCAGACCACGTAGTGCTGACCAGTGAGGATGCTGACCACGTAGTACTGATCCGCGAAGATGCTGACCATGTAGTGCTGACCAGCAAGGATGCTAACCACGTAGTGCCATCCAGCATCATTTCGAGCAGTCCGTACACGTCTGCTCCCGACCACAGCTTCTGTGAAGGAAGGTGGTCTATCAAAAGATGCGTGGTGCTCTAAGAAAAAGAAAAAAGCTTTTCACGTCCCTGGGACGTGGGCCCACATTAACACGTGACTCGAAGTATCACTGGAATGCTAACATGAACCATCCATAGAGGTAGGGGTACCGAACCAAGAACAGAACATAGAACCAAGTCACGGCAAGGTGATGTGGGCCCACACAGCCCCCAAGATCGATAGAAGATAGAAGATGTTGTCCCCAGGTAATCAGTGCCAAATGACAAGTCGATATGTAGTCCCCAGGTAAGTCCTGGATGGATCACAGGCTCGATCGAATCGAGAGACACCAAGAACCGCTGGTCCGTAGACACCTCTGGGTGGCAATTCAAATTGCGCAGTCCCCAGGTAAGTCCTGGGTGGAGCACAGGCTCGATCGGGTCGAGAGACACCGAGAATTGCTGGTCCATAGACAGCTCTGGGTGGCAATTCAAAATGCGCAGTCCCCAGGTAAGTTCTAGGCGGAGCAGCATAGACTCGATCGGGTCGAGAGACACTGAGAACCTCTGGTCCATGGACACCTCTGGGTGGCAAGTAGAAATCCATAGTCCCCAAGTAAGTCATGGGCAGAGCACAGGCCCGATCGGGTCGAGAGACACCGAAAACCGCTGGTCCGTAGACACCTCTGGATTGCAAGTTGAAATACGTAGTCCCCAGGTAAGTAAAATAAAATATCCGACCCAAAAACAGTCCCTAGATTTAAGTAGAGAAAATCTGGAACAAATTTAGAAAAAAGTATAATTAAAACCACAATCTAGTGATAAATCCCGTAACCATTGGACATGCGTTAGTGAAGAAAAGGAGGCACGTGAAAACCGCACGGGTACAAATAAATAAGCCCGCAGCCCACATCCCCGTAAGGGGACCAGAACAGCCCATTTTGGGTGGAAAAAGCCGCGTCCACACTGAGTCAGCGAAAGCGTCTGGATCTGGCGGAGTCGAGCCGCAATGGCAGCAATCGACTTCCACGCAGGAGTCGCTGCAGCTGCTCGCCGACGAAGGACTTTTGCCGGCACGGGAGATGGAGGTCTGGTGTGAGCCACGAGGTGAGGACATGCCGCTACCCCGGGATGGGGAGATAGTTGTTTTCGAGGATTTCATGATCCGCGGGCTGGGGCAACCAGTGCATGGATTCCTCACAGATCTATGCATTGTCTAGGGGATTAGCATTTGTAATCTGGACCCCAACGCTATCCTCTCCATCTCCATCTTCATTGCTTTTTGTGAGTGCTTTCAATCTGTTTTGCCACTTCTACCTGCTGAGGAAGAATAGGGCTGGACCGAGGGGTCCCCGATCGTCGGAGGTTGCTATCTGCGTCTGTAGGATTGGATGAAGGCACATTAGATAGACATCCCGCACGTGTTGGAGTAGAGGGGCTAGTTTACCCGCTGGTTCCACATAAGTCAGGATGTGGAAGAGAGATGGGTGCCCTACGATGTGAACCAGTTCCCTAAGTTCAACCCGCGATGGTCAGACAAGCCGTCTTCGAATGAGATGCACCAAGTGAGGAAGCTGCTGCAGTTGATTGACAATGAGTTGGTGAATGGCCCGCTGGTGGCCGGAACATGGATGGTGCGTCAGGTCCAGCCATGCAAGAAATGGGTGAACCATTTGTTTGAGTACGCTGGTCCATCCGACCCTTCCCGAGAGATGGATGTCTTCTCTGTTTGAGAAGTTTGATCTGGACAAGAGCTACCTAGAGCCGCGTTCCACACCGTACGCGTTGGCTAAACCACCACTGGAGGTAGACTATTAAAAGCTTTCTGAGTTTGTTTGCTACAATCATAATGATTATGTATATAACATGTTGTGGTCTGACTATCAGACACTGCTTGGACAGGACCGAGTAGCGTTCTTCTCGGCTGTGCCAATGGAGGCATGGCCACAAGGAGAGGCGCTGGCCAACTAGCAACCTACCGAGGAGGCCCACTACCAAAGCAGGGCCAGAGCAGGGCGGGGGATGGTTGACGTCTCTAGCCTTGATGAAGAAGAGAGCAGGACTTCTCGAGCTCGGTGTCAAGCGGTGGGGAAACGGCCAATGTCAGCTGCCGACGCCAAAACAAAGAAGAAGCCCTCCACCCTACTGTTCGAAGGCAAGCTAAATCTGGACGGCAGGGAAGGGGGAATAGGAAGTGGGGTGCCCCGACCACCCCGGAGACGTCGGATTCTGATGACCTCCTATCGCTGAATGAGCGACGGAGGAAACACCAGACCACGATGCCTTAGACGTGGAGGGCATCGAGGCCCCCCATGACATCGACTAGGAGGTCACCGCGGCATGCACCACCGCCACCTCCTCCTCCTCAGGGGGAAACTACGTTAGCAGCCCAGCCGGAGTGGCCCGGGGGATCAACTCCACCACCTCCAACACCACAGCGTGCCACATAGAGCAACGATGCCCTAGGCCTGGATGGCCTCGTCACCGGGGCATTGGGAGGCAGCAAGGGAGCCAACTCCATCGGTGCGGCCTACCAGGATGGGCATAGCCAGCGGGGCACCAGGCCAAGTCCCCGGGTGCCGCAGCGGGGTGTCAGGTGGCCCCCTGGCACTCATGGCGGAGGAGCAGTCCCGACCAGCGTAAGTGTCATGTTATATTCTTGTTTGTTATCATCCATTGTTGCTGTGGTTGTGAAAAAATGACTATGAGCCATATGATCGGAATGCAGCCGTACTCCAGTAGTGTCACCACGGCCGTCTGACCGGAATGCAACCGTACTCCAGTAGTGTCACCACAGCCGTCTTCTAGCCAAACCACACCACCACCGACCACTGAGCAGACACCAGGTTGTGACGCAGCCCAGTCCATAGGGCAGCCAGAGGCCATGAACAGCACAGCGATGCCATCCCGACCAGCTGCTGCACCTGCTAACCATTCTAAGAGAGGGTTGGTGCCTTGGATGCCGGTGGGAGCTGTAGCAGGTCGTCCACCTCGCCCGGCAGATCAAGCAAGGCCAAGTGCTCCAGTGCCATCGGAAGAGGTTGAGGAAGTGCCTAGAGCGCCACCCAGGGTCCCTCATATGGACATCCCAACCCAGCGCGTCCACATGATGCACAAGAGAGGGACGAATGACTTCATGACGTACGAGGAGATCTCGGACAATGACCTAGAGGCTGGCATTTAGGACGCCATAAAAGTGCTGATTGATCGGATCATGGTAATTCTCGTAGCAACTTGCTAATAGATTATTATGCTTGCAATTGAAGTAACTAGAGCTTCTTGTTGTTGGGATGTGCAGTCATTGCAGGAGACCTCCTTCTAGCGTGGTAGAACCATTGACCAGTTTGCGGTGACCTAAGAGGGGTGCAAAACTCTCTAGGTGGCCAAGGCGCTGCTGGATGGGCAGCCCAAGGTATACTAGGAGCAGGAACGCGCCCAGGAGTCCAAAGTCACTATGCTGCACAGGAGAGTGGAGGAGCTGAAGGCTGACAATGAGAGTAAGATGTCAAACTTTCCATCGTACCATGCTGCCTGTTGAAGACTAACTTGTGTTGGGTGTAGAGTTGAATTCCCAGAATACTGCAATGGCCGAGGAGATCGCCCACCTGCTGACCAAGAATGAGACAGCCCAAGAGCAAGCCAAGGAGGACTGGGAGTAGATTGCTCAGCTGATCAGTGCGTGAAACAATTCAGGATTGTTTGGGGTTGTCTGCTGCATATTGGACGAATCAGGCTATGCTAACCACCATGATTGTTCTTGTTGTAGACTTGAGGGAGTGCCACATGGCCTAGTTCCAGGTGCTAGAAGATTCCAATGTCACTCTCTAGGAAAAGATCAGAACGATGACTGACCACATCAAGCCTGTGCTAGGGCCATCTTCCCTAGAGAGGCGCACCCCATGGACCGTGTGGGAGAGGCGATTGCCGTGACCATGTTGGTATTTCTTAGTGTAAGCAAATAAATCCACAAGTGCACGGAGTACTGTTGTAGCTTTCACCCGAAAGTATTCAGGGTGTCGTATTTTCCACAGGGAACAATGTACTAGAGAGAAGCAAGAACGTCCAATAGAAGAAGGTTCATAGATATTTTTGTAGGGCGAGAGGGATTCCTAAGCTCAGCCCAAGGTCACCAGATAACTAAAGTCTTGGCTTACTATACTCACTCACTTCGGAACAGCTGTTCCTTTCCAATTCTCGAAGAGACTAGGAAGGTGTAATCGGGAGAAGGTGGCCAAAAGCTCTACGAAAACACCAACCCAAACATAGGGGAATACAAAGGCCTTGTCAGGTCTGTCACCCTCGGGGTTACCACAACTATCCGTGGGGTCGGGCGCAAACTCAGGTAACTCGCTAGCCTAGACACCATTTCTATGCTAACGGCTACTACTCTAGTCCGAATTCTTAATTAGACTAAAGCACTCGGTCGAGCAGAGATCCCGTAAGTAAGAAACTAAGCACTAAACTTTAGTTAAATAGATCACTAGGGAATTGCAAAGAAAGAATGCGGATATTACTCATGGAGTTGTCTCCGTAGAGTTACAAACTAGAGGAGAACCCGACAAGCCAGCTCCACCTCCACTCTTCCCTCCTCTCTCTTCCTTTTTTCTAACTTGTACAACTAGGCATTAGCACATAGAGGGACACTACCACTACTACTAAAATGATATGGAAGTGAAGCTCAAGTGTAGAATGTAGAGTGTAGTAGAGTGTGTGTTGTAGAGTGCCTCCATCCTTCCTCTTATAGTGTGTGCAGGTCGGTTTGGGTGTAGAATGGGACAACCAATAGCGCACCACCCTTCCTTGGCCATCAATGTACCGACACGGCGAAGCTGGGCCCGAACCGCCTCAAGACTGCACCGGCCAGCCCACTTTCGGCTTGGATCGCCACTGCCTTTGGCAGGTGGGTCATGGAGTGGACCTAGATCGTAGCCACATTCGTGGTTTGGTCCAGAAATGCTTTGTTTGGGCTGCTTGTCTTCCCTTTGGTATTTTATGCTTTCCTAGAAGGCGACTTTTGGTACAAATATTCCATATACTTGGTTTATTTCATACTTGTGTCCTGAAAAAGATTAACTCACCAAAACTTATGGAATATGTTAGTACATAAGCCCTATTACTAAGTTTGTTGTTTGTTTTAATATAAAGTTGGTGGTAAAATTTATGCAATAAGGAGTGTCAACAAGTTCCCCCACACTTAGTCCTTTGCTCATCCTCGAGTAAAGGTTTGAAGGACTAAGCGGGTTTATCTCCTTGATTTGAAAATCTGCATACAAGTTATTCCAAGCTTCACCTGAACTATGAACTTCAAAAGTGTCTACCGAGAAATCATGGGTAATTGAAAATGGAATAGCCTAGATTCAAATCTTCTTACTCTTATCCTTGCTCTGAAACTTGGGTTTTTGTAAGGTTTTGAAAACATAAAAAGATAGCCTTTGTTCCTTGAATGATTCTCTCAAGTCGCTCGTATATTTGTATGTGGTTCCTTACCGAGGCATATAGAGGGATTTCCTTCACTTGATCATCCTACCTCTAAAATGGTTTATCTAGAGCTTTAGGTAGGAATTCTATGGCACACTTACCTTGCATATATTATCAAGTCAAACCCCAGACCACACCGGAGGGAAGTGTCATACTCTTAGATCAGAATTGTGCAAGTGTGTGGATATGATGGAGGATATATATATGGTGTCTAACCTAATTCTACTATGCTCTTTAAAACACATCTCCCTCTTTATTAGGACATAGAAAAATCTTCTATGAGGGCATGGGCTATCCTTATTCTCTCTCTTTAATTTTAATTTTTTTCTTCTTTTTTTCACCTTTCTTTTCTCTTTTTTCCATGTATCTATTATTTCTTTCGTCTCCCTTTTTTTCTTCTTCTCCTCCACTTTTTTTTAACTTCTCCACTTTTTTTAATGATAGCCTTATACCTCTAATTGCAACAAAAATTTTAAGGGAGATGCGAACAAGGATTCAGAGCATTTAATTTGATGGAACCTACAAACATATTTTTGGTTCACTCCCAGTGTGAGAGTACAACATATTTGGGTGGATCTAAGTGGAAGGCATGTTTTGCGCCTACTCCCAGGGTAGGAGTAGTGCAATTTTTTGTGGATGGATGAATGGATGTTGTGCGCAACTCTTAGTGTAAGAGTTGGCAACTTTATTTGTGGGTGTACGTGAATTCCGATCTTGGGAGCATGAAACTCTCTCAACAGGGGTCACAGAACTTGAACAAACTCAACACAAAACTCAACAGAAAGTAAGAGGTATATGTGGAAGGTTTTATCATGAAAGAGCATATATGGCCTCGGTAGGTATTTGTACATCATTCAAGGAACATGCTATTTGATTTTTTCTTTGTAAAAATAAATCCCAAGTTCTTTGCAAGAAGTGAGCAAGCGTCATGTCGTACGTAAATTTTAACCACAACATGGAGATGGAACATCAAGAGTTTTGTCTTTTTAAATTTTGTTCATCAATGTTAAAATTCAAAACTTGGAGAGAGTGAGGGTAGAGTTGCACAAACCACCGTTGAAGATGAAGGAGTTAATCAAAGTCATTTGTCTCGTCCTTCTGTATGATGGGTTGCTCGATGTTTGTGCAATGTGTTGGGAAGATCTCGATTTTGTTTTAGTTATGTGTGAGAGATCTCCCCCACATTTAATTTTGTGCCTGCTTTATTCTAACAAACAAAACAAAAGGAACTAAAACAAGCAGGGGTCCTACTAACTATCAAGGAGTCAAAATTTTATTTCTTAGTGTAAGCAGATAAATCCGCAAGTGCATGGAGTACCGTTGTAGCTTTCACTCGGAAGTATTCAGGGTATCGTATTTTTCACAAGGAACGGAGTGTACTAGAGAGAAGCAAGAACATCCAAGAGAAGAAGGTAGATAGATATTTTTGTAGGGCGAGAGGGATTCATAAGATCAGCCCGAGGTCACCAGAGAACTGAAGTCTCGGCTTACTATACTCACTCACTTTGGAGCAGTTGTTCCTTTTTGGTTCTCGAAGAGACTAGAAAGGGGTAACCGGGAGAAGGCAGCCAAAAGCTCTATGAAAACACCAACCTGAACATGGTGGAATACAAAGGCCTTGTCGGGTCTATCATCCTCGGGGCTACCACAACTATCTATGGGGTTGGGCGCAAACTCAGGTAACTCGCTAGCCCAGACACCATGTCTATGCTAACGGCTACTACTCTAGTTCGAATTCTTAATTATACTAAAGCACTCGGTCAAGTGGAGATCCCGTAAGTAAGCAAATAAGCACTAAACTTTAGTTAAATAGATCACTAGGGAATTGCAAAGAAAGAATTCGGATATTACTCACGCGTAGAGGTACAAACTGGAGGAGAATCCACCAAGCCGGCTCTGCCTCCTCTCTCTTCCTCTTTTCTAACTTGTACAACTAGGAACTAGCATCTACAGGGACACTACCATGACTACTACTAAAATGATATGGAAGTGAAGCTCAAGAATGTAGAGTGTAGTAGAGTGTGTGTTGTAGAGTGCCTCCTTCCCTCCTCTTATAGTGTGTGCAGGTCGGCTCGGGGGTAGAATGGGAAAACGAACAGTGCACCGCGCTCCCTTGGCCATCAATGTACCTGTCACACCCCAAAATTTCTATTTTGGGGATGTGAACCGAAAACACTAAATAAACTAAAGGATTTATTAATTTCTTTAAAATTATCCAAAATTTTATTCTTCTATTATCATTATAAAATGATAAAAAGTGTGGTTTTATAAAACTTTTATGAAGACAATAAAAGTGTGTTTTGCTTGGTGCCTTGCTTTGTCGTGCTTGTGTGTGAAAATGAATTTCTAAAACTCGATCAAGTCACGACTAGGTTCTTTTCGAGTTTAAAAAGTTAAGCCTTCAAAGCCCTTTTCAAAAGGTGTCCAAAGTTTGGATTTCAAAAGTTTTCTAGAAGGTTTTGAAAAAAAATGCTTTTGGAAAATCCTTTGTCTTGGATAGATAGAGAGAGAGCCTTTCTTTTTCCTCTATAGTGTTGCCATCGCTCTAGCTTGACACCATCCCCTATCTAGTACTAGGTCAGTCTCTAGTCATCCCTAGCTCGCCCTAGCCTATCCTAGCTTGCTCTAGCCTGCCTTAGCTCTTCATGGTCTGACTCTGACCAGCCTTTGGCCACCCCTGGCCTCACCTAGCCTCATCTGGCCAGCTATAGCCAACTCTGGCCAGCCACAGCCAGCATTAGCTTGGCCACAGCAGCCACAAGCCAGCCAAGGCCGCAACCCAGCCTACCACCCAGCCAAGCAGCTAGCCGCAGCAGGCCGCAAGTAGCCATAGCCTCCCCTAGCCACCTTTAGCCCTCTCTAGCCATCCCTGGCCAACTGAGGCCACTCCCAGCCGGCCGTGGCCAGCCCTGGCCAGGCCAGTAGTAGCAGCAGCCGACAACCAGTGGCCAGGCTTGCCACCAGCAGCCTGTGGCCAGCGCAACAACCCAACGTGCAAACAGTCCCATGGCCCAGCTCTTCGGCCTGCCAGCCCGCTCCCGCATTCGCGTAGTGGGCCAGCCCAGTAAGCGCAGCCGCACTACAGCCTGCCCAGCTCTGCCCGCGCTCCGTCTCTGCCAGGCGGGCCGCGCCCTTCGGCCCTACGCGTCAGCTGCCTCTCTCTGCTCCGCATCGTGCAGAGGCGCGCCGTTGCCGCTCGATCCGCCTTAGGTGCGCAAACCGAGGATGGCTGTGGCCTATAAAGGGACGACTTCATGCATCGCGCCCCTCCTCGTACCCTAGGGCAGCAGCCACCAGCCTAGCCGCAACCCTAGCATTGCACCATGATAGCCGCCGCCACAGCGAGTTTGGGTTCGCCGCTGCGTACCTGCACCACCGTGTGTGCTTGAGTCACCGAAAGCACCACGACGACCTTCGCCCCAAGGTAAGATAGTTGCATGTGCCTTCCTCATCCCCCCCTCTCGCTCCCCCCATGTACGCGACCTCGCTGTAGTGCCGTCGTCATCCCGGTCTGCCTTGCCGTGTGCTCTGTCGTGCCTCGCCACAAGCCGTCGCGGTTGCAGTGCGCATTGGGCTCACCTTTGCATGCACAATGTGCCTGCGTGCTCACGCAGCCCCGCCGTGTGGCATAGCCACTCCCAGTCGAGCAAACCACTACCGTCCATGGCGCCACCGCATGGACTGCCGCATCTGGCCATCTGCCGCTGCCACGGACCCCACAATCGAGTCCGCGAAGTCGCACCGCGCCTACCCGTGCCCTCCGCGTCGCAATCCAAGCCCCGGAGCACCGTTTTTGAGAACTCTGACGGTCATCGCTGGTGAGGTCCACCGCTCCGGTGACCACCCCGGGCCGGCCTATCCCTGGCCGTCAGATCTAGCTCCGGTGGTCCAGATCCACCGTTGACGCCAGGTCAACCACGGGTCAACAGACCCAGTCGGCCGCCGACGTGGCAGCCATGCAAGCGCAACATGTACGCCACGTCAGTGCCATGCAAGCGACATGCGTGCGCTGACCAGTCAACCCAGTCAACCAGCCAGTCAGCCTTGCCTATTTTGCAGAAAAGCCCCTGCTCTTTCCTTTATTTATGATTTAGTCCACCACAGTTCAAATCAAGCTGTTGTTTTTGCAGTTTTGACCCTGAAGCCGTCGGTATTTATGCTTTAGGTCCAAAATGAGTTTTATTTCAGTTTTAAATTATTTTTTAATACAAAAATAGTTCTATTTATTTATAGTTTTGCCCCTAACCTTGTTTTAGCCATAACTTCATGTTTTAACGCGTTTTTAGCGAACTTATACTTTTTGGAATTGTATTGACATAAGCTATGCGATCGTAGTAACGTTTACCATGTTCTAGGATTTTCAAAATGCGACTTATTCATGGGTTAGAATAATGATCTATCAATGCCTTTCCAACATGCGAATAACCTAGATCAACCTTGTTAGTTGTGCCATCACCATGATAGCTCCTTTGTTGGTCATTCTTACGCTCTCGCGATCGTAGTGACGAGCTCTACCGTGTAGACCGCTCTTTCTTTAGTGTTTCTTTGGTATGATGTCTGTTCTTAGTTTTGTTTGTTTGTGTTGCTTGTTTGCTGCAAATAGAAGAAGAGCAGTTCATGAGTGCTGAAGATCGAGAGCTGAGGACCAACAAGTGTAGCTGGAGCTGGAGACCATAAGATAGAACAAGTAAAGTCTACTAAGCAGCTAGGCTTTGGATTTAAGACAAGTGCAGGCACCTTTTGACCATGTTGCGCCTATTTCACCTTTAATTAATACATTGCATGTGTTCTAAACCGGCAAACCATAGGAATGACTAGACACTTTACCCAAATATCACCTATGCGAGTTTTAGTTGATAGGTTATTAGGTTGCTAGTGCTCTACCTCACCTTTCACCTACTTAATGAAGATAAAACATGCTTCTTAATATGTTGCAGCCGTGGGCTCTTGGCTTCGGCAGTTGGAGAAGCTGATGCTGTTCCACATCGTTGGTTGGCGGTGAATGAAGGGGGAAACGGATGCCAGTGGGACTCGTGTTGACGAGGGGATTCGTATCTCCTCTCCCTTGTGGACCTGTTCATGGAGTGGCAACCTGGGACTTCCGTACATCTCCAGGCTAATGGGCACTGGCTTGGTCTATTAGCAGGATTATCATAGGAAGTTGGGTGGCTTACTGACGGGTACTATAGCAATAGCGTGAATGGTGTTACAAGTTCTAGCATGGAGTTCTGGTTGATCCGTAGATTGGGGTGATGGCTACGAGTACATCTCTCATGTGCTTGGGACATCACGGATTGGGTTACCGCTGCCTATGACCCTGTGAAAAGCCTCGTTGTGACCTCTGTTGGTGTATCTTGAAATGGGCTAAGAGACTTGAAACCTCGGGCATAAAGAGTAATCACAATCTGGAGTGAAAGTGTAAACCTTTGCGCAGAGTTGAAATCGGTATATCGTCCGTGCTCACGGTCACGAGCGGCGCAAATCCTCAGATGTAACGTCCCGCCTCCTTGAGGCCGGGCCCGCTTATATCTGACCGTTTATCTAGGACATAGACTGCCCTCACAAACCAACATGAGTCTTTTTTGTGCACTTTGTCCTCACTTGTGTGCACCCAGAGACTTCCCAGTAGGTCACCCATCCCTAAATTGCTCTAGGCCAAGCATGCTTAATCTTAGAGTTCTTTAGTGATGAGCTTCCGAAAAAAAGTTGCAACTTGTTGGTATGAGTACATATTAATCCTATTAAGCCCTGGGTTGGGGTGTTACATCATATTACTTAGCCCAATGGAATAAATTGTTAAATCATGGTGATATTATTTGAGGAGGTGGCTACCTCTATTTTTTATACGGCATGGCAATCCTGTGTTGCTTGAGATGGCAATCTCAAGGTTAATGTTTTTGATGGATATATGCCTATATCTTGAATGTTATATGAATCTTAATTTCTACTTGAACCTTTAATAAGGGTTGGGTTTTTCTACCAAGATGCTAGTAATTAGGCTGTTAATCTAAACGTGTTATATGTTGTATAATTAAAATGCTACCACAGTTTTAACATTCAGCCTTACCTTTGTATAAGCCATGCATGTCATTACTTTCCACCTGTACTTTCTAAGTTTCAACATAGAACTCACCCTGGCTATAGATTATAGTAAGGTGCTGCTCTAAAGAAGGATAAAGAATTTGAGGGTCAAAAGTGTTTGGCTTACGGAGCCCCCAGTCAACTGTCCCTGAGAAGGATGGAGCTCTGAAGAGAAGTTGTAGCCATAAATTCGTGATACTCTAATATTTGTAAGTGTTGATATAAGTAAGTTTCCACTATATAATACATTGTTTTCTGATATCCCATTTTCTGTTATATGTGTGGACTTTCTGGGCACACATATAATGGCCTCTTGTTTTCCTTTGGGAACCAAGGTGTCATAGTACTGACACGGCGAAGCTGGGCCCGAACCGCCTCAAGACTGGTGTTGGTCAGTTTTTATATGTGTTTAAACAATGTTTGTAAGTTGTGCCAAGCACTGGGTGCTCGTAATTTTTAGCCTTTTGATGCAGACAATTTAAGTAGGCATGTTTAAGCAGGTGATAAACATATTGCCATTTTTAATATGCGAAGTATAGTTGTAGAAAAAATATTGACAATTAAGTTTTGCCTCCACCCTTGAAGTGAGCTACTCTGTTAGGTGACATAGGGATGTGCTAGTGAACGCATAGGACTGCCAGGATCACTAGGTACTAAGTACCGTTAGAGAGCGACTTCCATGTACCACGGAGCTGTAACACATTGTAAAAGGATCGAGACAGTTCCTTGTCAAGCCATTCTCGATGGGCAAGAAACAAAGTTTAATTGTGACTTATGCAGGGCGCATGTATGACAGATAGCGCAAGGATGCAAAGCTGTAACAGGAAAAAAGGACGACAAAGAACTTTATTAACTCAAAAATAATATGAAAAATAGGGTACATATCTTATTCTATAGATAGAAGCATATGAGCTGATCAATGTGCCAGGAGTTTGGCTCATCAACCTTTTTCATCATGCATAGCCAATAAGATGTTGTGCTTGTAACAACCTTAATCTTCAATGGTCCTTCCCATCTTGGTGACAACTTGTGCAGACCATCAGTATTTTGTATTCATCGCAGCACTGTGTCGCCGACCACAAAAAGCCTTCCCTTAACATTGGGGTTATAGTAATGATGCACTAAAGCTAGGTACTTAGCCATGTGGGCGCAAGATTCGAGCGCTTGCTCCTCTTTGGCTATGACATCCACTTCTCTAGCTTCTTTGGAGGCGTTCTCATCATGGTATGCAACCCAAGGTGATTGGAAAGCAAACTCAGCTGGTAGGATGGCCTCAGATCCAAACACCATGAAGTATGGAGAGACTCCAGTGTTGCGACTGGGCTAGGTACGGAGTCCCCAGATCACAGCAGGCAATTACCCTAACCACCGACAAGGCTTGAGTTCCTTGTGTCGGTGTTCAGACCCAGTGGGTTCCTAAGCCGATGAGTAAATGTGTACTGCGTGCTCCCAAATCTAAATGGTGATGCAAGAAGAACACAAAGATTTATCCTGGTTCAGGCAAAGAAGGCCCTACGTCCAGCGGGGGGATGCGATTGTATTATCTTGCACCGAAATGCTTGTACAGGGGGATACAAGCGAGCAAGTAAGAGTAGAGGTGAAGAGAGTGAGATTGAGCTAGGACTTGAGCATTTTTTGGGCTCTAGAAGCTCTCTCTCTACAATGAGCTCGGTGTCCCCTTTTATAGGCCAAGGAGAGGCATGGGTGTACAAAAAACCCTAAGCGTGGCGCCGGTAGGGCTGGCGTAGGCGACGATGTCGAGGGGGTGATGCTTGATCATGTCGGGGGCACTGTAGGGGCATGCACCAAAGCAGAGTCGAGCCCTGTAGCGGCGTGCCTCATGATGAGATTCGCCCTCCTGAGATGTCACGGTGAAGTCGGTGATTGACTGGTCCTGATGATGACGCTCGCGTGCCTCAGTGATACGGTGAAAGACATCAGCTCCCTGTGAAGGACGTACGGCTTGCTGTGGATTCATGTCTGAGCCGCTGTAGCGCTGACCGGAGCCGGCTAAAAGCCCAGTCGAGGGGTACCCAGTAGGGGTCGAGACCCGGTTGGATAAGAACGAGCCCTGGGAATCCTGGTACGGAGGTCAACTTCTGCGTCTCGAGGGGGTGCCTGACGGGGCACAGTGCCCGCGCGTGGGTACAGTGTTTGTAGGAATTAGCGCCTTCCCGGGGATGGGCGGTAAAAGGTGAATTTGACCCTACAAACATGCCCATCATGACCTACGCAGTAGTCACGGGTGTTGGTAGAGGGAGATGGGGCGCATTAAATGCTTTGAGCGCTGTAGAGGAAGTAGGTGGATCGAGGGGTGTAGTAGCAGTCGACGGGGGGTCATCCACTCGGGCGGACTTCCGTCACGTGACGGAAGTCCGCCCGTGTGAATGACCCCCTGTCGAGTGACGAAAGTCCGCCTGAGCGGATGACCCCTTGTCGAATGACCAAAGTCTGTCCGTCAGCCGAGGCCCCCCGTCGACGGGGTGTCCAGCGTATTAGAGTGTGATCAAAGCCAGGGGCAATTGAGGTAGGGTCGTCTGAACCCGAAGTCCGTCCGTCAGCCGAGGCCTCCCCCGACCTCGACGCCTATGTTTTGCCAGAGTTGTTTAGGCCAAATGGGAATGGGCAACGGGCCTCGAACAACCCTAAGCGTGGCGCCAGTAGGGCTGGCGTAGGCGATGACATCGAGGGGCTGATGCTTGATCATGTCGGGGGCACTATAGGGGCGTGCACTGAAATGAAGTCGAGCACTGTAGTGGTGTGCCTCAAGATGAGATTTGCCCTCCTGAGCTGTCATGGCAAAGTCGATGATTGACCGGTCCTGATGATGATGCTGGCGTGCCTCATCAATATGGTGAAAGATGTGAGCTCCCTATGAAGGACGTATGGCCTGCTGTGGATTCATGTCAGAGCCGCTGTAGCACTGACCAAAGCCAGCTGGAAGCCCAGTCGAGGGGTACCCGGGAGGGGTCGAGACCCGATCGGATAAGAATGAGCCCCGAGAATCTTGGTACAGAGGCTGACTTCTGCGTCTCGAGGGAGTGCCTGACAGGGCACAGTGCCCACGCGTGGGTACAGTGTTTGTACGAATCAGCTCCTTCCTGGGGGTGGGTGGTAAAAGGTGGATTTGACCTTGCATAGTTGCCCATCATGACCTACGCAGTAGTCACGGGTGTTGGCAGAGGGAGACGGGGTGCATTAAATGCTCTGAGTGCCATACAGGAAGTAGGTGGATCGAGGGGTGTAGTTGCAGTCGACGTGGGGTCTTCCACTAGGATGGACTTCCATCATTCGACGAGGGGTCGTCCACTCGGGTGGACTTCCCTAACTCGATGGGGGGTCATCTGCTCGGGCGGACTTCCGTCACTCGATGCTCCCCATCGAATAAGAGATGGTCTTGACTTGGACGCTGCTCATGGGCTGGCCTAGCATGGCTCGAGGTACGCTGATGGACCCTCGTCTCTCAGGCTGGTTGTGGGCTTTTTTTGGTGATTTGGGTTTAACTGTTCAGGGACTAATTCTCCTAGAGATCGAGGGTTTAGGGTACCCCTTATCTAGGTACCCGACACCTTGTCATACTCAAAAACACATTTGTGCAAGGCGTCGATTATCATGCCATTGGCCCGTTCCACCTGTCCATTGGCTCGAGGATGAGCAATGGATATGTATTTGTCCTTGATGCTGAGATTGTCCCAGAAGTCAAAAAACACATCACTAGTGAATTGGGAACCCAAATCGGTAATGATACCGTTCGGCACACCGAATCTGTGGATGAGATCAAGGAATTGCACCACCTTCTCGGCCGTGGCTTTTTTAATGGCCTTGTACTCAATCCATTTGTAGCCTTTGTGAAGGGACCAATCATATCTAGGCCCCTGCATGAGAATGGCCAAGCGACCAAGATGGTCTGGAGTTCATGTGCTGGGACATGAATCTACTTGGCGAACATTTAGCAATTCTTACACCGACGCATGTAGTCTTCCGCATCGGTGACCGCTATAGGCCAGTAGAACCCTGCTCGATAAGCTTTGCTGACTAGCGTCCGGGATGATGCATGGTTTCCACAAGTACTGGCATGGATATCTTCTAGAAGTTTGAGGCCCTCTCCTTGTGTGATGCACCTCTGGTAGATTTCAGATCTCACGGTTATGAGCATCAACTCGTCGTTAACCATGAGATTGGCATAGGCTTGACAGACCAGCTGCTGGGCTTTAATCTTATCTACTGGGACAAGATGGTCATCTAGGTACCTGACAAGGGGCTCTCTCTAGTTGGACTGGGGAGGCGCTGCCTGCTCGGCTGGTTCACCAGCCGACGGCTGCTCATGACCATCTTTAGTTCCCTGCTGGCCCGGGGAGCTTGGCTTGCCTCCTTGGAGGAATCACCATGCACTGCTATGATCTGATCGGTAGCAGCACTAGGCGTTGGTGCTTTGTATGCCTGGTGAGGAATTGAAGGTTTGATCAAATCTTTGACAAATAGTCTTGGGGGCACCTCAGTGCAAGATGACCCTAGCTTGGACAGCTCGTCGACGCCTTTGTTCTTGGCACGTGGTACATGGATGAACTGCAGCCCATAGAACTTGTTCTCCAACTTGCATATCTCAGCAACATAGGCATCCATTTTCTCATGGACCGTGTCCCAATCTTTGTTAACTTGATGGATAACCAAAGCAGATCACCGTACACCATGAGCCGTTTAATGCCCAGCTCAACTGCGATACGGAAGCTGTGCAAGGCTGCTTCGTACTCGGCCAAATTATTGGATACCTTGAAGTCAATGCGCAAGACATAGCGAAGCATGTCCTTAGATGGAGCGATGAAGTAGACGCCTGCTCTGGCACCGTTGATGTTCAGGGAACCATCGAAATACATCTGCCAGTGTTCGGCAGTGGAATCGGCTAGAGGCAAGGTGATGCCCGACCACTCTACGATGAAGTCAACCAGGGCCTAAGATTTGACAATCTTTTGACTATGAAATGTCAGTGTGAACTCACAGAGCTCTAACATGTATTTAACAATATGGCCGCTGGCGTCTCTATTGCACAGGATATCGCCAAGCGTAGCTTTCGTACCACTGTAATCTTATAAGCCTGAAAGTAATGGAGGAGCTTCCTCTTGGTGATTAGGAGTGCGTTGAGTAGCTTCTGGATGTGGTTGTAATGTTTCTTGGTCTCATTAAGGACTTCGCTGATGTAGTAAATTGGATGTTGTACACCATAGACATGCCCGCGTTCCTCGCGCTTGACCACCATCACGGTACTGACCACATTGGTTGTGGCTGCTATATAGAGGAGAAGCTCGTCGCCTTCTTGTGGAACCGTGAGTACTAGGGGATTCACTAGGTAATCCTTGAGCTATTTGAAAGCCTGGTCGGCGTCGTCTGTCCATTCAAACTTCTCTTTTGCCTTGAGAAGTTTGAAAAAGGGGAGCCCTTTTTCACCCATCCGAGAGATGTAACGGCTCAGGGCCGCCATGCACCCGGTGAGCTTCTGAATATCTTTGATGCATCGTGGCCATTGGAGGTCCAAAACAATATTGACCTTCTTAGGATTGGGGCATATGCAGTCCTAACTGACCATGTGGCTGAGCAGGATCCCGGAGGGGACGCCAAAGACACACTTGTTGGGGTCCAGCTTCCACTAGAACTCGTCTAGAGCTGCAAAGGTTTGGCGGAGGTTTTTGACCAGATCATCGCACTGGCTAGTCTTCACTACCATGTCATCTATGTATGCCTCGATAAGGTCATCGGTGATTTTATCATCGAGGCAAGCCTGGATGGCTCGCTAGTAGGTAGCCCTGGCGTTCTTGAGGCAAAATGACATGGTCGTATAGCAGAATGCGCCGAAGGGGGTAATGAAGGCGGTCTTCTCCATGTCTTCTTCCTTGAGGGCTATCTGGTCATAGCCCAAGTAGCAATCTAGGAACACAGGAAACTTACAATCCGCAGTAGAGTCTATGACCTCATCGATTCGAGGGAGATTGAAAGCCTGTTTAGGGCAGTGTTAGCTGAGATCGGTGTAATCAATGCACATTCTCCATCCATTATTCTTTTTGCGTACAAGAACCGGGTTGGCTAAACACTCTGTGATAAACCCAGATACTAGAAACTTGGCTACTTCTACTGTAATGACTTCTGCTTGATCGGCTTTGTGGTCTTTGATACATCAAGGTAGTGCTTGGCCTTGCTCCTTGGAACACCTGGCATATCCGCGGGTTTCCACGAACACGCTGACGTGCTTTTGGAGGAACTGGACGAGCGCGTCTTCCTATCTTAGGGAAGGTCGACCCCAATGTTCGTGGTCTTTGAGGGATCGCCGGGGACGAGCTCTACCCCCTTATGTTGCTTGCCCATGCTGGCGGAGCGACGAGCAACCTTGATCAGGATCTCGAGGGGTGCATGAAGATGAAACCTCGTTGGCAGCCTACCACCGGATACCCTGAGGTAGTAGATTACGGTGGGGAGCATGCTAAGATCTATGATCGAGACGTGAGACACAAGACGAACACATGCTATAACCAGGGTTTTTCTAGGTTTAGGCCGCTCGGAGGCGTAATACCCTACGTCCTGCATCTCTGCTGCTGTATTGATGAGTACCAAAGTACAATGCGATGAGATTCGATGACCTGGTCTATCTAAGGACCTCTGCCCCTCCTTATATATGCCGAAGGAATAGAGTTACAAGTAAAATTTCCTATTTGGTACTATTACTAATCTGTGCGGTGCACGTCGTGTGCCGCACGTCTTCATCTTGGGCTGGACCATCTTCAATGGTGCGGCCCAAGTATAGTCGTGAGGGTATAGGGGGTCATATCATCACAACTAGTCCCCGAGCACCATGGATCTTGAGGGAGTCGCCGTCTTGGCCTATACCGAGCAGTGAAGATGCAAATCACGTAGTGCCAAGCAGTGAAGATGCTGACCACGTTGTGCCGAGAAGAGAAGATGCTGACCACGTAGTGCCGAGCAGTGAAGATGCCGACCACATAGTGCCGAGCAGTGAAGATGCCGACCACGTAGTGTCGAGCAGTAAAGCTGCCGACCACGTGACGTCGACCAGCACTGATGCTGATCAGTCAGCACCATCCAGGCTTCTCCCGAGCAGTGCGTAAGTCTACTCCTGACCATAGCTCCCGTTAAGGAAGGTGATCTGTCAAAATATGCATGGTGTTCCAAGAAAAATAAAAATATTTTCACGCCTTGAGACGTAGGCCCACATTAACACGTGACATGAAGTATCACTGGAATGCTAACATGAATGTTCCATAGAGGCGAGGGTACCGAACCAGGAACAGAAGATGGGCCCAAGTCACCACGAGGTGACGTGGGCCCACATAGTCCCCATGCTCGATAGAAGATAGAATATGTTGTATTGAGCTTTTAAAGAAAAAGTCAAATAAAACACCAGCTAGACATAGAAAATGCCGAATACCCATTGTAGAACCGAGAACAGAAAATAGGCCTAAGTCACCATGATGTGATGTAGGTCCACGTAGTCCCCAAGCTCGATAGAAGATAGAATATGTTGTATTGAACTTTTTAAGAAAAAGTCAAATAAAACACCAGCTAGACATAGAAAATGCTAAATACCCACTCTAGAATCGAGAACAGAAAATAGGCCTAAGTCACCACAAGGTGACGTAGGCCCACGTAGTCCCCAAGCTCGATAGAAGATAGGATATGTTGTATTGAGCTTTTTAAGAAAAAAGTCAAAAACAACATCAACTAGTCAAGGCCAGTATTAAAGGACTAGACGTGTACCAACTGACTCAAAGTCCCCAAGTGTATTTAGGATGAGTCACAGGCTTGATCAGGTCAAGGACACCGAGAACCTATGGTTTATAAGAACCACTAGATGGCAAGTCGAATGCCCAGTCCCCAGGTAGGCCCTGGATGAAGCAGGCTTGATCGGGTTAAGGGACACCGAGAACCACTGGTCCGTAGACACCTCTAGGTGGCAAGTCAAATGTGCAGTCCCTAGGTAAGTCCTAGATGAAGCAGGCTCGATCGGGTCGAGGGACACCGAGAACCGCTGGTCCGTAGACACCTCTGGGTGGCAAGTTGAGCCGATCCACGAAAACGAGGCTATACGGCATGGGTCAATGAGCCGAAGGTAGATGACGAGTCCTCGAGCAATGCGAGGCCAGAGACAAGGCTGTGCGATGCGTGGCATCAAGTCGAGGCAATGATGATGAGTCCCCAAGCATCATGTGGTCGGAGACAAGGCTATGCAGTGCGTGGCACCCAGCCGAGAGGCGCGAGGCTGTGCGATGCATGGCACCTTGCCTAAGAGGCACGAGGCTGTGCGGTGCGTGACATCAAACCAAGAGCCATGAGGCTGTGCCATGCGGGGCACCGAGCCTAAGAGGCACGAGGCTGTGTGGTGCGTGACACCAAGCTGAGAGGCACGAGGCTGTACGGTCCGTGGCACCGAGCCTAAGAGGCGCGAGGCTGTGCGGTGCGTGACACCAAGCTGAGAAGCGCGAGGCTGTGTGGTGCATGGCACTGAGCCTAAGAGGCGTGAGGCTATGCGGTGCGTGACACCAAGCCGAGAGGCGCGAGGCTGTGCAGTGCGTGGCACCGAGCCTAAGAGGTGCGAGGCTGTGCGGTGCATGACACCAAGCCGAGAAGCGCGAGGCTGTGCGGTGCGTGTCACCGAGCCTAAGAGGCGTGAGGCTGTGCGGTGCGTGGCACCAAGCCTAAGAGGCACGAGGCTGTGCAGTGCGTGACACCAAGCCGAGAGGCGTGAGGCTGTGCATTGCATGGCACCAAGCCTAAGAGGCACGAGGCTGTGCGGTGCATGACACCAAGCCAAGAGGCGCGAGGCTGTGCGGTCCGTGACACCAAGTTGAGAGGCGCAAGACTGTGCGGTGCGTGACACGGAGCCTAAGAAGCGTGAGGCTGTGCGGTGCATGACACCAAGCCGAGAGGCGCGAGGCTGTGCAGGGGCGTGGCACCAAGCCTAAGAGGCGCGAGGCCATGCGGTGCATGACACCAAGCCGAGAGGCACGAGGCTGTGCGGTGCGTGGCACCGAGTGGAGAGGCGCGAGGCTGTGCGGTGCATGGCACCGAGCCTAAGAGGCGCGAGGCCGTACGGTGCGTGACACCAAGCTGAGAGGTGCGAGGCTGTGCGGTGCGTGGCATCGAGCCTAAGAGGCGCGAGGCTATGCGGTGCATGACACCAAGCCGTAAGGCGCGAGGCTGTGCGGTGCGTGGCACCAAGCCTAACAGGGGCGAGGCTGTCCGGTGCGTGACACCAAGCCTAACAGGGGCGAGGCTGTGTGGTGCGTGACACCAAGCCGAGAGGCGTGAGGCTGTGCGGTCCGTGGCACCGAGCCTAAGAGGCACGAGGCTGCGCGGTGCATGACACCAAGCCAAGAGGCGCGAGGCTGTGCGGTGCGGGGCACCGAGCCTAAGAGGCGCGAGGCTGTGCGGTGCGTGACA
>CM041633.1:61627702-61659095 GCA_023333625.1 Bothriochloa decipiens | reverse complement strand
TGTCTTTTCTTGCCAGGATGAATTATTAGACCTATGTTCTTCTGTCTCTGTAGCAGCTGCAGGTAAGAGAATACTGACATTTAGTAACTTGTGTAAATTTAGTAACTTGGATGTGGGAATATGTCAAGAAGAGGAGCTAGTAACGTCATTATTACATCTAGTAGTAGTGCAGACATCTTCAAAATGGGCTTATGGTTTGTGAAATATGTATTTGTATTTTCAGTTTGTCTCAAGCTAATCCACTTGTTCAGTACACTGCACGTCTCTTGTCAGGTTCTACAAGAAAGGGTAAGTTTAGTCTCTCCATCAGCCTCCTATAGCTGTAGCTCTCTTCTTTCTCAATGGATATATGCTTATACATTGGTTTGGTCTGACCTGCTCTCATTTAAACGTGTTAGATTCACCTGTTTTTTTGCTGGTCCCCTATGTGTACATACTTGCTTATGTTATCTTTAGATTCAACACCTATTGTAGATCAAAATGGCGGGTAAGGTGGATAGTGTCTATAAACATGCTGTTATTACTCCGCGTGTGCTTTCCCAGAATCATAGAATCGGCTTTAGTGTTGTTCTTATCCTGTGTTAAATAAGAACTAAAGATTTTGTCTTCTAGGGCATGTATCACCACTACATTGACAAAGAAGCTTTTTGCAAAGGGCTAAATCTGTAGTTCTCTATTTTTCATGCTAAATCCTAGTTCAAATTTTGAGAATATTTATGTAGGTGACAGCACCTATCAATTATTTAGTCCGAATAACTCTGTTGAGTTGTGCAATGTAAGTAATATTTGGTCCTGTTAAAATTTCAGGTTTTGGAGCTGAACGGCGCACCTAGTGCATGTTGCTTCCTTGAAAGCACCATGGCCCATGTTTGTAGTGAGTATAGTTAGTAGTGATAGTGCTGACATACTTGTCATGCTAATTCTTTAAATGTCCTTTGTATGTGGCTATTGATGCACATCTTTGTATGTGATTGGATTCTTGGTACTGATGATTTATTTAAATATCATTTGGCATGAATCATTGTCTTACAGCTAAAATTGTGTTGAATGTATGTTTTTTATAATTATTATATATGATGCAATATAAATATCCAGTCGGTCAAAACCGACAGGGAAAATAGCACTTTTATTGTTTAAGCAACGCCGTGTAAACTAGCACCAACGGGAAAATGTATTTCCTAGACGGTTAGAAGTTGACCTGGAAAACAACGATAGGGTAAATATATATTTTTTGACGGTTTAGCAACCCACAGGGTTCAAGGAAATTATTTTCTTTGTCGGTAGTCTATATTTTTTTAAGGTTTCAACTGTTAGAGAAAGTATCTTTTCCCTAAAGGGAAAGTATCTTTTCCCTAACGGGAAAGTATCTTTTCCCTGACGGTCTCACAATTTGACTGTAGGTTCTTCACCGTAAACGAATTAAAATAGAATTTCCCTGATGGTTAGCCATCAGGCAATACGCAATTACATTGTCGAGCCAGCCCTAATGGTTATTTTCTGATGGTGCACCGTCAGGAAATTCAATTTTCAATTTCTTTGACGGTTTTCCCTGATGGTAAGTTCACCGTCACGGAATTTCGGCTTTCTAGTGATTCTAATTCGTAAGAAAATATATGTTTTTCTTAAAAGTCGTATAAATAAAAATATTCTTTAAAAAATTTCTAGCTTTTTTATGGGCGAACAACAAGTTGAATGCAAACCATTTTAACTTGTTGCACTTAAAAGAGATTATAATTAAAAAACTACAATTGTTAGCATAAAAGAGAAGCAAAGAAACGGAAGAAGATGACTGCGAAACTAGGATATTGTCGTTTCGAGTTCGCAATAAATTAAATGCTTCAAGGCGAAACAGAAACGTTTTTGTTTAGCTCCCACTACGTTTGGCTGTGGTTCTCATTCCCAGCAGAAACGGAAACGTTTCACTAAGCCAAACATGCCCTTAGTTTCTAAGGACCAAATCCATCAATCGCTGTCCCAATTTGGATTTTGGAAAGAAAATTTTATGGACAGAGCTTCATCTTGAACCTAGCCATTTTTGTCTCCGATCCCTATCCTGGCGTTGGGCATCTGAGATTACTTATATTTAGGTGGATCGTGGGGTTTTATCCTCTATTTTTTATTTTATTCATATGAAAAGCCTCATCTCAAATATTCCACGTTATATCTATGTTTTGTATTTAGGGGTGTAGGTTTTGTCCCTTATAATTTCTATGTTCCCACAGTACGGTTACATCCTTTATATCAAATGTTATTATTAGAGATTGCTGCAGAGACTGTAATAGAGATCGGTAAAGGTTGGTGATTAACCGTAGCACATGGATTGTGATTAGGGATTAATAACCATTGTGACAACTAGTCGCATATGTTTTGTGATTAGGATAGTAGTCCATAGATTACAGATTTTAGTTTCCCCTATGCTTCCCCTCATAGTTGGTACCTTGTTGTAATTTAGGGTGTTGCAAGTGTGTGACTATGCTTTCTCCCCTAGTTGGTAGCCTTTTGTGATATATGTTTGCTTCAAGGTTGTGACTATGTTTGCCTCAAACCCCAGTTGGCAGCTTCTTGTTTCCCATCCACGACAACAATTTTGACAATGGTTTGCCCATCTGTTGGCATCTTGTTGTGTTTAGAGACCACTGCATGGGTTGTATGTTGGCAGCGTTTTGTGACTTAGGTTTGCTTCAAGGGTTGTGATTATGGTTTATCCGCCAACCCCAGTTGGTAGCTTACTATGTGTTGACACCGTTTTTTGGCACGTGTCAATAAGGATCGGGAGATTAAACTAAATCGGCAAGAGGGTGGTTTTTCTTCAGCATTGCTTTCGAGTTGCCGATGGGTGGTTGCCGATGAAGGGCATGTTGATCTCGTACATTGCCAATGAAGCCGAAGAGCTGTTTCCGATAAGGTTGGCAGAGGACGAGAGGATTGTTACCGATGAGGCGGAAAGAGCTGTTGCCGATAAAAATGGCAGGAAGACTGGGACGTTGTTGCCGATGCCAAGAATATACCGATAAGGAGATAACTTCATCACGACGGAAGCGGACAGAGGATCGGCATCATAGAGCTTATGATTTTCGTAGTATAGTTTGAGTCCAACTCCTATATGAGTTTTATTTCTTTCCAAAGGAGGTAGAATTCGTATAAAGAATTAGTTTATTTCTTCTATATTTGAGCCTTGCGTGTTAAATTAGGACTCTTCGATTGGCGGAGTATAAATATATGCCGGGGGGCATTGTAATAGGGATCCAAGCATCAATAAACAGATCTACTTTTTATCGCAATTTACTTCTACCAGTAATTTACTTTTCGACGACTTCGTCAAGTATTTTCTTTTTCAACGAGTTCTTTCAAGAATCGACGGGCTGCATCAACTTGATCTCCGGCGACCTTGCAGGTTCCGCGTTTACCGAGCACGATTCAGGCTTTGACTTCCGGGCGTATCGCTGTTGTCTCGTTTGATCTGTTCAACAGTTATCAAATACATTCTGAGCTTTGACGTCCGGGTGTATCGCTGTCGTCTCGTTCGGATTTTATTCAAGTTATCATCCTTGTCGATTAACAGGTCAAATCGACTGGCACGTTTCGGATATCGAATTTGGGTATTAGCCCGGTGTGTTTGCAGATAAGAATTTTGCATCAACACATCTTTTGGCACGCTCGGTGGGACCAAGTCAACAGATTTATCATGAAGAATCCTGCTGATATCAATCCAGAGAACATCATCAAGATATCAGAGTCAGATCTCAAGGAAGATCAGAAGCTTGCTATGGAAAAAGCCATGGAGGACTACAGGCAGCTTTGCTTGAAGTCTTTCAGCATGAATAGGGGCGGAGAAGTCATCCAGAAGCAAGATCTGCCGTTGCCTCGGCAGGTAACTTTTGATTCCAACCCTGGTAAATTACAGGAGATGGTTAATTCTGCATTGAATCAGGCTTTGATCAACCACTCCACTGTGCTGTCCAATACTGTTTACAATGCTGTTGTGCAAACATAAAGAGAAGGACAAGCACCAGGTTATGTCGGGCCGGCATATCATCAGCCGGGATCGGCATCTGTCAGTACTCCATCGGCAATTCCAGCCGTTGAGAGTATGGAAGCTCCTGCTCCTCCAGCTTTATGAGGATTATCTAACATTGAAGCCACACCGATAAGATCAGATTTAACGTCTTAGGAAAGGCAGATTACTCAATTGGGTACAGATCTATTGGCATCGGCAATGTCAGGTCCTTCAGGTCAACACAGTCAGTTGCTACTAATTGGTGGGGATACGGGATGCCTCCAGGACCATCTACTGCCAATTTTGGATTGCCTCAGGTGCATGATGTAGCAGGAAAGAGTCCTATGGTATCAGCAACTTTGGTCTGACCGATGACCCAGGTATCACATTATTCTACTACACCTCCTACTATACAGCCATTGTCAATGGGATTCCACGCGCCTCCGCAGCAAATGTCTTATGTGAATCCATTGGCAAGCTCCCTACCAATGCAACAGAAGGTTTCTACTGCAGAACAACCTATAGTGCCGTTTGTATCTCAATCTGGGTTAGCTGTAAATCAAGGCAATTATGCTGGTTATCATCCAATCATACAAGAGCATCAATTGTCAGCGAGCTATCAGCCATCGGCAAGTCAGGTGCCAATGAGTTATGATCACAATTGGTCAGGGCAAGCATCAGCTCAGCAACATGCTACTCAGCCAAGCTACCAGGCGATGAGGACTCAGCAGTATTGTCCATAGGTAGCTTTCCAGGATTAAACATCAGTAAGACAGCCGATGAGCTTTGCTCCGCAGACTAGTGCTTTGAATATGCCGATTCCTCCAAACCAAGTACCACAAGGATACATAGAAGCATATCAGCCAGCACCTCCAGCAGAGATTCAGCTAGTGCATTGGCAAGATCAAGATGCGTTTTGGACCGATAAGATCGCGGAAGTGATGAAAGAGCAATTTGGGATTCAGCCCAAGATTAATACTTACTCTTATCGGACTTCGTACCCTCCAGTTTATGACTCAATTCCTTTCCTGAATCGGTACAAGGTGCCAGATTTCACTAAGTTTTTTGGGAAGGATGATACGTCGACGATGGAGCACATCAACCGATTCATCATCCAGTGTGGAGAAGCTACTAATAGGGATGAGCTGAGGGTCCGTTTATTCTCGTCCTCTTTGTTTGGATCAGCATTCACGTGGTTTATCTCATTGCCACCGAACTCTGTTCTTACTTGGGCCAATCTAGAAAGACAATTCCATAAGTACTTCTTTGCTGGTGTCCATGAAAAGAAGCTTACCGATTTGATGAAATTGAGACAGCGAAGCGACGAATCGGTGGAGAGTTTTGTGCAAAGGGTACGAGACATGAAGAACAGGTGCTACAGCCTAGTGCTTGATGATCGCCAGTTAGCTGGTTTGGCTTTCCAGGGTCTATTGCCGCATCTCAGGGACAAGTATGATTCTCAGGAGTTTGAAAGTCTTAGCCATATTGTGCAAAGGATCTCTGATCAAAGTGCTCGAGCTCCAGAACCTAGGAAGAGCTGGAACAAGAAGGTGTCCTTTGTAGAAGAAGCAGAGGAATCAGACTCAGATGAAGAACCAACTATCGGCCTGGCTGAGTGGATGAAAGGTAAGAAGCCAATATCTTGTCCTTTTGGTCAAAAGGAGCCAGAGAAGTTCACATTTGACATCACGAAGGCCGATAGAATATTTGATCTGCTGCTTCAAGAGGACCAAATCAAGCTATCACCTAATCATGTGATCCCATCGGCAGAAGAGCTAAAGAAGATGAGGTACTGTAAATTTCATAATGCAACTTCGCACAGTACTAATGATTGCAAAGTATTCAGGCAGCAGTTGCAATCGGCTATTGAATTTGGGAGGATCAAGTTCGATAACTCTAAAGCTCAGAGGCCGATGAAGATTGATCAACATCCTTTCCCATCAAACATGGTGGATGCCGTGAGCAAGGCCAGAGTATTAACATCGGCAAATGCTAAGAGGAATGCATCGGTGGATCCCAGAAATCAAGTAACCACCGATGATTTAAGAGGAAAAAGAGCAGTTGAAGAAAGCAGTAGTTCCAGAAGACCTCCTAGACCTGCTCCCTATGGAGTTTTAGTTCATCGCTATCGGCAGCGACAGGAAGAGTTGCGTCGGGAAGAATGGCATCGGCACGAAGATCATTGGAGATGCTCGTTCTTCATCTACTGCTGGGAAGAAGGCATTAAATTGCCTACGGTTGATAGCTGCCCCGAGTGCAATGGTTATGATCAAGCCGATCGGACAGAAAGAAGATCGCGCTATGATAATCGGAGCAAATACATCGATAAGCCGATCAGAGAGAGGGCATCGGTACATGATCGGCTGGGGGGCAGAACCAGTGTACATGAAAGGCTGGGTAGGCATGACGACTGCTTGCCGATGAACCGAGAGGAGCTTGAGGAGATGGCCAATGTGAGAGTTCCTGATGAGGCGATTCTTTGCAGAGACTCCAATATAAACTGCCCAGGTTCAGGTACAAAACTATATCAGCCTGTTTGGAAAATGAAGCTTCCTCAATGGTGCCCTGAAGGTCTGACAAAAACTCAGAAGAGGAAGATGCAACGGGAGCGCAAAGAAGAAAACCCCCGTGGGGCAAAGTCTCAAGTGTGGTAGCCGAAGCGTAAAGATGGAAGTCTATCGGCAAATATCAACATGGTTCTCATGTTGCTGATGGAATTTCGAGCACTTGCCGATGAGGAGGAAGAGAGAGTTCTTTCAGAACAAGTGGTTCAGCTGATCTTGGATCTGATGATGGCCATCTTTGAGAAGCCTACCGACAATGAGAGATAGCATCTCAAAGCTTTATTCGTCAAGGGAAGAGTTGATGGGCAGCCAGTGTAAAAAATACTCATAGATGGAGGGGCTGCGATTAACATCATGCCATATGCCGTGTTTTGGAGGCTCAGAAAAGGAGATCAAGATCTAGCCAAGACGGACATGAAGGTCAAGGACTTTGAAGGGAACATATCACCGGTCGAAGGAGCGCTATGCACTGAGTTGACCATCGGCAGCAAAACATTGCCGACCACGTTCTTTGTCATCGGTGGTAAAGGTGCTTACAATTTACTATTAGGAAGGGATTGGATTCATGCCAATTGCTGCGTTCCTTCTACAATGCACCAATGCCTCGTGCAGTGGGTTGAAGATAAAGTTGAGGCGGTTCCTGGTGATTCATCTTATATAATTGCATCGGCAGAATCAGAAACTTACGAGCGGTCCAAGTGCATATCGGGAGAAGCATGGGATTCAGAGTTCCTCAGGATTGCCAATTATGAGCTACCACCGATCCAAGCAGTGGGTTCTAAAGATGAGTTGTAAATGGATAGGTTTGCCGATGATGGAAAACTAGGCCATGGGTTTACATTGGCAGATGATTTAGTTGAAGTAGATATCGGTAATGGTGATAGACCAAGGCCAACTTTTGTTAGTGCTAAGTTAGATCTCCAAAGCAGAGAACAGTTGATTGCTTTATTGAAAGAATATAGGGATTGTTTTTCTTCGGATTATACAGAGATGCCTGGGTTAGATCGATCTATCGTTGAACATCGGCTACCTATCAAGCAAGGATATCGGCCGCATCAGCAGCCCGCACGCCGATGCAATCCTAAAGTGCTGCCTGATATTAAGGCCAAAATAACAAGGTTAATTGAAGAAAAGTTCATCTGACAATGCCGATATGCTGAATGGATTTCTAATGTGGTTCCTGTCTACAAGAAGAATGGGAAACTTCGTGTCTGTATTGGTTATAGGAATCTTAACAAAGCTACACCGATGGATGGCTACCCGATGCCCGTTGCCGATTTATTAATTGATGCTGCTGCTGGACATCGGATTATTAGCTTCATGGATGGGAACGCTGGATATAATCAAATCTTTATGGTTGAAGAAGATATCTCCAAGACTGCCTTCAGATGCCCAGGTCATGTGGATTATTTGAATGGATAGTCATGACTTTTGGTTTAAAAAATGCCGGTGCTACTTATCAGAGAGCAATGAATTACATTTTTTATGAGTACATCAGCACATTGGTTGAAATTTATATAGATGATGTGGTGGTTAAGTATGGAGACTTCGAAAATCATCTAGTTGACTTGCAGAAGATATTGGAGTGCACAAGGAAACATAGGTTGAAAATGAATCCCAACAAGTGTGCATTTGGTGTATCAGCAGGACAATTCTTAGGCTTTATGGTGCATCAGAGGGGTATTGAAATTAGCAGGAAATCTATTGATGCCATCAATAAAGTGATTGCTCCTATCGATAAGACTGAACTACAGTCTCTGATCGGCAAGATTAATTTTATTCGAAGATTCATATCTAATTTATCAGGAAGGATCAAAGCTTTTAGTCCATTATTGAAGCTGAAGGCCGATCAGGAATTCATGTGGGGAGAAGAACAACAGTTGGCTTTAGAAGAAATTAAGAAGTATTTGGTGAATCCTCCAGTGCTAGTTCCACCCCAACATGGGGAGCCCTTCAGGTTGTATCTGACGGGTGATGATGAAGTCATTAGGTCAGCTCTAATCCAAGAGTTTGAAGGGAAAGAACGTGTAATCTATTACCTAAGCAGAAGGTTGGTAGATGCTGAGACCAGGTATTCGGCCATTGAAAAGTTATGTTTATGCTTATATTTCTCCTGTGTTAAATTAAGGCATTATCTGTTAACGGCCGAATGCACTGTTATATGCAAAGACGATGTGGTCAAAAATATGCTGACAATGCCAATTCTAAATGGAAGAATCAGCAAATGGATTCTAGCATTATCGGAATTTGATCTGTGCTATGAATCATCTAAAGCAATCAAGGGGCAAGTGATGGCCGATTTTGTTACTCAGCACTGCGGCGCGGTGAGTTTTGTAGAGATTGCTCCGTGGACACTCTTCTTTGATGGTTCTACGTGTGGGGAAGGAGCAGGCATTGGCATTGTGTTGATATCACCTCAAGGGAAGAAATATGAATTCTCATTGCCGATTGCTACCACATCGAAAAACAATCAGGCTGAGTATCGGGCTGTGTTGAAAGGTTTGGAGCTACTCAGGGAAGTCCGTGCCGATGTTGTTGAAATCTTTAGTGATTCGATGCTGATCATTAATCAATTAGCTGGGGCATATGAATGTCGAAGTGAGGTTTTAATCTCGTATTATGAGAGATGTCGACAATTATTGAAGGAGTTCAGAGATTTCCATCTTGAGCATATCTCCAGATTGCATAGTACACTCATGAAAGATGAGTTGGAAGATCTGGCGAGTCATTGGCTGAAGGCTTTAGTTAGCATTGAAGAGAATAAGAAAAGAGTTGCTAGGTGGTATGACAAGAAGGTAAAGGTGAAGGAATTTGTTAATGGCGATCTAGTCTGGAAACTGATTTTACCAATTGGGACTAAGAGCGCAAAATTCGGCAAGTGGTCTCTTAATTGGGAGGGTCCTTATCGCGTCAATCGGTCCGTTCTTGGTAATGCCTGTATCCTAAAAACTCTCAAAAAAGAAGTATTTCCAAGAGCGTTGAACGGTAAATATCTGAAGAAATATTATCCTAATATTTGGATAGATGCTTGAAGGAACAGGTGCATTTACTGATTCAATGAGAACGTATCGGCATTACATGAATATGAAGTTCTACAATTACCAATGCATTGTGTTGCAGATAGAAAGAAGGTTTACAAGTTTAACAATGAACGGATGGTTGATATCACACGCAGGAGAATTTGATCGGCTTCCTCCAGTGTCTTTGCGTCTTCATCGGCAAACCTTCAACTGACTTGATTTTCTTCTTAAGCGCCAGTGTCTTGAGGGCTTGATTGTCCCTTTCTTGCTGGAGAGTTGTGATAGCTTTAGGCATTTGAGCTTTCTCCTGATTCGATGCATTCAGAGCTTCTTCGACTTTCCTCAGTTCCGTTAGTAAGGCTTCTCTCTTTGCCGACAGTTGAGCGATCGATTCTTCCAGATCTGCACGAGAGGCTTCTAGTTTACTGATGTCCTTGTGTTTCTCATCGGCAGATTGCTTATGTTTCATCATATCCTCCTGGAGCTATGCCTGCATGGATCTATCGGTAATTCACTGGGCCGCCTTCTGGTATTACAGCTGCCGGCTCTCCAGATGTGCAGCTTGGAAGAGTACTTCCTCGACATCGGCAGGAATCTAGCCTCGAATTGCTTTGAAGGCTGCTCTTGTAGAATCAGAGTCCTGGATCAGCGAGGAGGTTTCTTGTTGTAGCAGGGATAGTAGCGTCTTCAGCTTTGACTTGGTTTCAGATGATAGAGCTTCAAGGGTTGGAGTGGGGCTTTCTTCAGGCTCTTCATCATCGGGAATAACCCCACTGATAGAAAAGGAGAATAGGCTATCGGGGGAATCTTGCTCCTAAAAGAGGAAAGTGACGTCAGCAGAAGAATCTAAGTGTTGAAAATTAACTAAGGGAGCTAACTTACTTGTTTCAAAGCAACCTCTTGCCTCTGGCTAGAAGAAGCAACTTCAAGAGTAATTGCCGATGGCGTCTCCAGTGTTGGCGTCCCGATTTGCTGTTGCTGCAACACCAGTGCCGATGAAGACTCTTGTACAGGAACAACTGCCAGTTGAAGAACAGTTGCCGATAGGGAAGCCTGCGCAGGAGCATCGGGTGATATCTGGCGAGGCGAGGATGTCGATGATACGATTGGAGCTGGTGAAAGCCTCAACCATTTTGATTGAGGCTCGTCCTTCGATGAAGCCTTACGCTTGTGCTGTAAAATGTTGGCATCGGATGGCTGGGGGGCATCGGCAATGGATGGTTGAAGTGTCTGCGCACTCGGGGCAGTTGCCGATGTGACTACTTGATGCTGTGAGAGAAGCAGATGAGTAAAAGTGCCGATACGATGGTCAGAGTTTAATTTGAGGGGTACCTCTGGAGAATCTGCAAGGCGGACGAAGATGGAGAAAATGAAGAATGCTAATGGAGGCTAAGAATCGCCGCTAAGAGTGGCGCCGATTGAGTTCGTCGGAGGATCGCCTGCTGATGTCGCCGCTGGAGAGAGAAAAACTAGGGTTGAATCACAGATGAAAAATGGGCCGCGGCGGAGGAAGCATTATATGGGCCCGTTGGTACAGGATTTTCACTACAGCGCGTGCAACCTTCGAGGAGAAGTTCAAGCGGCTTGGGTAATCATGACCTGGAGGAAATTTCGGTGTATAAAGTATTTTATACTCCAAAATTGGGGGCATGTGTTGACACCGTTTTTCGGCACGTGTCAATAAGGATCGGGAGACTAAACTATATCGGCAAGAGGGTGGTTTTCTTCAGCATTGCTTCCGAGTTGCCGATGGGTGGTTGCCGATGAAGGGCATGTTGTTCTTGTACATTGCCAATGAAGCCGAAGAGCTGTTTCTGATAAGGTTGGCAGAGGACGAGAGGATTGTTACTGATGAGGCGAAAAGAGCTGTTGCCGATAAAAATGGCAGGAAGACTGGGAGGTTGTTGCCGATGCCAAGAATATGCCGATAAGGAGATAACTTCATCACGACGGAAGCGGATAAAGGATCGGCATCATAGAGCTTATGATTTTCGTAGTATAGTTTAAGTCCAACTCCTATACGAGTTTTATTTCTTTCCTTAGGAGGTAGAATTCATATAAGGAATTAGTTTATTTCTTCTATATTTGAGCCTTGCGTGTTAAATTAGGACTTCGATTAGCGGAGTATAAATATATGCCAGGGGGCATTGTAATAGGGATCCAAGCATCAATAAACAGATCTACTTTTTATCGCAATTTACTTCTACTAGTACTTTACTTTTCGACGACTTCGTCAAGTATTTTCTTTTTCAACGAGTTCTTTCAAGAATCGACGAGCTGCATCAACTTGATCTCCGGCGACCTTGCAGGTTTCGCGTTTACCAAGCACGATTCAGGCTTTGACTTCCGGGTGTATCGCTGTCATCTCGTCTGATCTGTTCAACAGTTATCGAATACATTCTGAGCTTTGACGTCCGGGCGTATCGCTGTCGTCTCGTTCAGATTTTATTCAAGTTATCATCCTTGTCGATTAACAGGTCAAATCGACTGGCACGTTTCGGATATCGAATTTGGGTATTAGCCCGGTGTGTTTGCAGATAAGAATTTTGCATCAACACTATGTTTGTGGCCACTACAAGGATTTTGAGAACGATT
This sequence comes from Bothriochloa decipiens, assembly GCA_023333625.1. Classification (NCBI taxonomy): domain Eukaryota; kingdom Viridiplantae; phylum Streptophyta; class Magnoliopsida; order Poales; family Poaceae; genus Bothriochloa; species Bothriochloa decipiens. The sequence continues at coordinate 61,646,919 of CM041633.1, read as the reverse complement.
TGCCACCCCCACCAGCTGTTAGCTTGCTGTGTTTAGCGGTCGCTTAAAGGATTGACTATGGTTTGAGCCCCTGATTGGAAGCCTGTCATGGTATAGGGACCGTTGCCAGGATTTTGACATTGTTTGTCCTCTCGGTTGGCATCTTCTTGATTTTGACAATGGTTTGCCTCAAGTTGATAGCATGTTGTAATTTATGGGTCATTTTAAAGGTTTTGTTTATACATCCATTCTAATTAGCGTTGCAACATACATACTGATTAAGGTTCACAACATTTATTCTGATTACGGTTGTAGCGTCCATTCTGATTTGGATTATGGGGTTCTTTCTACCATATGCTCAAGATGCTACTTTTTAAAATTCTCAAATGTGGGTATGCTATACTCTTTGCATACTAGTTAGGGTTGATACATTCGTACTGATTAGCATCGTAGCATCCATACTAATTAGGGGTCACGGAGGGATATTGATTAGTGTTGCAACATCCATACTAATTGGGAGCGGCAGGCATACAGCTTAGGGCCGCAAGAGGCATATGGATTAGGGTTTATGTGGTTTGTCTTACCGTCTGCTCAGGTTGATACTTTTTAGAATTATCAACTATGGGTCATGTATACTCTTGCATACTGGTAAGGGTTGCAACATCTATATTGACCAGGGGTCACAACACCAATAGTGATAAGGGTTGCAATAGACATACTTGATTAGGGTTATGGTGTTTTCCCTTTCATCTGCTCATGTTGCTATTTTTAAGAATTTTTACACATGGGTTAGTGTTGTTTCATAAATTTTGATTTGGGTTGCAACATCCGTGTTGATTATGGCTCAGTAGACATATTGATTAGGTATCAAAACCATAGCAATTAGGGTTACAATAGGTATAGTGATTTCGTGTTTGTTTTAGGGTTGTAGGGTTTTTTTGGGTTGCTGCTTGTGGTTGTGTTTATGATTTGTCCCTCCAAGTTCATAGTTTTTTAGGTGCCCAATAGTTTTAAACCCTTTTCATATTGTGTTATGTCCATTCACTACAAGAAATTTGGGGAGATATGATGATTTTTTTCATGATGATGGGTCAATTCATCACTAAGTCATTTTGTTTTATGACGTTTTAAGAAGGTAGTACGACTCCGTGAAAAACAATTATGTTTCCATCGCTATGACCTAGTAGAAATCGTCATAAACTAGAGAAATGTCATATGGTGACAAACTATAAGTTGTGAGAACATGCTAAGGTATGTCGTAAAACTTTTTTGGTTAAAGCTTAATATGAAAAGCACGGCCCAAACATCAATATGTCCGATGTCGTATGTCTTTTTTTTCATTTTTCTTTAATGGGCCACAGGCCATGTACGTGGTCTAGTTGTTTAATCAATCCAGTTATGTTTCTAAAACTAAAAAAAATAGAGCCCAGTCGAGAATGGAACTTAGCACCTCTTATTGAGTTTTAATCAATCTAGTTATTTTTCTATAATAAAAATAGAGTCCAATCAAAAATCCAATTTAGCACCTCTTACTAGAAACCCAGACGCGGCTTTGCCGTGCCCTATTAAATGTCCAGTTATTGGTTGGCACCATCCTCCATCACTGATGTGCTAAATGTAATCAGGAGTTATCAAAACCCATCTTAGTTTTGAGTAATCGTGCAAATTTCTGTTGAGTTAATGACTGTGTTGAAGGCGAAGAACAGGCAAAAGCAGTACAAAATTTTAACATGGGACATTAGTTTGTTGCAGAATAACCAGGTAAAAGTTTAGTGCACCAGCATTGTTCCTACCAATAATTTTGCGTGAGTCACTGTCTGCTTATTTTAAGCAAGTCCAACGGCACTGGCAGATTCCCAATGAACATCAGCATTCCTCTAGCAGCCAATTGTCACAAGTATAACGACGGCCCAGCTAATTTACCAAGAAATTGGGTCAATCCTGAGCCAAGAGGAGGACGACATCGTCATGGTCCGTTACTAGGGTGACTCGCGCCAGGAGAAGGGGCAGGACCGCCACCTCCCCCATGCGCCCAAGCGCTGGGCGCCGCCGCCGCCGTCACCACTTCACCACGTCAGTCTTTCATCAATAAAGTATTTTCTATAGTTAGGGGATGTAAAATAAAGAGAATATCCGAAGAAATTTTCTAGAATTGCTTTGGGTCTAAGCTAGGTCAATTAGGCTATAAATACTCCACAATTGTAATCAGATCAACTCAATAATAGAAATGAGTAATTCCCATCTATCTCTCCCTCTCCTCTCCCTGCTCCTGCCGCCGCCGCCTGCCCTAGCGCCACACACGCGCCGCCCCTCTCCACACCGCCGCCAACTGCCACCCTCTACCACCGCCGCGGTCGCCGCTGCCGCCCCAGGCCACGCCCAGGGCTGCCATGTGCACCCCTGTGCAAGGCTTGTTATACCAATAAATTTGTATTATCTTCCTGTGACATATAAATAAATAGAGCTGTGGTATTGAATTAATATACTTCACATGGAATTAGTGGAGCTCACTAGTACTTTCAGATTATGAAACCAATGGTAAAAGCAGCACATAAAACACTAAACTTTCACATGAGAGTAAGGCAAGGATGTCATCTTTTGTGTAATGCTCTCAAATCTGATCCATTTAAAGATTTTCACTTATAGCATGTTCATACCATAGTGCCGCCTCACAGCTTTGGATGAGCAGGCTCGACACAATAAAGTATGTCATGTCCTCTCAAATGTTCTGCTTTTGGTGTTGCATCCTGTGATGATGGTTCCCCTTTGCTCTTCATTGTCAAAAATAATAAACAACAGATCTCAATGGAAATGCGCTGCAGATAAATACAAAATAAAAAATGAATCATTTTTATCATAAAAAAATAAATCATGGATGAACAATAAATTGCACGATGGTGAGAAATAGTACACTGCATAAAGATTATATTATAATTACCAAAAATAACTAAACAGAACAGGATGAAGGATTAGATTTTCCAAAGCAGTTACATTGTTTTCCGGAATTGCCCACTTGACAATCAAGGCCTATCACGGTAATGCTTTCATGTGATTGAGGAAGCAATAAGAAATGCACATTGCAAAAAATGCCACACTTTGTACAATGGTGGAATTGCCATATTGGGATTACTTTTGAGTTATCTGGCACTGTATATGACATTTTGCTGTACAATAACCAGAAATTTAGACTACCACTAAGCCAGGTTTCAATCCGAATGAGAAATTAGGAAGATAGAAAAGGAACGTCCCAGGCTGCTAGCACCTGTACCTTCATTGGCTTCTTGGAGGCACGTACAAATTTTATTATATACAGAACTATGATTTAATTTTATCGTCGTTTTTAGCAGGGTAGTGTAGGAAGTCAGTAGCTCTCAATTCCTTGTAAATATTACTTTTGCTTTTTAACTTAATGAAACGGCAGAACACATGCTATATTTGCTCAAAAAAATTGGATAATGCCGTTCTCAGATAAAGAGTGCTGCATAAAAGAGGTCTAGACTCTTCAATGTAGTCAACAAGTTACTAGGGAGAGAGGGTCGATATGGGCTCTTGCTCAAGGTTCCGGATCTAGTCTTGGAGGCTTGATAAAGCCTTGTATCTTCACTTCAACATTCTGTAAGACTCATACTTATTCTCTTATTTACATGGCTATGCTTACTTTGATTATATCTTGCTAAGTTGATTTTATCAATGTTTTTGTGTGCTAGTTCATAGAGCGCTTAGTCTATGCTTTACCGGTTAGGCTAAGTAGCCGAGCCTCGTGTAAGCATGGTGCTTATACGATGTTCTGCCTGTGAGTGCACCCGGTTCCCTGTTGTATGGTAGTTACGGGGGGTGACAACCACGTCCATATCGCGTCGAGCAGGTTCTTAAATTATAGGACCGTAGTCATGTCACCAGAGGTATATTTTATGGTACTCTCTCCTGTCTAGTGGCATCCCGAAGTTAAGGCGTCTGGAATTCCAGCTCCACTGTCCAGCGGAATTCTTCATATTCCTGTTGTACTTAATTTATACCAACAGAGACGAATTCGATCATGTTGGCAGCACTATCTCCTTCTGCGACAATGATGGGTGGCGGCGGCGTTCCTAGGAGTCTGAGCTGTGGTGCTCCTTCCACAACTTCGAGTGGGCGGGGTGCGAGGGTGACTCCAAGAGAGCGGCGGTGCAGGATCGCAGAAGAAGCGGCAGTGATCCCGCATGAGCAATGCCAACATGGCCCCGAATTGCCGATAGCGAGCCTTGGATGAGCAGCGCTCCTTCTACGATCCTGCATGGCACTACATCCATACAAAATAACCGCAGCGGGCCTTTTGGCTTTTCTGTGGTGGGCATAGGCGTCCGCTTGCGGTACCATGCCACGGTAAATTTGGATGGCACCGCAGCGGGCGCGTTAAGTCGCCCGCTACGGTTAAGGCTATTAACCTCAGCGGGTACATTACATTTCCCGCTGCGGTTAATAATTTTGGATTTAAAAAAATAAAAGAATCATTTATAGAATTATTTTTAAATTTTAGATATTAAACAAAATTCAAATATGAAATAGATTTCAAATATGGAACAAAACTTCAAATATATATAAAGCATCATCCATAAAAGACAAGATATTATTCTCCATACATGAAACCAATGATTTCTTTTGAGCTACAAATCAAGGTGAAGTAATCAAAGTCTACGGGCCACTTGTAATCTGTCAGACGCAGGTCGGTGTCCCAGTGCCGAAGCCTCTCGTACTTGGGTTCATATGCCAAGGCATCGTCCTCGTCGAAGAATGGTTATCCCTCGAGCACACATTTCTCCAGGATGAACTTGTAGATGTTCGCCTTGACTTGCTTGAAGTATATCTTGGGGTTGTTTGATGTTTCGACCCTCCAACCTTTGATTCCTTCCTTAAGCCTCTTTCAGCTCTGGGTGTACTCCTTGCACTCTCTCAAGTACTGGCAGACGTACAAGCCACATGCAGTTGATCCACGAGGTTGTTTGGCGCACTAGACGATCGATACACAAAGCTTTAGAACATATATGTATGAGAAGCATGATTGAACCTATGAACTATGTACCGGGAAATCACGTTGGATTTTGATGTGGTCGTTAATCTTCTCCTTGCGATTTTTTGATCTTCTGTCCCAGCATTCCGGATCCTTCACGTACTTCTTATAAGCCCTGCACGAAATGTACTAGTGTTAGCAACAACGATATGAATATGTATGATAACTGTAAGTGCTGAAAAAGCTCGATGACTTACACTTTCAAGCAATCCTCAAAGGCCTTGTACCCTTTTTTGTCGTCTACCCTCAACGAGTCTAATATGCAGGCCTTATCATCCTGAGGATAGATAATAAACAAAACCTAGTGTCCCACGAGGCCCGTTTGTACCATTGAAACAAAATATAGGTTAGGTCGATGAGAAAGCATGATCCTAGCCACTTATTAACTCTATGGTCATTTTTTGACTTACCCAAAGTGATAAGCAGCCATGATACAGTGTGGCCCATCCTCTTTGAGCTTCTTTATCACAGAGTATATGTAGTCTGCCACATCCTTCTCCTACTTTCTCACATTTTCATTATATCTCTTTTCTCTCTCCCACACCGTCAACTTTTTATCCTCTATCTTGTAGCCCTTGATGATTCTCTCATTAATATGCATTGGAGAGAGATAGAGAACAGGATGGCGCCATTTCGCGCTTACGGTGGCCGACATCCTACAAGGACAAGGCATTGTGGCTGTTGATGCAAAAAGGCGTTGGATCTGCAAACACACCGGGCTAATACCCAAGTTCGATATCAAGGCGTGCCAGTCGATTTGACCTGTTAATCGACAAGGAAAGATAACTTGAACAAGAGCTAAACGAGACGACAGCGATATGCCCGGACGCCAAGGCTCAGATTGCTCGGAAAGCGAAACTTGCAAGCTCGTCGGAGATCAAGTTGATGCAGCCCGTCGATTCTTGAAAGGACTCGTTGAAAACGAAGAAAAACTGGTGAGAAGTCATCGAAAAGTAGATTGCTTGAAAAGTAAATAAAAGTAATAGATTTGTTGTATTTGATTGATTGACCCCTTTCTACATTGTCTTTCGGTACATATTTATACCCTGGTACTATGAGTCCTAAACAGACACGACAAAGTATTTCCTAAACAAGTCTTATCTCTAAGGAATAAAAAATAATGACTCGTACCAAGGTCGGACTCAAAAGTAAACTATTAAAATATTGGCATAAATATTGCCAGTTTTCTTATCCATTGCTTACGATGAAACCTCTATCGACATATTCCTCATCTCTGTAGATTCCATCGAAAAAACCAATTGATAATGATTCAGCTTTGCTTTCCATCGGCAACCATGCCTCTCTCTCCGTCGGCAACAGCCTTCTGCTCTCATCGGCAAGATCATATTAACCCTCATCGGCAATCACCTGTTAGCCATACTTTAAAGCAAAGTAAGCTTAAAAGCACAACCACTCCCTTGCCGATAGGCACAATTTTCGGCTTATATTGACACGTGTCAAAAAACGGTGTCAACACATGCCCCCCAATTTCGGAGTATAAAATATCTTATGCGTTGAAATTTTCTCTGAGCTCCTTAGAAGAAATTTTCTCTGAGCTATGATTACCTCCTATCAAAAATCACCTGTACAACTCCTCGATTATCGTGCTCATAGGCACCATATCTATCCCGGCGCTTTGATTCACCCGCTGGTAATGAAGGATAAGTCTGAAATACCCCTGCACCAGCTGCCCTATAAATACTCCTTTCACCGGGGCCTTTCAACACACGAACTCAAGCATTCTCTCTCCAGTGGCGGCTCCGACGAACCTGGCGGCAATCTCAACCGGCACCATCCTGCAACATCCCTAACTCTCGGCGGCGATTCTCTTCTCCAACCTTTGATTCTCTGCAGTGATTTCCAACTCTTTCAACAAATCTCTAGTAATGGCGCTCAACTTCACCGTCCCTTCGGTTAGTTTCCTTCTTTGCCTTTTCTGCAACTTTCTTGATCTGTTCTTATTTTCCGCACCATTCCTGATTTTTCTTTCTTCTTTCTTTCTTCTTTTGATCTTCTGAACACAGGAGCTGTGCGATAAACTTATTATCCCCACAGAACAACCGCATGTACAGTGCTTAGGTCCAATAGGGAACCCAGATCCAACCGATATTATAAATGCAGAAACCAATAGGATCCCTTTCAGAGCTGAAAACTTAGATTTGGACTTATGGTCAGACACCTTCCGTTCCTGGCCCAAACCCACCAAGGGATGGAAAAATTGGTACTTGAGGCTCGCTAGGAAAATGCGAACGTACTGGGCGGAGCGCAAATTAGATCAATGTACCAGGCTATCTATTGCCGATATGGCCAGGAATGAGAACATGCTGATTGCTGCCTCCTATTTTTGGTCTGACACCATGAACTCCTTTTTATTTAAACATGGGCCTGTCACCCCCACACTTGCCGATGTATACATGCTTACCGGCCTAGATATCACCACTGCCGATGATGCCACTGTTCTTCATAGAAAAGCAGAGTACCGAGTGAATACCCGCAACATCGGCGGCTGGACAGGATACATTCGGGAATATGAGAAAACCGGATTGGTTGGTCAGAGAGAGCACGCCACTTTTCTGAATATGTGGCTAGAAAAATTCATTTTTTGTGGCAGAACAGTCAGCCCAACTAACATGTATCTCCCCACAGCGGAAATGTTGGCTGACGGTGTAAGTCTCCCTCTTGGCCGATACCTTCTTAGCTCGGCTTATCACCTTCTCCATCAAGTTACAGAAAAACTCTTACTGGGTGAACCTATCGGCAATTTGGGAGGCCCTTGGTGGTTCATTAATATGTGGTTGAACGCCCACATGCACAAGCAGCTACAATTCAACTTATTTGCTCAGCAGTTCCCCCGAGATCTCCCTGAAGATTATGTACCAGCAGAGGATGAATCGGCATTACGTAGGCCCCTCAACTTTGGTGAAGCAATAATAGTTTTACCAGGAACAGAAGCCAACAAAGACCAAGTTGGCCGCTTCTTCAACAGATTCTACTATGGTATCCCTCGCGACAACAGAGCCTGGGTGCCTTATATTGATGAAGAGGCCAGATTCCCTCTTTCTTTCAACATTGTCGATGAAGCCTTGAACAAAAATACAGAAATCATGAAGGCTATAATCACAAAAATACAGAAATCATGAAGGCTATAATCACTCCACATGCCATCCCAGTCAATATATTTGGTAGCAGGAAAAATGTTAATGCCACCTATGAATTTTATTATCTGTCAGTAGCAGCAAGACAACTGGCATTTGGACAACTACCAATCAAACTCTGTTATGCCGATGTAATCAGGCCAAGAGAAATCATTACTAGTAACCTAGAGTGGCTAAAAGTAGTCAACCTTTCCCCTGATGCCGATACTTCAAATGTTGACTTCTCTACTTGGGTGCCAATTTCTTTTATCACTGAATCTTTTAAGTTATGGTGGCAAGAATGGAAAAATCAATTGTTTTCTGTATCTGTCCACCATTACTGGCACCTTATCGATTCTGACCATGACACCCCTGCCGATGCGGTAAGCCTCGCTACTCATCCTTTCCCTTTGATTTTTGATTCATCGGCAACTAACCTTTTGTAACAGGGTAGCGATCCACCACCGATGACAAGCAGAAGTGGGAAGACATTCAGATTACGGTCAATCAACCCGACATCGTTCATTGGCTGTAAAGCACCCACTCTGACAGCGTTAACTTATCGGGGAACTCGCTCCAAGAAGATTTCATCGATTGCCACCACAACCTTAGCCAAAACTTTCCATGTAACTATTCTATTCATTTTCTTTTCATGCTGACTTTGAAAGATACTAATGTTGTATTTTAGGGCACGAGTTCTACTCCTGCCGGCTCTTCATCGGCAATTCGTCCTCCATCTCCCGTCAACGCACCTTCAAATGTTATCCTTATCGACTCTCCAGAGGTATGTTTCTCCAATTTTAATCCAATTTCAACTATTATAATCGACCTTAATTACTCCATTTACTTGTAGCAACAAGTGGACACATCGGCAGCTGTTTCAGCCGATCCAATGCCACAGTCTTCTGGTGCCGATGCCCCCCAGTCATCTGGGTTTAAGGAATCATAGCCTAAGCGCAAAGCTTCATCCAACGTAGCCCTTCAATCAAAACAATCAAAAACTGCATCGGCACCATCCACAGTTTCAGCACCATCTCTTCAGCCAAGACCAGCCGATGAGCCAACACCAAGTTTGCCATCGGCTCCAATTACGGCACCAGCATCAACATCACCTCTTCAGTCAGCACTGCCTGATGTGCCAGCACAAGGATCACCAACAGCACCTCAAGAAACGCCTGTCGATATAGCCATAGAACTACCACCAACCAGCCCTGCCATGACTGATCCATCGGCAAGCATTGCTGAAGACATATTGCAAGCTGCCTCCTCCAGCCAGATGCAAGAAATTGCTTTGAAGCAAGTAAGTTAATTTAACCAAAATTCTGTAATATTTACTCTCCTGTAACTGACTAATTCCCTTGTAGGAATAAGATTCTCCAAATAGCCTATTCTCTTTTACTGTCAACATTCCTGACGATGAAGAAGAAGAAAGTTCTGTGCTTGCCTTAGGAGCCATACCAGCTGAAGTTAGAACCAAATTAGAAACATTATTATCCTTGTTGCATCAAGATACACCTCAGCTGGTCCAAGATTCAGACCCCATAAGAGCAATTTTCAAAGCGATTCGTGGCCAAATCCCTGACAACGTTGAAGAAATCCTTTTTCATGCTGCCCACCTTGAGAGCCGACAACTCTAGTACCAAAAGGCTGCTCGACGAATTGCCGATAGAGCCGCTCAAGCAAAACTCAAAGAAGAAATACTACAATTCAAGCAGGCTGCTGAAGAAAAGCACAGTAGCATGAGCAACTTAGAGGCTTTGGGCGCCAATCTTGAAAAGAAAATTACTGATCTATCGGCAAAGAGAACAGCTTTATTGGCTGAGCTGAAAGAAGTGGAAACAGCCCTGAACCAAGCCGTACAGGAGAAGGACAACTTGTCCAACACTTTAAAAATTCTCCAAAAAGACAGGGACAATCAAGCTTGTATGGCGCTGTCGCTGAGGAAAAAACTTAAACCGATTGAGGACACTGCCGATGCGGACGTCAGGGAAGTGGAAGAAGCCGACTAGATTCGCCTGCGCGCGATAACCGCTATTCAATCTTTCCTTAGTTCATAAACTTCACTCATCGGCTTTGTCAAGTTATCGGCAATCTGAACTTTGCCAATTAACTGTGAATGTAACATAATGCTGATACCTTTATTTCTGTATTTTATGCATCCATCCAAATACTAGGGTAATATTTCTTTAAATATTTCCCATTTAATGCTCTGGGAAATATAACTCCTTCGAGGGTTTCTAAGATGTATGCATTACCAGGAGCAGACTGATTTATCCGATAAGGACCTTCCCAATTAGGGGACCACTTCCGAATTTCGAACTCTTAGTCCCAATCGGCAAAACCAATTTCCAAACTAAATCTCCATTTGCAAATTCTTTTACTTTCACCTTTCTATCATACCACCTAGCAACCCTCTTTTTATTTTCTTTGACACTAATTAAAGCCTTTAGCCGATGACCTGCTAAATCTTCTAATTCATCTCTCATAAGCGTATCATACTCATCAGCTGTCAACTGATCCTGAGAAAATACACGCCTAGAACCAGTCTTAATTTCCCAAGGCAAAACTACATCATGCCCATATACCAACTGATATGGTGAGACCTTAGTTGCACCATGACACGCCATCCGATATGACCATAAGTCTTCATTTAAAAGAGTATGCCATCTCCTAGGATTTTTCCTCAATTTTCTGTTTAATAAGCTTGATTATTCCTTTATTAGATGCTTCAGCCTGACCGTTAGCTTGAGCATAATAAGGAGAGGAATTTAGAACTTTAATCCCCATACCGATGGCAAAATCATCAAATCTCCTAATGTGAACATAGTTCCTTGATCGGTAGTAATAGTCTGAGGAATACCAAATCCGTAAACAATATATTCTTTCACAAAATCAATCATATTTGTCGATGACACTTTCTTTAAAGGAATTGCTTCAACCCACTTTGTGAAATAATCGGTAGCAACGAGTATGAATTTATATCCTTTACTCGACGGCGGGTAAATCTGACCGATGAGATCAATAGCCCATCCTCTAAACGGCCAAGGTTTGATTATAGGATTCATTACCGATGCAGGTGCTCTTTGAACATTACTGAATTTCTGACAAGACTGGCACCCTTTGAAATATTTAAAACAATCCTCAAGAATTGTCGGCCAATAATACCATTCCTCCTAATCATCCATTTCATTTTAAATGCCGATTGATGTGCCCCACACACTCCTTCATGAATCTCACCTATTAGACTTTTTGATTCCTCTTCACTAAGGCATTTGAGCAAAACCCCATCTAAAGTGCGATAATATAATTCAGTATCAAGGAGTACATACTTGGTAGCTTGAAACCTTATACGTCTCTCCACTTTCTTGGACGGATTTTTTAAATAATCGGCAATATCCCTTCTCCAGTCATCGGCATCAATTACCAACGTCAGCACTTCTCGGATCAGTTGATATCCCGAAGCATGCTGTGCTAGCCGATTAGCGTCTTCATTGTGCAATCTAGGAATGTGTTCAAGGCGAAAATCTTTAAACTCCTTTAATATTTGCAGGCACTTCTCATGATAAGTAATCAAAACTTCACTTCGGCATTCATATGTTCCGATCAACTGATTAATGACTAGCATAGAATCCCCAAAGACTTCAACTGTATCAGCACGTACTTCTCTGAGCAACTCTAACCCTTTCAGTAAAGCTTGATATTCAGCCTGATTGTTTGTTGAAGTGCCAGCAATCGGCAATGAAAATTCATATTTCTTTCCTCGAGGTGAGATTAACATAATACCAATTTCTGCTCCTTCGTCACAAGTAGATCCATCAAAGAAAAGTGTCCATGGAGCAATCTCAACATAATCTACCATACTACAATGTTGAGTAACAAAATCGGCCATTACCTGTCCTTTAACTGCTCTAGCCGATTCATGACGCAAGTCAAATTCTGATAATGCTAAGATCCACTTGCCGATCCTTCCTTTCAAAATTGGCATCGACAACATATGCTTAACCACATCATCTTTGCACATAATAGTGCATTCGACCGATAACAAATAATGTCTTAACTTTGTGCAAGAGAAATATAAACACAAACATAATTTCTCAATGGCCGAATACCTGGTCTCAGCGTCTATTAGTCTTCTGCTCAAATAATATATCACACGTTCTTCCCCTTCAAACTCTTGAATTAATGCTGATCCGATAACATTATTATCGGCAGACAAATACAACTTAAAAGGTTTCCCGTGTTGAGATGGAACCAATACTGGAGGATTTACCAAATATCTTTTAATTTCTTCTAAGGCTAATTGCTGCTCTGTTCCCCATACAAATTCCTGATCGACTTTTAATTTTAATAAAGGACTGAAGGCTTTGATTTTCCCAGACAGATTAGATATAAATCTTCAAATAAAATTAATCTTGCCGATCAAGGATTGCAACTCAGTCTTATCGGCAGGAGCAACAACCTTATTAATTGCATCAATAGATTTCCTGCTGATTTCAACACCTCTTTGATGTACCATGAAGCCTAAGAATTGACCTGCCGATACACCAAACGCACACTTAGTAGGATTCATCTTTAAACCATGCTTTCTAGTGCACTCCAAGATTTTTCGTAGATCAGCAAGATGGCTCTCAAAACCTCCAGATTTGACCACCACATCATCTATGTAGATTTCAACCAATGTACCGATGTATTTATGGAAGATAAAATTCATAGCCCTCTGATAGGTAGCACCGGCATTTTTCAAGCCGAAGGTCATAACAATCCATTCAAATAAACCCACATGACCTGGACATCTAAAAGCAGTCTTGGAAATATCTTCTTTAGCCATGAAAATTTGGTTATAACCGGCATTACCATCCATGAAGCTGATGATCCGATGTCCAGCTGCAGCATCAATCAATAAATCGGCAACAGGCATTGGATAGCCATCCATCGGCGTAGCTTTATTAAGATTCCTGAAATCAATACACACACGAAGTTTTCCATTTTTCTTATAGACAGGAACCACATTAGAAATCCATTCGGCATATCGACATTGCCGAATAAAGCCAGCTTCAATTAACCTTGTGATTTTGGCCTTAATATCAGGTAACACTTTAGGATTACATCGGCGTGCGGGTTGCTGATGAGGCCGAAACCCTGGCTTAATAGGCAACCGATGCTCAACTATTGATCGATCTAGTCCAGGCATCTCTGTATAATCCCAAGCAAAACAGTCTTTATATTCCCTCAAAATATTAATCATTTGTTGTTTACATTGAGAATCTAACTTAGCACTAATAAAAGTTGGCCTCGGCCTATCACCGTTACCAATATCTATTTCTACTAAATCATCAGCCGATGTGAACCCATGACCAAGTTTTCCACCATCGGCAAACTGATCCATTAAAATTCATCTTTAGAACCGACTGCTTGGATCGGGGTGAGCTCATAATCGGCAACCCTGAGAAATTCTGTATCCCATGCTTCTCCCGATATGCACTTTGTCCGTTCATAGGTTTCAGAGTCAGCCGATGCGATTATATAAGAAGAATCACCAGGGATAACCTCAACTTTGTCTCCAACCCACTGTACAAGGCACTGATGCATCGTAGAAGGAACACAGCAGTTGGCATGGATCCAATCCCTTCCTAGGAGTAAATTATAGTTACCTTTGCCGTTAACGATGAAGAAGGTGGTTGGCAAAGTCTTGCTGCTGATAGTCAATTCAACGCATAATGCCCCTTTAGCCGGAGACACATTGCCTTCAAAATCTTTAAGCATCATATCCGTCTTGGTTAAATCATGATCCCCTTTTCCAAGTCTTCGGAACATGACATACGACATAATATTAATTGCCGCTCCTCCATCTATGAGTATTTTTGACACTGGCTGTCCATCAACCCTGCCTTTAACAAACAAAGCTTTGAGGTGTTGCCTTTCATCATCGGCAGGCTTTTCAAACACAGCCATCATTGGATCCAGAGTTAGTTGAGCTGCTTCATCGGAAAAAAACTGCTTGTTTCTTGTCATCTGGCGCCAAGAACTCCATTGGCAACATGAAGACCATGTTAACATCTGTCGATGGACCTCCACCCTTGCGTTTTGGTTGCCATATTTGAGTTGTTACCTTTGGGATGCTTTCTTTCGGGCACTGTAAATCCTCTTGACGCATACGTTGTACCCTTCTTTTTTGAGTTTTTGTCAATCCTTCAGGGCACCATTGGGGAAGCTTTGTTTTCCAAACAGGCTGATAATGCTTTGTGTTCTGCTCATGGAGGCCTATGTTTGGATCCCTGCAAAATATCCCTTCATCAGGAACCCTTTCGTTAGCCATCTCTTCAAGCTTTGCCTGACCCTTTGGAAAACAATCAATATACCCGCCAAGCCTGTCATGCACACTAACTCTGCCCCCCAGCCGATCAAATGCTGACACCTTTTCTTTGATCGGCTTATTGATGCGTACCCCTCGATTACTAGAGTGATGTTGTCTCTCTTCCCGATCATTTAAATAGTAACCATTACATTCAGGGCAGGTATCGGCAGTGGGCAATTTAATGCCTTCTTCCTAGCAATGAACGAAAAACGGGCAATTCCAGTGATCTTCATGCCGACGTAACTCTTCCTGTTGCTGCCGATACCGATCCTCACATTGTTGCCGATACCGAACACCATATGGAGCAGGCCTCAGGGGTCTTCTAGAGCTACTACCTTCATTAACAATTCTTTTCCCTTTAGTGCCATCGGCAGCTTCCTTTCCCTTTACGTCATCAATAGTTATTTGATTTTTAGGGTCTACCGATGCACTTCTTCTAGTAGCCTCCGATGTTAACACTTTGGTTTTGCCTTTAGCCTCCACCATGTTTGCAGGGAACGGATGTTGATCAATTTTCATCGGCTTTTGAGCTTTTGAATTATCAAATTTGATTTTCCTGGATTCGATAGCCGACTGCAACTGTTCCCTAAACACCTTGCAATCATTGGTACTATGCGAGGTAGCATTGTGCCATTTGCAGTACCTAATCTTTTTCAACTCTTCTGCCGATGGAATCACATGATGAGGAGACAGCTTAATTTGACCCTCTTGGAGCAAAAGATCAAATATCCTATCGGCTTTGGTGATATCAAATAGAAACTTTTCTGGCTCTTTCTGACCGAAAGGACATGATATCGGCTTCTTATTCTTTACCCACTCAGCCAAGCCGATAATTGGTTCGTCATCAGAATCTGAATCTTCTGCTTCCTCTACAAAGGACACCTTTTTATTCCAATTCTTTTTGGGTTCAAAAACCCTAGTGTCCTGATCAGAAATCCTTTGCACTATATGACTCAAACTTTCAAACTCTTGTGACCCATATTTTTCTCTGATGTGTGGCAGTAACCCTTGAAGAGCTAAATCGGCTAACTGCCGATCATCAAGTACTAAGCTGTAGCATTTATTCTTTACATCTCTTAGCCTGTGTACAAAACTTTCTACCGATTCATCACTGCGTTGTCTCAATTTTGTCAAATCAGTTAGCTTTTTTTCATGTACTCCAGCAAAGAAGTACTTGTGAAATTGCTTCTCTAGATCAGCCCATGTAATAATAGAATTAGGTGGTAATGAAATAAACCATGCAAAAGCCGATCCAGACAATGATGAGGAAAATAATCGAACCCTCAATTCATCCCTGTTAGCTGCTTCCCCGCACTGGATGATGAATCGTTTGATGTGCTCCATTGTTGACGTATCATCTTGCCTAGAAAACTTAGTGAAATCTAGCACCTTGTACCGATTCAGGAAAGGAATCGAATCATAAGATGAAGGGTATGGAGTCCGATAAGAGTAAGTATTGACCTTGGGCTGAATCCCAAATTGCTCTTTCATCACTTCTACAATCCTATCGGTCAAGAGTGTATTCTGATCCTGCCGATGCACTGGCTGGATCTCTACTGGAGGCGTTGACTGATATGCTTCTACATACCCCTGTGGCATTTGGCTTTGATGAATCGGCATATTCACGGAACCAATCTGCGGAGTAAAGTTCATCGGCTGTTTTGCCGATGCTTGTTCCTGGAAAGTTGTCTGTGGACTATACCGTTGAGTCCCCATTGCTTGGTAGCTTGGCTGAATAGCAGATTGCTGAACTGGTGCTTGCCCTGACCAATTGAGATTGTAACTCATCGGCACCTGACTTGCCGATGGCTGATAGCTTGCAGACAATTGATGCTCTTGTATAGATGGATGATAGCCAGCATAATTGCCCTGAATTGCAGGTAATCCAGACTGAGATATGAGTGGTACTATGGGCTGCTCTGCAGTGGAAGCTCTCTGTTGAACTGATGGAGGACTAGTCAATGGATTCGCATAAGATATCTGTTGCGGAGGCGCATATAATCCCATTGACAATGGCTGTATAGCAGGAGGTACAGTAGAATAATGCGGCACTTGAGCCATCGCCCGAATTGGAGTAGCCGATGTCATTGGACCCCTCCCTGCTACATCATGCACTTGAGGCAGTCCAGAGTTGGCAGTAGATGGACCTGGAGGCATACCGTATCCCCACCAATTAGCAGCAGTTTGACTATGTTGACCTGAAGGACCTGACATTGCCGATGCCGATAGATCTGTGCTCAACTGAGTACTAGGCCTCTCCTGAGACATTAGCTCTGATCCTATCGGTGTGGCTTTAATGATGGATGGTCCTGATATAGCTGGAAAAGTAGGCGCTTCTATACTCTCAACGGCTGGAGTTGCCGATGGAGTACTGGTAGATGCCGATCCCGGCTGATGATATGCCGGCCCGACATACCCTGGTGCTTGCCCATCCCTTAACGTTTGCACAACAGCATTATAGACAGTATTGGACAGCACGGTGGAGTGGTTGATCAAAGCTTGATTTAACGCAGAATTAACCATCTCCTGTAATTTACCAGGGTTAGAGTCAAAGGTTACCTGCCGAGGCAACGGTAGATCTTGCTTCTGGATGACTTCTCCGCCCCTGTTCTTGCTGAAAGACTTCAAG
The DNA here is from genome assembly GCA_023333625.1 of Bothriochloa decipiens. NCBI lineage: Eukaryota > Viridiplantae > Streptophyta > Magnoliopsida > Poales > Poaceae > Bothriochloa > Bothriochloa decipiens. The sequence goes on along the minus strand of CM041633.1, from coordinate 61,629,775 downwards.
CAGAGCTGCCTGTAATCCTCCATAGCTTTTTCCATGGCTTGTTTCTGATCCTCCTTGAGATCTGACTCTGATATGTCGATGATGTTTTCTGAATTGATATCAGTAGGATTCTTCATGATAGATCTATTGACTTTGTCCCACTGGGCGTGCCAAAAGATGTGTTGATGCAAAAAGGCGTTGGATCTGCAAACACACCGGGCTAATACCTAAGTTCGATATCAAGGCGTGCCAGTCGATTTGACCTGTTAATCGACAAGGAAAGATAACTTGAACAAGAGCTGAACGAGACGACAGCGATACACCCAGACGCCAAGGCTCAGATTGCTCGGAAAGCGGAACTTGCAAGCTCGTCGGAGATCAAATTGATGCAGCCCGCCGATTCTTGAAAGAACTCGTTGAAAACGAAGAAAAACTGGTGACGAAGTCGTCGAAAAGTAGATTGCTTGAAAAGTAAATAAAAGTAATAGATTTGTTGTATTTGATTGATTGACCCCTTTCTACATTGTCTTTCGGTACATATTTATATCTTGGTACTATGAGTCCTAAACAGACACGACAAAGTATTTCCTAAACAAGTCTTATCTCTAAAGAATAAAAAATAATGACTCGTACCAAGGTCGGACTCAAAAGTAAACTATTAAAATATTGGCATAAATATTGCCAGTTTCCTTATCCATTGCTTACGATAAAACCTCTATCGGCATGTTCCTCATCTCTGTAGATTCCATCGGAAAAACCCATTGATAATGATTCAGCTTTGCTTTCCATCGGCAACCATGCCTCTCTCTCCGTCGGCAACAGCCTTCTACTCTCATCGGCAAGATCATATTAACCCTCATCGGCAATCACCTGTTAGCCATACTTTAAAGCAAAGTAAGCTTAAAAGCACAACCACCCCTTGCCGATAGGCACAGTTTTCGGCTTATATTAACACGTGTCAAAAAACGGTGTCAACAGTGGCATAATAAGTATGGAGTTGACGTATACCAATGTAGAGATCTATGAAATTAAGTCATAAGTCATCACTTACAGAGAGAACAGGGTGAGTTGGATGATGTCAAGGTTGTCTTCGTTCAGCAGCCTTTACATGTCTTTAAATTCCTTTAGGATAGAAAAATTGTTTTACAGCAGCGGACGTCTTACGTTGCCCGTTGTGGCAAATGGAGATTTACCGCAGCGGGCGTGTTACGTTGCCCGCTGCGGTAAAGGCTTTAACCGCAGTGGGCGCCGAGGCACCCGACCGGCCGTGGTGGCCACCGAACTACCACGGCGGGCAGCCGGGGCGCCCGCTGCCGGCCGGTTTTGGCGCCGCTATCTTTAGTAGCAGTCCTTAGGCCCGCCCATTGGCGGCAGCATTTCCATGTCAAGGTACAGTATTTTGCAGCGTGCCAACTGAACACTTGTGCGGCTGCAGCTTCAAGTTATAGATTGATACATATTAATTACATCTTGGCTTTGGTTTTGGAATAATATATACACCTGAGCTTAGATTCTTAGCTGTAAATATACCCGGCTAGAAAAATAATGTGAAGTCCCATTTCCTCCACATTGGCGTTGGAAAAGACACGGATTAAGTTATTACTAATAGGGCAACTGTGCAACTGCCCCTCTTTTGAGGGTCAATTGCTCATTTGCCCTTATTTTTTAACTTTCCTCATTTGCCCCTACTTTTTGATATTGAAGACACTGTTTACCCCTCTTTTCACAGACCGTTAGCTGAGGTTTAATTTTGGCCCAAAAAAATTAGACACAATAGAAAAAATGGGGAAAGGACCAAACTACCCTTATCCATCTCCTTTACTCCCCACCGTTCCTTCTCCGTCTTCACGAGACAAGCAGTCGTGACACCAGCGCTAGGGGTTAGCGGCGGGCCTTCCAGCGCAGCGTGGGGCGCGGCCGTGGCCGGGGGCGCGGCCGGGCGGGCACGCTGGCGCATGGGTAGCGCAGTGCGACGGGCGGCGTTGCGCGCGGGCACGGGCGGCGTGCGGGCAAGACGGCGGGCAGCGCACGGGCGGGCGGTGCGACGTGCGGCGCTGCGCGCGGGCACGCCGGCCCACTGGCGGCGCGACGGGT
>CM041633.1:61435961-61627602 GCA_023333625.1 Bothriochloa decipiens | reverse complement strand
TGCGGCGCTGCGCGCGGGCACGCCGGCCCACTGGCGGCGCGACGGGTGGTGCGGCGTGCGGGCAAGGCGGCGGGCGGCGCTGCGTGCGGGCATCGCGAGAGTAAGGCGGCGTGTGGGCGTTGCGCAAACACGGTGCCGTGCGGGTGGCGCACGGTCGTCGCGCGGGCACGGCGGCGCGCGGGTAGTGCGACGAGCGGCGCGGTGCGCGGGCACGCCGGCGCACAGGCGGCGGGGCGGGTGGCGTGGCTTGCGGGGAAGGCGGCGGGCGGCGTTGCGCGCGGGCGTCGCGAGGGCAAGGCGGCGCGCGGGCGGGCACGCCGGCCCACGGGCGGCGCTGCGTGCGGGACGCCGGCGCACGGGCGATGGCTACCGCTGCTCGCCAGCTCTCATGGACGGCAATGGCTGTTGCTCAGCAAGGGGAAGAGAAGAAAGAAGAAGCTGACACGTGGGGCCCTACGAGAGGGACGGCTGTGGATTGGGAGCCAAGGGTATTTATATCTTTTGACCCTATCTTTAACACCGTTAAGTCTATTTCACAGAATAGAGGCAAAAAAGAGCTTCGAGTTTGAAAAACATGAGCAAACGAGCAAAGTTAAAAAAGAGGGCAAATGAGCAATTAACCCTCAAAACAGGATAGTTACACAGTTAGCCCTTACTAATAACACCAAAAGCAATAGATGCAAGCAGCAATAATATATACTACTAGTGGAGTACACCAAAAGGAATGCGATCTGACCCATGCATGGATTATTGCGAATCGATTGACAGGGAGGCTGAAATTTGTCCATAGTGACATGTGTTGTACTAGGAAACTCGACCAGAAAACCGTACTACTGGAAAGTGGAAACTTAAGGACAAGTCGAGAACTCTTGAGTCGTTCGAAAGCTACCGGTCACTGGTTCTTAAAGTAGCCGTGTGTAAGTTGTTTTATTAGTTTGATCAATTTATACAGAAAAACTATTAATATTTGACAACAAATAAATATACTGTAAAGATATGTTTCAAGATGAACTTAGTAATACTCCTTTAACATATATAAATAATATTATAATATTTTTAATATATTTAACTGGATTTAAAATAGTTGACTAAGAACAAAAGTATAAAAAATTAGTATGATTTATTTGGCTCAGTAGATGGCGAGATGTTTGTAGTGATTATAGTGATTTTTACAGTTTTACTAGCTCGGTCTTTCAAAGATATAATCACACAGGATAGCATATACTACATGTGATTTTATACGCGACGTGTACTTGTATGGAGAGACGCTTCTTTCGTCTTTTATGGAAGAACAGTGACTGGACGTCTTCTTTTAACGAGGAGTAAGTTGGGTCCGAGAAAGTGAGAATGAAGTTCGTAAGTGGTAACTAGTGCGTGGTTTCCAAATATAACGCGCAGGCGGGGAGCCCTGTCCCTGTATCGAAAATGCAAAAATGCAAAATGCTCCAATGCGCTGTTGGAGCCGAGTGCTGTCACTGCCATCCTATCCCGAATGCACACAAGAACCAAGGCCGACGAACTGAAGACACGCTATCAAGAAAATCCAATAGAAACCATTTATTCGGCTCCGGTACGTGCGCGAGGCAAACACGGCGCTGCCACTGCACACGCCAGACGACAATCGATACAAACAAATAAGGACTCATCACAAGTCACAAGAAGGACGAACTCATGAACACGACACCGGCTTTTATTTCTCCCAGAGGCCGGCCGATCGACGATGGATCCTACTCGATGCCGAACCTCTTCATCATCTCGCAGACGAACTCGTAGACCTTCTCACCCGGGTACAGGTTCTTGGCGACGCTGGGGCGCTCGGCGCATCGCTTGGCCCAGGCGGCGAGCCTGGGGCACTCCTTCTCTACGCTGAGGTCCCCCAACCGCTCGTAGGCGAGGAACCACGACGTGAACGGCACGAGCGCGACGTCGACGAAGCCGAAGGCGTCGCCACCGAAGAACTTGCGGTCGCCTAGAGCGCCCTCCAGCGTGCGGAGGATCTCGACCATCTCCGTGCGCGCCTGCGCGTGGCCGTCCCCCTTGAACTTAAGCCGGGTGCCGCACTCGTAGAGCTTCTTGTCCACGTAGTCCGCCCAGAACCGGGCCTGCGCTCGCGCGTACGGGTCGCCAGCGGGGAGGAGCGAAGTCGTCGCCGGGAACGCCTCGTCAAGGTAGTGCAGGATGACGAGGGACTCGCAGACGGGGCGGCCGTCGTGGAGGAGCACAGGGATCTTCTTGTGGACCGGGTTGGCGCGGAGCAGGAGCTCGCTCTTGTTCACGAGGTCCTCCTGCTCCAGGTACTCGTAGGAGAGGCCCTTCTCATCCAGCGCGATGCGGCAGCGCTGCCCGAACGGGCTCACCCAGAAGTCCAACAGCTGCAGGCCCTGCTTCTTGTCCCCGGCCATCTCGGCTATACTTTCTTCTTGCTCTCGATGGCCTCGAGTTTGGTGCTAGCTGCGTGTGTGGGTTTGTAAGCGTGCACTACTCGAGTAGTGATCAATGGCGGATCTGGAGGCTATCTGTGGAGGTGTGGAGCGAGGGGCGCTCTGGTTTATTTGTAGGAGCCGAGCGAGAGACTGTGGAGCAGAGCTGCCCTCGAAGCCAGTGTGCTCGAGCAGGTTCCGGAAGCTCTGAAATTTCTCGCGTGTGGGTGGGTGAACGACGATAGGAGTATCAGGAAATCTCGCAGCTGCTCCAGTCAGCGGCTAGTGCGTTTCGGCGGGAAAGATCGATCGCGCGGAGATGGCATGGCAGCGGTGTCACTGGTGACGTCACGGGTTGCCTCCCTCTGGTCTGCCGTCTCCTCATCCGGATCCGGGATAGAGACGGCCGTATGGGATGACGACAGGAGAGATTTGGGAGTGCTTTCCATAGGAGAGATTTGGGAGTGCTCTCCACGCACTGCCACCACCTGCGGACCTGCTGGATGCCTAGATCATGCCCCCCGTCCGCGTCCGGAAATCTTGCGCTCGGACCCGAGCCGCTGTCCGAGCGGGCTACCGCGCGGGCCTCGCCATGGCATTCCTGCGCGATAAGACCCAGTCCACACGGCGCCCGCATCCTCCGGTCCCTCCCTCCCTCTCTCCTTCTCACCGGCGAGGCGCCCACGCCTCACCCTCCGCCGGCCCAGGTAGGCCTTCTCCTCGTCCTCTCTCCTCCCTCCCTTCTTCTCCTCCAATTCCGATGAAGACCTAGGGTTCCGGCGAGACACATGCATGCTACTTTACTTATACATTTTGTAGTATCTGCTCCATGAAAGTGGTGAAGATGTTTGACATTGTTTGCACCAAAATTTAGACTAGCAAAGTGTGCAGGTAAGGCTTCTCGAAGAAGACTCTGCCGAAATCCACTAAATACCGGTAATAGCTGGTTGTTTGGGAATCGGCTAAATTGGTACGAATCAGCTAACTGGAATCGCCTATCTAAAGAAATCGCAAGCCACGTCTACTCCGATTCGACTAGACAGAAGACGGTGCATTGACAACACGGAACTCTACAGGACGGAATAGTAGGGCCTAAGTTATCGAGTTTTAGTATTTTTTGGTTTATTTCTTTATTTTTTGCAAGTTGTGTCAAGTTAGGACTTGGTCAAGCCTAGGGTATAAGTACGTAAGCCCAACACCTTGTAAGATCGATCGACAATCAATACAACAATCTTTCGGCTCCGGCCAAACCCCTTAGAACTAGGATTTAGCTTAGGTCCCAGCGAGTTCCTTCATTAAGCTAGGCTGCATCGGGTCATCCAACTTCTGATTTGCTGTAAGTACCGTCATGGCTTGTGTTTATGTTCGATAAGGCCGATTCGACCTCTTATTATGCATTGACACATCTAGTTATCGGCTCTCTTAGACTTGGCAACCTGATAGATTTGTTAAGTCACCGATGTTGATTGTTTTATTTTGTTTATTTGTTATATCAACATCATTGCCCGATCAAGATTGGTAGATTTGGCTTATATCTCTTGAGATTCAATTGTCATCAATGCTCATTATGCTTATTCCTGCCTTTGATGATTGATCTCGTACTTGCATTAGCTAGATTGTATCAATCTTGTTCGTGACATGTTGTGTGTTCTAGGGTATAAATTGCTTCATGAGTAAAGTAAGTTAATCTTTTCTGGGAGCTCTACTACGGCTGTATTCTAGCGAACCCCACTGTTAGAGTTACTTGGATTCAGACTTGTCAGTTAGTAAGCTTTGCTCCTGGGATCGTTCGTACACCTAGTTCGTTCTCATATCGGTATCGGCAAATTAGCCGATTCACCAGAGCTTTATCCGTAACATTGTGTGCATGTATCTGTTTAATGCTAATGGGTTTGTTGAGCTTGCTTGAACACGACTTGGTCCAAAATTTGCTTAGTCTGAGGATTTCAAATTCACGGGTTTAGTAGATCTCTTAGTTTTAATATAGATTATTATGACGCATGTTGGACCTTGATGTATCGTATCGATTAGGCTAGATCGGCTAATGGTTTTGTGCTTTCTCACTCGTATTAAAATAGCCGATTGAGTTGTATCTTTACTGTTTTAGTTATCTTAGCACGTATCATGAAGGATTTATACTTGTTCTTATTGTTGATTTATTGTCACGTCATGATCGATTGCCTTAGATCATGCTTGTCTATTCAATTGTTTATTGACAAATGCATGTTGGATGTTGACTTTCTAGTCAATGCCCTGATCGGATCAGCTATTTGGCCATACATGAGGAACTGCCTGGAATCACATCGACAGGTTTCATAATTTGACTATTCTTTTCCTTGTTAATTTCAGGGTCAAATTGACTGGCACGCCTCGGACTCAATTGACGGATCAGCTGCTGGTGAAGTCATAGGATCGGAGAGACGCTCACGCTCTGGTCTACCTGGCTTGCGAGAGACCATTGATGTGAAGAGTCATGTTTTTGCATCAACACTCTTTTTGGCACGCCCAGTGGGACACGCAATCATCGACCACGCCTCCAACAAATCAAGCTAATCTCAACGTCAACAACATCCTTGATGTCACAATGGAAGAACTTGATCCAGAGCAAAAACAAGCAATTGAAGTAGCTGCTGAACAATTGAAGCAAAAGTGCTTGACTTGCTTTGGAAGAGTGTGTGGCGGCAAGGTAGTTTTGAAGCAACCAATGCCAAGAGTCTTGATGTCAGGAGAGAACAACATAGGAGAAGCAGCAGAAAAGAAGTTTTTACTGGATCAATTGAACAAGATGATTCATGAAGCTATTGTAAATCATCAAGCATACTTCTTGAATACATTTGGCAACATCATGAAGGACATCTTTGTTGGTTTTCCTATGGATCAAGTTGGACCTGCTTATTTCAGTCCGAATACGACATCAGGTTCTGGTGGTGGTGCGCAGAATCCTCCTAAGAATAATATGGCATCAACTTCCAACGGAGGTGCAAATGGTAGTGCTGCTCCTCATGCACAACAGCCGAAGGGTGGTCCTCCACCCAATTTTGGTACAACTTCAACAATACCAGCTTCAGCTCATAAAATAGTGCCATCAGTTGATAGGATCAGAAGAAGTGTGAATTATCATGTGAACCAAGCTATGGGAGGAGAAGCTAGCCAAGCCCAAGAAAATTATGAAGAGCCACCAATAGGCTTTGCAAATGTTTCAAGTTATAATCATTGAGGAATGCCTTCTTGCCCAAGTATTAAAGGGTCTGCTAATTCTAATGATCAATTAGTCAATAAGCTTGCTGAAGTAATGGAAAAGGAATTTGGCATGAAGAGGAGTCACTCTAGATCATATAGCATGCCATATCCTGAGTGGTACAATCATTTAGAGCTTCCACGTAATTATAGAATTCTAGAATTCTCCAAATTTACTGGAGAAGATAGTACCATTACGATGGAGCATATAAGGAAATATTTGGCCTAGATAGGTGATGCTGCAGTTGAAGAGATTCATAGGGTCAGATTCTTTGCTTTGTCACTATTGAGGCCAGCTTTCACTTGGTACTCATCTTTGCCAAGGAATTCTATCAACACTTGGGATGAGTTGGAGAGCAAATTTCATGCTTACTTCTTCAATGGAACTGTTGAGAAAGATATTGATGATTTGACTAGTATGAGGATGAAGAATAATGAAATAGGTCTTGATTTTATTTAGAAATTGAGGCAAACGAAGAGCTTGTGCTTTTCATTAAACCTGTCTGCAAGCTAGTTGGTGAAATTGGCTATCCAAGCGATGCAACCCTATCTGAAGGAAAAGCTTGTTGGAATGCATTTTGACAACCTTGGAGCATTAGCACAAAGGGTGGCTACATTATCTGAATATGTGCAACCGCCATGTCAGCAAAATCATTTCTCGAAGGCAGCCAATGTAGCTGATTACTACAAGTCTTTGATTCAATATGGTTCGAATGAAGAAACAGAAGAGGTTGATGCTATTGAATGGAACCTTGGCAAGAAGTGTGTCATCAACCATCCTTGAGGAAGATCACAAGAGATATTTGATTTTGACACATCAACGGCTGATAAAATCTTTGATTTTTTTCTAAGCAAGGGTCAGATCAAGGTGTTACATGAAAATTTGCTCAGTCCTAAGGAGGTAAAGGGAAAGAATTACTGCAAGGTCCATAACTCTACTACTCACTCCACCAATGAGTGTAATGTTTTCAGGAAGCAGATCCATAAGGCCATTGAGACTGGCAGGTTCAGTTTTGATATAGCTAGCAAGATGAAGATTAATGACCAACCCTTTGCTGTTGCAATGGCTGATGTTGTGCTACCCAAAGGCAAGACCAAAGTGTTGACTTTTGCTAAAGCAAAAGAATCGAGAATAGTGGACACAAGACTGCAACTGACTACTAAAGAATACCGAGAAATTAAGAGAAGGCGTGAAGAGCAGAATAGCCGATTTAACCAACCTGAGTCATCTGCATCAACTGAAAGAAGGACACGTGTGACATCCCAAATTCTTCTTAACAAGTGGTAGCGGCAATAGGAGAAAGACCGCAGAAGACGGTTTGAAGAGCAAGAGCATTGAAGATGCTTGAAGAAGAAAGGTATGAAGGAGAGCAAGCCAAATCACATTGGAGCTGCCCTTTCTTTAGGCATTGCTGGAATGAAGGATTGAGATTGGCAACTAGAAGAGATTGCCCCGAATGCAGTGACAAGTATAGGGGGTATTGACAATCTCAAATCAACTGCCGGTCTGTTCATGAAAGACTTGGCAGCCTATGGAGAATCGATGCATAAATAAATGCAGAATTCATGATCGATGTGATGCCTATGATAAAGAGGTTGAAGAAATGCAGCATGTTTGGTAAGAGAACCAATGGTGCCTCGGTGGTCTTTCTAGAAGTCAAAAGAGAAGAGTTCAATGCTTGAGAGAGACTGAAATCAAGTTAGAAAAGGCCAAGAAAGCTAAGAAGGCACAGGTTTGGAAGGCCAAGCAAATGGCCAATTCAGCTAAATCAGCTCCTATTGGGATGCAGTGTATCATGCCCGCTGAATTTAGAGTAGTGAAGAATCGAGAGGTTTCCTCTGACTTTGATGAATCAGAGTATGAAGAGATAGCTACTTATTTGGCTCTCACTTCTCAAGCTGTGTTTGACAAGCCCGTGCGTCATAGACATTTGAAGCCCTGATACATAAAAGGACGTGTAAATGGCAAGCCCATGAGCAGGATGCTAATGGATGGAGGTGCCACAGTTAACCTCATGCCTATATCAACATTCAAGAGGCTGGGCAAAACTTATGAAGATTTGATCAAGACAAATTGTCGGTGTTCGGAACCCAGGGGGCCCTAAGACGATGAGTAATCGTGTGCTGCGTGTTCCCTAATCCGGATGGTGATGCAAGAAGAACACAAAGGTTTATCCTGGTTTGGGCAAAGAAGGCCCTACGTCCAGCGGGAGGGGGAATAGATTGTATTATCTTGCACCGAAGTGCTTGTATAGGGGGATACGTATATGAACGGGGGTGGAGAACAAGGCCTAAGTCTAGAAGCGCTAGTCCTATGCCTTGTTGTGTGTGTGGTGCGATTGAATGTGTTCGAATCAGAGAAAGAGAGAGAGTCCTTTATAATGAGCCCGGCGTCCCCTTTTATAGACCAAGGAGAGGCACGGGCGTACAGGAGTCCTAAAGCTGTGTAGGTGTGACATCGAGGGGGTGATGCTTGATGACGTCATGGTTGCTGTAGAGGCGTGCATCAGGCATGGCTCGTCCTGTAGTGACGTTCTTGAGTCAATGGCTTTCCTCCGGGGCATCACGATGACACCACAGGCAGTTGGTGAAAGACCCGTGCCCATGCGTGGGCGTGCAAATCCCTGTAGGCGTCGTGTCTGGAGTTGTTGGAGTGCTGACCGGAGGCCTCGAGGTCTGACTCGAGGGGTAGCTGATGGTGCTTGAGGCCCGGTCGAGGGGTAGCCATGGGGGTCATGGTCGGGTGGATGAGATCGAGCCCCTGAGAATCCAAAGCTGACGGCTGTCGCGTAGCGTGTCGAGGGGTGGAACAGTGCCAGGTAAGGTGCTGCAGTACCGAGAAAATCACCGCACGTCCAGGGATGGGTGGTAAAAGTAGGATTCGACCGCTGTACCCAATCATTGTAACTCCGTTGTAGCCATGCGGTTACGCGGGAGCTGGTGGGAGCATTAAATGCACTGACTCCCATACAGGAAGTAGGTGGATCGAGGTGGTAGTGGCAGTTGACGGGGGGTCATCCGCTCAGGCGGACTGCCGTCACTCGATGGGGGGTGGTCCGCAGTGGCGGACTTCCATCACTCGAGGGGGGTCGTCCGCTCGGGCGGACGTCCGTCACTCGAGGGTCCCCGTCGAGTTGTCTGAATATGGGCCAGTTCGTCTTGTTCGTAGGCCGACCCAGTATCACTCGGCGGCCCTGTGTTCGGTCTTTGTCTTTTGCTTAGTAGCATTTGTGGGCTTTTTAGTGATTTTGGTTTAACTGATCGAGGACTAATCCTCATGGAGAAAGAGGGTTTAGGGTACCCTTTTTCAGGTACCCGACAGTAGCCCCCGAGTCACGCAGAGGCTCATGAACCGGAGTCGTATCATCAATACTTTTCGATGGGTGCACGCGAACACACCCTTCGGGTATAGCCCCTGAGTCTCTGCGCGAGTGCTGGCACTCACACAAAGGCTCATGAACAAGAGTCACATCATCGACACTTTCCGATGGGTGTGCGCGAGCGCGCCCTTTGGGTGTAGCCCCCGAGTCTCTACGCGAGTGCTGGCACTCACGCAGAGGCTCATGAACCAGAGTCATAGCATTGACACTTTCTGATGGATGTGCACGAGCGCACTCATCTGGTGTAGCCCTCAAGACCTCGGGAGAGTTAGAATACACCCCTGAGGGCTTCATGCCTTTCTTGTCGAGGCGTGCTCGAGTGGTCGAACCCCTGGGTGGTTGGTTCATCTTTCGTCGAGGCCATCTGGTCGCGAGTCTCTTTCGTCGAGGTCGATCAGGGACAAGCCCATCTTTTTCTTTTGACCCACGCGCTCCCTTTCATTGGGAGGATGGGTGAGAAGCGTCGTTCTACCCTCGTTTGGGCGAGCTTCGACGTCCTCGGGTGAGCTGCTATCGGGAAATTCAAGCAAGAGCTTGTGCCCCGTTCGATAGGGGTAGACTCATGGCTGTGGAGGCGCTCTTATTGAAGCAAATCAATGGGTCTCATGGATGCCAAGCCCTTTTGATCAGGCTTGGTGGCTCGATGCCTCCCTCCGAGGGGATTCCAAAGTGGTCCCTTAGTTTTGCCTTGAATATGTCCGGGGGGCCTCAAGAGTTCGTTCTCGAGCAAGGGACTTGTGTTGGCTCCCCTCGATCATCCCTAACTCAGGTACTCGAGGGCGGCTATTGATCCTCCCTCAAGATTTTTGTGGGGCCTGGGCCCGTTTTTTCTTACCGTAGAAGACTCCGTCCGTGGATGACTCCTCCTGTTCGTCGGGCGCGTCTTTTTAGGTGGGAGTTGAAGCGGCGTGGTCGTGGTGGACCCGCGCAACAGTTAGAACCCATGCGACTGACGCGTGTTTCTATTCCCAGGAATCATGGGAGCGGTGCAATAAATGCGAGATTTACCTACCTCCCAGTCGGATCCGCCTATTGCTCTTTGGCCTGCATATAAATTCAGGGGGGTGGGGCTTCATCTGCTTCCCCTCTTTGCCTCCCTGCTTTCGTCGTTGCCGCCACCGGAGAGCAGAGCTGCCCTATTCGTTAGCGCTAGAGGAAAAAAGAGAGAAAGAGATCAGGAACCTTCCCTCCCATCCGTCCTTCCGCTGAGCAAATCCGCACAGCTGCCATGGCGCCTGAGCTTCTTCCCGCGGAGGATTGGCTCCCGCCGGCCGTGACAGAGCAGGAGCTCGAGGAGCTGGTGGAGGAGGGGCATCTTCGTCCAGTCGTCTCGGCTGACTGACCAGAGTGGATGGTGCCGCCGGAGGACCGAGAGCCGAACCCCCCAGAGGGGTACGTAGTGAGCTTCGTCAAGTACCACCGGATGGGGCTCGGGTCACCTCCGAGCCGATTCATGCGGGCCCTGACCAACTTTAACGAGGTCGAGCTCCAGCATTTCTCCCCCAATGCTATCTCCAACGTGGTGACCTTCGCCGCCGTCTGTGAGGGGTACCTGGGGAAGGAGCCGCACTAGGAGTTGTGGCTCCATCTCTTCAAGGGAGAACTCTTCGCCAAGCTGGTGTCATAGGGGAGGAGGCGAATCGTGCATGCTGGCTGTTGCAACCTGTCCCTGAAGCGACCGGAGTTATTCATCCCGACGGGGTTAACATCCAGCCACGGCGGGTGGCACGCCCGGTGGTTCTACGTCTGCAACGACAGGGACTGGCTGCCACACTACACCGGGTGCACCCTCGAAGCGCGCCTAGAGCACTGGTCACGTGGTGTGGTGAAGGAGCTTCAGGCGAGGCTGAACCCCCCTCCTCGACGCATTGAGGACTCTACGCGAGCGGGGGCTCAATGCGGTGGTCATCGTCTCGGCGTTCCATAGCCAAAGGGTGCTTCCGCTGATGCAGCGCCCGCTACGCTTGGACCAGATGGTCCCCAGGGCACCGCTCGAGGGGTGCCAGATGTCGACCAAGGTGCTTCCCCCGAGGACGTCGTGAAGCAGTGAGGGGGGTCATCGGCGCCTTCGCGTCTTATGAAGTGAACACCATCCTGATGCTGCCCGACGACGGCCACATCCGGCTGGTGAGTACATCGTTATATCGTTCTCGGATTCCTTTCTTCCCTAACTTATCCTCATGCCTTCTGTCATGGGACTATGTACAGGGGGCCATAGATGTCAGGAGGTCGATGCCCCTGGTGAAGGAGGACAATGCCGATCATCAAGTGAGGCGTTTCACCGCCCAGCAGGAGAAGAAAGGCAAGGATGAGGAGAAAAATAAAAAGAAGAAGCGGAGCCTCGAGCACCAGGCGCGTGAACAGCACCGGGCAGAGCAGAGGCGCGAGGGGCTCTCTGAGGAGGAGTCCCCCTTGGAAGAGAAGGAAGAGGAAGACAAGGGCAGTAGCAACAAAGGGGTGTAGGCGCGCCTCGACGTCTTGGTGCCCCAAGTGGCCCGGGCTGATGCCCCCTCCGCGCATAGAACCTTCAGGGCGGGGTTGTCCTCCCAAGCCTCAAGGGTGGTCCTGGCGCCCGTCGAGGATCGAGAGGTGAGGGCCCTGGAGTAGCCCCGGGGGTCGGGCTTGAGCCACCCCTCAGCTCGGGGGAGGTCATCGTCGCGTCGTACGCACGGCGGGACACCTCCAACCTCTCCGCGGGGTGCATCCAGCACGCTGTCGCCGCCTCAGACCAGGCCCTCAGCACCCAACGCACTAACCTAGAGTCAGTCGGCCTTGGAGAAGCAAGGGGCACCAAGGATGTCTTTGGCTGCAGCTCCGAGTGGCTCGGGCTCCGGCACGGGCCTGTCAAAGTGGGAGGCTCAAAAGCCCCTGAGCAGTTCGAAGACGAGGAGGAGGGCGCCTCTTATCCCCTCGGGGTAAGTTTCTAGAATCTCAGTACTTCCTTCCCCTTTTTGGTGTTTTTGGAGTTCTTAGCGATTTCTGCTCGTGTTTGTGTGTTCTAGGCCCAAACGTGCTTGGGAGACTGCGGGTCTTTCCCCTATCAAGAGGCTCAAGATCGATGCTAGGGCGAGGTCGACAGCGTCGACACCAGGTGCTACTTCAACTCTTCAGGCGGCGGCGGTGGTCGCCTGGGTTGTGAAGGCCCCCGCCGCTATGGCTCGAGGTAGGCTGATGGGCGCTGCTTCTGTTATGGGCTTGAGCACCTCAGAGACCATGGCGAGGAGGGACACAGCGCAGAGCCAGGAGCAAACTGAAGTGCCTTCCACCACCGCCGATCTCGGGGGCGTGGCCTGCGGCCGGGAGCTGGGCTCGACGGTGGAAGCCCCAATCACCGTCGAAGATGAGGGGGCAGATACCTCTGCCCACTATGCGGGGGGCATGGCGAAGGCCCCCCAGCAGCAGCAGCCGCGGCTGGCATGGCCACAAGGGTGGCACAAGCTGGAGGAGCAGCAGAGGCTCGAGCTGCTGCAGAAGGAGCTGGAAGAGGAGCTGCTGGCCCCCAGTCAACAATGGCAGCAGCTGGAAGTGTGGCTCGAGGCGAGCAAGCTGGAGGAGTCACAGCCGGTGCAGACAGCCTCAGACCAGCCACAACCAGAGGAGACGGCCCCGTCGGCTACGGGGCAAGACGGTGGGCGGCCGGAGCTGCTGCCTTCGAGCCCGCTGGAGGAGCCGGCGGCCGAGGTCATCCCGGATGAGCCGATCGCGCAAGCGGCTCCGGCGGAGGCGTCAGCGGGTGAGGCGGTTGCGACAGTATTGACCGTCATTGGGTCATCGAGGGGCTATGGAGGCTGGGTCATCGAGGGTCGAGGGAGGAGCAGAGCTGTCGTTCCCCACGCTGGCGGACCGAGTGCTCCGTCACGGCGGTTTAGTCGAGATGGGGGACGACATCATGGCGGCAGTATAGGAGCTGATCGAGGAGGACCTCCCTCACTAGGGTCGGGAAGCCCTTTGACTCTGCTACCCGACATATCCCAACGCTCCCATGCTCGAGGTGAACGACCCGGTGAAGGTCGAGAGATGGGAGCATGTCGAGGAGTTTCGGGCCTGGCTGCATCATGCCCTGCGGTTGGCGGTCGACGTCTCCTTCGATGACTTATCAAGATGCTTCTGGGTATGTGATCTCCCTTTGCGGTGCAGGGGTTGATTTTGTGGGGGTCAATTCGCTTTCTTATTTGACGTCCCCTTTCTTTTTTCTTGTGTTCTTTCATTCCCAGGACCTCAGGATGCACTCCCAAGCCAAGTCCCGGTTCATCCACAATCAATACAACAATCTTTTGGCTCCGGCGAAACCCCTTAGAACTAGGATTTAGCTTAGGTCTCGGCGAGTTCCTTCATCAATCTAGGCTGCATCGGGTCGTCTGACCTCTGGTTTGCTGTAAGTACCGTCATGACTTGTGTTTATGTTCGATAAGGCCGGTTCGACCGCTTATTATGCATTGACACAGCTACTTATCGGCTCTATTAGACTTGGCAACCTGATGGATTCATTAAGTTACCGATGTTGATTGTTTTATTTTATTTATTTGTTATATCAACATCATTGCCCGATTAAGATTGGTAGATTTGGCTTATATCTCTTGAGATTCAATTGTCATCAATGCTCATCATGCTTATTCCTGCACTTTGATGATTGATCTCGTACTTACATTAGCTAGATTGTATCGATCTTATTTGTGACATGTTGTGCATTCTAGGGTATAAATTGTTTCATGAGTAAAGTTAATCTTTTCTAGGAGCTCTATTATGGCTGTATTGTAGCGAACCCCACTATTATAGTTACTTGGATTTAGACTTGTCGGTTAGTGAGCTTTGCTCGTAGGATCGTTCATAAACCTAGTTCGTTCTCATGTCGGTATCGGCAAATTAGCCGATTCACCAGAGCTTTATCCGTAACATTGCGTGCATGTATCTGTTTAATGCTAGTTGGTTTGTTGAGCTTGCTTGAACGCGACTTGGTCCAAAGATTACTTAGTCTGAGGATTTTAAATTCACGGGTTTAGTAGATCTATTAGTTTTAATATAGATTATTGCAACGCATGTTGGACCTTGATGTATCATATCGATTAGGCTAGATCGGCTAATGGTTTTGTGCTTTCTCACGCGTATTAAAATGGCCGACTGAGTTGAATCTCTACTGTTTTAGTTATCTAAGCACGTATCGTGAATGATTTATACTTGTGCTTATTGTTGATTTATTATGTCACGAAAATGACGATTGCTTTAGGTCATGCATGTCTATTCAATTGTTTATTTACAAATGCATGCTGGATGTTGACTTTCTAGTCAATGCCCTGGTCGGATCGGCTATTTGGCCATACATGAGGAACGGTTTGCAATCACACCGTCAGGTTCTATAATTTGACTATTTTTCCCTCCTTGACAATTTCAGGGTCAAATTGACTGGCACGCCTCGGACTCGTTCGACTGGATCAGCTGCTGGTGAAGTCGCAGGGATCGGAGAGACGCTCATGCTCTGGTCTACCTAGCTTGCGAGAGACCGTTAATCATGAAGAGTCACGTTTTTTTTTGTCAACACACATGACGTCTGTCCACGAAGTTTTGGTTGTTCCACGAAGTTTTGGTTGTTCTACTTCCATCTTTTTTTTTTCCCGAGTTCTTGACTGAGCTATCTAAAACTCGATCGGCCAAACAAGAAAAAAGCAAGCATGAGGAGAGACCTCTCCCTTGTTGAGCAAGCATTAGCAGGGGCCCCTTTTTTTTAAGCTCAGCTTGGTTGTTCGACTTCCATTTTTTTTTCCGAGTTCTTGACTGAGCAATCTAAAAACTCGATCAGCCAAACAAGAAAAAGGCAAGCATGAGGAGAGACCTCCCCCTTCTTGTTGAGCAAGCATTAGTAGGGCCTCCTTTTTTAGCTCAGCTGATCAGTGGTCTTTGTTGACTGAGCAAATGTCTAATAACCAAGTTAAGAAATACATGAGGTTTAATTTAGGCCGATCCATGTATTGCAGAAATAATTTTTTATTTTATCCGTTCCGCCAGAACTTTCAGCTGAGGCTGGTTTTCGGCCCGTGAACATTCCGGCCTGGACTGTTGGAGATGATGTCCTGTGCTTGTTTGTACGCGGTATGTGTTTCGAATTTTTTCAGGAATTCCCACGACCGGCCCTTCCAGCGGCCCAGGACCCTGGACACGGCCTCTGAGTTTTCCTGGCCCGCAGTCTGACTACCGGTGCACCGGTGCCACCAGAACCGGCCCAATCAGCTCGACGCACACAGCAGGCCAAGGAGCCTAGGCTCCGGTGCTATTATACGCCCTAGAACTGGAAAATTCCGGTGGGGTGAAAAAACAGCCCACCAAATACGATATCCAAAGTCTTTTTAAATGCACCAAATCTCAACAAGTGTCCCATCGAGCACCAGCACTTCAAGGACATGGTTTAACATTTTCAAAACATTTTATAAAGCTTTTCACTTACTTTCTTACAGAGTCACAAGGTCACATGCATCGTTAATCCTCACCTAGTGACGCTAGATAACCATTATCACTCTAAAACACTTATTATTATAGTACAACTATCTATCCTAAACTTGACCGTGCACTTATTTTATTGCACATTGGCCGATAAAAGCAAAGCCCTAACATTAGACCTTTGCCTTAGAGCTTTCTTTCAAACTCCTCTGCGCGCATGGTTGCGTGTTAAGTTCATATGGTCATGAGCTCCATCTCCACCGTCTCCTAGGCATTGCTCATCACCATCAAGTGGACCTTAGCTTAATCAAACTCATTGAAAGCATTAGTACATACAGTTGCATTAAATTAGCAAAACCAAACTAGAGCTTTCAACGAGTTTCTGGTTGTGTGTTGTGCCCTTATATTTTTTTGGTGCGCCTTACCTTGGGATCCAGATGTTGGTCGTGCAGCGTCCATGCCCAACCACCATGGCTTATGTCTAGAAGCTTCCAAGAGAAGAAAAAAAAAGTAAGGAGTCGTTGTTGCCACCAAGGAGACTATGCTGAGCATAACAATATAGCTTTCAGTTGGCTTTATGGATACTTACAGCCTACTTAACATTCATCTTATATAATAGTTGGTTCTTCTATAGCCACCTCTTTCTCTCATAGATTTTCTCAGTTATTGTGCTTCAGCTAGCTATAATCTTACAACCCAGCTTTCTTCTATCTCCTCTTTTTTCTCTTCCACCATTGCGTACAGCCTACTAAAAGCATTTTATTATACTTGCTCTTAGTTGGTATCTTAATTAATGAAGATAGAAATCATCTTGTTTCCTTAAAATTCTAGCGGCGAACGACGTAGCAGCTTTAAACATTGACAAAGAAAAAAATGATCTAGATTGTTATAGTAATTTTGAGCGATATTCTATTTAAATAATCACTAATTATGTAATTTGAAAACTATTTTTAGATGGAATCTTAGAGTCACGCCTTAAACGTCCAATTTATTGGGTGGGCGATTCATGGGCTGGCTAGATAGAATTGGTCCAAGCCCTTGCAAGGAAAACGCGCTTGCTTCTTTTGCGCTGGATGATGGAGCAGAGAGAGCGAGCAAGCGAGACGAGAGACGACAAAACCACTACCGCCCTTACCACAGGAACGCCTCGGTGCCCCTCCTCTCTCATATCTGGCGATCTCGTGGCTGGCCAGAGGATTACGGAGACACTATTGATTGTCTTTCTAAAAAAAGAAAAAAGGACCACTACCTGACCTTGAGCAGCGCAGCGCAATGCGCAATGTCACCGGGTGGCACTTGGCAGCAACAAGCACGGCCATGGTGGCAGCAACAAAAAGATATTAAATATCGAAGATACCAAATAGATATCATTATTTGTTTACGATATATTTTAGTAACAAGATATATATTTTTATGTGCTTCGATCATTATCGTGTCGTTCGAGAATACATCGGACCACAATTATCTTTACAAAAGAACCTCATCACAAGAAAAGAAAGGCCATGGCCAAAAAGACATATAGCTAAGACACCGGATAACCTAAAAAATACAGAGAAAATAGAAAAGAAGAAGAAGAAAAAGAAGAAGATCTCCAGTAAACGAGACATGTATACATCTCGTGGCCTTCCGGCCGGTTACATGCAGTAATTTTGATTCAGAAAAAGAACCAGAACCTACCAAACAAAGATTAAAAAAATATATCTCTTCAAATGATGATGGAGAGCTCTGGCCCCTAAATCAAGAGAATAGTCCAGAGAACACACTTCCTCGTCAGTCTTCACCCACCAAAAAGCCAAGTGAGAAATGAACCAGAATTATTGTTCACGGAGGCGCTGACGACGGCGCGGTTCGCCCGTCAGGTGCTCTCCGGGCGATGGTTCAGGCTGTTCGCGTGCCTGCTGATCCTGTCGGCGCTGGGCTACGACCAGCGCGCCGTCGCCACGCTCGCCTTCTTCAAGGACCTGGGCAGCAACGTGGGCGTCCCGACGGGGCTGCTCAATGAGGTGGCCCCGCCGTGGGCCGTGCTCGCCGTCGGCGCCGCCATGAACCTCGCGGGCTACCTCATGGTCTACCTCTCCCTCGCCGGCCGGCTCTCTCCGCCGCCGCTCTGGCTCATGTGCGCCTACGTCTGCGCCGGCGCCAACTCGCAGGCGTTCGCCGGCACCGGTGCGCTGGCGACGTGCGTCCGGAACTTCCAGGAGACACACGGCGCCGTGCTTGGGTTGCTCAAGGGGTACGTCGGCCTCAGCAGTGCCATCCTCGTGCAGATCTACCTCGCACTCAACGGCGGAGGCGACGCACGGTCGCTCGTCCTGCTCATCGCCTGGCTCCCCACCGCCGTCTCCGTCGTGTTCCTCGGCACTGTCCGCGTCATGGCTCCGGAATCGGATCACCGGCGGCCGAAGAGGAGGGTTACGAGCACGCGCCGCGCCGGAGGTGGAGGCGGAAGCGGCGACTACGTGTTCCTCTGCTTGCTCTACATCTCTGTCGCGCTCGCCGCGTACATCCTTGTCATGATGGTCGTGCAGAGGCAGGCCAACTTCTTTTTAGACAGCGCACTCGTAGTGCGTATTTCATTAAAAAAAAAGAGTTGTTAAAACACTTGGTTATCCAGAGTGTAACAACCCTAGAAATCCGGTCATCGAAAATACGGGTTTTTAAAAAATTTTCTAAAAGATTACCAGAATATGGTGGATGTCATGTAGGAAACCCGCCAATAGATGTACAAGTAGCACCCAACTTAGCCCGAGCATTGCATTTAATTCACCAGAGCGTGATTCGTATTTTTCCTGATTTTATGTGATGTCTAATAAAATCGAATAACCTTTTATCACATATATATATATATATATCTACTAACTCTGAAAATGAATCCATCATGACCTATATATATGTGCCTGTAGCCCGCACCCACCCAGAGCAAGACGTCGTCGATGATGAGATGCGCCAATTGTGGCGCCTAGATGTGCGCACCAGCAAACGTTCTTGAGTTTCTCTCCTTCCAAATCCTCTAGCTGATTAAAAAGAAGATGGAGTCAAAGCTGCACTGAGCTGTCCTATCGAGCGTCTTCCTTGCTTGAGTCCACCATTGCATGAAGGGTGTTTCCACCGTCGGCGCTTGATCCTACAGGTTATAAGTTCGGAGGCGTCTTTGCCAAACCTCGCAAGAATAGACACACCCGATGAGGATGTGGTATATGGTGTCATCTTGCTGGTCACAAAGCACACAGGTAGCATCATCCTGGAGGCCATGACGCCACCGCCTATGCGCCGTCCAACACTTCCCGTGCATAGCTAGCCAAAAGAAAAACTTCACCTTTGGTGGCGCTGAGGTCTTCCATAGTTGCCATGCCCCAAGTGGCGGAGAGCAACCCATGAACATGGCTCCATACGCTGAGGAAGCAGAGTATTTGTTGTCCGCGGTTAGTCACCAGGTGAACGTGTCCGAGTTGCCGGGCACCAGTTCCACTCGATGATGGCGCTCCGACAGAGCTATGAACTCGACGATGAGTCTCCACGAATGGGCGCCCGCAATGTGGTGCACCTAGGCGGAGCCGTTGAGCGCGTCGGGCACGGTGGTGTGACGGCGATGATGTGGCACCGCGGTGAAGACCGTTGGAGCAATGCGCATGATGCTTCTCCCATCGAGCCACGCATTGATCCAGAAGAGAGTGGATGCGCCATTCCCAATTGTTGCTACCGTGGAAGCAAGGAAGAGGGCACACAGCACCCTATCTTCTTCGTTCGGCAGCCCCTGCCATGCCCTGGCGTGGTCGACGCGCCGCAGCCATGGCCACCTAAGCCGCAGCGCGAGGCCCATCCTTCTCAAGTCAATGACGCCGAGCCCGCCCAGGTGTCTGGGCAAGAGAACGATCTTCCATGCAAGCTTGCATTTGCCTCCCACCACCGAAGTGTCCCCGGACCAGATGAATCCCCGACGCAGCTTGTCGATCCGTTCGACGACCCAGGCAGACAGGCATAACGTCGTGGCGGTGTGCACCGGGATCGCCGATAGCGTCGACTTGGCCAGCATAGTGCGGCTCGCCATGTTGAGCAGACTGCCCTTCCATTTCGGAATGCGAGCAGCTACGGAGTTGATAAGCGGTTGCTCATCCGCCTTTCGTAGCTTGAAGATGGATAACGGTATCCCGAGGTAGCGGCTTGGGAACGCCTCGAGCGGCAGGATAGGACGTCGTGCACCAGCACCAGGTTGTCCTCCCCATAGTGCAGCGACGTGGCAATGGTCTCTTTCATATTTGCAAATAGCCCGGACACCTGGCCAAATGCGTCAAGGGCGGCCTTGAGCAGGTGTAGGTCTTCCGATCTGGGCGCAATGAACAGCACCATGTCGTCGGCATAGGGGCTGACACGTTGAATGTCACCCACCGTGCTGAGCCCAGCAAGGTGTCCGCCATCGTCCATCCATCTGAACGCGTGGTTGATGACCTCCATGACCAGCACGAAAAGCATCGGGGACAATGGGTCACCTTGGCGTAACCCTCTTGCATGACAAATCCTACAGCCCACTGTTCCGTTCATGAGGATCTTGGTGCTCGTTGTAGAGAGGATGGCGGAGATCCAGTCCCTCCACATGTCTCTGAAGCCCATGTGCCACAGGACCTCGAGGAGGAATGGCTAGGAAACCGAGTCGAAGGCTTTGGCAATATCAATCTTGAGCAGCAAACTCGGCGTCCGAGCATGGTGGAGCTCCTTGCAGGAGAGACAAATGGCCCGAAAGTTATCTTGGTCGCACAAGGCCACGAAGAACCGGAGCAAGCCTGTTGGCGAGGCACTTGGAGATGAGCTTGCTGATGCTGTGAATTAAGCTGATGGGCCGATAGTCAGTTATGTCCACCGGTTGATCTTTTTTCTTGAGCAGTACCATCAGTGCATCATTCACATGATGCAGGCTCCTCATGTCCAAAGCCCAGAATGCGTGGAACGCTCTCATGACGTCTTCCTTAATGATGTCCCAAGTTAGTTTGTAAAAGAGTCCTGTCAGTCCATCGGGCCCTGGAGCCTTGTCGTTAGGTAATTGCATGATGACCGACCGGACCTCCTCCTCCGAGAACTCATCCTCCAGTTCGTGCAGGTTCATAACCGGCAGGCCAATGGCTTCAAAGTTGATCGCCTGAGTGTGCACAAAATCAGTGCCCATGATGGCGTTGAAATGCTAGAAAGCCGCTTGCGCCATATGGTTTGGCTCGGCAAACAGCTCCCCCTGTGAAGTAATGGAGTCAATCCTACTCTTCCGCTTGCGGTGGCACGCCTGAAGGTGAAAGAAGTGGGTATTGGCGTCGCCCTCGGCCAAGAAAGTCATCCTGGAACGCTGTCGAGCAAGCTTTCGTTCCATGGAAGCGAGACCAAGAACACAAAACTTGAAGAATTTCCTTAGCTGCACCTCTCTAGGCTCAAGCAGCCTAGTTTCCTGCACCTCATCAAAGCCCAAAATGACCTCTCGCACGACCGCCAGCTGCAACCTGACACTGCCTATCTGGTGAGCGCTCTAGCTTTGCAGTGCTCTCGTGACACTTCTAATTTCGAAGTCAAGAACCCTGAAAGCATCCACCTCCGCTGGGGAGTGCTGCCAAGCCCAGGAAATAGTCTCGAGAAAGCCCGGCAGCTTGGGCCAAAAAGACTTAAATTGGAACCTTCTCTTGTCTGAACGCGTCGTGTCGAGAATGAGGAGGAGCGACGAGTGGTCAAAAGCATCAGAAGAGAGCGCCTTCAGCTGGTGATACGGGTACACAGCGTACCAATCGACCGAGGCAAGAGCTCTATCGATACGCTCCATCGTGGGCGGATCTTGCCCCTTCAACCAAGTGAAGCGCCTCCCAGAGAGCGCAATTTCCTGAAGCAGCATGGAGTCAATGAAGGCCCTAAACCTCCTCATCCCATGCCGATCAAGTCTGTCATTGCTTTTGTCCACAACCATGTATATCATGTTGAAGTTACCGCAGATCAACCACGGCCCTGGCCGAGCGTTCCTGATCAGTTGCAGCTCCTCTAGGAACGCGGACATGGCCGCATCAAGCTGTGGGCCATATACAGTCATGATCCACCAGGAGATCTGGGATCGAACGCACCAAACGGAGGCCGTTAGCGAGCAGCCCCCCGAAGACATCAAAGGCTTCCCAGTAATCTCGGTACCAGGCCAAATGAATCCCCCCGCTACACCATCAGCCGGGACATAGTCATAATCGAACATTGGACCTAGAGTTTCCAAAGCATAGGAAGGAGATACAACAACAAGCTTTGTCTCTTGCAGGCACACTAGTGACACGCTATTGTTCATAAGCAAGCTCCTAACCATAGCCCGACGTGCGGCACCATTCAGGCCCCGCACGTTCCACAACAAGCAAGTTGTATTCATTGAACAAGAATCCTCGTCGTGTGAGGCCCAGGCTCAGATGGCGGGTGAGCCACGGTCGTCCAGCCCAAGCATGTCGAGGTTCATGGCGACCAGGTCAAAGCGTGCTCCCAGGAGCATCTGAAGGTTGTCATGTGTAGCGTCAGAGAGCGGGCCCTGGAACACACGCTTGCAAAGTGCGGTCGTGTCTTCTCTAGGCATCAGTGTGGCCGGTCGGTCATCGAGTTTCCTGAGCAGAACCGTCCGAGCTTGGGTCATTGTGTCGGCCGCCCGTGGCGTCTACGCAATGTGGACGCTACGCCTGAGGGTCTGCGGGGGAGCGGGGTGTGCGTGACTTGCATAGCCGTGGACGTCCCCAGATGAGCGGCGTGGCGAGAGGAGCACAGAGTTGCATCTGCACGAGTGTTGCCAGTGAGGGGCAGCGCTGGTTCCCCTCATCATCACTGGACGACACCGGTGGGGCTTCCACAACGTCCACCAGTGCCGCAGGCGCAGTGATCTCCCCTGGTTCCAGCAGAGTGGTAGAGGATGGCGCGACCCACTCATTTTCAATGCAGTCAGCCCACCAGTCGAGGCAGCGTGCTGGCGGCGGGGTTTGGGTACACCTGACGTCCTGCAGCAGCTGCGGCGCGACGTTTATGAACCGGTTGATGAAGCCAAGTTGCGGCGAGGAATAGACCCCTGGCCTTATGAGCGATGCATCAGAAGTTTGCTGGACTGGCGCTGGGGAAGGCAGCGCCAAGAGCATTGGCTAGCGCCCCGACGACGATGATTCTGCAGCCGCTGCCTAGCATCATCAGCCACAAGAGGACAGAATAGAGATCCCACCCGAAGCGGCGGCGGAGGTGAGGCGGCTGGCATGGGACAATGCACCTCACCCACAAGAACTGATGGCACAGCGACGTCAACCCCGTGCGCATACTGATCACTGCCACTAGTGTATTCTGGCTGGTAATCACAGTACGGGATATGCCCTCCATGCCTCGGATCAGAATCCGGGGAGTCATCAGAGCTGCGTCACGGCGATGGATAGTAATCATAGTCTCGGTCATCCGGATGCAGGGGGTGATCATCCCACCCCGCCCCCGCGATCATCCTCATCATCGGCGTCGTGGTTGTCATCCTCTGGAGGCGGTGTACTCGGGGGCGAACCAGGTATTGGGTGCCTCGATGGAGATTAAGCTCGCCCGCGTCCGTCGTGGTCACCACCGGCTCAGGGATGAACAACACCTTTTCTGGTTCAATGGAGGGATGCCAACACCAAGCTTGAACGAAGAATTCACGGTTGTCCTTCACCGATCGGTCGCGCACCTCCTACAGTTCAACCTGTGCACAGCATCGGCCCAGGATCGTTTGCACGGTGTCGGTGACCCTCGCGTGGGCTGGGACATGCCGCAATGCGACGATCACTTGGTGAGTGAAGGCACCGGCCACACCGCTGGCGACCCGCGTCCACGGCTGCCAGGTTAGGGCATCAGGGAACCCCATGGTGGCGGGGCAAGCACCCGGTCCCGATGGTCCCGCCTGGAGAAGCGGACTAAGACGTCACCCAGCTCGTGCAGGTGGATGTCAAACTCATCACATCTAATCTCAAACGGTTGAATAAAGCCTGGTACAACATCTGTGTTGAAATCCACAGGCGCGTGCCAACAATGCTGGCCACCAGTGCAAGGCTGGCAAGCCCATCGTCGGCCTCCTGCAGTTGGGTGGAGCGCGGCACAACAACCAGGGTCGCATTGCTCCAGCGAAGCGCCTCCATGGAGTCAATGGGGTCCGAGGTTACGACCTCAGCATCCCCCTGCCCACAAGAGGTGGAGGCGGCGGAGGCGGTGGGAGGCGGCGGTGGGGGAGGCGGAGGCAGAGGCGCTGATGGAGCGGGCGGCCCAGCCGCCGTTGGACGCCGAGGAGATGCGGCACAGAACCGCAGAACCAAAAGGCCCGCCCCGTGGAGACCAAGTGGCCCGAGATGGTGTTGGCGGACTCAGCTCTGTGGCGGCGTGGTGGAGAGCGCGCGTCCCGTCGGAGAAGTATCATGGCCTGACATAACGTCGGTCGGCCGGCGAACGCGGAGAGCGCAGCCGTTTAGCGGCAGGGGCACCCCTTGTAGGTGTTCGGCGGTCAGTAGCAATGTGGCCCTCGCGCCCACAGCTGTAGCAGCGAGCCGGGTGCCAGCAGCGCGCTTGCATGTGGCCTGGCCTGAGGCAGTTGTAGCAGGCCCCAGTAATCTCCGGCGGCATGTCTCTCAGCGCTCTCGGCAACAGCGACGGCCTCAACGGGGTGCGGCGAGGAGGAGTGCGCTGGCGCCCATGTCGCTTGCTCCGCACCTGGTAGAATCCCTCCGGGTCTGGCGGCCCACGTTGCCGCACCAGGTGGCCGGCGGGGAGCGGTGCTGCGGCTCAACGATATCCTGCCCCGGGTGGGCGGGGCAGAGCTTCGGCAGCCACCATGGACTTGTTGGTCCAGCGACGATGACGGTGCCTCCGGGCTCTACGCCGCTTGCCCGGGAGGGGTGCGGGCTCGTCGTCCCCATCCTCCCCGCCCGCCTCCGGCGGCGTGGGGGGGAGTGGGGCCACGGCCGCCTCTGGCTCCAGCTCAGAATCCGACTCCAGGGAGTCCTCCGAGTCACTGAGGTGCACACGCTCCTCAGGACCACGGCCAAGGAATTCCCGGAGCGGCGAGCCATCGAAGAAAACCTCCGACGACGGCAGATCCTCCCGACCTAGATCTGTCTAGTTTTGGGCCCCCGGCCCAGCTCCCTGGGGCAGGGCATCCAGCAACCTCCCTGGCAAGCCCACGGCAAGAGCCTCATCCACCTCCGGCGGCCACGCGCAAGAAGAGAAGCATGCCTCCATGACACGGCCGTAGATCTAGGTCGCAAGGGAGAGGAGGGGTGGGGGGAGGTAGAGTGAGAGCGAAGATGTGGGATAAATGGTGTGGGTGGAAGGGGGAACGCAAATACCATCCTAGGGAGCCAGGGCGCGGCCCGCGGCCCGGTAGAGGGGCATCGCCGGAGGCGGCGCGGGGGCCTCCCTCATCGCCTCCCTATCGCCTCCTTTCACTTCTTCGCAGGCCAGCTTCTCGCGCACCGTCTATGCCGCGTCGGCGTCCGGGCTCCTCGTCCTGCTCTTCCTTCCCCTCACCGTCATCGTCAGGCAGGAGTACCACATCAAGAAGGAGCCCGAGGACTCTCCGAGAGATGACACGCCCACCTTGATGGTGACCGTCGTTTCGAAATCCACCGCCATGGCATTGGCAGAGCCGGCGAGCATGAGCACAACTACCGATACGCCACCAGCGGTTTCCTCTTGCCTCGTCTCCTTCTTGCAGCACATGTTCAGCCCCCCGGCGCACGGCGAGGACTACACCATCTCGCAGGCGCTGGTGAGCATGGACATGCTGATCCTATTCATCACCATCGCCTGCGGCGCCGGCGGCACGCTGACGGTGATCCATAACATGGGGCAGATCGGGCAGTCACTGGGGTACCTGACAAAGAGCGTGGACGCCTTTGTCTCTCTTATCAGCGTCTAGAACTACGCCGGCCGAGTCGCCGTCGGGTACGCCTCGGAGGCGCTGCTGTCGCGGTATGGGTTCCCGCGGCCGCTATCGCTCACAGTCGTCCTCCTCGCTTCCTGCGCCGGCCACCACCTCATCGCTTTCGGCATCCCGCGGGCGCTCTACGCGGCGTCGGTCCTCGTCGGCTTCTGCTTCGGCGCGCAATGGCCGCTGCTGTACGCCGTCATCTCTGAGTTGTTCGGGCTCCGCTCCGCTTGGGCGCTACCGCACGCTCTACAACCTCGGCGCCGTCGCCAGCCCCGTCAGCGCCTACGTGCTCAACGTGCGCGACGCCGGCCAGCTATACGACGCCGAGGCCGCGAGGCAGCACGCCGGTGGGGACAAGGCGTGCTTCGGCGTGGAGTGCTTCCGGATGTCGTTCCTCGTCATCACGGCCGCCACGGTGGGCGGCGCGCTCGTGTCGCTAGTGCTCGTTTGGAGGACCAGGGACTTCTACAGGGGTGATATATACGCCAAGTTCAGGGACCGAGTGGTGGTGGACTCGCCGGCTGAGGGTGGCCCATCAGTGGCGGAGCGGCAGCGGCCAAGCAAGGAGGGTGATGTGGAGGCCGAGTGAGGTCAACGAGATGACTAGCATTTGTGTTGACTGGGTCAACAATATGACTTGCTTCAGCAAGAGATCAGTTTCAGTACCTGATATTTCTCAGCAAGCACTAACAATGCCACAAATTTTGTTCAAATGGTTGAATTCCGTTTAAAACACAAGAATCTTTTGCAGTGACAATATTGCAGTTTTGACATCATCAACAAATTTGTTTATTATCACAGGCCACTCAAGTTGTCTGCAAAAGGGTTACATAGCTTATAGGTCTCCAAAGTATTAAAATTCACTTCTAGTTCCCAGAAGTTAGTTAGGGTATAAACGGACGTTTACCAGATCCAGCAGCTCACGTGATATTGCTGACTCAACACTTTTTATGGATCTAATAGACGGAACCCACGTGTCAGCGAGCCGACAAGGCTTAAGCAGATAGTGCTTTGCAACTTGAGCAGATAGTGCTTTGCAGCCGTAGGGGATCCGGTCCAGCTCACGTTATGTTGGCCAATTTGAGGGCCTTGATCAGCACATCAGCCTGGTAAGTTCATGGCCGAAAGACAGCCTCAGCACTCTGAAAGTTGCGGCAGAAATTACATTTTTGCAACACATGGAAAGGCCTAAATTTGTCTTAACAACGCAAAGACGATTAATCAGCTGAGCTAAAAAAAGGCCCATACTGTAACTCAGAACAGCTGAGCAAGGAGGGCGACATCTCTCCCCTCATGTTTGTTTTTCTTTCTTGTTTGGCCGATCGAGTTTTTAGATTGTTCAAGAATTTGGAAAAAAAAAAAAGATGGAAGCACGATAACCAAAACATCGTGGACAGACCGCATGTCACCTCTTCTCCAGTTCGAGGAGCAGATACTGCAAAATGCATCATTAAAAGTACCATGCATGTATCCATGCGCCCTCTTGGTCAAATCCTTCGAATATAGGTCAAATTTTGTGAAAGAAACAAATTCAAAAAACGACATAAGAGGTGCATAATTAAACTAACATCTCAGATCCAACTTTCAAAAATTGAAAATGAAGCTTGAAAACTCCACATTGAAAAAAAAAGAACTATTTTTTTCAGGGCTCCTAGAGCAATCAACTGTGACATTGTAACACCACATGAACCAGAGCATGGCCCTTTGGGGAAAAATACTGAACGCGGATTTTAAGCCCTTCAGAGCACATGCTCTCTTGATGCGCAGTAAGAGCAAAAATTGGGTTCTCGTATATTTGAGCCGGAAAAAAATTGCTCCAGGTGGGGACAGTCCACATCCAGCAACAGGTGAATGTCCAACCAATTTGCGACACGCGTGGGGAAATATTAGAGGCTAACCCACGCTGCTGGTCAGGTTAACAGGTCCACTAGTCACAATACGCTGGGCGTCCGCACGGTGCAGCATGCGAATGGTTCCCATCCAGATCAACACACATGGAGACGCTAAAGGGTGAATATACTTTTAGAGACGGCAACTTACTTATTCCGGCCGCTCGCTTCTCCAGATTCATAACTCTTATAAAGCAAAACCTCACTAGCAATTCTCTTGACATGCAAAATATCCACCTTATCAGTCCACTACCCTTTGCAATTAAAGTTTACTAGCACAAGTGATTATGATATGCACGTCTGCATGACACTTATCCTTTAACTTATCTTTAGTTGTCCACATCAGAGTAACACGCTATCCACTAAGTTTGTAATAATTAGTCTCTTTCCAAAAATTATATGAATAATTAAATTTTATTCCAAATCAGAAGTTTCCATAACAATGCGCAGGATGTCAAAATATAAATAAAACCAACTAGCTTTTGCACCAACATGCCGAACGTACATGATGACATGAGAGACAGCGAATTGAAGAGATGATTTGAAGGTAACACATGTGGTCTTTTAATCTTCTTTTCTCCTTGAATACTCCAAGAATAGAGAACCGAACTATATTGGCACTGATGACAAGAAAACGAGACTCAGTGTCTAACAGACGCCGCACAGCTCACATGCACGTACAAGGACCCGATTGCAGCACATCACATGCCTCTTAAGTCTTAAAGATAAGAAACGAACAATTTGTTGGACCCATTAGAAGCTGGACAGACCATCACCCTCCGTGCACTGCATACATGCATCAAAGTTAATTGGTCTCCTCTCATCTATCCTTTCTTATATCAGAGGTACACTGGATCCATATCACCACCAAGTAAAGATTTATGCTAAGAGATATTTTATTACAATTGAAAATAACGTGAGCCCTTTATTTATTTAGATCCAATGGTTGTAAAACAGGAGGAACCATATGGAAGTAGTTTAAGCCGTGGACCGGAACCAAAAATCACGAGGGCACGGAACTTAATTCTAACTATATTTGGAGGATATAATAGTCTTTCACGTGTAATTAGCATCTTCTCTGAATCAGTACAGAGAAGAAGTGCCGTGACGGTCCAGCACTGCGCCAACGAAAACGACGCCTGCCACCTGCCGTCCGACCGAGAGTTGGGTCCTGCTGATCCTGGCACCAGTCACCTCCGACCTCACCGTCTAGATCACCGACTCCGTCTTCCCTCTCCACAAGGTACACCAGCGGTGGCGTTTACTTTGATCGATAGTTTCCCCTTCCCCGCGGTCGCGCCCCTCCCTTTTGCTCCACTACACCCTATGCCCGGTGCCGGCGCGCCCCTCTCACTCAACTCCGTCGATGTCCTGTCGCAAGGCCGCGCCGCCGCCGTGTTCCATGCTGCGGCGCCTTCTCCCAGCCCCACCCTCCCATGCACCGCTGCGGAAGAAGAGGCTGCCCCTATTGCCGCGCGGGGCACCTCTGACGATGCACCACCCGGCACCGAGGCCGCGCCGCCCAGCTGCAAGGCCGCGTGGGCCACCGCCATGGCCGCGCGAGGCACTTCCGTGGCCACGCAGGGTGCCTCCGAGGCTGCGTCGCCAGGCACCGATGCCGCGCAGGCGAGATGCGCGCCGTCGCCGCCGCGATAACGAGCTCAGACCTTTCCGCAGTGAGGGCGCGCTCGGTCCTGGCCGACGTGCGGGCGAGCTCCGACGACGTCGCCGAGCGGAGGAGCTGCAATCGCGGGCGGGCCAGCGCAGGGCGATGCCGATGTGCGAGTCGGTGGGAGACGCAAGGAACGTGGTAGGGAATAGGGAGCTGAGAATCTGTAGTTTAGTTAATGTAAGTACTAAACTATCCTTAAGTATAATTAAGGGAAGGAACTGGCTTGAGGGCATATTAAGGGGAGGAACCACCGGTTCCTCCCAAACACCATAAAAATTCTCTTATGTTAATTATAGGTACGCAACACCCCTCGTCTAGGCTTCCCTACATAAGCGCGCGGATAGCGGCACAGCCGCTCGCCAACACCCCGGTCGCCAGGCGAGGGGAAGCTCTTCTCATGCAATGGCTTGGGCTACTTGAGGGAAGAACGATGAAGGAGGCCAAGAAGGAGTATGAGGCCATGTTCGGCGACGACTCTGTTGACTCGGACGCCGAGTCGATGCGGGAACTCTTCCCCGACCTGGCACACCCATGACGGCCTCGCGGACGATGCGGCTCCCACGCATGAGAGCCACCTTCGATCCACGGATCCAAGCCGGTGCATGCTCTCTAGATTGTATAATTCGTGAGTAATTCGTTTAGGAGGAATTGTATGGGAGAGGCACTTCATGTAACATCTTAACTCTCAAAAACACGCGAAAACGCGGGTGTAAAAACTCTTTTCTGCTTAAATACAAAGATTACAAGTCTTTTGCGTATTCGAGAAAAAAAATATTAATCGTAGGTATTACATATGAACTTCTGCTATTGGTCTCCTAATAAGATTCTAATTAACCAAGGAGCATGGTTCGATAGACTAGTTTCTCTAATTCCCATGAATGTAGGTCATCTAGGAGAGACAACCCATGATGATGATTTGGTGATCTAGTCTAGGTAACATATCCCGTGTTCATCTGTACTAAGAGAATATCTTGAGAGGGCGACTGCCAGGATTTCTAGGGCTACCCCGCCCCTCCCAGGCCATATTTAAAAATGCCAGTTTGTAGGGTCGGTTGGTCAGCCGCTCCTACAAATCAATCTCACCCCTGTAAATTATTTTCACGAAAATCATGAAAAAATTCTAAAAAAAGCAAAAAAAAAAAATTAATCCAAGGAGGCTCCCACTGATCAGCCACCCGTGCGCCTTCAAGCTAGTGACCTCTCCCTCGTGTTATCCTAAATCGAGTATAAATTGATTGTTTAAGGTCCTGAATTAATTTAAATATAAAAGTTCTCAACTACAAAGTTTCGTAACATTTCGAGATCTACAATTTTCATTTAGGAAGTTTCTCCATCTGATATCGCTTGTAAATTTGAATTTAAAATTTAAGAAATTCAAACGTAGTTCTGTATGACAATATTATTTAAAATGAAAAAGTTGTCAATTATAGAGTTTTTTTAATGTTTTGGGATCTATATTTTTTATTTTGGTTCTTTTTCCATCTAGATCATTTGAAAATTTTTAATTTTATTTTTTTAAATTCAAACGTAGTTTTGCATGGCAAGGTGATTTCAAATAAAAAGTTGTCCATAAACTTTCATAACTTCTCAAGATCTACAAAGTTTATTTTGGTTGTTTCTCTATCCGAGGTCATTTCAAAAATTCAAATTTTAAATTAGATAAATTCAAACTTAGTTTTCCTCAACAAAATGAATTCAAATCAAAACGTTGTCGGCTACAAAATTCTATAACTTGAGAAGATATACAAAGTTTATCCTGGTCATTTGGTAATTTGTTCATCCGATGTGGTGATTATATATTATTCACAAATCTTATATATGTCAGTTTCATAAACTATAAAAGGTATATGTAAAATTTATGAACAATTTTACTTTCACTTTATGATATGAAAAAATGAATAATAAAAAATTATATGTTTTGATGAGTTATACAACTTTTATGCTCATGACTTCTTAAGCTAAAATTGTTTGATGTTTTGAAATGTTATTTGAAGTTATCATTTTTTTTAATTGTAAATTTGAATGGTACATATGAAAATATGACCAAAAGAATAACAGTAAGAACACAATATCTTGATATACCATGATTTTAGAAAGTTTTAGAAAAAACATTATATTTGAAGTTAGTATGAGGAAGAAAAGACTAGTTACAAGTTTTAGCCACAGATAAAAAGGAGGAACAGCTATGGTTCAACAATTTGAAATTAAGTTCCAAACAATATTTTGAAGCATCAAATAAATTCAGAGAGAAAAGTTGTTAACAATAAAAATTGATAAGTTTTTAAGATCTATAAATTTTATTTTGGTCATTTTTTCATCCGAGGTCGTTTAAAAGTTCAAATTTTGGTACTTTATTTTAAATATTTGACGTCTATTTGCAGGAGCGGGGCCTCTATAAATAGATTTATAAAGACGGCTGAATATTGAGTCACTCATACAAGTACAACACCATTTTTAGGGGCTGCTCATATAAAGTTGCACCTACTAATCAATTTATTGGGGTGGCTGGATATTAAGCATTGAGCCGTCCCTATGAATAAAGAACAATTTGTAGAGGCAAGAAAACGGATGGTGTTCCTACGTATCGTTTTTTATATCAACTGGAAACTAAGGGACCTTGTGCTAGCCCTCAAAAAAAAGAGACCTTGTGCCTCTGGAATAAAGAATAAAGCCGTGCGTGTGTGCGTTTTAAAGCAAGAAGCCAAGAACAAAGGCTCCAAGAACAAAGGCTGCTGTTGATGCGTGGTAGTAATAATATATATTCTTTCCTTGAAGACGGGCATTGTCGCATCTAGAACTTTATGTCATCATCGTCAGTGACAAGGATGAAACGACTGGGCGCCTCATCAAGTCATCAGTGTGTGTATATATAGTACATAGAAACGCTTAAGTTGTGCATCATTAGGCAGCTAATCCTCTCAATCCCCCATCACATCATATATATACCGTCGTCTTCCAAGCCAAACCAAACCAAACCAATATATGTAATTCCAACAACAAGCAAAGCAAGCTGCTCATCATGGATATGACTGGAATATATTATTCCATCAACAACATGAACATGACTGCAATTGCTAAGCAGCTTGGCAAACCAGAAATCAGGGCCCCCATTCTTCTTGCAGTGGTCGCCTTTCATGCCCCGCTGCTGATGGGGCTGAGCTCGCGGCAGCGACGAAGCGGCCATCGGGTGCTGCGCTCCTTGCTCTGGGGCGTTTCGGCGGCCTACTTCCCGCTCATGACCTACGTCCTGTCCTACTTGACCACCTATATCCCGTCCACGACCCCAGGAACGGCCGTGCTCGTACTGGTATTGGTGGTCCTCGTCCAGTTCCTCAGGGCCAAGGCCGACATGGCAGCCATGGCCGTGGCTGCCGTCGCGTCGCCTGCGACCGGTGACAAGGACATCGACAGCCTCAAGATCCGGCCGTCCACGGAGAGCTTCGTCAACACGTTCTGGGTGGCTGGGCTTGTCACGTACAACGTGTACAAAACCCTGACTGTCCCACCCAGCACGGAGGACGAAGCATTCAATCTCATCTTCTTCCAAGTTGGAGCGGCGCTGATGTTGCCGCTCTGGGTCCTCGGTGCTTGCAAGACGGTGCTCAGGTTCACCGCCTTCCAGATGGCGACCGTCTCCTTGGCGCTCGGCCGCAACGTGCAGCTCATCGATGGCTACATGCTGCAGCTCCGGGAAGGTGGCAGCTTGGCCGCCATGGACGTAGTACCTCGTCTCATAGTGACGGGTGAAAGGGACCAGGACGTGGTAGAAAGCCCGCTAGGGTATCATGTCAAGCCCTCGTCCCTGGAGGAACGGAGCCGGCTGGTCACGCTGGACCGGGTCTGGGCATCATCAGGCCGCCACCTGGTCCAGGACGACAAGGACCTCTGCCTCTCCTTCGCCCTGTTCAAGTGCCTACGCAGGCGGTTCGCCGGGTACCGGCTGGCCGCAGAGGCCGGATCCAGCTGGGCGTTCCGCTTCGTCTGCGACGGGCTGCTCGGCCCGGAAGATGACCACGAGAGGATGTTCAGGGTCATCGCCAGGGAGCTCTCGTTTGCCACCGATTTCTTCCACTCGCCTCTCCCCGTGGCCTCCTTGGGCACCAGGGCCGCGGCCCTCCACTTCCTCTTCTCCTTGGTCATTCTCCCCTCGCTTCTCATCCTAGCTCTGGTCCTTCTGGTATTTGTAGCCACATCCTCTCCCGGGGACGACGACTGGTACCCTTTTGCACGGCTTGCCCTTGTTCTGGCGTTGTTCGATGCTGGGCATGGAGATCTCGGAGATGGTCGACAGCGTGCGCTCCAACTGGACCAAGATCAGCATGATTGGCCACTTGGTCAGGTCCCACCACGGCTGCGCCCGGAGGTTCTTGGCCTGTCTGGTGCACAAATGCAAAGTCCGGAAATTTTGGAAGGATGAGATCGGACAAATCCAGCTGCTGCCATGGGCTTGCCGCCGCTGCTGCTTCAGCAGCAGCTTCACAGCCGGACGTCTGCTCTGCTGCCTGATCTGCCGCAGCACGACCGAACGGAGGAGAAAGAGAAACCATCACAAGGACCGTGTCAAGGTTCCGCCCGTGGTGAAGGAGGCCATCCTCAAGTCCTTGAGGAGCGGCGGCGGCCAGCTGAGCGACGGGACGGCAGCGATAAGGCGACATGGCTTCGCACGTGGCAACGACATCACATGGGCGTGCCGCGACGGCGGCGGCGTCGTCACCACCACCGATGCTATCCTTGTGTGTGGCACATCGCCACCACCCTCTTCGACATCAGATGCTCAACTACTTCTACTTCCAAACCAAGGGACTCTTCTCCGCCTCCTCCCTCGACGACGCCGGTGGCCAACGACGACAGTGAGAGCAAGATCGTTGTCACATGTTGCTTGTCGCGCTACTGCATGTACCTGGTGGCCGAGGCTCCGGACCTGCTGCCAGACAAGCCTGCCTGGATCACACGCCGCTACGAGGCCGTGAAGAGGGGCATCGAGCAGGCAGCGGCGGCGTCCAAGTGCAGCGGTGACGTGCCTGACCTGTACCAGCGCCTGGTCGATACTTTCACTGGAGAAAACTCCCATTCCCACGAACTGCTGATCAAAGACGTGAGGCTTGGAAAGCAGCTGGTCGAGGAGGCAGAAAGGACGCAGAGTTCACAAGGAGGAGGAGGAGGAGGAGGAGGAGGAGGAGGAGAGGCCCGACGAGCCGAAGCTGAAGACGAGGTGTGGAAGCTCCTCTCGGAGTTCTGGTCCGAGATGGTGCTCTACCTCGCGCCTTCGGACAATGTCAAGGTCCATATAGAGGCCCTGCAGCGTGGCGGCGAGCTCATCACGCTCCTGTGGGCGCTGCTGCTGCACGCCGGCATCACCAGCAGGCCGGTGGAGTTCAATTTCACTGCAAGTGTGCTGCTATCGACAGGAGATCCAGACGCCATTGCTGCACACAACAGCTAATTCCATTACAAGAACACCACATGTAGCCAAACAGTATGCGTATCCACATTCCGCGCACGCAAAATGTGTTTGGAAAAATATTATGTTGTTTATTTATTTATTTATTTATTTATTTATTTTGGTGAGACCTGAATAATTACAATGGTTTGCTAGTTGCTGGTAATTGTACACCTGTGGCAATTGGCAAATAATGTTTATATTCAATTTACAGCATGGAAATGCGCTGCCTACGATTATTCAACATACAAAATTGTACCTTTCTTTGCATTTAGATTTATTTGTATGTATAATCCGGCCCGCCACCCGTTTTTTGTTTTTTATTAAAGGGACGGAAAGAGATTTGCCGCAAGTTCTGTTCGACAAAGGAAAACAAAAGAAGAATTACAGCAACCAATGAACTCCTTGGTCTTTCATTCTCTTTTTGAGTATTTTATTTTATTCTATTCCTTTTTTGTGTTTATACATTGATGAATATACAAATCAATACTTCTTTTATTCTTCCGAGTTTATACATATGCTGCTGAAAACATGGTCCTAAGTTTATTCATTAATTTTGGTAGCAAAATACATGCATGTGCGTTTTTTAGTCAAAAACAAATGCGCAAACAAATGCTAGCACAATTGGAGCACGTCTTGTTCTGAGCGAGATATCCTGGTTGGACTGTAGAGATGTCGAATGTGTTGGTCTAGGCGCTCGTATTGGGTTGGGCCACCTTGTCGTCGGCCTCACCAAAAAGCTGAATCTCAAAATATATAACACTAATAAAGAAAAATAACACTATCTATTTTTTCTACGATTTCATGAAGGCACATCAACTACGAGGGCCGACCACCATTCTACCAAGCCCATCGACATTAGTTGCCTCTCTTCATCTCATTTTCCCACATTAATTTTCACCGAAACCCCTTTAATTAATTATAGACCAAACAAACGTCTTCACAAAGATGAAAGGCAGGCAATATGTGTACATTTTCTTGGATCCAGACTTCAATAGATCCATGTTTGAGTCTGACTATGTGTAAATTGGCAAGAACTAAGAAATATATAAGTGCCTACGGTAAATTTTTCGCATGATGTCATTGTATATAGTCTTTTACTTCACATTTCCGAGAAGAGCATGATAGAATAATCTACCTCTTTAATTAGTATTTATCCTATACTGTAATTTCGGCTCCAAATCCTGGAGCAACGTGTGGAAAATTTATTAGAAAAGAAAAGAAA
Source organism: Bothriochloa decipiens (assembly GCA_023333625.1). Taxonomy (NCBI): domain Eukaryota; kingdom Viridiplantae; phylum Streptophyta; class Magnoliopsida; order Poales; family Poaceae; genus Bothriochloa; species Bothriochloa decipiens. The sequence continues at coordinate 61,591,997 of CM041633.1, read as the reverse complement.
AACTCCAGCCGTGGCTGTGCATGTAGGCTGGATGTCAGCAACCACAGCTGCAACAGCAAAAAACGGGTACGAGGCTACAGGCCCACGTGGTACATGTTTTTTTTATTCAAATACGCGCCGTATATATTACGATGTAAGGAAACCCGTACAAAGACGCGTGCAAATACAAACACATACGCAAAGGATACACTGCCCCAACCAAATTACACAAAGGCCTTCAACAAACAAGAAAACTACAAGAAGATCCATGAATCCCCTTGTATCCAACGGAGGCATCTTCTCTCGCCGGATTCCGTCGCTGTCGCCGGAGCAGGAGAAGCCAAGAGACCTCCATCCACAGAACCAGGAAGACACCATTGCACGCAACATACTCCCGCCATGGACGAGAAGAAAACCAGCGTGGAACATCGGCCGGGGACACACCCCGTGCCTCTCCGGGTCTGGATCTGGCTAACCCGCCACGAGACGGGGAAAGGATGAGCCAGATTAACATACCTGCTCGCCGCAAACCCAAGCTCCTCCCCAGGAGCATCCTCGCATATTGTCAGCATCTCCATCGGAAGAAGACGGCCCAAAACTCCTTCACGCCGACCATGACGATCCGAAGACCGAGCTCTAGATCCAGTCCGGCACCACCTCACTGGCCTCTCGCCAGCACCAGAGCGAGTGATGGTGAGGTGTACAAAGACCAGGATAACCTTATTCCACCATGGCGGCGTCCCTGCCTCCACCAAGCGTGCGCCGCCGAGAAACCTAAACCTATAGAAGGTAACTAATCTACACCGCCAGTCGAGGCAACGCGGGTCCCCCACACCACCGAGGCCAAAGAGGCCATCGGAGGCGGAGGAGACCGGCAACCTCACCGCAGGAGTACCAGTCGTCCCTTGTTCGCCTCTCTCAACTGGCAAGCCGAGAGAGTACAAGAGGAAAAGTTTTGCCGAGAGAGTTCGAGAGGAAAAATTTCACAGGAACTCCTGCACGGCGTGCCACCCAATGACAGCCGCGGTCCTACCGGGCGTTAACTATGGTCAGACCGCATAAAGTGGCCCAACCAGCTAGAGGCATACAGCGGCCCAACAAGGTAGATGCATACAACGGCCCAACCAGCCCAAGCACAGCCACCAGTGCTATCTTTCCCCTCAAGCTCACCAAACATCATTTTAACCTTGCTCAAACAAAATTGTTTATATTTTGCTCAAGAAAAGGCCCAAACACCATTTTCAAAGTTATTTAAAATCTCCCAAATCTCAACAATTGTTCCATCGAACACTAGTGCTTCAAGGATGTGTAGCATGCTCAAAATATTTTGTAAAGCTTTTCACTTGCTTCCTTACCACGTCACTAGATACGTGCATTGTACTTTAATCTCATCTCTAGTGGCACTAGACGGCCGTTATCACTTTAATTTGACACTACTCTATGGCACATTATTTGACAAAAGCAAAAGTGCCTTTGCCCTCTAGCTTGCTTTCCAACCCCTCCTTTCCATGGTGAAGTACTAACTTCATATGGTCACGTACTCCATCTCCACCATCGATCTCGAGCCTTGCTCATCACCATCAAGTGAAACTTACCTTAATCAAACTCATTGAAAGCATTTCCAACATATCTTTGGAAATCAATTACCAAAAGCGAACTAGAGCTTTCAACAAGCTCCTTGATCCCTTAAATTTTTATTAATGTGCCGTAGCTCGAGATCAAGATGTTGGTCATGAGCTCCATGCCCAACCACAATGATTGATGTCTAGAAGCTTCTAGGAGAAGGAAAAGGAAGGAGGGGAAGGGGAAAAAGGAAGGGGCAGTTGTTGCCACCAAGCCTCGTACTTCATCTTAAAGAACGGAGACCCAATACCAGGACACTATGTTCTGAGCTGCTACACGACTATTGTTGCCACCGAGCCGAACCGAGGCGAGCCCATGCTATTTATGTTAAAAACCACAAAAATAGTTTTTATACATAGTTATTTATGTTATCAATGGATAGTTTCTATAGAATCTTTTTTTTTATCTATTTGCATGTCTTCCATCTCCATCATAACATATCTCTTCACGTCTCAGTTCTCGTCTATATATTTTTTTCTCGAAGAAATAATTTTCTCCTCTCTTTTCTTTAATTATAGCGCCATAGCATAAGCAACATTAATAATATAGCTTTCAGTTGGCTGTGTATACAGATATACTTACAACCCACTTAATGCTCATATAATAGTTGGTTTATCTATAACCCACTTCCTTCTCTCATAGATTTTCTTGGTTATTGTCCTTTAGCTGGCTATAACTTTACAACAACCCACCTTTCTTCTCTCTCCTTCTTTTTCTCTTCCAACATAATGTACTACATGCTAATAACCTTTTATTATACTTGTTCCTAGTTGTCAACTTAGTTAATGAACAGTCTGGCGATGAACAAGCAATGTAGTAGTTGTAAACATAGACAAAGAAAAAAAATTACCTAGACTGTTATAGAAATTCTGAGTGATTTTCTCTTTAAAATAATGACTAAATATGTAAGATAAAACTATTTTTTAGATGGAATCTTAGTCGCTTCTAGGAGGAACTTTCAATTAATCGCGATATTAGGTAGCGATTCATGGGCTGGCTAGGATTGGTAGGCCTTCATCGGAGAAAACGCGTGTGCTTCTTTCCCGTTGGTTATAGTAGAGACTAAGGTTGGATAATAAGCCAGCTTGGTTCGGCTCGCTTCAGTTTGTTCTGACTCGTTAAGATAATGAGCTAGCTTGGATTGGCTCGTTACCTAAACGAGCCAAAAGACCTCGGCATGTTAAAAGCTCAAGCTAGCTCGTTAAGCTCGCGAACTCGTTATAAAAGAAGTACTTAAAATATAATATTTGTATTTTTTCTAAAGCGTGAGAACAGGAATAATACAAAAGTAACACATTCGAAGCCTTAAATTAGAGAAAAATTGATATGCAACGTTTTATATATATATACCTATATATATAAAAAGCGAAAATTTCTCCATCTAATTTTCTTTCACCTCCGTGTTTGAATCGATGACAGTAGATTCCTCTCCTTTACGTCCAGTCTGTACAGAATTAGGATTATATTTAATTTTCTATCTCTTCTTCCGTTTGTGTTCAGAGTCCGTTTAAAACTAGGATTATTCAATTATGGCATCCTAGCTTCTATTCGGACGGTGAAGATCGGGTAAAAGGTAAATCCAAATCCAACAAGAATAGTACGCAACAGTAAAGATGAAAAAAGAGAAAAGGTAAATCCAAATCCAACAAGAGTAGTACGCAATAGCAAATATGAAAAAAATAGTCAAAAAAACTTGACATGAATGAGAATTGCATGTGTTGTTGTCGTTCAACTTTGACACTTATCATCATAGATGGTCTCCCATCCAAATTCAAGCTCAAATGAAAATAGCTCCGGAAACACAAATAATTTATAAAATCAAACCAATCCACCCATACACAAATCGATCGATTTGGGAATCAGATCAAGCCTCCAGGTCGCCCAAAGTGTCCGCGACGTGCCTCAGCGCCGCCATCAAGGTCCGCTTGTGCAGGCAAGGCGGCGAGCTTGGCTAGCACGAATGATCTAAGTGGAAATCAGATCAAGACTCTGCGCGCCGGCTTTCATAGTCTGCACTGCCAACCAGGTCCACTTGTCCAGGGGAGGCGGCAAGCTTGGCTAGCTGACGCTACGAGGACCTCGTCCGCGTTGGACTGGATGTGGAAGGCCATGATGGCGGTAGCGAGGCACACAAGGCCAAATGAACGGGAGCCGCCACTGACCTTAGCGCCGCTGTTGAGGGCAACTGTTGCCACCGTACACTGTAAAATAAACATGTGATGCCGCTAGCCATAGACATAGCCGTCTATACTCATGATTTATATTTATACGAGTTAGATAGCATATGTCTAACCAACGTACGTTATATAATTCTAAAATGTACTAGAACAAATGACATAAGTTATAATTCCTGTTACAACGTACGAATATATTTGCTTGAGATACTATTATTTTTTTATCAGTTTCCTTCGGTCCGCAGACTCAAAATACTGTTCTGAGAACAGTAAACGGCGAGGACCCCGGTCTTTGCTACACCCAGTCCACGCAGCAACCCGTCCCCAACCCTTTCCCCGACGCTTCTCGACTTCTCCAATCGCGGGTGCAGCGCTACTGCCAACAGCCGGAACTGCCGTACGCCGCCCGTTGCGCCCCAGGTCCATGCCTTCGCGGCAGCTCGTCGTGCCATCCCCGGCACTGCCTACATCGCCGCCACCGCCGGCAGCGGTACGTGCCACACTCGATCCAGACGTCGCCGGCCGCCTAGCGACCCTGCGCGCCGCCTCTTTTGTCTGTTGCCTCCGGCGGCTCGGCCGTGCGGCCTGATCTATTGAGATATCTCCCTCATCCTTCTATGAACCATGAGTGCTCCCCTAGGTCCTTCATCTCTTCATGTTCCCCATCGCCGCAGGTCCTTCGTCCCTCTGTTTTCCCGTCATACATATGCTACATCCCCTCTAGCATACGGTACCTGTTTGGGTAAATGCCCCGCCCTGTATACTTAATAATTAATGTATTGACAACAGTATACGCCCATCCATCTACGGTGTGTACACCGACTATATGCACAGAAATATGTTTATGAAAATCTCGCCTGAGAATTTTGAGAAGTTCAGTTGCATCTCGCCCGTCGCTAATTTCAGTTCAGTTGCTTTACTACAATTGCAACTGATTCTTGATTTTGGGCTACCGGCCACCAAAATTCCCAGGTCCACATTATTGTTGTCATTGACAGGATCTCTTTACGTGGAAGGTTAGCATATGCAAGCCATAAAAAGGGCATATCCAGTGCCATAGGCTCCTGCACTGCGGGGTCTGGGGAAGGGAAAATAGCCAGCAGTCATCCCTGCACAACAAATGTGCAGAGGCTGGGGCTTGAACTCTGGACCTTTTGGTCACAGACGGTAAAGCCCTACCGCTTGCACCAGGGCCGTCCTTCAACGTAAACTGTGTAAGCCATACATAATCCTCTGTAAGCCATACATATACATAATCTATTTCCGCTACTCACAATACTGTGTACAAACTATTTGTCATTTCATCATGCGTTAGTACTGTCTTCATCCTCTGTAAAACCATTGCCAAAGCAATGCCCATCCAACCTGCGAGGCATGTGGTTAGTGGCATATTATATTTCCCCTTCTCTTCGGCCTTACAACAATGGCCACTGTGGTAACCAAAAAAAAAAAACCTTATATAAGCCCTTCATAACAGTCGAACCTATTGCAGATGATGTCGGTTCATTATGGCATCGTAGGTTGCCTGTTCCATCTCATTTGCCTTCTATGTGGTCTACGGGAAGGTTTTTACATGTGCAGCGTAATGGTATGTTTATTGCACATGCTTCTCTTATTTGGTTACCTTCGCTTTACCTAACAACACCTTTGTCCTCACAAATAATAGTTTCATACATGTTTTTGTTCATTTACAACTGGTGTGTGTGCTAATCAACCTGACTCCATCTTCTTCCTTTTCATTGACCACAGCACCGACAAATGAAAATGCTGCTTTCATTGACTTGCAGATCATTTTGTACAACCAAAGAGTGCTGCTGCCCATGCTACGTAGGATGGTAGCGTGCAATAAATTCTGATGTTTCATCTACTTCAAACAGAAAAGAATAGGGCTCTGATCTTTTTGTAGGCGATAATAACTTTTCCAAACAAACATTTACATAACAGGCTCCTCACGACAATTGATTTCCAATTCTGTAATCAACTTTGACCATTGCTTAATATTTCAATCACAGATTATATATTTATGTGTTCATTGTCCTAATACTCATTTTAGACGATTACCTTCTATTGGTTGCCGCGGGGTTCCTGCTAGTATACTATAATATTGTATCATGCATCCATTAAAAATAAAACAATAAAGTCTTAAGAATCCTAAGGTTACAGGGTCTAAACTTGTCATTCACTAATAGTGAAGTAAAAGTCACTTAATAATAAAAAAAATTAATATAAGTCATGATGTTTTTTTATCTAGACGTGTGGCTTGTTTGGCTTGTGAGCGGCTCGCGAGCTAGCTCGAGTTGGCTCGTTATAGCTAACAAGCTAAAATCCTGACTTGGCTCGGCTCGTTATCGTAACGAGCCGAGCCAGTCACAAGCCAAGCGATTTAACGAGCTTCGAGTTTTTTGTTCAGTCTTAATAGAGATAGCGAGCAGTCTTAAAAAAAACTATAGAGAGAATAAGCGACACGAGAGACCAAACCGCCGCCGCGCCTGCCAGAGGTGGTACAATGAGCACAACGGTGGTGGCTGCAACAACAAAAAATAATTATTTAAGATACCAAACAGATATCATAAAATAATAATTATTTAAGATACCAAATAGATATAATTATTCATTTACAAAATATTTTGTAATAAAAGACCATATTTTTATGTGCTTTGGTCATTATTGCCATCCGAGAATACGTCGGACCACAATTACTTTTTTTACAAAAGAACATCTTCTTACAAAGAAAAGCACACGACCAAAAAGACATATAGCTAAGATACAAGTTAATAACCTAAATAAAAAAGAGAAGAAAAAAAATCTCCAATAAACAACTCGTGTTCTGGTTCAGAACCAGAACCTACCAAATAAAGATTAAGCTCTGGTCACTAAACCAAGAACACGCTGTCTCGTCAGTCTTCGCCCCACTCTTCACCCACCAAAAAGCCAAGTGAGAAAAGAACAAGATTTTTTGTAGTTTTTTTCTTCTTGACAGAGTGCCAGCGCGAGAACTGCGTGTGCTGACGCAGTAGACGCTGGACGTCAGCAGCCACGCCCGCAACACACCGAAGCATGACCGTTGACCTTGACCGTACCCAAGTCTTTCTTGCTTTTATTTATTTTTTATTTTATTGAATTTCAAATATATCCAAGTTGCTTATAATATATATACCATGCTTCGTAGCTAAGCTTCGATAGTTTCTTTGTTCGATCTCGTGCTTTTTTTGAATCGATTACTAATCGAACCGATTTACTAAAAAAAAGAATCGATTGTTGGCCTGCTGACGTCACCGAGATGACAAAGAAGGCATCAAAATCAAATCCCAATATGATTACCCATTTATTTATTATTTATTAAATAATTTATCAAAAATTGGCATTTAGGAATTTTTGTCAAGTTAATTAGGACTCAGGATGCCAGTCGAGCGAGGTTACTTACTGCCTAGGATTAGTACAAAGCGCTCGCCAACAGTCCACTGCCTTGCCCTAGTGCATCCCGGCGGCGGCGGCGGCTGCCGCGTGTGCTAACCGATGATCCGACGGCGACGACGAAAGCAACGAGACATGCGGCTTCGGGACAAGCTCTTTCGCCAATGACGGCTGAGAGCTGCAACTTTCCCGACGTTGGACGACTTTCCTGAGGTAAACGAGATGGCTAGTGTTTGCGTTGACTGGGTCAAAGCTTCGGTACTATACTTGGTTTTTGGCGGAGTGTCTAAGGAAGTGAGGTGATTTAGGAGATCAGTTTCAGTACCTCATTTTTCTCAGCAAGTGCTGGTAAGGCTGCAAATTTTATTCCAATGGTTGAATTCCGTTTAAACTACTAGAACAAAATATTGCAATTCAGGCATAATGAAGACATCATCACCTGATGTGGGCCTAACCATGCCTAGGTTCCTTGGGCTGCAGAGAATAGGGGCCGTATCCTGGGCCCTAGGCCCAGTGGGCAGCACCATGCAGCCTGACCACAGAACTGTTCCTAGTGCGAAAAAACAACCCACAAACGCTATTTTCAAAGGTTCTTTAAATGCGCCAAATCTCAACAAGTGCTATCGAACACCAGCACTTCAAGGATGTACCAAATACATTGTTTTCGCACATTCTTTACCATGTCACTAGGTCACATGCACTGTACGTTAATCCTCACCTAGTGGCACTAGATAATTCTTATCACTTTAGATAGTATGGTTTTCGCAAAAAAATATCTTTATACCTTTAGAAAATTGTATGATTATCTATCCTAAATTTTATTAAAGTGAAAATATCTATCCTAAAATTAACCCCTCTTATGCACATTGGCTGACAAAAGCAAATGCCTAACATTATACCTTTATCTTTGAGCTTGCTTTCCAACTCCTCCTTTTCTCCATGGTTGAGTTAACTTCATATAGCCATCAACTCTCCACCATCTCCTAAGCCTTGCTCATCACCATCAAGTGCATGTTTATGCCTTCATCTTTAAGCTTGCTTTCCAACTCCTCCTTTTCTCCATGGTTGAATTAACTTCATATAGTCATCAACTCTCCACCATCTCCTAAGCCTTTCTCATCACCATCAAGTGGATGTTAGCTTAATCAAGACTCATTAAAAACATTATTTCATATATAGTTGGTATTCAATTACAAAACTAAAATAGGGATTTCAACAAGCTCCTCGTTGTGTGTTGTGTCCTTAAATTTTTTGGTGCGCCCTAGCTCGAGATCAAGGTGGGGCATGCGACATCCATGCCCAACCACTTGGCCTATGTCTAGAAGCTTGCGGAAGAAGCAGAAAAAATGAAATAGAAGAAGGGGGTAGAAAGAAGGGGCAGTTATTGCCAATACTCACTTTTTAACGAATAGAGACCCAATATTCTAGACAAAGGAGATTATGCTAAGCATAATAATATAGCTTTCAACTAGCTATATGGATATTTACAGCTCACTTAACACTCAACTCGCATAATAGTTGGTTCATCTATAACTCACCTCCTTTCTCTTATAGATTTTCTTAGTTACTGTCCTTTAGCTGACTATATTCTTACAACCCACATTTTTCTCTCGTTTCCTTTTTCTCTTCACCTTAACATATTGTCTGCTAACAGTCTTTTATTATACTTACTCTTAGTTGGCATCTTAACTAAAGAACATAGAAATCATCTACTTTACCTATAGTTCTAACGACGAACAAGCGACGTAGCAGTTGAAACATGGACAAAGAAAAAAACTTACCTAGATTGTTATAGTAATTATGAGTGATTGTCTATTTTAAGTAATTATTAATTATGTAATTTGAAAAGTATTTTAGATCAAATCTTAGAGTCGCTCCTAGGATAAACATCCTTCATGGGCTGGCTAGCTAGGATTGGAAAGCCGTCACCGAAGAAAATATGCTTAGGAGTACTTCTTTCCTGTTGGATGGAGCAGAGAGCGAGTAGTCTCAAAAGAATGAAAGAAAGAAAGAAAAGAGCAGAGAGAGGGCGAGCGACACAAGGGACAAAACTGCCACCACGCTTCCCACAGGTGGCATTTGTCAGCGATGAGCACGGCGGTGGTGGTTGCAACAAAAACAATGTCAAATATTTGAGATACCAAATAGATATCACTATTTGTTTATTAAAAGAATATGTTGTTATGTGCATCGGGTGGTGGCTGCAACAACGAAAATATTTTTAAATCAATAATATATTTATTTTTCAATCAAATAGAATAATTTATTCAATATTTTAATAATAGTCACTCATAAAAAATTATAGTTCTCAATGATATCTATAAGTTTATAGTTTTGAGTTTTAGATTTTGAATGGCATCAGGTGGTTGCAACAACAAAAAAGGCACTATTAAATATTTAAGATACCAATTAGATATCGTTCTTAATATATAATCTAGAATATATCTTTTAACAACAGGAATGCATTGTTATGTGCTTCGACCATTATGGCCGTCCAAGAATACATCGGACACAAATTATTTTTTATAAAAGTACATCATGATAACAAATGGAAAGCAGATGAGCAAAAAAGAAATATAGCTAAGACACTGGATATCCTAAATAAAAGACACATATAGCTAAGACACCGGATAACTTAAAAAAAACACAGAAAATTAAAAGAAAGAATAATAAGAAGAAAATATCCAATGAACAACTCATGTATTCATCTAGTGGCCTTCTCTCCGGCTGTTAACTAAAATACAGTAACTTTGATTCGAAAAGAACCAGAACCTACTAAAATACAGATTAAAGAAAATTATCTCTTCCACCGATGATGCAGCTCTCAGCCCTTCCTCGTCAGTCTTCACCCGAAAAGCCAAGTGAGAAAAGAACATGAAATATTGTATTTTATTTTTTTTATGACAGAGATGATGCAGTGGACGCGGGACGTCAGCAGCCACGCCCGCAACGCACCAAAGCATGACTGTTGACCTTGACTGTGCCCAAGTCTTTCTTGCTTTTATCTATTTTTAATATTAATTAATTTCGAATATATCCAAGTACTTACAATAATTAATATGTAAGTACCATGCTTCGTAGCTAAGCTTCGATAGTATCTTTGCTCTCGTGCTTTTTTTTAATCGAAGAAATCGAATCGATTGTTGGCCTGCATGCTGACGTCACCGGTACGACAAAACGGGCATCAAAATCAGAATTATTACCCAATTTATTTATAGTAATTTAATAAAATAAAAAGCGGCTTTAAGGAATGCAGGATGCCAATCGACCGTGCTTACTTAACTGCCTAGGATTAGTGATTAGTCCAAAGCGCTCACCAAGAATCCACTGCCCTGGCCTAGTGCAGCCCGGGGCGGCGCTGCGCGGCATGGCATCAAGCGGCGGCGGCGGTGGCGGCGCCGGTGTGTGCAACAAGAGATCCCGACAATCGGACGGCGTCGATGATGGCGAGACGAGCGGCCGCAACAAGAGATGCGGCTTCGGGCCAAGCTCTGGCCAGGCCTACGACGACGCCGAGAGCGGCGACTTCTTCGACGACGGGGGGCAATCTCAGAAATCGGCTGACGACGACGGCGCCAGCGAGGATTGCATGTACGGGTACGACGACGAGGAGGAGGAAGCCGAGCAAACCGAGGACGCCGGCGGCGGCTCGGGATGCGACAGCGACACGGAGCAGAGGTACGTGGTGCTCACCGAGTCGGACGTCCGCGCGCGGCAGGAGGCGGACACGGCCAAGGTCGCCGAGGTGCTCGCCATCCCGGCGGGCTTCGCGGCGGTCCTGCTGCGCCACTTCAAGTGGCGCGTGGGGCGGGTCCAGGAGGAGTGGTTCGCGGACGAGCCGCGCGTCCGCGCCGCCGTTGGCCTGCCGCCGGAACCGTCTGACGGTTGCGGCGAGCTAGTCCCCTGTGTGCGCAGCCCGAGGCCGGAGGTCTGCGGCATCTGCTTTGACCCGTTCCCCGCGGGGCGGACGCGGTCGGCGGCGGGGTGCGGGCACTACTACTGCGACGGGTGCTGGGGCGGGTACGTGGCCGCGGCGGTGAGCGAGGGACCCCGGTGCCTGGCGATGCGGTGCCCCGACCCGTCCTGCTCGGCGCCCGTCGTCGGGGAGCTCGTCGACGCGGTGGCGCCGGGCGCCGCGGACAGGGCGCGGTACGCGCGGTTCTGGCTCCGGTCCTACGTGGAGGAGAGCGAGGGGAGGATCAAGTGGTGCGGCGGCGCCGGGTGCACCCGCTCCGTGGAGTTCCTCGGCGTCTGCGCCGCTGGCGACGTGGCGGCGACGGACGTGTTCTGCGACGGCCGCTCTGCTGGTTGCCGGCACGGCTTCTGCTGGTCGTGCGGCGAGGAGGCACACCGGCCGGTGTCGTGCGGCACGGTGCGCGCGTGGCTGGCCAAGAACGCCTCCGACTCGGAGACGGCCAACTGGGTGACAGCGCACACCAAGCGCTGCCCCAAGTGCCGCCGGCCCATCGAGAAGAACCACGGCTGCAACCACATGACGTGCGGCCCGCCGTGCTGCCACCAGTTCTGCTGGCTCTGCTTCGACCCCTGGGACAACCACCGAGGCTGCAGCACGCGCTACGACTACCGCCGCCACCAGCGGCAGGAGGTGGATCAGGCCGCCGCTGCCGGAGCCGACGAGGAGGAGGAGGCGCGGCGGAAGCACGCCAAGGCGTCGCTGGACCGGTACCTGTACCACTACGAGCGGTGGGCGGGCAACGGCAAGTCGCTGCACAAGGCGATCGCGGACGCGGACGAGCTGGAGCGGTCGGAGCTCGAGAGGATGGCCAGGATGGTGGACGTTCCGGCGATGGAGCTCGGGTTCGTCACCGAGGCGTATCGGAAGATCGCCGACGGCCGGCGCGTGCTGCGGTGGGCGCACGCGTACGCCTACTTCCTGTTCCTGGACCCCGAGCGCGACGCCGCCAAGCGCGACCTGTTCGACGACCTGCAGAGCGAGGCCAACCGGTGGCTCGAGTGCCTGCACAGCTGCGCCGAGCTGGAGAGGAAGTACCTCTTCGGCGGCGGTGCCGATGGTGGTGATTGCGAGTTCACCACCGTCGCCATCGAGGCGTTCAGGGCGTACAAGGAGAAGGTCGCCAACCTCACCGGAGTGACGCGGAAATTCATGGGGAACCTTGTGAAAGCGTTCAAGACCAACCTGCCAGAAGTCGTGGTCACGCCGCTGGCATTCGATTTGGATCACAAAGGTAAATGCAATGGATTGCTCGATCTTGTGCATATGGAATTCTTGATGAGTGGTTTGCATCGTTTGTTCCATGGAACAAAGTTTTGTTATAGTAGTAGTATATTCTAAAGTTGGTGCCTACCTTGACAATGACATTGATATGTTGATTGCTGACAAATTCCACACTCATGTTTTAGTGAATGGATCAACGATGGGCAGCCAAACAGCTGGTGTTGGTGGCACTATTTCTAGTGCAACTCGTATACTCAACTGGTTTACCCAAGCAAATATTGCAAATGGTAGTGTGCAAGAACACATCCCAGTCCAACAGCCAGTTCGTCCTGGTGGTCATGGCTGTCTCCTCAGCAGTCCATCACAGTTTCCACCGATGAACTCAACTTTTTTCGGAGAAGCTACAACCACGATGGGACTGCCGAATGGGACAATATCACCATTACAATTCCACATGTCAAACATTGTATCAAATGGCTTGACATCGACGCCCCCTGTCACCTTCTCTATGTCTGGACCTGGACAACCAATTGGTACTGAACTGATGATGGAACAGAGCACAGCTCTTGGCTTCTTGGGCTCAAACACTTCTACTGCATGGGGCAATTCAGATATTGCTGAATCGTCCTCTCAGCCTAACAGCATGGGCATGAATCGACAAGCAGGAATCAATCCTCACAGTTCTGACATGAATGTGTCTATTGGAATGTATCACAATGCCCAACAACCGCCACCAAAATATGTCAAAATTTGGGAGGTAAAGACTTCTCTGTCTTTAGCATTTACATTTACGTGTACACTAGACAACATCCCAAATTCTCCAGTGACACAGAAATGTTAAGTGCAGTACAAAATTTCTGTGCAGTACAAAATTTGGCCCTCTTCTGATTTATTGGAGGAACACGTAACTTTATTCTGTACAGCAGCATGTACTTGTGTTAATATCATAAAAGCATAGGATCTATGATATCTAATTGTGCATATTGCTATCTTAAGTGTTATATGCTGTATCAGCTGTCATGCATTTCATTCCTTATTATCAGTCAATACATTGCGGCATATAACAACACTGGATAAACTCTCTCCTTGGCCTCCATATTCCACTGTCAGTTTTTGTAACACTGACCCATTATGTAAATTCTGATTTATATTGCATATATTATCTTGTATGCTTGCCAAGTTGCCACACAGGTTTCAACAAGTGATGTTTGTCGTCTATTTATATTACAGGGAACCTTATCTGGGCAAAGACAGGGACAGCCTGTATTTATTTGTAAAGTCGAAGTAAGTCTCTGTTTGCATCATTATAATTCTGGACATTATGTCTTATTTTCTAAATAAAACTATAAAAAGTTTCAGTATCGTTTTGAATTTGTTGTATTACGAGCTAAATGATTCATTCCTGAGACATGGTGACACTTTTATGCTCTTTGTAGATCTGTATAAGATTGAAAGGAAAAATATTTTTTTTCAAGCTTGTTCAAATGAATCTTGTTATCTTTGACCAACTTTATTGCTAAAATTAGTTTGAAATGAACTCTTGAATGCACAATTCTTACTGCTTATGCTTCTAGTAAATAATTTGAACCCCTTAAAATGGACTGATTAGTAGCTGTCAAGCTCATTTTCAGCCACAGGGTTGTGTTCACCTTCAAACCTGGGATCTTTAGCTCATGTGCTTTGAGGGTCTTGCAATCTTGCTATATTTTTATTTTACTATTTATATATAGTATCAAGACATTTATCCGTGCAACTCATAATTCTCACTCACTAATTTCTGACAGAGTTGGAGTGGAACACTGTCCCAAATGTAAGTGTCCATTTTCTTGCACCTCTATGCCATTACTGTTTTATGTTGATTATAGTGGTTAGAACAATACTCTTAGTTAGCTGATGTTATTGTTACCCTTGTCTAATCAGGAATGAGTTGTTCATTTTTCTTAGTAGTATGCACGTGTTGATGCTTATGTAGACATTTGCATCCTTATACACAGTGTCATGCCCAATGTGCATAATGCAAAGAGAAATCCCCCACCCCCTCCCTCTAGTGGAACTATTTTCTGCTATTTTTTGTTTCTCTTCCGGACTAAGTAGAAACTGAAACCATTGTTTTCATCTGCAGAGTTGTAGTAGACTGGCCAAAAACTATGCAGATTGTTCGCCTCATATCGCAGGAGCATATGAACAACAAGTTTGTTTCTTAACACATTCTCATTATTTGCAATGTCAGACTTACTGCATTATCAAATTTTCTTATAATGTGTTGTTGGTCTTTTCTTGGATATTCTGAAGACAATATGTTGGAAAGGCAGACTTTTTAATATTTCAGACTTTAAATCACCATGGATTTCTTGGACAATTACAAGAGAAGAAGTTGGTTAGTTCCTGATTCTAATCTTTTAGTACCTTCAATATTCGGGTGGTTCATCTATAGTTATCTCATACACAATTTTTTTAGAAATCATTTCATACGTCTCTAATCTTTAAGTACCATCTGTTCAGTGTGCTGTGATACAATTACCATCACAAACTCTACTACTTTCAATGTCTGACAAAGTAGGGCATATGATTGGCATGCTCTTCCCTGAGGTAATCTTAATTTAGTTAAATCTATACATATTCATATGCATTGACTGAAATATTGATCTTTTCCCAAAACATGGTGATATTCAAATCGCAGGTCGTCACTCAGCCATCACCAGTGCAACAGGAAAAGGTACAACAACAACAAGAATTTCTACACCAACAACAACTACAGCTACAATATCAACAACAGCAGCAAAACATACGTCTTCAGCAGCATCAACAGATGCAACAAATGCTACAGCAGCAACATATGCAGGTAATCTTAATTATAGTCAAATAAGTGTATACTTATACGTGCTCGTTTCCATTTGTTGAAATATTGCCCTTTTTACTTGGAACTTGGAACTTGATGGTTGTAACATCACAATTCTCAACACAAAATCTACCAATGCAGCTACAGCATCGACAACTTCAACACCAAGGACAGCTACGTATGTTTACGCCAGAAGAACAGCGACAACAGTTGTTGCAACAAATGCAACAACAACAACAACCTCGATACCATCAACAGCTACATCAACAAATGCAACCTATGCAGCCCCAGCAACAACCGCTACCTCAGATGGTCCGTACAGAATTAGACAGTGATGATGATGATGCAATGGAAGATTGGGTCACAGGGGCTGGGCAGCATGGCTAGAGAAGTAGGGAGGGTTAATGAGGGCATACACTAACCTGATGATTAGGGCGTTTCCTAAATCATTAATTTGGTAATTTTAAAGAAGAGTTACTTGTATAGTGTTACTTGATGGAATTAGAGCTTAAATAACAACACTATGTTATCTTAATAGTTAATATGTTGTATTGAGTTCGGAGCTATAGAGATGTGCAAATTTCCTATGATGCTTCACCAGAATATTTAATGGCCCAACAAAGATCAGGAATGCACAGTTGTATGCAGAAGCACTAGCTGAGTTGCAGAGTTCAGGACACCCTTAACGCACACCACCTCCTTGTAAGTTGCTGATGAGCCTGCTCTGAGACTGCGTAGGTTCTGCATTCTCTTAACTCGTGAGACTGCTCGCCAACCTGGAAACGACACCTTGTTGTCCTTGCAACAGGACGCTACAAATCAATCATCACACTAACAAATCAACGCAATAGTGAGAAGCTAGTACAGTAGTACAGACAGAATTCGTATGCAAGTGATGAGCCTGCCACACCCAGACACAGCGATCAACACGTACGCGTCGATCTCTCATTTGCTCTCAGCTCATCCGAACGTACACGACGACGCCCCAGTGGCCCGAGCCTATGATGGAGCCTGCCAGCGGCAAGCATAGAGAACAGCAGCCATACACCGGCCAAGGCCCAAGCGACCCTCTTATCGTCCTTGCTCGTCGTCGCTTTTCCAATGGCGCCGCCGCCTAACGAGCCGAAGCCCACGCCAAGGCTCACCACCACCGGCACCGCGGCGGCAGCCATGGCCGGCCCGTGGTCGTGCGCGTCGCCCTGCCTCTTCTCGCTGCGGAACGGCGAGCTCACCATCGGCGGCGATGACGGCAAGGCCACGACCGCGCTGCTCACGAGCGTGCCGGGGAATGTCACGCTGACCCCGTTCGCCGACGCTTTCGACCCCACCAGCAATGCGTCGTCAGACACGCCACAGGGGCTGGCAAGGCAGGCCGCGTCGAACTCGCGCGGCGGCGCGTTCATGGGCTTCACGCTGCCCACGTCGGCGGCGGCGAGCCGCGCGCCGTGCCGCGTGGGACGCATGCCCGGCCCGCGGCGGTTCCTCAGCGTGTTCCGGTTCAAGACGTGCTGGAGCACGGCGTGGGCGGGGAAGCGCGGCCGGGACCTCCAGATGGAGACGCAGTGGGTGCTCCTCGAGGTGCCCGAGCTCGCCGGCGCAGGCGCGGGGTACGTGTTTGTTCTCCTACTCGTGCAGGGGAGCTTCCGGTCCGCCATCTTTCCTGGAGAGGACGACGGCGTCGTCGTCTGCGCCGAGAGCGGGTCTGCTGCCGTGACGGCCACCGATTTCCGCCGCATTGCCTACGTGCACGCCGGCGACGACCCATACAGGGTCATGCAGGAAGCCTACCTCGCCGCCAGGGTGCACCTTGGCACGTTCAGGTTGGTAGTTTGTTGCTAGCTAGCGAATTTCTAGCCATTGATTTCACAATCTGACGGCTGTGATTGACCTTGAACGCGCGCGCCACACCTCACCGCACCTCGCGTGATCCAGGAGAAGGCGTTGCCGCCGATGGCCGACCGGTTCGGGTGGTGCACGTGGGACGCCTTCTACCTCACCGTTGACCCGGCCGGGGTCTGGCAGGGCGTGTCGGAGCTCGCCGACGCCGGCGTGCCCCTGCGGTTCCACGTAATCGACGACGGCTGGCAGAGCGTGAACCGCGACGACGACCCGCCGCATGAGGACGCGCCGGGACTCGTCCTCGGCGGCGAACAGATGACCGCGCGCCTCTACCGCTTCGACGAGTGCGCGCGCTTCCGCGAGTACAGGGAGGGCGCCCTGATCCGCCGCCCGCCGGAGCTGTTCTACGACACGACCATGCCAGACAGATTGCGAGAACATTGTGCGCAAGGCCAGAGAGATCGAGAACGCCGGGAAGGCGAAGGAGAAAGCGGCGACCTCCTGAGCTTCGACGCCAAGATCGCGCAGCTGCGGCGAGAGATCGACGGCGAAGCTCGGCAATGACGACAGCAGCGCCAGCGATGGTGGCGGCGAGGTGGGATTGAAGGCGTTCCTGAAGGACATGAGACGCAGGTTCCCGGAGCTGAACGACGTGTACATGTGGCAGGCACTGTGCGGCGCGTGGGGCGGGGTACGGCCAGGCGCGACGCACCTGGACGCGCGCGTCGTGTCGGCGCGGCCGTCTCCGGGGCTGGCAGGCACCATGGACGACCTCGCCGTGGACCTTATCATCGACGGCGGGATCGGGCTGGTACGCCCGGACCAGGCCGTCGACATCTACGAATCCAAGCACTCGTACCTCGCCGGCGCGGGCGTGACCGGCGTCAAAGTCGACGTCGTGCAAATGCTGGAGTACGTGTGCGAGGAGCACGGCGGGCGCGTGGAGCTCACCAAGGCTTACTACGACGGGCTCTCCAGGTCCATCGCCAAGAACTTCGCCGGCACCGGCATCATCGCCAGTATGCAGCAGTGCAACGACTTCTTCTTCCTGGGCACGCGGCAGGTGGCCATGGGCCCCGCCGGCGACGACTTCTGGTTCGAGGACCCCAATGGCGATCCCATGGGCGTGTTCTGGCTGCAGGGCGCGCACATGGTGAACTGCGCCTACAACAGCCTGTGGATGGGACACTTCATCCGCCCGGACTGGGACATGTTCCAGTCCGACCACGCCTGCACCGCCTTCCACGCCGCGTCCAGGGCCATCTACGGCGGCCCCGTCTACGTCAGCGACTCCCTCGGCGGCCACGACTTCGCCCTGCTCAGGAGGCTCGTCTTCCCCGACGGCACCGTGCCCAAGTGCCTGCACTATGCTCTGCCCACCAGAGACTGCCTCTTCAAGAATCCTCTGTTTGATCAGCAGACTCCTCAAGATTTGGAACCTGAACAAGTAGTATCCCAAGTGACATGCAGTACCATCAGAACTCTGAAACTGTCGAAACTACTTTTTGCAGTTTGGACTACAGTTTTCCAGACGGGCCAGGCCCGCTGGACTGACACGGGCACGACCCAAGAAAGCACGGTCCAAACACGGCCTAGCCCGCAAGCCCGGTGCCCGTGCCTAGCACGGCCCGCCCTCGTGCCCGTGCCTAGGCCACAATGTCGGCCCATAGGCTGGCCCAGGCACAGCACGGTTTTTGGGCCGGCACGATGCGGCCCGTAAATTCTCCACCGTCAGATGATCCCAGATGCACTACAACCATTGGATTCAAGTATATATATAGAAATTCCTACCCTAACTAACTACCGTATCCCAAATTTTCAATCCAGGCAGCCGCAGCTTGCCCCCCCCCCCCCCGACTCCGTTCGTCGTCGTCTCCGGCCTCTTCTGTTCCCCAGCCACTCCACCTCCTTCTCCATCTCCAGCTGTCCAAGTGTCCGGTGTTCTCGCGGCGTCGTCGCGGCGGTGGCGCGCGGCTGGTGGCACGACCTCGCAGCAGCGTGACGAGCTCACATGCGAGGACGACGGCGCGGTGAGCAGCTCCGACCACGCGACGACGGCAGCGCTCGTCCGAGGCGCGTGGCTGGGGGCGCGACGTGAGCGGCGTCCCCAAGCTCCTACGCGATGACGGCGCTCTTTGGTGGCAGCGGTGGTGCGTCCTCGAGCTCTGGCGCGACGACGGCGGCATGGCCGCGGCTTCAAGCTGGCACGGTGGCACGGGGAGGCACACCAGGCTGCCGTGCTCGACGGCACGACACGGCACGGCCAACCGGCCATAGGGGGGCGCAGATTGGGTGCAGTTCCTTCGGCACGGCACAACGTAACGTGCGGCCTTATATCGAGTGTTCAGAGATCATCCAACGGCTGCCAATAAATTTCCCACAAGAGACTTTAGTTTTCCTCCCTGAAAGCTCGGCGGGAGTGGCTGGCTTTCGGCGGGCCATTTGCGCGCCGCGCTGGTTTTCAACGGGCTGCGCAGACCTGCGCCCGCTAGTCGCCGCTGACGCGAGCACTCCCACGCCACCGTCCCGAGCAATCCTATGCCACCACCTGTCATCCGGAGGAGCCGAGCCACCGAGCTGCGTACCCCGACGTCGGGACGCTATTCAGCAGCGTCGCCTTGGCCCGAACCAAGCAGTCCTATGACGACCCGAGCAGTCTAGCGTCGTCGTCCATCGTCTGGTGGGGTCGAGCCACCAAGGTGCATAAATCGACGTTGGGACGCCATTCAGCAGCGTCACCGCCGGCCCTGGACATCGTCGACGAGTTCGGTGAGGACTTCAGACCTCACATTCTTTGTATGTTCAGCAATTTGTTCATCTCACCTAAAATCAAATTACTACTAGACGCTCGTAAATGTTCATGTGTGATTTCCAATATTAAAAACGAATGTGCAGTATACAAACTTCAGAGAGTATAGAGTATTGAGTAGTTTAGTATTTCAGTTCTTTCAGGAGTACTTGTTCAGGGAGTTTAATAGTTTAGCACATGGATTTCAGATAGGCTAACTTATTTATTGCTTTTAGAGTTCAATAGCTGTGGAATGTTTAACAGGGCAGGAATATTATGTGCATATGGTCTGAAAGTTCTTGATTTAATGAATATAAAATTGTTGCCAACATATTACATCTTAAAGAGATGGACTAGAGAAGCGCGCACTGCAAGTATTCAAGACAGGCAAGGAAGAAAAGTGATAGAAAACCCAAAACTGGAAGCTCAACTTCGATTCAAGTCTATGTCGCTTAAATTCCACAATTTGGCATATAAAGCTACCGACTGTCTAGAATGTTGCTTGCTGATTGGCAATGCTCTTGATTGCTTTGCATGCAAGTTGAAGATAAACTGAATGTATCCAGTTGTACTATGAATGAAAAACCAAAAAATGAACAAGAAAATGATGATCCAAATGTGAACCAAAGAGGTGATTTGCTTAGGGCTTCAAAGCTGAAGAAAAAGGAGGTCGAGTCAAAAAAATTCGAAGAGAAAGAAGAGTTGGATGGGTAAGTTTCGATATAAGGTGAAGCACAAGCAAGCAAAATCTGACAAACCAGCAAAATCTGCCAAACCTAAGAAAAAAGGAACAAAGGTATGTTGCAAACTTGCAATCCTACATATGTATGCACGCTGTTGTCATTCCAATCGAAACTAATCGGTTCGATTTTTATTTGCAGCCAAAAAACAAAAATGGTGTTGTCCATCGCCAAGTTGATATGCAAAATGATGGCAGCAACAAAGATGAAAATCTGGAGTCTCAAGATTACAATGTCCTTGGTAGTTTTACTCAGCTCATAACAGCTCCAACTTGTGGCGAAGAAAACCTTCAGTTCTAGTGTGTATAGGTTGGTTAAATAGTATTTTGGACAGGGCTAACTATAGTCTTTTGAGGCCTAATTATAATCTTTTGTGGCCTAATTGTATATCTGAAATGGCCCATATAATTTCAGTAGCAGCACATGTTCTGTTTAGTAATAGCATAACTTGCTAGGCTACAGAACCTGAAGGTGCTTGAATGATTTTGAACTTGTGAACTTGTGCTTTGGAAGTGGAGCACACAAATCTCCAGTGTGCTTGAACTGTCTGCCAATTATGTGCTTGTGAAATATCTGTGTTTCTGTGTAAGTCTGATATTTTTTTGCCATCACCAGAAAATTTAGGGCTAAACATGTACTATCTAAACACACCATGTATTGTCTAAATACACATCAATCAGACATCAGTACAAACAAATATTTCATTTCATGTCTAGATTGCTACGAACATCAGTATAGAAGAATCTGCCATGTTTACAAGAAGTGGCTTCTATACAAAAGCTAATTGCATTTAACCATGGGTTCATCAACAACCATGGCGGTAGCATGCCTGCCTAGTCCATCTCCTCCATGGTAGCCAGGACCTTTCGAATTGGTGTAGTGCTTGTGCTGCAGACTTCATCCACGGAGCCTGAGCTCGAGCTCCATGTTTCCTGGTCGACGCGAGCTCCATCTCCTAGCCGGCGCGAGCTCCGGCGCCTCTAGGAAGCTTGCGGCGGCATGCAGCTCCGGAGAGCCGTGGCGGCGTGAGGAATGGGAGGGCTATGGGAGCGAGAGGCATTGCGTGCAAAGCGTGAGGGGCAGAGGTGGCACACAACACGGGAGGACAGCAGCAGCACGAGGTGTCGGCGGGCGGAGCAGCGGCGGCGGCCCGTGGCCTTGGATTGCAGTGGTGGCGCGGCGTACACAACAGCCCCGTCCTTGTGGCCCAGCTCGTGAGGAAGATGGATTTTTTGGCTTACAACCGTTGGATGGTCTTTGAACGCTCGATATAAGGCCGCACATTATGTTGTGTCGTGCCGAAGGAACGACACCCGATCTGCGTCCTCCATAGGGCTGTGCCTGGGCCGAGGACTCAGCACGGCGGCACTATCAGGCACGGCACGGCGTGCTGCCGTGCCGTGCCTCGCCGTGCCCGTGCTAGTGCCGTGCCGGGCGGCCCAATTGGAAAACTATAGTTTGGACAGGTCATTGGGGCATTCAACTACCAGGGAGCAGGGTGCGACCCAGCGGAACACCTTGTCCGAGGTTGCTCACACTGCTACAAGCCAATCTCCGGCAGTATCCAGCCTGCCAACGTTGAGTGGGGCCAGAGGGAAGACACGTCGGCCATGGCTAAAGCTGCATCCTACGCAATCTACCAATGCCAAACCGATGAGCTTCTCCAGATGACACCAAGTTCAGAACCCATCCAGTTCACTCTCTAGCCATCATCCTTTGAGCTCTTCACATTTGCTCCGGTCTCAATCATCAGCGATGCCTCGAAAGTGCGCTTCGCACCGATCGGGCTGGTTGACATGCTGAACTGTGGCGGCGCCATCCTTGATGTTGAATATGGCAGTGGAGGCGAGGTGAGGATGAAGGTGAAAGGGGGAGGACGGCTACTGGTGTACTCTGATATGGAACCTAAGAAGAGCATGGTGGATAGTTGTGAGGCTGAATTTGAATGGGCAAATGGTGGGAAGCTGATGGTCGATGTGACGTGGAAGCAGGAGAAGGATAGTGTCTCTGATGTGGTCTTCTATTTCTAGGAGAAGGAGAATACCATGTTGGTATGCTTATGGAGACATGGCTATTTATGATACATATATGGTGTGACAAACTTATTACTTTATTGTTTGTGTTGTGTGGAATTTGTACTGTTTCAAATGCAGGGGATGGATGGCATGACGGTGTCTCTGATGCGGTCTTCTGTTTATAGTAGGAGAGATTGCAACTATTAATTCTTTTCACCTTTTTTGTTCTGATACATATGGTGTGACGA
Source organism: Bothriochloa decipiens (assembly GCA_023333625.1). Lineage (NCBI taxonomy): Eukaryota > Viridiplantae > Streptophyta > Magnoliopsida > Poales > Poaceae > Bothriochloa > Bothriochloa decipiens. Next base: position 61,569,141 of record CM041633.1, on the reverse strand, counting down.
GCATATTTTCTTTTTCTTATTGTGTGAAATTTGTATTATCCCAAAAAAGTGAGTTTAATTTGGAAAATTTTCGTATTGTATGGAATTTGTACTGTTTCAAAAGTAGGGGATGGATGGCATGATGGTGTCTCTGATGTGGTCTTCTGTTTCTAGTAGGAGATATATTGTGTGAGGCTATGCTCATAAGAGCAACAATGGGTGCAACTATTAATTCTTTTCACCTTTTTTTGTTCTGATACATATGGTGTGACAAGGGTATTTTATTTTTCGTATTGTGTGAAATTTTATTGTTCCAAAAGAAGTGAATCTAATTTAAAAGAAAAATTAGTGCCTTGTTTTTCAGCAGGATCTAACACTACCAAGCAAACTTTATGTGGCTTTTCTCATTAGCTTGTGCAGAGGATAGCCTGATACTTTGTATAGCGCTCAAAGTATAGGAACATTTCATTTCACCAGGCTCGGTGTTTAAAGAAGTGCACTGCCTAAGTTTAGGCTGGATAGTTGCACTATCAAGAGAGGCAGAAGTGTTTTACATAATAGTTATCTAGTGCCACTACTGAGGTCTAGCTTGTGTTGCATTTAGTAGCAAAGGCGGTTTGAAACATGGGTGAAAAATGTTTTGAAAATGCTAAATTAGTCCTAAAAGTGTTGGCGTCCTTTAGCGACCCTCCAGAGTTAGCCATTTGAAAATGGTTTGAGAAGAGTGCTTAGCGGAGTGTTTTTGCACTCACAATAATGCATCCACTATAGTTTAGGGCACATGGGCCTACACAGTGCTGTACAATGAGAATGTTCAGTGTGACCACTGACTCCCTGTGGGCACTGGAGTGCAACCACCAGAGTTTAGGCTCTAATAAGGTTGGCTCACATATCAGTGACCAGAGGCACGCCAGAGTTTTCTTAAGCAAACGGAGCTCTTCAGTGAGGAGGACTGGAGAGTAATGGTAAGGCTTAACAACACTTTTGAAGAGAGCTCTAGGGCTCAATAGATCTTTCCAATGAGGGCCACCGGAGAAAACCAGTGGTTCAAGAGGCTTATGCAGAGCTCTCTGAAGCGCATCGCAAAGCTCCGGTGGTGTACCAGAGTTTAGTTATAGAGAAGGTGTTGAACTATGCACATGGGAAGATAAATCACACTAGAGCTCTCTGGTGCTCACAGGAGAGCAGCACAAGAGCTTCAAGCACATCAGTGGCTAATTTCTAATAGTTGTTAGTGACCATTGGCAGAACTTGTTAAATTTGGACAAGATGCAAGTCAAAGGGAATGCGTCTTTTGAACTCGGATCTACTTGGTGATTATTTGGGAGCACAATTCAGCTCGAGTGAAGGAAGCTGAAAATTTTAAAATTGCAAACCAAATTTATCTGCTTCGTTTCTTTGACCACTAGTAGTTTTCTTCTAGAACAAGGAAAAACTTTCGGCCCTAACCACTACAACTATGACCAATAATATCCATGTAGAGTAGATGGTTCCCTTTGAAGAGCAAGCCGTTACAAATGTATTAAAATTAATTTACATCTTTTGAAACAATACAAATTCCAAACAACACAAATAATAAACTATGTTCGTCACACCATATAATTACAAAATAGAAAAAAGTGGAAAATAATTTACAGAATTACAGCTGCAACTTTCGTGCATTGCTGCTTCCATAAGCATAACAGCACGGCATCTCTGTTCTCCTAGAAACAGAGGACCACATCAGAGACACCACCCTTCTCCTGCTTCCACGTCACATCAACCATCAGCTTCCCGCCATTTTCCCATTCAAATCCAGCCACACATCCATCCACCAGGCTCTTCTTCGGCGCCACGCCAGAGTACACCAGTAGCCGTCCTCCCCCCTTCACCTTCATCCTCACCTCACCTCCATTACCACCGTGCTGAACATCAACGATGGCGCCACCACAGTTCAGCAAGTCAACCAGCCCAATCGGCGCAAAGCCTGCTTTGGCGGCACCGCCACCAATGGTTGTGACTGGGGCAAACGTGAAGAGCTCAAAGGATGATGGCTGGAGGGTGAACTGGATGGGTTCTGAATCTGGTGTCATCAGGAGGAGCTCCTCGGTTTGGCATCGGTAGACTGCGTATGATGCAGCTTTCGCCATGGCGGACGTTTCTTCCCTCTGGCTCCACTCAACGCCGGTAGGCCAGACACTGCCGGAGACCGGCTTGTAGCAGTGTGAGTAGCCTCGGACACGGTGCTCTACCGGGTCCCATCCTGCTCCCTGACAGTTGAATGCCCCAATGACCCCTCCGAACTGCAAAATTTAATTTGGACAGTTTCACAATTCTGATGGTATACTAAATGCCACATGGGATCCTAGTTGTCAAGACCAACAATTCAAGAACTGAAAGCATGCCGTCGCTAGTAGATTTCAAGAGCGGGCAACAAATCTATGAAATGCAATAAAAGTTGACGCCAACATGACAGCACTAGGTTACCACCCCCGAGTCCCCATCCCCATGGATCCTGTCGGAACTGTACTATTCATCGCAATTAGTATTAGTAACCGATTGAGACATTTGGATATATTTTGATCAACAAATTAGCGAATGACAACCATATGCGTTGATGCATCAAGAAATGGCATGGAACATTGAAAACAAAAACTGACCTTGTTCAGGTTCCAAATCTTGAGGACGGTCTGCTGATCGAAGAGCGGATTCTTGAACAGGCAATCTCTGGTGGGCAGAGCATAGTGCAGACACCTGGGCACAGTGCCATCAGGGAAGACGAGCCTCCTGAGCAGGGTGAAATCATGGCCGCCGAGGGAGTCGCTGACGTAGACGGGGCCGCCGCAGATGGCCCTGGACGCGGCGTGGAAGGCGGCGCAGGCGTGGTCGGACTGGAACATGTCCCAGTCCGGGCGGATGAATTGCCCCATCCACAGGCTGTTGTAGGCGCAGTTCACCATGTGCGCGCCCTGCAGCCAGAACACGCCCATGGGGTCGCCGTTGGGGTCCTCGAACCAGAAGTCGTCGCCGGCGCGTCCCATGGCCACCTGCCGCGTCCCGAGGAAGAAGAAGTCGTTGCACTGCTGCATGCTGGCGATGATGCCCGTGCCGGCAAAGTTCTTGGCCACGGACCTCGAGAGCCCGTTGTAGTAGGCCTTGGCGAGCTCCACACGCCCGCCGTGGTCCTCGCACACGTACTCCAGCGTGTGCACGACGTCGACCTTGACGCCGGTCACGCCCGCGCCGGCGAGGTAGGAGTGCATCGACTCGTACAGGTCTCTGGCCTGGTCCGGGCGCACCAGCCCGATCCCGCCCTCGAGGATGCGGTCCACGGCGAGGTCCTCCATCGTGCCGGCCAGCCCCGGCGACGGCCGGGCCGGCACGACGCGCGCGTCCAGGTGCGTCGCGCCGGAACGCACCCCGCCCCACCCGCCGCACAGCGCCTGCCACACGTACACGTCGTCCAGCCCCGGGAACCGGCGCCTCATGTCCTTCAGGAAAGCCTTCAGCCCAACCACGCCATCGCCGGTGCTCCCGGCGTCGTCGCCGAGCTTCGCCAGCATGACGTCCCTCTGCACGAGCAGCAGGTCAAGCTCTCGCCGCAGCTGCTCGATCCTGGCATCAAAGCTGGAGAGATCGGCGGCGGCGCCCTGCGCCGCCGCCTTCTTCTTCGCCTTGCCAGCGTTCTCGATCTCCGCGGCCTTCCGCACGATGGCCTTCGGCATGCTCTTATCATAGAACAGCGCCGGCGGGCGGCGGATCAGGGCGCCCTCCCTGTACCCGCGGAAGCGCGCGCACTCGTCGAAGCGGTAGAGGCGCGCAGTCATCTGGTCGCCGCCGAGCACGAGCCCCCGCGCGTCCTCGTTCGGTTCGTCGTCGTCGCGGTTCACGCTCTGCCAGCCGTCGTCGATGATGAGGAACCGCGGGGGCACGCCGGCGTTCGTGAACTCCAACACGCCCTGCCAAATCCCCGCCGGGTCGACGGTGAGGTAGAAGGCGTCCCACGTGCACCACCCGAACCGGTCGGCCATCGGCGGCACCGCCTTCTCCTGAATCAACCTGCGGTGGGGCGCGGCGCGCGTTCCAGGTCCAGAGTTAATCGCAGCCGTCCGATAGCGTAATCAAGGTCCGGAAATTTTGTACAAGGACATGTAGCTAACCTGAACGTGCCGAGGTGCACCCTGGCGGCGAGGTAAGCCTCCTGCATGACCCTGTAGGGATCGTCGCCGGCGTGCACGTACGCGATGCGGCGGAAATCGGTGGCCGTCACGGCATCAGACCCGCTCTCAGCGCAGACGACGACGCCGTCATCCTCCCCAGGGAAGATGGCCGACCGGAATCCCCCCTGCACGAGCGGCACGACGAATACGTACCCCGCGCCGGTGCCGGCGCCGGCGAGCTCGGGCACCTCGAGGAGCACCCACTGCGTCTCCATCTGCAGGTCTCGCCCGCGGAGCCCCGCCCACGCCGTGCTCCACCACGTCTTGAACCGGAACACGCTGAGGAACCGCCGCGGGCCGGGGAGGCGACCCACGCGGCACGGCGCACGGCTCGCCGGGGACGCGGGCGGCAACAACGTGAAGCCAAGGAACGCGCCGCGGCGTCCGTTCGCGGCGGCCTGACGGGCTAGCTCCTCCGGCACGTCCGACGCGTTGATGGTGGGGTCGAAGGCCTCGGCGAACGGGGTCAGCGTGACGTTCCCCGGGACGTCCGTGAGCAGCGTGGCCGCGGGCTTGCCGGCGCCGCCGACGCCGACGGTGAGCTCGCCGTCCCGCAGCGAGAAGAGGCAGGGCGACGCGGACGACGAAGACGCGGTGGCTGCCTTGTTGGCTGCCGCTGCGGTGCCGGTGGTGGTGGGGAGCTTAGGCGCCGCGGCGGCGGCAACCTTGGGCGTGGGCTTCGACTCGTTAGGCGGCGCCATTGGCAACGCGCGCGATGGTCAAGAACGAGCAGAGACTAGAGAGGGTCGCTCTCGCTCGGACGACGGTGTATGGGTGCTGCTGTGCTCTAGCTCGCCGAGGTCGCTAAGAACGGAGCGGGTTCCATGGCGATATATAGGCGCGGGAGCGGGGAGGGGACGCAGGTGGCGGGCCCTTTTTTGTTTCTCGCAGAAGCGTCTGGAGCGTGATGGCGTCGTCGTGTACGTGCGGTAGGCGACATGCAGGTTCAAGACGACGTGGTGCCTGGGCGAATGATGTGTCCGTGCAGCGGCTGCCACTGTACAAAAATGCACGGGCTAGCTGGGCGGTGCGGCGCGAGCATCACGTACGCTAGCTATACTGACGTTACGTGCATCACACAAGTGTGCGCGTAGAAAAATGCATCACGTACGCGAGTGATGTATGCAGGTTGTCGCTGTTGCGTTGGTTAGTGTGATGATTGTTTTATAGCGAGGATGTCACGGGCTCTGTCTCGATGACGTGGCATGTTAATTTTGTAACTGTACGAGGTTACAAAGTTGAAATATAGCAGATACAGTATATTCGAGTGATACTTGCATTTACATGCTACTAGTATCTTGTTCTAAGAAACGACGACAGAAATGGCATTCCCATTCTATGGAAATTACGAATTTTTTAATATTCGTCGGAAATTTAGCTTAAATAATGTACTAGCTATAGTCCAGTGAAGCGACATGAATAGATTTTTATTTTTATTTTATCAATCACTTGTATGAGTTTTTATCCACATAAAAGTGGTTTATTGTTTTTATCCACATATCGTGTTGTATAGTCACTAATGGTATTAAGGTCGCACAGAAACTAGACGTGCAAACGATTTTTTAAGAATTAAGTGTTTTTCATTTTTAAAAAAGAGGAACATTTTTACTGAAGATAGGAACTTGAATGGTAGCAAATTTTGTTGTTTATGTAGTAAATTAGAAACCATTCAAAAACACCTTTTTGAATGCTATTATGCTAAATACCATTAAGTGTGAAACTTTCGTTCGACACAAGCAAGGCAAGAACCAATATAATTCACCATTACTGACTAGTGCAGCTGCTTTTTGTCGGTCTATTTGAAATGTCATAACTTTTTTTGATAAACCTCAACTTAAAACATATTTGCAGGTTCTATACAAGGGGACACGTTAGCTACGCTTCTAGGCCCAATTACTGTGCCAGCATGAGAAGGAAAAAAAACTGTATTATACAAGCTCGCCGCGAGCTGGAGTATGCAGTGATGATTTTTCACTTCCCATGGATGGCCCTTTACATTTAAAATGAGAGCATTGATTGTGAAATGAAAAGCTCAGCAAAACAAAGTTAAAAGGTTCACCAGGTATATATAAACACACTTCTGTAATTTGTGGCATGAAAGTACTAATGAATCTCAACTAAAGTAGTGTTCCAAATGCATCTAGATGCGTCCCACACAGACCTGAATTTCTCTGAACCTCCACCATGTAATATTAAAGTTCAGAATTTCAGATAAGGCTTTTGCTGCGGTACCTAAATGTCTATGGGCCGTCTATTTATTTTGATCGAACGGTCACGACAAACTATTACCTCCTAGAAAGTAATAGTTCTAATGTATTTTTATTTATTTGTTTATTATTATATAAAATAAGATAAGCAAGGAAAGCTTTAGATAAAAAAATCTTTTTTTAAAGATTTGATTGATGCACATGATCTCTTATGATCTCCAACTGATATGGGATATCTTTTTACTTTACAACTTTGTACCGGTCAATCTTTTGTTGGCGAGCTCTGAATGGAAGGGGAATTGAATTACTCCAATTACCGAGCCATGACGTGTGCGTACGTGATCGTGGACCTCGTGGTGAGCCGTGTGTACACACATGTACGTGTGTGTGGCTAGCCGGAGCGTGTGCCGAGCCATGCATGAGCGTGTGCCGTGTGTGTACCGTGTGTGTACGTTGGCGCGTGTGTGATGAGCGTGTGAACGTGTCCATGCTTGCATGTTATGAGTGGTTATAGCGCGTGTGTACCCAGCTAGCCAGTGCAAGTAACGTTTTATTTATTGTAATTTTTGGATCCAATAAGCCTTCTTATGCATATAACGTGTCATGTCATGTACATATGATCCACTCATAAAATTGATTAATATTAGCGAAAATTACAACATGCCATAATTTAGTAATAAGATGTATAACAAAGTCAAAAATAATGTGACATGCTTATGATATGACTTGTTTAACACTACTGTATGGATTTTTATGCTCTAAAGTTAAGCTACTAAAGTTTAGACTAGTTTAACTATTGAGGTTCTAAACAGTAGATGTAAATTGAAGTGTTGTGTATAGTTTAGTTAACTTTGCCAAAAAAAAAAAAAAGTTAGATGACACATGTAAGCTAAAATGGTCTAAACCACTAAACTTTAGACCAAAGAATCCGAACAAGTCCTTAGTATGACATGTTATTTACATGACTTTTGAGTAATGTTTACTTCATGTTGAAAGAAAAATGTACTTGTTGGTTTAGGACAAGTTAGATTTCTTGAGTTTGATCATGTCTAATTATCTATACAATGCTGAAATAGGTTTACACCGGGGTCATTACAAATTGTTACCATATAATGTATTGCATTATATACTATATCACAGAAATTTCCATGAAATATACTACCATAGAAAATTGCTCTAGGTACAGATAGACTGAATATGTTAAAAATTGAATTCAGATAGCACCATTGATTCAAATTTAATTCAAATTCATAAGAAAATCATCATTGCAATAGGCCCAAGTTAATGGTTCAAATTTTCGCTTAGAAGGCCCAAATTAATGAAAAGAAGCCCATCTATTATTCGGTCAGCTTGTCTGTTTGCTCTCCTCTTCCCTAAACCGCTCCTGCTCGAACTACCACCGCCGCCCCACACCCTCCCGTCGCGCCACATCCGTCTCCTCCGCGCCGCCTCTCCCAGCTGCCTCCATCCCACGCCGTCTCTCTTCTCATCGCCGGCCCGCCTCTCTCCGTCGTTTGTGGCCACCAGTCTTGAGGAGGGAGGAGGAGCCGCAACGCACGTGGATGCAGATCCAAACAACCCTAGGAGTGGGAGCCGGCTCGAGGTCCTGCAGCGGCCTACCGGGCCTGCGTGCAGGTGGTGTCAGGCGGCGGGTGGCGTGAGGCGGTTTGAGGGCAAAAGTATCAGTTCTGCAGGCATCTTTTTTCTAAATTTCTCCATGTCCTTTTGAGAGAACGGATTTGTTATATCACTCCCATTCCAATATTGCATATACTTTATTGTAAAAATTCCACATGAACACCTGCGATTACAATTTGTAACCTGAAAAACATTAGCTGGTTACAATCTATAAACATTAGAATCATTAAAAAAAGGTACGTACGCATCCTTTTGCCGTGGAATGTTTTTCTTCACAACAACACTCCAGGTTAAAATATCATAGTTAGACCACCTGGACTCCTACTTGTCCAATGAAGACATGCCACCTTGCAAAATTGAATGAATTCCAATGATCTGCAAGATAGTTAACTCAGTACTTTTATAGAACAGATTGTCAACTTTAACTTAATTTCTTAACAAAGCAATGCACATACCAATTCGTTTGTTTGTTGTTTATAATTTATTGGCCTGTCGAAAGAATCGAGAACTTGAATTTCATTTCTAGCAGGATACAGAACACAAAGCCACCGGTGACTGTTTGTAGTGTTTATGGGAATGAAGATCTACATTCACAGAGAGCAACATTTAGGATCTGCTTTTACATATGAATGGTAAATTATGATTTTAGTCTTACCATATCAGCTTCTACTAATTCTTTGCATAACTTGTGGGGATGATGATATGGTAAACCTCTTTTTCTCCAGTCTGCCGCAACAGTTTGTTGTAGCCATTGACATACCTCAGCTGGAATTGCATGTTTCTTGTTCTCGGTTTCCTTATCCCATTCAGAGTTAAACATACTTACATATGAGCTCATTATCTGCAAGCGACATCATCATATTAATTAGTGATAATAAGGACATAAGTTAAAGTACATGACTTACCCAAGTACATAACCATTTTGACTGTCCATCCTCTCTCACAGGTCTAACTAGACAATCCAATTGTCCTGCATTTACATTCATTCCATCTATACATAATAAATTTGTTTTGGGAGCAATGACAATTTGCTCTCGAACATATGCAATGGCAGCAAGTTCAAATTCACTTAAATTCAGTCCTTCAGTGAACTCATCTGCAAAAATGTAAAGGTCAAGACATAGAAAACTCTGTGTAAAGAAGAACCAAAGCATGAAAGCATACCAACAGAAGCAGCATTCGATTTTTTGGTAGACACCCTCTTTTGTTTAAAGTCTCCGTACGGGGATTTCAACACTTTGCTTGGTTGCCTATCTTTTCTGAGTTTCACCTTTTGAGCAAGTGTAGGACTTGGCATAAAATCAATTTTCCTCTTTGCTTGAGAAGAAAAGTTTGATTGATCACTTGTTTGAAAAGAAAAATCCCTTTCAGCACCAGTACCCGGTTCTGGGTAGGATTTTTCCTTCTCTGATACAGGAATTGCTTTCTCACTTTCATCATGTACATTTGAATGGGAATCTCCCGGTTTGCTAGTATTCCTTGAATTGTACTGTTTTCCCTCACACTTTGCTGACTTATTATTTGCATCAGCTAGCCTTACAAGCATCTAACATTTTATATGGAAATGGTGTAAGGAACTTTATACTGATACTGATTATTCACATTTATGCAAGGTAAATGGCAAACAAATCGAGATATTAACCTGTACAATCGTATGCACTTCTGGTAACATATTCGTCTTTTCCAATAGGAACTTCACTGATTCCATGGTATCATGACATTTGTGGACAATTTACATAAATATACATGAATTAAGTATTTGTAGGCATTTATATGTACCTTTATCTTACTTTTGGTGTCCTCGTTAGCATCATGCAGCCCATCAACATTTACTTCTTCCTTTTGAACCTATAAAAAGAGAGACTAGATGTACTTAACAGACACATTTATCCAGCTAAGTACATTTAAATGAACAATTACCTTGTCATCTGCATCCTCCCACTGATCAAAGTTATTATTAGCAGTGTGCACCTTTAGACTCATTCTGATCTAGTTCAATCACTACTTGCAACGTGCCCAAAAATTATTTTCCAATCCATCACTTATGAACACATAAGGAATAACAACAGTCTGAATCTACCTCTTCAGCCCGAAATCTCTTTATGCCTTCAAGGCGCGCCCGCTTTAGAACTTTCGCTTCATACCAGTTTTTTATTAAAGGGTGCTCATGCAAGTCATAATCAAAGCAATCGCGGTTGCTCTAAAGTGCTCAAAGTACCAAACCTAAACACATTAGGAAAATCTGTAGCTTTCAATGCAAGTATGAACAATAGAGAAACTATTTGAAAAAAAAATCACGTGAAGGAATGCCAAATTTCCAGCTAGTCCACTTCTTCTGTTCTTCTTGAACATAACCAGGCGTTCCAACAAGTGATCTAGTATAAATCTCTCCCAATTAAGGCCCCTTGATTTTTGACACATCAGCCACAAGGTGTAGGTGGTTGCTACCAACAAACTCCTTAGAGGTAGGGGCCAAAATTGCACCAACCGCATATAACACGAAAAGTCTAGTAAAGTGAACCCCGTCGGTCTCCCTTGGTATCCTTTCCTCCATGTACTTAAATGTGATGGTTGTATCACCCTTTTGTTTATAAAGATTAAACAATACAGGGTCCGCATGTTTTCTACTAATTTCGATCCTCTCCCCTTTATCAAATAAACCTAAGATACAGTACACATCCCAATTGGAAATAGGAACCACATGACCACGTAAACTGAAGTTCCTATCCTTTTCATTGAAATTTTCAGCGAGAGACTCCACTAGCATGCGTTGAATAGGCATGGACGGTATACTAAGCAGGCCACCTAACCCTATTTTTCTTACAATACGCTTTTGTTCCTCTGTCAAACTCCTGCATAGTGCCGCAGATTTTGCCGGCATACAAACGGTTTGAACCTGGTTGTCAATCATATAAAAACACATCAAAATTAAACTACTCTCTTCAAACCTTACACAATGTATGTACACTATACCATAGGAAAATTACCATTTTATACCAGCTAAGGCTCACACTTCACGAACTTCAAAGATCTGATGAATTGAATTGTGATAAAAAATAATGAACAATGTAAGTATCTGATCATGATATGATACGGAGAGCAACACTAATAAACAAATGCCTACATTCAGTGAGAGCCGCAAGCTAAGTTGGGAGTGGAGCACATACCGATCTAGTTGCAGGTGATACGGAGAACCAACATCAATGTTCTCGGAGAGGCCAGCTGCAGAACGCGAGGGAAGGACGAGATGGCTATCTCAGAACTATGAACCCAAATGCATGATTGAAGTCAAAATGGAAATGTTTTTACCGGTTTGCAATTGGGGCATAGGTGGCCACGGAAACCTGGGGACCGATCCCGTGACCGCCGCTGGTTCGGCAACATTGCCAAAGCAGCATCTTCCGTGATTGAAGGAGCAAGGAAGCGGATCTGATTCAGAGATTTGGGAAACAACCGGATCGACATGAATCACGGGGAAGAGGTGCTCACCTGGCTGGAAGGGAGCAAGGATGGCTGGATCGACGGCGGCACCAGAGGACGACCGGCGACGAGAGGATAACCATCGTGCACACGCCATCGGGATCCCTCGCTGCCGCGCGCACCGAGAGGGAAACAATCGCTTCTGTATCTGCGGCGTCATTGGTCCGCGATTAGGGGAATCGGGCGAATCGGCGTGCATGCGGATTTTCCTCCAGTGATTAGAGGATGCCGAAGTTTTATTTTGATTTTTTTGGATATTCTTTAATGTATTAAGTAATTCAGAAAATAAGAAAAATCAATGGCTAGGATTGATTTGAAGTATTACCTCCTAGGAGGTAATGTTTGTACCTGAGCAACGCCCTTCGGATAAACCTTCAACTTGCTGATTGATGCTCCTTTACGTATGAGTTGACCCCTGTTGTTATGAGGAGTATCTAGAACGTAGGAGCACGCGTACACAGCGTCAACATGCAGGGGCCCTCAACCCCTACGATGTGCACTGCCGTCTCCTGCCTGTAAACACATTATGGGCCCCAAACTCGCCTACAATTGCATCACTTTTGGCCAAGACTTGCTGCTGAATTCCATGATCCATCTCTGAATGCTTGACGTTAGCTCAATTATTGGTTAGTTGCTGAATAACAGGGGAGCTCTACAGCATTTTGCCGTTGCAGATTCAGTGTGGGGCCGGGCCAGGAGGGTGATGAGTCAGCATGAACTAATCCTACTCACTGCATTTTAATATAGGAGATCGAAGGGGCTGGAAATGATAGAGACCACACATGATCCATCCCAACCATTCACATTCAGTCCATATCAGCTTCAGAGAAAATGCATGTATTTGAGACAGAGCCGCCGCAGCTGCTCTCATTCTAGCTAGTAAATTAAAGAATAATCACAAGTAAATAACTGTGTGATTGAACATTTCCCCCCAAAACTGTAATGATAAATATATAGAATCATGTTATGACAAGCACAGGCGAATTAATTAAAGATATATGCAATTTTCTTGGTGCGCCGTGCACCTCATTTCCAGTGAGCTCTAGAGTACTCGCCTGCAACAACAAAGTAGCAAAGTGCAGGCGATGGATGCAGCACAAAAATATTCTTTCCCATTGTACAAACGCGTCAAATAAACATGGCGCAAAGGATGCTCCTGAACGAACAAGCATGGGAGAAGGTACATGACATGGTTGTTTAAAGCCAAAGTGCATTAAGCGGGGCCATGCATCCACTGATTAGGAACTTAGGAGAAGGTTTATGTTTAACGCACTAGCTGATGATGTGCTGCTAATCAGAAAGGTACTAACGGAGCCCAGTTTTAACTGGGTGGTTCGTATACTTCTTTTTGCGGCTTTGCTTTAGTGTTTGTCACCTTTTTCTCCTTCATTCGAAAAAAACAATGTCAGACACCAGATCCGGCATACAAGAGACTCTTCTAAAGATCTCATTAATGTTTTTTGCATTATATCTTTGTTTTTATAAGAGCTACATGTTTTGAAATTCAAGCTATTAAAATGCAGGAAACCCTCAGCTAGAACAGCATCGATAACATGGTTCTACTTTAGGTTCTACTGTTGAAGGTGGAACCTTCAATCTGATTAGTGGCGGATCTAGAAACGAAGCAATAGACGAGCTGACCATTACGACATCTAAGGTTAGTACGAACCTAGCTCAGAGTTGTCATGCACGTGTACAAAAAAGATACGATGTTTTTTCCATTGTATCTTTGTTTTTACTGGTCAAATGGTACACAAAAATTTGCAGAACAAGTCCATTTGACTTGCTTCAACTATTTCCTAAAACTGCTGGATCTTTAGACTCCTGAAACCGACTGATTAGCTCTCTAGACTGTTTTGGAAACGATTTTAGGTGATGTGGTGTCACATTGATGTAGTACGTGGTGCCATGCCAACCACGGGCAGCGAGATAAACTAGATTTTCTAAGCATGGTTTAGGAGGTCAACTAGACTTTACAAAATTATAGAAATAGTTTTTTAAACTTATTGAAATATTTTCAAGAATAAATATATCCACTAGAAATACTAAAATTCTTATTTATTATAAAAATATCACTCATGGGCTGTGCCTACTAGACATGCACGGCGGGCTGTGCCTGAGCCGATAAACTTTGTTCCAGTTTCTTTTGTTCATTCAAACTCTCTCGCTCCCTACTAGACATCCATCGTTATGTATGAATCTGCTGGGCTCCTCAAAACACAAATTAATCTGCTGGGCTCGTCTTGCCCGTACAAAGCCGCAGATGGCAGCCGCCCGGCGAGCAGCCACCGTTGGAGCACTTCCCTGGGTCTCGCCGCACTGAAGCGATCCAGGGCGTGCTAGTTCGCCGGTCAGGCAGCCACGACGAGCAGGTCCCCGCGATGGGATTGGACCCGTTCCGGGAACCACGGAATGGCGGTTGAGCGGAGGTGTGCGGCCCTGGCGCGCCCCTCTAACTCCGTGAGACTGACCACCAAGTTGTTCGTGGAATGCTGCCATGCTGGGAAGCCTTCCGTATCTTCTCCGCTAATGGATCGGCGTCGGCTTCGGCGCGGCACCTGGAGCTGTCCGTCTGCCAGCTGTCGGGCGTTGACTCCCCGAGCCGTCTCCGCGCTGCAAGAAGAAAAATATTTATTTCACTAAGCTGCAGTTAGTTCAATAAGGTCATACAAGTTTATTTGTTTCTAAATGTAATATATTTCGAATTCAATCGATAAAGCTCTTTCTTTTATCACAAGAAAGATTTGCTGTTTATGAACCAGTAAACATATGAGACCCTGGGCTCAGGTCTTGGAGTAATAGTTGTAACCTACTTTTCTAAAACTTGTTTTGCTTAAAAAATGTTACTACTGTACTCCGTATTCCTATCCTGCAAACCAAAGTTGTATAGACTACTAGGCATTAGGCAATGTGATTTTACAAAACTTGTGGCATAGTATATTCCTAGATTTCACTTACTCTTTGTTAACAGGTGGCGCAAGACTGCACTGCACACTGTCGCTCCGTACTACGGGTTATCTACCGATCACGTTTTTTTAACACCTTAAGCCCACGCAGTTATCTTTGTTTTGTAAGAGCGATATGTCTTGAAATTTAAGAGCATCTCCAATAGTTTCTAGAAAATCAGATGGTAAATCAATGAGCTTTCCCAATAGTCAAAGAAACCTAGGAGCATATTTCTTGAGTTTGTCCAACGCTTTCTAAAATCTCGCTCCTAAGAGCATCTCCAATAGTTTCTAAAAAGTCAGATGGTAAATAAATGAGTTTTTTAAATGGCTTCAAAAATTAGGAGCATGTTTATTGAGTTTCTCCAACATTTTATAAAATCTCACTATTTGTGCACTGCCGTCTCCTGCCTGCAAACACATTCCATTATATGCATGGGCGCCAACTCGCCAACAATTTCATCTCTTTTAGACAAGACATGCTGCTGCTGCTGAATTCTGTGATCCAAATCTCTGAACGTTTGATGTTAGCTCAATTATTGGTTGGTTGCTGAATCACAGGGAGTTGTACAGCATTTTGCTATTGCAGATTCAGTGTTGGGCTAGGTGAGGGTGATGATGAGTCAGCATGAACTAATCCTACTCACTGCATTTTAATAGGGGGACATATCTAGTGCAAACCATAATCTTGTAAAAACCTGTGCAAATCATGGTAAAAAAGTCGTCTAAATTTATCAAAAAAATCACACATGTAGATGATACGATGATACATAACATTTTAAAATATCTTGTCAAAAATCGACTTTGTTTGTGAGATATAAAAATAACAAAATTCTAATAAATCATCTAGACAGCTTTCTGACTTGAAATTTGTTATTTTTATATCTCACAGACGAAGTTAAGTTTGGACAAAATATTTTATAAAGTTATGTATCATTATATCATCTACATGTGTGGTTTTTTGTTGAATTTAGACGACTTTCTGCCGTGATTTGCACTGATTTTTACGAAAGTGGTGGTTTGCATTTGTAGAGGTACAACAAGTATATATAATATATATAGGAGATCAAAGGAGCCGGAAATGATAGAGACCACACATCCCTCCCGACCATTCACATTTCAGTTTATTTTAGCTTCAGAAAAATGCCTGCATCTGAGACAGAGCCGCAGCTGCTCTCATTCTAGCTAGCTAGTAAAGAGCAATCACAACATTTCCCTATAAAATTATAGTGGAAAACAATATGCAAAATCATGTTATCACAGGCAGGCGAATCAAATCAAAGATGCAATTTCTTGGTGCGCCGTGTCTTCATTTCATTTCCAGTGTGCTCTAGAGTACTCGCCTGCAACAAAGTGGCAAAGTGCAGGAGATATTGCAAAAGTAATCTTGCTCATTAATTCTACGTCAAACATGGCGCAAAGCATGATGCTCCTGAACAAGCTAGCGTGTGTTTTCTCGAGAGAAGAGAACGTACGTGTGACATGATTGTTTAAAGCCAAAGTGCATGAAGTGGGGCCATGCATCCACTGATTAGGAACTTAGGATAAGGTTTAACGCACTAGCTGGCAGCTGCTTTATTTTGCTAGTGTTTACTAGGTGGTTCGTATACTCTTTCTTGAAACTTTATTACTTCAGGGTTTGACACCTTTTTTCCCTTCATTTTTACGGTGTTAGACACCAGATCCGACATATAAGAGACTCTTCTAAGGATCTACTTAGCTCTCTAAACGGATTTGAAAAATAGTTTTAGGTGATGTGGTGCCATGTTAGCATCTTACATGGTGTCGGTATACACAAGCATGGTAAGTTCGACCTTCGTGTAATAGTTTACGAGGTCAACGAGACTTTATATTAATTTAATTAAAAATAGTTTTCAAAAGCATCCATTTTTTTCAAAAATAGATGTGCATTTAAAATATACTAAATCTTATTTAATTTTAAAAATTCACGCATGGGCCAAGTCTGGTCCCTCATCTCATGGGCCTTTTCCTTCATTTTCTTCTTTCAACTCTCACTCCCTTTCAGCCTACTATTTCGGTCTAGTGGGCTTGCCAATCAATCGGAACATATTAATCTTCTGGGCTTCTCTCTCAAAAACAAAAAACAAGAAGATTAATCTGCTGGGCTTGTGTTGACTGACCATTCAAAGCCGCAGGTGCCAGCCGAACGGACCTCGCCGTCTCGCTCTCGCCGCCCGGCGAGCAGCCACCGTGCAAGCAGTTCCCTCATCCCTGGCCTCTCGCCGCACTGAAGCGACCCAGCAGGACGTGCTAGTTCGCGTTGGGTCAGGCGGAAAGGTCCCCGCGATGGGATTGGACCGTTGGCGTCGGCGTCTGCATGGCACCTGGAGAGGTTGAGCGGGACGTGTCAGCCAGCTGCCAGGCGTTGACTCCTGTAGCCGTCGCCGCGGAGCTCACTCTTCACGGAAATCGAGAAAAGGGGTGTTTTTTTTTTTGTCATGGCGTTCCACTGTCTGGTGCGAACCCAACTCTCTGATCTTGACGGATTTGTGCGGTTTTCTGTGTGCGTGCAGGTGCAGAGCGAGCACAAGGTATTCGCGGAAATGCCGCACAGCCTTGGTTCAGAATGGACAATTCACGCAGCAAATGATCAATGGATAAAAACCGTCCAACATGCAAGAGGACGAAAGACAAGGTGTCTCAGGTACCAAACATCGGAATTGCATATTTGCATTGCATGTAAGATATTCAGGTAATTGCACCATCATTGAATGAGTCAAAACACACTCACTTTCGAGTGCAGTATCACTCACACTCCCACCACTGATCTTTCCATGGTTTATATACTAGTTCCAAAAGGGTCTCTGTAGTAGTATGGACGTTGGAATTCTCGCCCATGTGGGACCCATTTTGAACAACTGCCGCTACGCGTATTACAACTGCTGCTTCTCTTTGTCTTTCACAGGACTAGTCCACCATTAGATGATTGTTCTTACCATCTACCTTGCTTCCCCAGAGCTTCTTTCATCCATCTAGTTGGCCAGAGCTTTTTTTTTTTTTTTTTTTGCGAATTACTAGTTGGCCAGAGCTTGTTTGCAAAAGATTGTTCTTGTTCTATTTGGATGATAACTATGTAGCAGAAGCAGTCCAATTGCATCACTTGTACTGCAAGCAACCAGTAAAGCAGAGAGAAAATGGACATGGCGAAGCTTGCAGGGGTTGATGCTGTCAAGCTTGTCGTGATGATTGTGCAGGCAGCTCAGACTGTTCGCCATAACAAGAAGACCTGCCAGCAGCTAGTCCACCACGTGCAGATAATCGGTGACCTCCTGAAAAAGCTACAGACTCCAGAGATGATGGAACATCCAGAGACTAGGAACGGTCTTAATGATCTTGAAGAGATTCTTCGTGAGGCTTACATGCTTGTCACATCCTGCCAAAACCAAAACTATGTATACCACCTCTTCACAGGGAAGAAGCAAGCAGATCAGTTCCGTATTCTGCAGAATAGGATGAACTCGTGTCTCCAAGTTTTTCCACTCATCAGCCACGTCGACACCACAGACCGCTTGGATAAAATTCTTGAAATCATACAGCCTCCACGTTCACAGGTATGGTAATTGGTAAAATGGTAAGATAAAAAGTAATTTGTTATAATTGCATCAATCATAAGTAGTTAGAAATAGTCTGGTTAATTTATTCCACGAAAGTCTTGTGTTGAAAATAAATATGGAGCACCTCTAAATTCATATGGGTTATTAAGAAATAAGAACTGTAAACTGGTCATGTGCAAGCTTGGCGACAATGAAAGCTTCTTTAATCCGTTTTCTCCAAAAATATGCTTGAGACATTGTTTAAACTTGAATCTTGTAAACCTAATTGGCTCAGTGATTCCTGTTCACCCCCAAAAACTGATTGTCTTTGTTATGAGAAACAAAGTACACTTGGGAGAATACAAATTTGTACAAAATATGACATGACCACATTTATATTAATTCTTATATTTGTAGACTTCCTATGAAGCAACTTGCAGTAGTATAGTAGGATTCAAATTATCCATGTCACAAATTAATTTATTTTGAGAAATGTCTTGTTTCCATATTCTTGGTGCTTGGACACCTATTTTATTATTTCAGGTTGTAAGAGATGTTCCAAGACTGCTTGCAGGTTGCTCTTCTTGTGACACCAGGTTAGAGTGTGCAATTATTTTAGTACCCATACTTTTTTGGCTGGCTCGAACCTGACCCAAGCCTGATGTCAGGCAAAAAAAAGATTTTAGTTTCATTTCAATTTTTAGATAATGATGTCAATCTGTTTGTATATGATAAACATATATAATGGATAAGTTCCATAAATGTTAACAACATATTTCCCTGCCTAATTTTTTTTGCACATTCTGTAGACTTTACTAAATAACCCCATTAGTTGGCTTGACATTTGACCTCCCTTGTGCTTTCATCATTCATCATAGTTCAATAACTAACATCTAGTAACATGTGGTTTTGCTATTAGTTTGCATCTGGGATTTCTTGTATTGGCATTTTTCTCAATGAGATGTGAGATTCCTTGAATTGGCAGTGGTTATGTTAACTTTGCATCCTCAATGATATTGAGAGTCTCGAGATTTCTTTAGTTATTTGGTTATGTTCTTGCACACTACCACAAGAACCAAAGTCTGTCTACATGGTTTGGTTAAGCAGTTTTCTACTTGAGAGAGAGAGAGAGAGAGAGATTCGTGAAAAGTCCTGTACACAATCTGGAATTTTGAACCATTTTATTCTGATATGTAAGATGCAATGATAACATTTTTTTTCTTCTTCCTTAGATAGCATGATAGAATTTACTCACCCTGTTAGTGGCAGGACTGAAGTGTATGGTGAAGTTAAAAGGTGCTCCCTCCAATTTAATTGCACAGGTATGGCCCATTAAATAGAGAAATGGTGATCAGAAACTATATCAGTATGATTGTGGAAAGTAGCAGAGTTTTGGAGTGCCAAATAGATTGATTTTAAGGGTCTCAAAGATCTTTCTCCTGTCATAACAGAGGCACTCAAGTTCAGTTTGTCCCAGTTGGTTGATGCTACAGATAACTTCTCCGACAGGAATCTAATTGGCAAAGGTAGCTTTGGCTGTGTTTACAAGGTAGGTGTCCCCAACACCCCACATGCCAAAACAGGGTAAACGAAATGATGCCCTAGAATGCATTTATCAAACTCTCATTTAATTTTGACCAAGGTAATAGCATTGCTAACTTTTTCAGTAAAAATAGCATTGCTAACTTTTTCAGTAAAAATTCTTTCATCTACTTCATTGATGAATATATTACAAAGAAAGTCAATCACCAAAGTGGCATCAGATTTCAACTAAACACATACGAGCATATATGAACCTAGGACTTTGATAAAGTAAAAAAGGTGTCATATTAAATTACGGATATAAGTTTGACCCCGACACTTTGATATGGTCATCACTTACGGATATAAGTTTTGGCCGTCTAGACTTTGATACGGTCATCATCCCACTGCAGCACTCCTATTGAGGTGCCTTCTATAATCTTCTATTCTATTTCAACTGTGCTAATTTGACATATTGTGGAAAAGGTCATAACTATCAAATGGCATTGCAATTTTACATTAGATTAAAGACTCCACTATCATGTAATCGAACTCTTTATTAGGTGCCACCATAAAACTCTTCATCACTATAGAAAGGTGCAGTGGGGTGCATTCTAGGTTTGTGGGTGCAATATTGTACTCTTTGGTAGGTTATCTTCATAATCAAATGATACACAGCTCTCATGTGTGTTTGAGAGTAAAAAAATACTAGAACTCTTCATTGAGTATCCCAACCAGTTTGTGCAAAAATATTGATCATCATTTGAATATTATGTTTGCATTCAGGGTCAACTGTATGATGGACTTGAGGTTGCTGTCAAAAGACGTTTTGAGTTACCTTCTTCACCTAATCAACTGGATGTCCAAGATTATGAATTTCAAAATGAGATATGCTTTCTTACAAGGCTTCAGCATACCAATATAATTAAGCTTCTGGGTGACACTGTGCAAGAAAGGGAGAGGATTTTGGTCTATGAATATATGTCAAATGGAAGCCTTGACTCCTTCATCTTTGGCATGTGTTCACTATTTTTTAGCTCATAATTTTATACAAAATATAATGTGCTGTAGTGAGCTGATTAGAGTAAGCATTCTGTGCTTAGGTGCAAGGACAAGACGGTTGCATCTGGACTGGCCTACACGCTTTCAGATTATTAAAGGAATAGCTGAAGGGATGCTTTATCTTCATAAGCTTTGTGGACTCCATATTATACATGGAGATTTAAAGCCAAGTAACATTCTCTTGGATAAGAACATGAAGCCCAAGATTTCTGATTTTGGCTTATGTAGAACATATAATCCAGGAGTAGATGAAGAGTTTGCTGACCGCATAGTGAGCTCAATGTAAGATGTTATCAGATTGGTATCATGATTGTGATTGGTTGGCACAAGAGGCTCTTTCTTCTTATTTTTTCGAGAAACTTACATTTTTATTTCCCTGTTGTAGTGGTTTTACTGCTCCTGAGTGTCGGGAAAGACATGTTTTCTCCATCAAGTCTGATGTCTATGGCTTCGGAGCATTGCTTCTTGAGATAATAAGTGGACACCGGTGTTTTGCAGTTGTTAGTGGAGAATCAGGATATGATCATGGGTTTCTGAATAAGAGGGTGCGTTGAACTTTCAAACTATCTCTACTTTTTGGATAATAAATGAAAACTAACCCCTCCGTGTAAACTATGCAAACCAACTACGAGGAGAGGTGGGAGGGGGATTTGCAAAAGTGTGATTAGGATTGGGTGGTTAAGTGCAAAATTAAACTTTATAAATAACCACCTTCTCCTAATCACACTTTACAAATCCCCCCTCCCACCTCTCCCCCGTAGTTGGTTTGCATAATTTGTACGGAGAGGTTTATTTCCATAACATACATGTTCCCAATAAATAAACATGCAGCTTCAGCTTGGAACTTTTAGTTAATTGCACCACCAACTGCTCGCCGCTAAAATGGCAATCTATGATGCCATTTTTATTTTATTTTTGTTCCCTCACCTCAGGTTTGGCAGTTATGGAGAGCAGGCAGGTTGATCAAATTTGTTGATTCACCCCCAGGCGATGAATCTGAGAGGATGGAGGTACTAAGGTGCATCCAGATAGCACTGCTGTGCGTGGAAGAGAACCCTGCAAACCGGCCCACCATGCAAGAGGTTGTTCTGATGTTAAGCTGCGACATTTTTGTGCTTCCTACACCTCAGCATCCAGCTTACCTCACATGAGCCTATTTTCGCTGAGCAGGCAGATGACACCTGAAATAGAAAATTTTGGTTATGGTCTCTGCAAGATCTGTTCATTATCGGCAATGAGTGGTGCGTTTTTACTGTTCGGACCAGTTTTGTGTCAGTCAATATATTGATGTTTTCACTTGTCTAATTCCCGCAAGAGCCTTGGTGGCTCTCCTGGTTGCCGACGATTCTTGTTTCTTTGTGTATATATATGTCTCCAAGTCTCTTGTTGCCCTGAGCACTGTAAGTCTGTTGGTCATGAATTGGATCAGTTTTGGAAATTAAGATTTTTTTTTTTAATATTCAAGTCGGAAATTTAGCTTAAGTCATAAACTAGCTATAGTCCAGTGACGCTAAACGAACAGATTTTTATTTTTATTTTATCAATCAGTTGCTATGAGTTTTTATCCACATAAAAGTGGTTTATTGTTTATTAATGGTGAAGTCTTTATATCGTGTTATAGTCAATAATGGTATTAAGGTCACACAAAAAATTTGACGTGCAAAAGTATCTTTAAGAATTACAAGGGTTTTTCTTTTTTTAAAAAGAGGATTATCTTAAATCTTAAACTCTTATAAAGTTAATATCCACTGCCTATTTGTCTAAGATTTTGTGAAGCCACATCATCAAGGGTACCATAAATCACTAAGCTCTAAAGCCAAGAGTTAAAAGCCTAAGCGTCTTCTTGCATCTTCGTTACATGCAATGCAACCATTATTGTTCAGCCAAGAAGTCCAGCAACTCATCTCCGCAATGAATGCAACAACAATTCATCTGTTCTGCCATCTCCCATGCATATATGCAACGGAAGCAACATCAGCATTAAGGAGCACTAAGGTGTACCGAACCAAATGATCTCCTCCCATGGGTTGGCAGCAACAGCGATTAAATGCATGCACATTACTCTGTCCCGGTGCCTGATCAAATTCGGTCTATAACCGGTGATGATGGCCTATTTATAGCCAGAGCTAAAAAGAGAATCACACGTGGGTGGAAGATTTCTCACGAGACCCCGCGCCGCCTCCACGCGGGTGGCTCGGGCGGTAATCCTAGCCGCGCCGCCACCCTCCCTCCCCGCCCCTCTCTTCCTGTCGCGCTGCCGCTGGAGCAGGTCGCCGGCAAGGCCACAGCAGCCGGCTAGGATGGCGGTGGCGGGGCCCCTCTCAAGCTGTGGTGTGACGGCACAGGAGATGGCCGGGGCGTCATCAAGAGGTGTGGCGGCCCAGGAGTTCGATGGCCGGGGGGGCATCATCCCGTCGGAGTCGCGTGGGGCTCGGCGGGGTTGTCTCTCCGGGACGGTGGAGGCGCCGGTCACAGGCTCCGCCAGGCACAGCGTGGCGGCGGTGACGATTTCTTCGCCTTCCCCGTCACTCCTCATCTCATGTTGGGCCGGTTAGCCTCCTCTGCCTGGCGGGCGGATCTGATGAGGCTGAATCCATTCAGGGGAGGCGCCGGCGGTGCCGGCCATGGTGGAGGTTGCACAGATCCTGGGCACCGGGTTCTCGGCTTCGGCAGCTTTACCGCTCAACGGTGGCAGCCGACATGTGCCAGATCAAGGATGGAGGCGACAATTATTAGCGTAACAGTCGGACAATTGGTGGGCATCGGTAGTACTGCGAAGATTCGACGACGGTGATGCCTGTGGGCGCCACTTTCCTTGCTGAAGGCGTCGTCTTGTTCTTCATGAGAATCTCTCTGCATTAGTAGAGATATGACCTACCATGATGAACTGTTTTTGTCACGAGAGGTGCGAAATTCGTCACTATTTTAATTCCGTGACGAATCTATAACCAAAAGCCACCGTCGTGGAAGTCGCGTCACACTTATGTGTTTATGATGATTCTAAAAATAGCGTCGCGAAAGGTTGTTTCCTATGACCAAATGGTGACCGTCATAGTATTGTTTTCGTATGCCTATAGGACGTCTACGTACGCGTACATGACGGCCCAGACGGCCGTTTGGCTGACATGGCGTGCTCTAGTTCTTACACGTTTAAAGTTCTCATAGGACCACATGTTAGGTCTTTGTTGAGCCATGTGTCACTTTCTTATTGGCACAGGTTTCATGTTGCTATTTGCCCACCTGTCTGCGCTTCACTGGACCATCTGTCTGTTTTGTATTTGTCCACGTGGCCGTTTGTCATTCGACCAGATGTCACTTTTTAGTCCGTCCACATTCAGTTTACTGATTGGGCCACGTGGAAAGACGATTTCCCTCCACGTGTCAGGTTTTCAGGAGCTCACGCGTCGTGCTACGTGCCATTGCCAGGTTACAACATCCGAGGTCTTCAAGGTGGTCGGTTGAAAGTCCCTGGTTGGTTTTGATAATTGAGTGACAACTTTAGGGTGGACTAATGTGTTTATGGTTGAGATACATAGGATTAGTCCACAGGTACATGTGTGTAAGCAACATATGCCATGTGGTGGAAATGGTTTGGAGATATTGTGAGGCTTGGCACATATGTTGATGAAGGAGCTCATTGAATATGAGGCATGACATGGAGTCATGTGACCAAGATGGTGAAGATCAAGATAAGGCTTGGCTCGAAGGACCGGTTGCATGTGTGAAGGACAAATCGAAGCTTGGAAACAAAGGACTATGCGATGGTGAAGCTTGGGCAAGACTTAGCGTCGATGGACTAACGCAACGGAGAAGAGCAAGTGAGGTCAAGATCGATGGACCAAGACGGTCATGTGATGATATGAAGTGAATCATATCATTTGTTGATCGTGTTATGCATGAGGTGCATTGGCACATTGCAGATGACGGTGGAAATGGAGATGCGCAAGGCAAAGGTATAACCTAGGGTATTTTATTTCATCGGTCATGAGGTGTGTAGAGAAGTTGATGACTGGATTTAGGATTGATAGGCCGTACTATCAAGAGGGGAAAACTTGTTTGCATATAAGGCATCTAGTGCCATTTGAGCGATCTAACATTGTGATGTTGCTAGGATCGAGTGGCATTATGAGAACAAGAGAAAATCCTTTGAAAATAATTGTGAAAATGCTAACACACAAGCACATGGTGATGTCACTTGATGGTGTTAGCACATTTTGCAAAGGTGGTGGTGTTTGCAGGGTAGAGATAGGTTTGGGTGGTGCTTTCGGGAAAATGAGATGGCTATTTTCTATTGTGCCGGATGCAAATCATGGATGAAATCATGCTAACTCTCGGTTTTAAGTTGGTATACTTATTGGGTAGCATGGTGGAGAAGATAGCGTTTGGCGATGGCTTCAATTTGTATTTTTGAGAGCGTTGGACGTTGGCGGTTGGAACGCCGGACGCCGGCAGAGTGTTTGACGCGTTGTTGCCTGGTCGAAGTAGTTGGTGCATGGCGCCGGACACGGCTAACGCGTAGCGATGGACACTAGCGTCAGTTTCTATGATTGCTGGCATGGTGGCGTAGCTCAGGCTTGTGTGCACCGGCGCGTCGAACGCGTCCGACGGCCTCCGGACGCTACTCAGTGAGGACCGACAGGTTGGGCTGAGTGAGGGATGCCATGAGCCGTGTTCGACGGTGAGCGTCAAACACTGGGCTCAGCGACCGGCCAAAGTGCAACGCTGGCAATTTTGGCGCGAGAAAAATGAACGTGTCGGACGCTGGGGTTGAGCGTCCGACAGTGGGCCACGGACGCTGGTCTGAGTGTCTAACGTATCTATTTGTTGCTGACTCAGCTAGCAACAGCTAGTTTAGCCCTTGGGGATATAAATACGTGGTGTGGCCAGGCATGGCTGGTTGCTGAGCACACTACACCCTTGGTGGGTTGTGTTGTGCTGCTTGGAAGCCCTCTAGTTCACATATGCTTGATTGAGATCATTGGATAGTGTGAGTAAGTGATTCTAGTGTGATTGCATTGAGAGATTGCATCGCGTGGTACTAGGTATTCGTATTGCAAGATCGTAGGCTTGTTACTCTTGGAGGTTGCCACCTCCTAGATGGCTTGGTGACAAGGGACTTCGTGAGGCACGCAAAGAAGATTGTGCGGTGCTCCGAAGGTCAACTTATGAGAGGTTTTGTACTCACCTCGCTGGAATTGCGAAGAGTAACTCTATTGATTGAGTTACCCTACTCGAGAGTGAGTCTTGCGGTGCTCTTGCGAGAGCTTTCCTTGCGAGACAATTGGCTTGTGGGTTCGCCCGTGGTGCCTTTGCGAAGGCGTGCCTTGAGGGGCATTGGCGTGGAGTGCCAAGTGACTTGCGAGTCACACAGGAGGAACCACAAGGGTGTTGGTCGATACAAGAGGACGTAGCTTGGTGGCAACCAAGTGAACCTCGAGAAAAATCGCCGTGTCATCCTGTTCCACACTTCGCTATGGTTTGCAATCATTTCCCAAGCTTTGTTCTTATATTCTTATATATATATTGCTTGTGTTGTTGCTCTTGTGATTGATAGCTTGTGTAGCTCTCTAATTGTATTCTTGCTTGTGTAGCTAGAAGTAATTCCCTTGCTTTGCTTAATTTGTATAGCTAAGTGATTTGAACTCTTAGGTTCGGCTTCTGTAGTCTTGTCTTTGAGCATCTAGTGAGCTTAGGTTGGCTTTGTGCTTTTGCTCATTAGAATTATGTAGGTGCTCTCTTGTTTGCTAACATATTAGTTGCTTAGGTTTGTGTGACCTTGCAAGCTAGAATTGATTAGGTGAGCCCTAGCTAGATTAACATCTTATTTTCTTATTTAGGATCTTTTATAAGGTGCATCTAGAGTCATAGTTAGAAGGGTGAATTCTTAGTTAGGACGATAGTTTTAATTCCACTCTTATATCGGCTAGCCGGAGCGATTAGTTTTAAAAATGACTATTCACCCCCTTAGTCCGTCATCTCGATCTTAGATCGGTGTCCAACGATCTCTCAGTACCCTCATTAGGTCTGACAGACGTGTATGTCGGCATTGTCTCAACATTGGTGGTCATACTCTTGTGGAGTCGACATTACGGAGAAAGCCAGTTGTCGCGTAGGACTGTTAGGGTTACTTGTTGGAATTTTTATTTCCTCCGCTGATCTCTTTTATTTTAGTTTTTGCTTTTGTAATAATTGGCTTGGTTCTGCCTGTTGGTAGTTGAAGCCGGATATAAAATACTATCGATTATTTTTTTTTAAAAAAAAAGAGAGAATCACACATGCAGTCGACAGCCCGATGCGATCGCCTCATGGGCAAGCCATATTTTAGGACAACCGTGTGTATGGTCCTCCATTCCTAATATATATTAATTGGGGTAAGCTTTGTCCATTACCAGAATGATAAGCTTTATGCATTTACATATACCTTATCTATGGTTTTACATGTGCACAAAAATGTAATTTGGGAGTACAATCTTAAGCACTTTGTGGCAGTACACCTAGGTGAATCCATAGACATGCCTGATTTGCATGTGCGCTAGGGAAAATTAGAATTTTTGTACAATTTTTGGTAGTTAACATTGTAATCCATTTATATTCATCTTTCATACCCGCGGCAATGCAGGAATCCACCTAGTTTTTAGTGAAGATAACCTCGCAAGAAGGAACTTGATTAGAAACCATTCAACATATCTTTTTTGAATGTTATTATGCTAAATACCTGTGGCACATTGTACTGTACATATTATGTTTGGTCTTACGCCTCCATTAAGTGTGAAACTTTCATTCAACACAAACAAGGCAAGAATCAATATAATTCACCATTACTGACTAGTGCAGCTCCTTTTTGACGGCCTATATGAAATGACATAATTTTTGATATATCTCAGCTTAAAACATATTTGCATGTTCTATTCAGGGACACATTAGCTTTTTTTTGAGATTACAGAGTACAGAGCAAACAACCATAACACGTACGTATACTCATCCCTATAAACACACGTACGCAAACTCTACCTTTGTGAGCACCTCCGAAGGACTGAACACCCGGTAGATCTGGAGATTCCTGAAGTCACCACTGGCGCCTCGTTGTCGACGGGAACGTCGCTTACCACTTAACGCATAACGGTAACGTCGGAAAATGCTTGAAAAAATTCCAAAAAAAAGTATGAGCACCAGGATTTGAACCGTGATGGGTGGGCCCAATTATAGTGCCAGCATGAGAAGGAAAAAAACTGTATTATATAAGCTTGCCGCGAACTGAGGTATGCAGTGATGACTTTTTTCACTTATCAGGATGGCCCTTTACCTTTAAAATATGAGAGCATCGATTGTGAAAGGAAAAGATCTTAGCAAAACAAAGTTAAAAGGCTCACTAGGTATTTGCAAACAGACTTCTCTGTTTGTGGCACGTAAGTGCTAATGAATCTCAAATAGTGTTCGAAATGCATCTAGACTAGTGCTTAGGGCGCGCACCTGCGCGCCATACTGGGGAAGCAGCAGTGGATTATGTAGATTACAAATAGGTACTTCGCGCCACTGGGTTGAGTAACTGATCAACATAAGACTGAGATATAATGTTGAATTGCGCGATACAGGTATAAAGCTAAATTGATCCATGGATTTAATATATCATGAGTCGAAGACCCAAAAAAAAGTGTTCGATCCTTTACTCATCCCTGACACAACAAAGCAGTACAATGAAGAAAAGCTAGGGTGATTTACATAGAATAATCTCTAGAAAAGTCTTGTCATACATAAGGCCTAAAATATGTTCAATCAGGTACACAAGCATATGTGGCCTACATTTATGGTTAGGGAGTTCATGGCGATCTCATCTTTGTCAGCCTTTTTGGGATCAGCTCATGGCAACTTTCTTCAGGGACTCCCTTGGATAAGCGCACAGAAGTGCAGAAGAACCTTAGGATCAAAACTATACACAGGCAAAATTGAAGTCGGAGCCAGCAGATGTGTTTTGAAGCTTGGCCTGGAACAATAAGCAATGAACGACTACAATGTCCATAACCCTATAGTGTCCACATTCTTTAACATCGATATGGCAAACCGAACAAGCTGACATTAATCTGGAAATGAAGAGCAAGCAAATTTAAGATGTTAAGGCCATTGAAGTGCACCCTTAATAACATGCAGTGTTAGCTCTCTATGTATGCTATATGTTTATCCTACAAAAGTAATGAAAATTCCAGTAGATATTCCTATGTGATGAGAATAAATTAGAATTATATATGAATCAACACTGCTAAAAACAATCAGTTTCTTATGTGGCTAAACCTGGTTTGCCTTTGTATCTAGTTCATATTTCGGTACTCATTCATTACTCATTAGTGGCACTCCAGAAAGCTGACAATCAGAAGCACACTAACCACCTATAGTAAACAATCGCATATTGGTACTAACTAACTGGACAAATTTATCCGTTTCCTAATTAATTGCAAACACTTCTGAAAAATCTTATTGTACATATGAAAATGTTTGGAGATGCCAACAGGCAGAGTCAAAACCTAAACATGCTTTACTGAAGTGCAATATCTTTTCATAGGTCATGAGATCAAAATCTGGAAAGTGAAAATGGCAGGCATGATACACGTAAAAAAAATGCTTTATCTATGTCTCAATAAGAGCACAGACCTAAATATAACAACATGCTGTAGAGAAAATAGTGTTTTATGAAAATAGTTAAAGTTACGTAGCCAAATAGTTTGCCCCTGCATGCTTAGAAATATGAATTTCTGGATGTGCATGTCTTATCTATTAATGTCAATTGATATGGACCAGTACTTCCAGATAATATTCATACAGCTGAAGTAAGAAGAAAAGAATTTTTCAGAGCATAAAAGGACTTTAATATTATGACAAGCATGTAACTTTATCCCTTTCCTGCAATCAAAAGTAGAATGTTGTGAGAAGCATGTAAATTGTACTTTTCTGCAGTCAAACTTGGAAAAAATTACTTGCATTCCTGCCTGAGTGGAGTGAAACAAAAGAAGCGTATTGCCTTCACTGCATAACAAATTTGGTGTCTTCTTAGCTCATTTGGTGTTTGTATGTCAGGAGAATGCGATGCGAACTTACAGAGTAGCAGTTGCACGACATGGTCCCAGAAAGCAATCAGGCAAAAGCAATATCATATTTCAGATAGCAAAGTTGGTAGCTATATTTTAGAACAAAGCTAATTCATAGCTTTAGCTCAGAAATGCAGAAGTTCTAGCTATATTTCATAACAAAGCTAATTAATAGCTTTAGCTCAGAAATGCAAAAGTTCATAGGTATATTTTAGAACCAGGCTGATCCATAGCTTGACCTCAGAAATGCAACAAAAAAAAAAAAGAAGTACCCTGATAGTAGCAGTTTGAGGAAGTAATGATTGCCTTCAAATAATTACCTTCATACGAAGCTAGAGGTTGTCTAATAAGCTACACAAATCACAATTACCAGAGGCTATGAACTTGGCCTTGAGGAACTGTAGAAGATAACCAGGAAGGGGCTTGAGGCCTTTACTGACAGCCATGGTGGTCTTCTCCAACCCCAGGATTAGAAGATTAGATGACATCCTTGCAATTCTTTTAAAATAAGATGAGTTGTACAATTAGAAGCGCTGCGTAGTTCAAACCACTACTGTGGAGATGCACGCACAAGACTACAAGAGAAACAATCACAGAAATGCACTATGGAGGTAATCAAACTAAACCAGTATGTTATGAGTTCTGATGAAATTAAATAAGGTATAAGACATATCCTTAGTGACCAGGCTTACCAATTTCATTGGACCAAAACATAGAGGGCAGAAAAACCAGCGGGGCAACCATTTTGTGAGGCTGACTGAACCATATTGTAGAACTTAAAAAAAAAGATCTTGCTTCCTATAGCCATAATCATCTGCAAAATTTTTGCTGCAGCCTCAGGATCCACACGTCCAGTTCAATAAAGAGGAAGGGAATTTCTCCTGGTATTAGCCCCTAGCTTGTAAATTCAAATATGTGAATAAAAGGTAACACTAACTAAACTCTGATGGAGTCAAAAAAAATCACCAAACTGATCAACCATTTACCTGGTGTATCAATGGCCATAAGCTAGGATACACCAGATATGGAAAAGGAAAGAAACGAGAAGTCAAAACAAATATTTGAAGTCTGGTTGCATATATATAAATTCATGCATGAGGTAGGGCAGAAGCAAATAGCATCTGCTGATTAATCATGGATCACTTAGGTGTAGTTGGAACCAACTAAATAAGAAGAAACTGCAAACTGCACTATGATGGGCTGAAGGCACTTCATATTTAATTCAGCCAAGCTCGGATGGTAAAAAAAAGGGTTGGATTCGTGAACTCTAAGTCCATGAATTTTCTTTTTCATCACAAATAA
Organism: Bothriochloa decipiens; assembly: GCA_023333625.1. Classification (NCBI taxonomy): domain Eukaryota; kingdom Viridiplantae; phylum Streptophyta; class Magnoliopsida; order Poales; family Poaceae; genus Bothriochloa; species Bothriochloa decipiens. Next base: position 61,538,177 of record CM041633.1, on the reverse strand, counting down.
GAGGTTGCTTCATCCGAAGTCAATTACCTGTTCACTGCAGCAGAGCATAGATCAATATTAGTAATGTGACAACAGGTCAAGAGAAATGGGAAACAAAAATGCCTGGCCATCATTTTAAACACCGCTAACCCTAAAAAGTTTGTTGTACATTTAATCCGTATTTTACATCTTCTTTGCTATGTAACTGAATGTATGTAATATGGCGACACTGGTTGTACCCTTGATGGCAATAACAGTAACAACAACAATAGGCGAACAAAAAAGAAAGGCTTGATTCGAACCGGTAACATTGAGCAATTCACCTTAAATATCAAGGTAAACTTAAATCGCATAGATGTTAAGTAAACATTCAGAATCAAGAAGCACTATGCTTTTTTGAAACACTATGTTTTTTTGGCTCTGTAAGAAACACTATGCTTTTTTTTGCTCTGTAAACCTAGATAAGGAAGAAACACTATGCCTTTTTGCTCTGTAAAAAAATATATGATACAAAAAACACTTTTGGTTCTTTACCTTTCTAAACTATCAATAATGCATAAGCAGATCAAACACGACAACAGTACCTCATTTATGACCCTATATATTGTCCAAGTTTAGAAAGGAACATGCTATCTTTTATTTGCCAAAAGGAAAATGTGATGGACATTTTTATACTTGTTGGCATCAACGCTAATCTCTAAGAAAACGAAACACTACCTAATTGACTAAACATGTTGAAGACACTTCTCCAAACATTTTATCAGAACCAAACATGTCACCGTGCAATACCCTTCAGCCTGCATGGAAAGCGAAATTTCATTCAAGTCAGGCTCCAAATCATATATAGAAAAAAGCAAAATTTCCTCTTTTCCACACCTTTACTCGCACCGCCGCCTCCACGCCGGGCACGGCCGCACCGCCGTCATCACGCCGTCCGCGTCGGGGACGGAGGGAGTGAGACCGAAGACCGGAAAGAATGGTGTCTTTTCTTTTCTTTTTTGCGGGAGGGGGGGTTATTATATATTTGGTCGCTGAAGTAACCTCAGCCGTACGATGGAAGATCGGACGGTCGAGGGAATTTGGAGTGACGTGTACCTTTTGGCTGAATAGGAAGGGCGTCCCCAATCATGGTTACTAATGCGTCCCACACAAACGGAGCCTAGTTTTTACTAGGTGGTTCGTATACTTCTTTTTGCAGCTTTGCTTTAGTGTTTGTCACCTTTCTCCTTCATTCTCATTTATACAATGTCAGACACCAGATCCGGCGCACAATAGACTCTTCTAAAGATCTAATTAATGCTTTTTTCCATTACATCTTTGTTTTGTAGAAGGTACATGTTTTGGAATTCAAGCTAAGTACATATATACAATATTAAATGCAGGGAGCATTCAGCTAGAACTGCAACGATGGCCCTACCTAAGTTCAACCGTTGAAGGTAGAACCTTCTAATCAGTGGCGGATTCAGAAACAATAGGCGAGCTGACCATTACGACCTGAACCTTTTAGGTCAAAGTTTTCATGAAGGTACACAAAAGAATATCATGTTTTCTAGGTCAAATGGTACATAAAGAAATCTGTGGAACAAGTCCATTTGATTTGCTTCGACTATTTCCTAAAACCGGATCTTTAGACTTCCCGTCTGATTTAGCTCTCTAAATTGTTTTGTAAACAATTTTAGGTGGGGTGCCATGATTCCACGTCAACGAGCAAGATAAACTAGATCTTCTCCGCATAGTTTAGGAGGTCATCTAGACTTTACAAAACTAAATTGGAAATAGTTTTTGAACATATCTAAATATTTTTTCAAGAATAAATATATCCATTAGAAATACTAAAATTCTTGTTTATTTATAAAAAAATCACTCATCGGCCATGCCTACTAGACATCCATGGCGGGTTGTGTCTTGGCCGATAAACTTTCTTCCCATTTTTTTTCGGAAAAAGTCCAGTTTCACTCCCTCACCTATCGGCAAAGTCTAACTTTGCTTCCTTAACCGCAAAACCAGACAAAACACTCCTCAAGTTTCAATACCGTATACTTTTCCTCCCTCGGCGGTTTCTACCCTGGTTTATCCATCTCCCATCCATTGGACTCCACCCCCCACGCAGCCGTCGCCTTCCGTGCTTCGCTTCACCGCTCGCGGCTTCTTCTTGCTGGTCGCTGGCGTGGAGCGAGTGCATGTGCCCGGCGTGGAGAACGACACCCCGGGGCATGCGGTGGGCACGGAGGCGGCGAGGCGAGCTCACAGCCCAAAGCTGCGAGAATCGGTGTGCGGCCAGGATGGGGCGACTGGTGCGGAGCGGAGCGGCGAGCTCGCAGCCCGCCCTTGAGCGCGCGGCCCGTGCACGGAGTGGCCGCAGCCGTGGCCGCTGGGCACCCGGCGGGACGCCCCACTGGCCACTTGTAGACCTTGCGTATGGGAGATTATTACCGTATACTCTGCTTATCCTGCTGAATGTTGCGGCAAGAAGCTGCAGCACACACACATGCATATGCCGCAGGAAGCTAGCAGCACACGCACATGCATATGCCGCAGGAGCGGGCAAGCGGCAGGCTCACATCCAAGCTCAACAATGAGCATGCCAACCTGCTGTCTCCAGACAAGTTTGACGCGGGAGGGCAGCGGCAGTGCACGGCACAGAGCGCTGCGGCGGCGCGCGGCATGGGACTATGGGAGAGCTCATCGCGAGATGGGAAGCGGCGCGACGGGAGAAAAGGTTGACGTAACTCGGGTCGGAGCGCGCGGCACAGAGCACGCCGGCGCCCTCCTCCCCACTCGCAGCCGCGGCCAGCGTCGACTTCCTCACGTGTACCCGAGCCAGCGTTGCTGCACGCCTGCAACTCCTCCGCGCGTGGCTGCCGTTGTCGTGCGCAGCCCGTCTTCGCGCCTGCGGCAGCTGTCCTCATGCCCGCGGCCGGCGTCCTCACGCCCTCATCGGCCGTAAGCCGCGGGCCGGCGTGGAGGCAAGAGGAGAGAGGGGGACGAGAGGATAAGGAGAGAGGCGAGCCGGACAGAGGGGAGAGATGAGATGAAAACCACCCACAGAACCGTCGAGGAGGCAAAGTAAACCGTATTGCAAGTTGAGGGAGGATTTTTATCGGGTTTTGGGTTTGAGGGAGTAAATTTATACTTTGTTGATAGTTAAGGGAGATAAATTAGATTTTTTTTTTCTTCATTCAAACTCTCTCACTCCCTTTCAGTCCACTATTTAATGGCCTCGCAGGCTTTCTTCCATTATTAAGTATGAATCTCGGGTGTGAGAGCTGCCCACCAGAATTTGATCGCTCACGACCGTAACTTATAGCGTCTCACTGGGGCTCGCTGCCTCCTCAGGTGGTGCCACAATGATTTAGAACAATATGACCGTCTATAAACGGAAATCTTACGATGGACGTGATGTAGATCTAAACATTTGCGTAGAGTGTGCGCGCGTGCGTGGATGTGTGGGTTGTGTGAGTGCGCACGTGTTCACATACTACACCAGTTAAGAGGCTTTAAAAAAACTGCTGGGCTTGTGTTGACCTTCTTTCAAAGCCGCAGATGCCAGCCGAACTGACCTCGCCGTCTCGCCGAGTCGCCGCCCGGCGAGCAGCCACCGTGCAAGCAGTTCCCTGGCCTCTCGCCGGACCGAAGCGACCCAGGACCGTGCTAGCTCGCCAGTCGGGCAGCCACGACGAGGTCCCCGCGACGGGAACCACGCAAAGGCGGTTGAGCAGTGGACCGGAGTCCGGCGGAGGTGTGCAGCCCTGGCGCCGTGGCGCGCTCCTGTAACTCCACCACCAAGTTGTTCGTGGAAACGCTGGGACGCGTCTCGTCTCTTCTCCGGTAATGGATCGGCGTCGGCGCGGCACCTGGAGAGGTTGAGCGGTACGTGTCAGGCAGCTGTCAGGCGTTGAGCCGTTGACTCCTCTACCGTCGCCGCGGAGCTCGCTCTCCACGAAAATCGAGAAAAGGTGTGATTTTTTTTGTCATGGCGCTCCGCTGTCTGGTGCGAACCCAACTTTCTGATCCTGAAGATTTTGTGGGGTTTAAAGGCGGTGTTCATCACAATCGTCCGTGTGCAGGGCGAGCACAAGGTGTTTGTGGAAATGCCGCCCAGCGTTGGTTCAGAAAGGACAGTTCACGCAGCAAGGATAAAAGGCTAAAAACCATCAAGAGGACCAAAGACAAGGTCTCTTCAGGTATCAAACATCCAAATTGCATTCATGTAAGATATTTAGGTAATTGCACCATAATCAAATGAGTCAAAACAAACTCATTTTCGAGTGCAGTATCACTCACACTCCCACCACGGATCTCGTTTTTTTCGAGTGAGTAGGCAACAGGCTTGGGGAGCTGTTGGATCAATATTTTGCTGCTAACCACACAAGTATAAGTTTTAAGGATGTTATTAGTCTTCTCTCGGAGATGCTCTAAGCACCATGGAAAGTTTTCCTATAATTTTTTCCCTTTATTTAGAGGAGCTCTTTTACGGTACACAATACTAGTGGTTGTTTTCTAGATCCTGGCTCCGCCCTGCCTCAATGGTTCACCAATACAACTATAATACAGCAACAAAGATAGAGAGTATTTACAAATCAATCGCACACCATAAACTTTATCACAAGTGTAGCTTAATGTTTCACCAATCCATGACCAGCCGGCAGCATATGCTTGCACGGGGCAGGCACACGACCAGCAGCACCATGGTTTCATCAGGTACATACAACACAAAAACAAGCACTCCATGACCAATGAAATCTCACGCGACAAGCAGAGCCACTCTGCTTATTACAATTAAGGGTATCATCACCTCCTACTCCAACCCGTCTCAAATGGGCCGTGGTAGCAGACAGACAGACACAGGCACTCATCAAGCTGAAAACACAAATCAAGCACGTAGACACGCACAGGCAGGTGGCCGCATACCCAGCTGCAATGGCAAGGCACACGTATGTTCACTCCAGGACACACATAGGCAGCCGTCTCTGTTATTCGGAAACGTACCAAACACACAGCAAACAGAGGCAGGCCAACTCGGCCGGCCGTCAAGGCAGGAGGCAACCTAAAGCCCATACCTTGGCTTGCTTGACAAACAAACTGACCAATCCAAACAAGCAGGTAGCACAGCGGCTGTTGTAGCCGGCAATCCATTTGCTACGCAGGCAGGCCATTACACAAACCTAAGCAAACGAAGCACACGTCCAACGACAGCAGGCAGCAGCAGAAGCATCCATCGCACACAAACAAGCCACAGTCATGATGATGATCTCACCTGGGCAGAGTGAGAAGAAATTAAAGGCACAGAGAGTTAGCAATTAAAGGCACAGAGAGTTAGCAAGTTGCCTTAATTAATTAGCTTGAAAAACATAGATGCGATGCGCTGCAACCAGTGTAGCTGAGATGAGACCTATGTATATACATTACGTATATGTGTATTGTGCACGTACCTGAGGACAGTGCGCCTGAGAAAGCGCCTCTTGTAGTAGCACGAGTGCACTGGTGCCTCGTAGAGTGAAGGGTGGTGCCCATCGTCCATACCGTCCCATTTCAGTGCGTCCCACACATCCTTCTCCACCTCCACAGTCGGCCGCCTCATGCCTGGTTTGCAGCCTTTCAAGGCTGGCAGCCGACGCAGGTTCGGGCAACCTCTGATCTTGATGGTCCCGAGCACTGGTACTGGCATCTTGGTGGCCTCGCATATCTGCTGCAGTGCTGGCTGGTCATGCAAGTGGATGGTGGTCAGCCTCGGGAACTCGACACTTGTCTGGCTCTTTCTTTCCAGTACAAAGATGTGTCTGAGGTCACCACAATGCATGATGTGGAGGGTCTCCAAGCTAGGGAAGGAGGGGCGAAACACTGGGATTGCAAAGCGGAGGCTGGGGCAACAGCGCAGATGAAGCTGCCGCAGGGCACGGAAATACCAAAACCGATGCAAACCTTGGCTCCAGATGCAGCGGGCCTTTAAGAGATCTGACGCCCAGATGGTCTCAAGCATATCGTTCTCATCTGCTCCTGGAGGGAAGACGGCGTCCAAGTTGGAGCATCTCTCTACACGGCACCACTTGAGGGCATACCATGTTCCCTTAGCCATGGTATTGCTGCAGGTTGAGACATCATGCACATACAAGGATTGGGTGTACTGTGTCATCAGACCAGATAAACTATAATGTTTGTACTTTACATCCTCAACTTCACTCTGCACGCTGCAGCACCCATTGCCAATCTCAATATGGCGATCCAGTTGTGGAGTTGGAGGAAGCGGGAAGGCCTGCATCGGGGTCGGGCCATCACCAACCTTCCAATATGCATCACCATAGAGCTCCGTGGCTGAAACACGGTAGCATTGATGATCACATGGAGCACAACGGGGCTCAGTCATCTTGTTGCTTGTTGTTTTAACCTGAAGAACCTTACTACACAGAGTACCTGAAGATGTGATGTTGATATTGTAATAGGACGTGTATGGTGCACGGTCTATTGGAACCCACAAGGACCTAGCCAGCCTAGCATCTTTGATGGTAGCATGCACTTGCAGCTGGAAGGATTTATGCTGGGCAAGAGATGGCCGAGCCATACATCCATGTGCGCTCCCGGGTCGAGTGTCTACGCAGAGAAGCTCCAGATGCTGTTGTTTCATGGAGCCACCTGACCCCCAAATGATTGCACGAAGGTGCTCACAGCCCATCAGAAAGAGTCGCTTCAGGCTCGGCACATCTACCACCATATTTTCAAAGTCTAGTATCTTGATTGCAGAGCCTGAAAGGTCTAGTTCCACAAGATTGCGTAGCCCACGCAAGAACAGATTCTCCAACAGTGTACATCCTTGTAGGTATATCATTGTGGTTTTCACATCTTTCTTATCTGCATCGGACGGGTACTTTGGACGGGAACTTTCTGAAGGCAGATCAGTGCTTGATGTCCAGTTGGTTGCTGGTCCATATCCATCAAAGCTGAATCACCTTAGTGAAGAAGGGAGCCCATTGGGCAGAACAACATTCTCCAGTTGATTACAACCATCAAGAATAAGAACCTGAAGGTTGCTCGCCATGGATAGGCTTGTTGGTAGGTTTCTCATCTCATTGTTACCAGATAAATCAAGTAGTTCCAGCTTTGTCTTGTCCATAAATGAGTTGCTGATATCTTTTGAGAACTCTGCTTGACACATGGGTTTGGTTATCCGGAGCCTCTCAAGGTTAGGTAATCTTTTCTGCAATTGGCTCGTGTATTGCCAGCATCTGACTCCTTCTATATCTAACTCTGCTAGGTTATCCATGAGACCTATCTTTTCCTCGGATAAGATCTCGTCCCAATCAGTTGAACGGTTGTCAAGCACCGACAGGCGATGTAGACATGCCCACTCAGCCGTACAGCCCTGTCCTTCAAGCTTGGTGTCATTGCTATCTGTGCAGTGGTCCAATCCAAGGAACTTTAACATCTTGCAGCAGAGAAAAGGTGGTGATACAAAACTGAAGGCACAATAAGAGAGAACCAACACACCAAGGTTTTTGCACTTTTCAAACAAGCCATTTTGTAATACAAGTGGGCTTTCAGTCCTTTCAGATGATAGGAAGATTGATGATGTGCAAGGAACTATTTTTAGCATACGCTCATGAATTTTCTTCTTTGAGATTACTCCACTCTCTGAATTCTTCGAATTGACTGAAATCCAGCGGTAAGGCCTCTCAACATATAAATAAAAAAACTCAACATCATTTCGTCTAACCAGAAAAGGAGTCCCTGAATTTTGCGTGATCTTGCTGCAGACAATGTCGAGCAGAGAATCATCACACTCAAAGCTTATTTCAGGGTGCAATGCATTACTAATCTCTCTTGCTCTATCCCCTTGAATGATCCCATCATATATCCAATAGTTGGGAGCATGAGCAGCCCATCCAAATCTAGTGGTGTTATGGAGGCTGTAATACAGGAATAACCCATAGAGACAACAATCAATGACCATTGTTAGGTTGATGTCTCTGCATAGGTGACAAGCAACTATGTTGGTAGCTTCTTCCCAAAACAGTGCACTAATAAGCTCTGGACTTGCGAATTCAAAATAACCTTTCTGGCTAAAGAGGAAAAGATCTGTGTACCTTAGTTTATCTGCTATTTTACCATATAGGGGCCTCATTGCCATAAATCTTCTTTTAAATGTCCATATTATTATACAGTCACGATATTCTGGAATACCAAATGTACTTAGGACAATTTCTTCATCGCTCCCATTAAGAAAAATCACCATAAATTTACTGTCCCTCAGAACCTGGTCAATCATGCCTGAAACATTTCTTATCACATCCCTAGATCCATGGTCCACTCCATTGAAGTCATCCTCCTCATCCTGCTTGTCGAACATGGCCATGATCTTATGGTCAAGTTTTAGCTCATTTGCAATTTTTCTCTGCATCACCCTTTTACTTTTCCATTTTGAGCAATCTATATAAATTGTTCTGTCAAAGCACCTTTCTGAAGGAGGATATTTGGTAGATGAAACTAATTGGTGTATTGATTTCAGGACTGCGGTGGTCCCAAAGCCATCCCAACCATTAAAATAGATGATCTTGTTGTCGCTGTTCCTCTGAACTAGGCTAAGTATTTCCTCTCTGGCACCATGAACATTTCTCGCCACGAATTCCTGAAATTCAGTTAACCCTCACACAATAATCAGGTATATTGACAAAAAGAATACTTGTGCACATATATAATATAAATAACTTACAAATTAACATTGCCTTAGTTTACTAGCTAGTATTAAGAACAGGAAGAAATAGATAGAAGAATGGCATGGCAAGATTTTAGTATGTGTGTGTGTGTGTGTATATATATAATGGCAGCTAGGGAAGGAGGGCTTGGATGGAATGTGTGTGTTAGAGAGACAAGGTACGGATACACAATTAAAAAGGGACTTGATATGGACATCCAAATAGTACTAAAAAAGTTGTGAAATGTAAGAACTACGGCAACTAATATGGAAATAAATAAACCCTTAGATTTAGTCCCTATTAATTTGGAACCCATGATTTCTCACTATTTTTGGCACTTCTTGGTATTTCCTTTGTTTCCACCATACGATTTTGCCAGATGGACGGCTCTCATTTTTTTCAAGCACACTACCATTTCTCATAATAGATATGTATTAGATATATAATAGAATTGTTTCTTTAATTGAGCATAGCTCTGGTGGTTAGAATTTTTTTAAGTGCAACCTGCATTTTCCAGAGTATGGATGCTCATAGTTTTCTGAAAAAAGGATGAGGATCTTGATGAAAAATCAATCAGGAGCTCCCATTTCCAACGAGGTTGCCAATTAAGACCCCCTTTGACCAGCTTAATCAAGTGTTAATTGATGGGTGTGTATGTGCGTCAGCATATTGCCTCACATTGATCTCTTCCAGCTCTCAAAACATTTCTGTACTTACAATTCTTTTCTTTTATTTACATTCACGTGGTACGGTGCAGGTGAGCTTAACCTGAATATGGTGCTGGTGAGCTTAACCTGAATAGAGAATAGTTGAAGCCTTTTCCACTACATGCTTAACCTGAATCAATCGGCTTTAGTTTTGGCTAATACTGACATTTTGTCCTATTTGTCTGAAGGATGAGAAAGATCTCGTATAATTGACGGAAATTGCAGGCTCTAGGTATTTGATCATCTATTATTGAATTTCTACATTATCAGTTCACATGAAACAAAGAATCTCTGTTTTGTGCAATATCAGTGCCCATGGAAAAAAAGTGTGAAGAGGATCATCTGTATAGTCATCAACCAATTTGATCCTAGAGACTATTATTACTACCATATATATCGTCGTTTTCATATTTGATTAAAGCTTTTGTTCACATAGAAGGAAAGTATATTTAAAATTTTAGTTTCATCACTCATAAGAGTTTTACTGGATCATCCATGTAATTAAGACAGTCAAAATGTACGGAGACATGATACATGATTAATTTTGAATATTTGTGATGCGGCTTAAGTGTTTTAATGTGTATCAGTACAGTAAATGTTAAGTTTGTGCTTATATACTGAGCCATCCAGGCGCACATTTAAGTCAGTAAACCACTATATGCATTTGTTAACAAGCTGAAACATGGAGTAATCAAGTAGTTTTTATGAATAACATTGAAACAATTACACCCCCAATGTGAGAAAATAAAAAAAACACATATCCTTAACAATGATGACAAAGTTTCGATCTTTTTTAGGAGAAAATACAATATAAAACTCCTGTAAAGGAAAAGACGGAACAAATTTAACATATTGACATGAATAGAGATATTGCACAATGGACAATAGTGACATTATATCCTGATAGCTTATTATTGTGGTTCTGAATCAACTTAATTTCCGTACTAATATATTCCAATGTTTTTCAGTTATTCTTCCACTTTATAGAATCCAACAAGTCCCAACTAGTTTATTAGTTATTTACCAATAAAATTAAAATGGTAGAAACTGTTACAATACAAAATAGACTAATCCCTTCGAATGCACGGGTTCACTGCTAGTGTACAAAGTCAACTAAAAGGGGGATGCTAGGGGAAGGTAAATAAACTGAAGCAATACAGAAAATTAGAGAAGTACCAGTTCCAACATGATTAGTAACTCAAGGCCAAGAAGCCAAGTTAACAGAGAGAAGGCGCAGTGATTACCGACGAATCGATCTTCTAACCCATGAGAGATCGGTATGATAATCAATCTTTCTTTCTCCTCTCCTGCATTGTTATTAATTAAACTATGAGTAATGTGTAGATAACCACCAGTGCTTGCTTATTGTCAACGAGCTAGCATACTACTAATGCATCTTGCAGAGGAGACTAGAAGAGCAGCACCAACCTTGCTAGATATTCCGAAATATGCTCCGCTCCCTGCTGGGATGATCTGTGAGATAATAAGCTAAGAAAGAAAGGTGGCAACAATGGCGGCGAGCCGCTTGTGGTCCTGCTGTTAAGTGGGGATGGTGTAAGGGCGTGCAGCTCCAGGCAAGGAAGTGTGCAGCTAGCCGATCTGAAGGTCAGAAGCATTCAGCTAGTTGATTCCTTTCTTCCATGTTGGGTCCCTGTCTCCTTTGCTTCTTATCGCTATGCAACAGGAAAAGGAAGGAAATCTGGATTCCTTTGCTTCCTTTTACTAAAGATGAACTGTATGCGTGCGTTCATCAACGAGCATCATGTATGGCCCAGCCAGTAAATAGAACACAAAGAACAGGCGAACTGCTGCCCAGCATGCAACCTTTTCTTTAGATCGTTGTCTAAAGAGAGAGAGAGAGATAATACTATCTATCTTTGGTAGGCTATGTTCTGTGGATGATGGCCAGAATTTGGTCCCTATCCCTTTCTTGTAGCTGGTGTGTAATTGCTAAAGATTCCGCTTTGTCTAGGTATAATGGAAAGAGTAAAGTGCATGGCGATCCTCAAACTTGCGTCGTTGTGTCATCACGGTCTCTAAACTCTCAAAACGGTCATCTAGATCCCTATACTCCGTTCGGGTGTCAAAATAGTTCAAACGGGTATGACAATGGCTAACTGGGTTTCTTGACATATGGGTCCCACGTGTCAATTTCATCTTCCACCTCTCTCTGCTTTCCATCTCACGGAACGCGGATTGGGCCGGTTGTGCCGCGGCGGAGAGAACTCACTTGGCTGCTGCTCCTCGCCCCTGGCCGGGCACGTCCCCTTGTCCGCGCCAGCCCCACGTGGCTCCCTCCGCGTGCCGCAGCCCCCTTCCGCACGACCCCTATGATGAAGGGGAGAACTCATCTGGATGGCTGTACAGGAAGCTGCACCTCTATGATGAATATGTTTGTGCATGAAAGCTTTCGGTGACTGTTTGTGCAAGAACTCTATTGAGAAAGATCATGCAAGTACATATAATCGTTAGCCACGCTCTCCTCAAGGACACGCCCTTGTATATGCATTAGAACTCATAAGATGCTAGACGAGCATCGCTGAGACATGGAGCGTAGTGCTGATGCACAGCCGGCATGGTTGGAGGGGAGCAGTGGCGATGTAGTGAAGGAGGAGAGCGTTGCCGACATGTGGAAGATGGAGAGGAAAGAGGTAGAAGATGGAGCTAGCATGTGGGACCTAGATGTCAGCAACCACTGTTTAGACCCGTTTGGATTATTTTGAGACCCGAATGGAGTTTAGGGAGCCATATGATCATTTTAAGACTTAAGGGACCGGAATGACACAACGTGAGGACCACCGATGCACTTTACTCTAATGGAAATTTGTATTTCCTCTCAAAAAAATGGAGGCACTCACTTATGAGACATGGCAGAAACTTCAACTTTAGGTATCGGTGTTGACTGTATTCACAGATTATGAGGGCCTCAAATATTTGTCTTGGTATACGATAGTTAACAATGATCAAGAAAGTTATTATTCAAACAAAATGCACACAGTACAGCAACTCATGGGCCGTGCCCGCTAGACGCGCACAGTGTATATAGGCCGATAAAGCCCTTCCAATTCCTTTCCGGCCCACTATTTATCAGCCTCGTGGGCTTACCAATCAGCAGGTGTTCCCTAGAAATAAAACCAATGAGCAGGTGTAAATAATCTGTTGGGCTCGTGTTGACTGCCCAGACACATACATTTTTTTTTTCAAAATATCTACCAAACACGTTTTTCGTGAACACCTTAAGCCCACGCAATTATCTTGTTTTTGGAAGAGCGACGTATCTTGAAATTTAAGAGCATCTCCAATAGTTCCTAGAAAATTAGATGGTAAATCAATGAGTTTTCAGAATAGTTAAAAAAACCTATAAGCATATTTATTGAGTTTCTCCAACATTTTTATAAAATCTCACTATATGTGCACTGCCGTCTCCTGCCTGCAAACACATTCCATCATGTGCATGGGCCCCAACTCGCCAACAATTTCATCTCTTTTAGACAAGACATGCTGCTGAATTATGCGAACCATCTCTGAATATTGGGCGCCCCTGAATGTTTGACGTTAGCTCAATTTTTGGTTGGTTGCTGAACCAGAGGAGTTGTACAACATTTTGCTGTTGCAGATTCAGTGTGGGGCCAGGAGAGGGTGATGAGTCAGCATGAACTAATCCTACTCACTGCATTTTAATAGAGGTACAACAAGTGTACGTATATAATATAGGAGACCACAGATCCCTATCCCTCCCAACCATTCACATTTCAGTTTATATCATCACTTCATCAAACATGGAGCAAGAAAATGATGCAAAAAATGATTGTTTAAAATGCAGTGGGGCCATGCATCCAAACAGGATTGTTTAAAGGAAAAAGAGTAAAATACGCTATCGGTACTTAAACTTGTGTTGTTGTGTCATCGCGGTCCCTAAACTCTCAAAACGGTCATCTAGGTCCCTAAACTCATTTTCAGTGTCAAATAGTCTAAACAGGTGTAAATCCGCTACCCATACGTGGGGACCACTTGTCAGTTTCCTCTTCCTTCCCTCTCTTTGAAAAACTCTTTGTCTCTCTCTCTATATCCCGAGCTCACGGGGCAACGCGGCCACAAGTGATGGGCAGCGTGACCGAGGACAGTGGCCGGCGCGGCTAGGGGTGGTGGAGGCGTGCGTGTGCACCGTTGGCAGCTCTCGCGTCGATGAGCTCCGTCCTGCCTCATGTGAAGGAGTGCGCCAGGGAAGTGTCGGCCGCGAGCTAGTTCTCGCGCTGGGGCACCTGCTCCTAGCGTTGGGACGGGGCCAGGTGAGCGCGCCGCCGCTGCCGCCACGCCGGGCGAGCGCGTGGGTCGTGCTGTTGCGTCGACCGTCGGTAGAAAGCGAGCGCGCGTCTCTCCGGCCGGTCACGCCGCTGCCGGTGCCACGCCGGGCAAGCGAGTGCGCGGGTCGTGCTGTCGGCTGTCGCGTCGGGAGCAAGCGAGCGCGCGTGCCACCGGTCGCACCGCCGCCACCGTCGCCGTCACGCCGAGCCGCAGGCTGCGCCACCGCCTGCTACTGCCGTGTCGCCCTCGCCCACCGCCACCGTCCGCGTCCCTGAGGCCATGCTCGCTGAGATGTATACGTACTGGCGCACTACAAGTTCAGCAAGGATGATGCTGGTGCGGAGACGGTCAGGTCCATCGAAAAGCGAAGGCACGAGGAGAACTGCCCGAAGCCCTGAACGCCGCGTGCAGCTGTCCCGTGGAGGCTTGGATGGCTACAGCTACCGTGGCGCGCTCCTGTAGAAGCAGGTTCTAGACGGCCACGAGGTACAAGGAAATGGCCTCGTACTCTGTACAAGTAGGTTCTAGAGACGCTCACGGACGATCTCGCCGAGATCATTCGTGCCCAGGGCTCCACAGCCCGGCACGCCTGGCTCGCGGTCGAGTCGCAATTCCTCGGCAATCGGGAGGCTCGCTCCATCCAGCTGGAGACCAAATTTCGCAACTTCGTACAAGGGGACCTCTCCATCACCGAGTACTGCCGCAAGCTGAAGAAGATGGCTGATGACCTCACGGCCCTCGGCGAGGTCGTCACCGACCGCACCCTCGTCCTCAACCTCATCCGCGGCCTCAGCGAGCGCTTCGCCCACGTCGGCACCCTTCTTCGCCGCGCCAGGCCCTTCCCCACGTTCCTGGAAGCTCGTGAGGACCTCATCCTTGAGGAACTCACCATGACGGACCGCAAGGAGACTCCAGCAGCTGCCCTCGCCGCATCCATCGCTCCTGCCAAGGCGCCTCCACCCTCTGCAAGTTCCGGCGGGGGTTCTAAGGCCTCCAACAACCGCCGCAGCAAGCGCGGTGGCGGCAACAAGGCGCCGAACACCACCAGCAATCCAGGACAGGGCTCCAGGACCCCTGCAGGCGATGGCCAGCAGCAAAACTCTGCAGGACAGCAGCAGCAGCAGGCTGGGGGGAGGCGCCCTTTCCCCAGTTTCCTCAACCCATGGTCCGGCTCCATCCAGATGTGGCCAGGAGGGCCTCGTCCGCCCCTGGCACCACTCCCGGTGCCTCCTCATCTCCAGGCGCAGCAGCAGGCGCAACTCCAAGCCCAGCAGCAAGCCTTGCTTGCTCAGCAGCAGCAGCAGCAGCAGCAGGCGCTTGCTGCCCACTACCAGCAGCAGCAGGCGCTTCTCGCTCACCAGCAGCAGGCCGGACAGTGGGCCGCTCCGGGGTCTTACAACCCCATGACCGGCCTGCCCTCCTGGGACCCGACGGACCTCGCTGCCTCCTTCAGCACCACCTCGCTGACGCCTCCTTCCAACAACGAATGGTACTTCGACTCAGGTGCTACTTCACATATGACATCTCAACCCTCCTCACTTTCACATGTTCTTCTCCCGCGGTACCCTAATCCTTCATCTATTGTTGTCGGTAATGGCTCTCTTATTCCTGTGACTGCCACTGGCTCCGCAGAGTTATCCTCTAATTTACGTCTTAATAATGTTCTTGTGTCACCACAGATTATTAAGAATCTTATCTCTGTTTGCCAATTTACTATCGACAATAATTGCTCTGTTGAGTTTGACCCCGCTGGTTGTTCTGTGAAGGTTCTTCCGTCTCGGAGAGAGATCGTCAGGTGTAATAGCTCCGGGCCCTTGTACCCACTTCGCCTTACACCAGCACTCTCCTTTGTCGCTCAGGGCTCCTCTCCATTGTGGCATCGGCGTCTTGGCCATCCTGGTCACGAGGCCACGTCAAAGCTTGCGTCTAGCGTGTCTTTTCCTATTCAGGATTGTTCAGATTTATGTCATGCTTGTCAATTAGGGCGTCATGTTCGTCTGCCCTTTCATGTGTCCACGTCTCGTGCGTCTAGCAAGTTTGATCTTCTTCACTGTGATTTATGGACATCTCCAGTCATAAGCGTATCTGGTTATAAATATTATTTGGTCATTCTTGATGATTGCACTCATTACTTGTGGACTTTTCCTTTGCGACTAAAATCTGACACTTTCAGCACGCTTAACCATTTCATCGCCCATGCCTCCACTCAGTTTGGCGCCCGTGTCAAGGCCGTACAGTGCGACAACGGGAAAGAGTTTGACAACTCTAGCACTCGGCACTTCTTCCTCACCCAGGGCATCCACCTCCGCATGTCCTGTCCCTACACCTCGTCTCAGAATGGTAAAGCTGAACGCATTATCCGGTCTATAAATAATGTTGTTCGCTCCCTGCTATTTTAGGCATCCATGCCCCCCCGGTACTGGGTGGAGGCTCTCTCCACGGCGACCGTGCTTCTTAACATTTTGCCTACCAAGACTCTAGAGTTCTCCACACCTCATCTTGCCTTGTTTGGTAAGCCACCCACGTATGATCATCTACGAGTTTTTGGTTGCAAATGCTACCCCAATATGTCTGCCACTGCCATTCATAAGCTTGCTCCTCGGTCTGTCTTGTGTGTTTTCCTCAGCTATTCAGCTCATCATAAAGGGTACCGTTGCCTTGACCTATCCTCCAATAGAGTCATCATCTCCCGGCTTCGATGAAACGGCCTTCCCTTTTGCTGAGCAAAATGGCCCTAGTCGCTCAGCAGACCTCGAGTTTCTTACCGATGACACCACTAATGCTGTGCCCGATCCTATTGGACCGTCACACAAATGTTTGCCTGCAGGGTCCCCTTCCAGTACCTCCGACGCCGCTCGCGCCCCTGCTGGTCCCTGTGAGGCTGTGCCTGGGGCGCCCCTGGAGCTTCCTGAGGATGCTGACGATCCTCCGGCACCCGCGCTCCACGTCCCCCCTGCGCTGCGGGTGTCTGGGACCTCCACCGCGCCACGCGCGGCCACCAGGAGCTTCTCTTCCGCGCCACCCGCGGCCCTGGAGCTCACCTCCACCGCGCCACGTGCGGCTACCAGTAGTCCACCGTCCGTGCCACGCGCGGCCTTCGAGCTGCCCGACGCTCTGCGTGCCGGCTCGACCTCTTCGGCGACGTCTGCAGGCTCTCCAGCACCTTTGCAGGCGCCTCGCGGACCACCACCAGGGTTTCCTCCTCTCCGGCCACCTCGCGACTTCACGCACGTCTATGTGCGTTGGCCGCGCATGCCACTGGACAGCCCGGCTGCTGCACCAGCCGCCTCACCAGCTGCTGCCCCGGCTGTTCCTGCTGCTGCACCGGCAGCCCCTGCTGCTCCAGCAGCCCCGCTGCCCAAGGGTGCGGTTGCTGTCCCTCCGGTGACCAACCAGCACTCCATGGGGACCAGGTCCAAGAGCGGCTACAAGATACCCTCCATCTACCACGCCGTGCCTCTCTCCCCGGTGCCGAAGACCTTCCGTAGCGCTCTTGCTGACCCAATTGGCGAGCAGCTATGGAGGAAGAACACGGTGCTCTTCTTTAGAATCACACCTGGGACCTTGTGCCTCGTCCCCCTCGAGCCAATGTTGTCACTGGGAAGTGGATCTTCAAGCACAAACTTCAGTCTGATGGCTCCTTTGAGCGGTACAAGGCACGTTGGGTTCTTCGTGGTTTTACCCAGCGGCCTGGTGTGGACTTCGATGAGACCTTCAGTCCTGTGGTGAAGCCTGCTACTGTTCGCACGGTGCTTTCCTTGGCGCTCACTCGCCACTGGCCCATTCACCAGCTCGATGTGAAGAACGCCTTTCTTCATGGCAACTTGACTGAGACAGTTTACTACCAGCAGCCGTCCGGGTTCGAAGATTCTGCTCACCCGGATTTTGTATGCCTTTTGAAGAAGTCGCTCTATGGCCTGAAACAGGCTCCTCGTGCTTGGTACAGCCGGATGGCCTCTTACCTGCTGTCTATTGGGTTTGTTGAAGCCAAGTCAGACACTTCACTCTTCATCTATCAGCGCGGATCCAACACAGCCTACCTGTTGCTCTATGTCGACGATATTGTCCTCACAGCTTCGTCCTCAGATTTTCTTCGGCGGATTATCTCAGCACTTCAGCAAGAGTTCGCCATGAAAGATCTAGGTGAACTACATCACTTCCTTGGTATGCATGTTCAGCGACGTGGTGATGGACTCCTCCTCTCACAACGACAGTATATGCTGGATATCCTTGATCGCGCCGGAATGACTGAGTGCAAGCCGTGCTCTACACCAGTTGACACCAACTCCAAGGTTGCTGCAACTGAGGGGGCCCCTGTGTCTGATGCTACAGACTTTCGCAGTCTTGCTGGAGCTCTTCAGTACTTGACGTTCACTCGCCCAGACATTGCATATGCTGTTCAGCAGGTCTGCCTCCACATGCATGACCCTCGAGAGCCGCACCTTGCTGCCCTGAAGCGGATTCTTCGCTATGTTCGGGGCACACTCCACCTCGGTCTGCTGCTGCGACCGTCTACTTCGACTGATCTTGTTGTCTATACCGACGCTGATTGGGCTGGTTGTCCTGACACTCGCCGATCCACCTCAGGTTATGCAGTGTTCCTCGGAGACAATCTCGTTTTCTGGTCCTCCAAGCGCCAGAATACAGTATCAAGATCAAGTGCTGAAGCTGAGTATAGTGCAGTGGCTAATGGAGTGGCAGAGGCGACCTGGCTGCGTCAGCTTCTCTTGGAGCTACATGCCCCTCTTCAGCGCGCCACACTGGTGTGCTGTGACAACATCAGTGCCGTCTATATGACCTCCAATCCGGTGCAGCATCAGCGCACCAAGCACATCGAGATCGATCTTCACTTCGTCCGAGAAAGAGTTGCCATTGGTGATCTGCGAGTCCAGCATGTTCCTACCGCCCTGCAGTATGCTGATATCTTCACCAAAGGTCTGCCTACCTCAGTGTTCACGGAGTTTAGGTCCAGTCTAAACGTGCAAAGTGGCTGACGTTTCGACTGTGAGGGAGTGTTAGCAATAGGCGCCCTAATGGGCTGTAATGGGCCGGTGCGGGTTTAGCACCTTAGGGATTAAGATAGATTGATAAGGCAAGGATCATCGTTAATTGGGTGTTTCTATAAACCCTTAGGGATCCTTGCCTATATAATTGTACCCCTGTACCCCATAATCAATCATCTAATCTCGAGGCTAATTGCTCTCAAAATGCACCACCAACTGCCACTAAAATGGCAATCTATGATGTCATTTTTATTTTACTTTTGTTCCCTCACCTCAGGTGTGGCACTCATGGAGAGCAAGCAGATTGATCGAGTTCGTTGATTCAGCCCCAGGCGACAAATCTGAGAGGATGAAGATACTAAGGCGCATCCAGCTAACACTATTGTGCGTGGAAGAGAACCCTGCAAACGGGCCCACCATGCAGGAGGTTGTTCTGATGTTAAGCAGCTACGTTTTTGCGCTTGCCACACCTCAGCAGCCAGCTTACCTCAGGGGCTGTTGAAATGGTGCACGCAACACTCATACCTCAGGGGCAACTTAGCGGAGCTTGTCGAATGACATCCAGGCATGCTGAAGATGCAAAGCATTAGCGTATTTTCGCTCATTAGTCAACCATGGATGACACTGTACAATAATCATAACCTTCAGCGCAATGATCGTACTGTAGGCTGTAGCAGCATGCCAACATCGTGAAATAGAACATGTTGGTTAGGGTCTCTTTAGGATCTGTTCATTATCTGCAATGGCAGGTGTGTGTACTGTTTCCATACCAGATTTGTAGTATCAGTCAATATTGATGTTTTCACTTGTCTAATTTTTTGCAGAGCCTTGGTGAAGGTCCTGGCTGCTGACCTTGACATGAAGCTCATTTTCCCTCAATCAGGTTCTGGTCTGGGAAGCAAGATTCTTGTTTCTTTGTTTCAACTAAAGTCAAAAGACAGATATCATCCATTACAGCACTGCAGGTGGCATGCCATCCGAGAAAAAGGCATGAAGTGGATTAGTTTGGAGGTCATATCTCTTCTACTTCATTTAAGAGGCAGACTCCAGTCCTGATGCTTTATTTTTTAACAAACTTTTCAGTGGGGCCCCTTGAGAGTTGATTAGAATCCATGTCTGATGTCTTTTTTATCGAAAGGGAAGCAATATATCGTTCAGAGCTGCTGGCTGGCTGGACCTCGCCATCCATAACGGCCGGCCAGCCGGCTGCAACTGCAATCAATTCCTTCTGTGTTGTCGCAATGAAGCATTCCAGGACCAGAATGGGCAAGCTCATCAAGCATGGTGACCACAGAAATGTAATGCCATGCAGCCCATTGGTTCAAAAATGGAATTTCACTCGCATATCAAACATTCACATCGCATTAATTGCAGCTGCAGGTGAGAAATTCAGGCAGTAGAAATTGTTTTTTATTGTAACGGAAGAGGGGACGAAGAGTACCCACATGATATATTACCATAATTCCGGACAAGGCCAGTGATGGTTACATGGTGGTGATGGGGCACCAGGTTTACAAGGCCTAACGGCCAGACTTGTTTAGCAGGTAAATGGGGAGGAGGGAGACAGAGTACACCAGAAGTCAGTCACCATGTACGTTCTCGGGGGGAATCGACTGCCAGTCGAGGCTTTCTTTCTTGCAGAACGTGGAGAGTTGGCGCATGTCTGGGAGTTCTTACTCAGACCACAGCATTTCTGTGTTTCCAGAGCAGCCAGCAGCATAGAAGGAACATGGTGGAGAAGCCTTCAGGTGGGATATGGTTGGGTCTGGGACAGCACTGGATGGAGCTGGCTTTGGGGAGGTTGTTGACATCCCATCCCAAGGTCGTCCAGAACTGTTGCGCAAAGGAGATTGTTATTATTAAGTATCACACCCATCCAAATTCTGATGCCCTTTCTTCTCCTCAACCGGCTGGCACTGGCTTGCCTCCCTGGTCGATTGCTCATCCCTGTACCTGCCTGCCTTCCAAGAAGGACCAAAGGCTGGGGGTGGCATTGTAGCAGCTGCCAGAGTGTTGGAAGCGGTTCAGCACCGTGACCCAGCCGCTGTCAATACCATCCACCATCATATGCCAGTACCGGCATCTCTGGCTGCAGAACGCCCTGTCGCCTCTGTTACATGCATAACCGTACGCCATCGTCAGAAACAAGATAATTCCTGTCATACTACTACACGGTACGACACATAACTGACCATTATAACGGACACATGCATGCTTGCATGAGTGCTATGGCAAATTGCATGAACTAACCTGTACATGTAGATGTCCATGTCCTCAGTGAGCTCCCTCTGGCAGAGGAAGCAACGCTGCAGGATCGAGCAGCTCAGGATACTCGGAACCACCATGGGAGCAAGATGCAACACTGGAGACGTTGTTCTGCTTGCTGGTACTTCTGTGGGTTGCAGCAGCTGTTGCTTCTGCTGCATGGTCGTTGCCCTTGCCTCGATGACACCTAACCTGGCCATGGCTGCCGTGTGTAGTGCAGCTACAACAATTGTTATTGTGATTATTAGCACTCAGGTATGCATTATTTACTCTGTTCCAAATTTTAAGTTATTAGCTTTGTTTGAATTCGAAGCTAAAACTAGTAAGGTGGTCCATGCAATAGTATACGTAGCTATTTTTTTCACAGTATTATTTAGATTTTTCACACGAAAATATCTTTTGCAAATAGTTTTTCCCCCCTCTCTTCTTGGGCGTTAAATACATATAGTAGCTATCATCAACCAATTCCTTAAAACACCATCAAGTTTGCGTCAATTCAATATTCCATAACAAAATCCTGTGTATAGAAATGTCATACCAGGTAGGATACTCATACATGGGGCACTTCTGGCCTTCACATGAGAAATTCTCGAAGCCTCTTGTTGCTGAAAAAGTAACAACCAGATGGAAAACGAGGTTAGTTAAATTTGTATGGAGGTAAAATAATTAAACACTGTGATCCACGTTCTTAATCTTTAAGCATGTTCCTCTACAGTTAGGTTCATTTTATGAACATCAAAACCTTTGCAGATTAACCTTATGTTATGGTCTAGTAATTACAAAACGTGTCTTAGTTTTCTTTAGTTAGTATAACTTACAATGGCTTTTGTGACGGTGCTTCTTGGAAACTGTAGTGTTGCTGCAGCTGGATTAAATCCTAAAAATGACCAGGAAACATTAAGGATACTCATCATTGGCAATACAGAGTGGAACGAAAAGGAGTAGCTGATTTATGAATACCTTGTGTGGGCGCATCTTTTGCATTCAACTCTGCAAACTCTCAATCGAAAAAATATCAATAGTTTTTCCGCAAAAGGTTATCATTTTAAAATTTAACATATGAAACATGAGTGCACACACGTATGTTATGTATATTGGAATACATACATATGTTACAGCAGCTGGAGTATGTTTCAGACTTCAAGATTGTGAGTTAAGTGAAGTTCTATTAAATTCCATGTTAAGTTATATATGTAGGCATGCCTATTTCTTTCCTTTTTATAAAATAATGAACAAACAAAAAAGGGAATACCTTTGAGATGGTTATCCATCACCCAGAATGGTTCTGATATGCCTTCTTGAACTCTCTCATTTTGGGCGCTGGCCAGCATTACACCCATCTGGAACATTCCAGTTCTAGCACAAATGGATGTTCTCTGAAAAAAGGCATTACTGAGACATGCCTCTCCATCAGCAAGAACTAAGATGTGATCACCTCCTAATAAGACTGAGACTGATGATGCTTCTTCTCCAGGCAGTGGACACACAACCGAGCGATTGAACTCCTCTGAAGTCCAGTACTCCTGACCGTCCAGATTGAAGTCACCATGGAGAGCTACAACCTCAACAGAAGCTGAGGACAGGGGACCAGATGTGATCTTGGTGTTGTTCTCATCGAACAAAGCAATCCTAAGAAGGCTCCCGTCATCTGCTTTTATTTTATCCCATGTGTAATATGTCTTGCACACCTTATTCACAATCCGCAATCGATATCTGTTGTGCAACATCCTCTTTAGTGGCCACCTAAAATATGTCATGACAAATGAGTAAATATTAGAAACATAGTTAAGTAGGTAGGCACAAATGCATCTCTAAATTGATTGATTCTTTCTGCATAGCTCTATATATATATAAATGAAGGATTGGAGAGGAACACACTCTTCATCATCTGAATCGTCAGGTTCAAGTGGTTCAATGAATGCATTCTTGCAACGAGTCTGCACGACTTCCTTTGGTATGATGCTCAGTGAGCCAAAGTCTTGCATAAGGTCCATAGGTAAACCACACCTATTAAACTCATATTGTGGCATGAGCTTTTCAAGAAGGTCCCA
The DNA here is from genome assembly GCA_023333625.1 of Bothriochloa decipiens. NCBI lineage: Eukaryota > Viridiplantae > Streptophyta > Magnoliopsida > Poales > Poaceae > Bothriochloa > Bothriochloa decipiens. The sequence continues at coordinate 61,515,180 of CM041633.1, read as the reverse complement.
GTGATGCTTGCTAGGCTCTAGATTAGGCCTATCCCATACTAGGTGCACTGGAAGTGCTATATGGTTTGTATTAAATTGCGTTCCTGCAGGGATAACACACCATAAGATCACAAATCATTGTTTTAATACTACACATACTCTTCGATCCCAAATAAAAATCCATCTAGATTTAGGTAAGTAGTAGTAATGTATTGTGTTGATTAGTATGCAGCTTTTTAGATAATGGATAGATTCAGGGTTCAAACCTCTTCAAAGTAGAGATAGTGGTGGAGGAATGAAATACCATGAATGTTTTTGGTGCGTTTGAGAGAACAACTAGATGGACATGTATTTAGAATGCCATATAAAGTATAAAGTTTGCTCCAGTAAAGCCCTCCACAGCATGGAGAATGCCAAAAACAATCAGGCCCCACACAAAGGAGTTGGCATCTTGCTTAAAAGATCACGGCGTGCTTATCATCACTAGCAGTTGCCAAAAAGCTATTGCATGCTCTTCTCCATGCTTTTCCCCATCTCTCCTCTTCTCTTTTGACATAAAACGGGCATCAGCACAAGAACATTCCTCGCTCCTAGTTTTGCTAGCTTTGGAATCTCTCTCTCTCTCTCTCTCTCTCTCTCTCCCTCCCTCCTTCCCTCCCTCCCTCCCTCTCTCTCTCTCTCTCACCTATTTGCTTCCTCTTATAATCAGATTCAGGGTGAAAAACAAATAGAATCCCACCAAACGCCTTGATTATTTCTATTTTTCTTATACCAGTTTTAGATCTTTGAACTAGCACCCTCTAGAATTAAAAAAAAAACCTGCATCACAGAGATTATAAGCGAAAACAAAATTGTGGTTGTAGCAACTTTTTCAGAATTTATGGGTGTAGTGCAAATGTAGAGGCCAAACATGAAAAAAAAGAGTAATAAGTAATGGGTACCTAGAAAAAAGTTGGGCAATAAGCCCTAAATTAACTTAAACACTCCTTAACAAGAATAAAAATAAATTGATCCAATTTTCTATGTAAAGTACATCATCTTGTTACGAATCTCGTAACTATGGTTGAGGTGAGCCCACATCAGCTGTGTAGTAGCGAGACCCCAAGGGACATTCTTGTTCACTTCAACTTATCAACCCGACTTATCTACTATTGTACAATGTTTTTTTTCTTATAAAAACAACACAAGTCGGCTTATTAGCTGCAGAAGCCATCAACCGAACAGCATGATTGAGAGGTTGATATAAATGCTCGCAAGCAAGATGGCATTGGCACAGGCCTCCTCACATATGGCCAAGTTTCATAGACACCAAGATCAAATCGATAGGCTTCCATCATGGCTTTGCACAAACACCTCAAGCAATGCACTCTTAACATCATCAGGTGAATAGGTGGGTGCCGTGGACGAGGACATGTCCTCTCATCAGGTGAATAGGTGGCCAAGTTTCATAGTGTGGGCAGAGCCAGCGTGACCAACTGACCATAATCGTTGGGAAATGGGAGGGGGAGTCGAAAAAATGGATTTGCTCATTGAGGGAAGGCCGGCAGCCAGCGGCGACCCTAGCTAGAGCTCTCTGTACTGTATTTGTATTGTATTGCCCAAAGGCTGTATGGAGATGTACAAAGTGCAGATAGTACCTACTACACTAGTGACTAAAGACATGCACAGTAATACAGTATATACATCTAACACCTGAATGAAAAAAATTCTAATTAAGGTCACTAAAGGAGAGATCTTCAGAACGTAGTAAAAATCGACATAAACAAGCAGCTTATTAACTCACCAATTGCCTGAACTGGAACATCATTATTGCGCATAAAATTTGGGTTCCTGACATTTCCATACATTGCCGCTGACAGTTCATCTGCAAATTAGTAGAATATAAGGAGGATGCAAACAAAAAAATAGTATATTCAAAACTAGTACAACTAGGTGAAATATTACTGCATTGCAGTGGTGGTTGTGGTAAAAGAAAAAAATGTTATGGGAGGCATAATCTGCTATATAGTTAACCATTCAATCCATCACTTCGAATCAAAACAGGAGCACCATCCAATGAAAACATAAATGCCATACCAGTTTGGTTGTTTGTAGCTTGTGCCAAAATAGGCAAATGAGGAACTTGGCATTGTTGTATCGAAGCTTCCTGGTCTTGCTGGAAAAAATAACAATTAGGTGGCAATAAAATTAGTGCACTGCACTATGGACTGGAAGCAAAATATACAAAGCCCTGGATCCACCTTCTTAAGCATGATCCATTACAATTGGTGAAAAAAATTTAGAATAATTATGTGTTCATCAAAACTTGTGTTATGATAGTCAGCGTTCAGTGTTGTGTGCACTTGAAACAGATAGTGGCTTAGTTTTACTATTACTTACACTGGTAGATGATTCTGTAGAAAACATAGTAGTGTTCCCTAGAAATGGAAGTCGTGGTTGCTGTCCTCCAGTTATATTCAGTCCTGGAGAAAACATAATATTGTTTCCTGTAATTGGAAACTGTGGTAGTTCTCCGGTTATATTCAATCCTGAAACGAGGAGGAAACATTAGGAAGAACTGCATCACGAAATGTAAGAGCAGGGGACAAAAGGAGGCCGGTTTACGGCCAGGATGCTAAGTATACATGCGCGGTGGAGAATCCCCCACACCTTGTGCTTTTCTTTTCCTTTTGATGGTGCAACTTGTGTACTAGAGGTGAAGCAATGCACTAATCATTTATAAGTTCACTGATTTTGAAGATAACTATATATATGTGCACAGTAGAACATGCACCTCCTTGCACTGTTAAAAAGAAGAAGAGGGCTTCAATCCTTAACTTGTTTCCTCAGATTGAGTTAAACTTTCCCATGACAGATTTTGCGTGTTAGGCATTGCACCATTTTGTTCTTCATAACCATCGTCAACCAAAGCTTGCCCTACAAAAATGTTAGTGGTTAGAACTGCAACTGGGACTACCAAAACTAAATGTGCATCAAACTTCTTATGATAAAAGCAGGCCACCAAAATAGTTCTCATACTGTTACGGCGTTGGGTTTTACTTCTTCCCACCATAACACTTACTATAATAAAAATTCCTGATAATGTACCTAATCAAGTGGTGAAACATATATTCCATTGAGAAAAACAAAATTCCCATTTCTCGGTAATAATATTTTCAAGAAATTAAGAATTTCTTTCTTTTACTTGTATCTAATTTGATCGTAATGAACACTCCCTCCATCTTAAAATAACTGAAAATTTCATCCTAATATATAATACCAAATAAGCATAAAACATTTTACACCCATAGCAGCTCGCAAAACAGAAGTGTATAACTGTAAAATTAGACAAGCCGTAGTAGCAAATATCAATAAAGAACAAACTGTAAAGTTAGAAATAAGTTTCAAATATGCATAACAACTGAGAATGTGCCGTAGAATATGATTAATAGTACTTACTTTGCATGTTTGACCTATTATTATGGCGGAACCTGTCATGGCCCCGCACAAAAAAAGGATCAGATAATCCCTCTAGAACTCGTTCATCCGTTGGTGACACTACCATCACCCCAAGCCTAACTTTCTTGTTACCGGAGTTCCTGAATATTTTAGAACCGCTGTGACGCTTAACCCCTTGAACCAGGTTAAATCTGCCATTACTCACTATTGATTTTACTGGCTGATCCACATGTACTGTTGCTGAATTTCCTTGTTGTGCTTTCTTTATGTTGCTCTCGAAATCTTCTCTGGACCAATTGTATTGATTATTATGTTGATTAAACTCTGCCTTAACAACGACCAGCTCAACTGTTGCACTAGCAAGGGGTCCATTTTCTACAGTTTGATCATTACCATCAACTAGAGCTACACTTATATCTATGGGTTGCCCCTTATCAATTTTGTCTATCGCCCCAGATTTGAATACCAGTCGGTATCTTGGTGGCTCCACTTGATGTGAATGTGATCTGAAAAAGAAAAAATTATGATAAGTTACTATGAAGAAAAACAGTGGAGCTGTACGTTTGCATAATATATAGCTTCATTACAATTCATTCCTAGAACTTCCCTAAAAAGGAAATGGTACGAATGTACTTTGCAAACAAGACCTTAGAGCATCAGAATCATCACCACTTGAGCCGTTAGCATGAATGTCCCATTGTTTGTGTAGATCAGTGAGAATTTCAGCAAGTTGTTTGCGCAACTCTTGATTGTCTTGTTTGACCTTCTCCAACTGTTTGCATATGTCTTCCTTACCTTCACTAGCTTGCTTTGATTGTTTGCACATCTCCTCCCTGAGCTTCTCCAACTGTGTGTACATCTCCTGCTTACTTTCAGTAATTTGCTTTGATTGTTTGCACACCTCCTCCTTGACCTCTGATAGAAACTTTATGATCTCTTTACCCTGGGAGTAAGACCTCTGCCAGCATGTCAACAACTGTTATAATTGTATCCAGAAAATATTATGCCGGCAGGATAAAAAAGGAATCCAAATATGATGCACTGTTTTCCATGTTTTACATTTCTCTTTGGGGTTTGAATTTTCAGTAAATGATTTCGGAAGGAAAGGAGATTGCTTTTTCCACATGGTCAAATTTACTCGCTCCATCCCAAAAAGAGTGCAACACAGCAATACTACGGACTACAGTCAAATTTATTAAGACTAAGTTTGCAGCATTTATATGTCTCTAAACAGGTTTACTGTAAAAAATACAGATTTTCTAGTGGTGAATGAAGGACTGCAGCAGCATCAGGTAGGTCGTTTCTTTCTAGGAAAAACTACAGTCCAGCTCTCCAGTAGTGCGAAATCAAGAATATGGGAAGTAATACCTGTTTCTTGCCTGTATTTTTTCGCGCCTGGGAACGTCTTCTTCTACGTCTAGCAGCTTCCTCTCGTGAAATGTCTTCACTTGAGCTGTTTGGTCCCCAGCAAGCAGTCAAGCGAGGAGAGGTTCGAACAAAGCAAATCAAAGAGTCGAACAAGACAAGCGCGCGCAGCGGATTCACATCGATTTGTCTCCGAATTGAAACTGAAAGGCATACCTTGCGCTGATGCTGCCTGAGCTTGATTCGTCCTCCGTCGTCGACCGCTTCATCTTCTTGCCCATGGCTGGCGCCCCCTAGCTCCAAGAGCTAGCCAGCTCTCCTCTTGCTCCTAAATCTTTACCGGAGTGATTTGGGAGGCAGTAACAAGCACAAACCAACTACTATTTTAGGGGCCAAAGCCCCTCCAGATTCGTATTTGTTTAAAAAAAATAAGGTATTGGAATCCAACGAGAGGAGAGGGATTTGGGAGTCCGCGGGAGGTCTGGTGGAGTTCCCTCAACTCCTCCCTCTCCCCTCGGATGTCACGTGCGGTTATGTTCATTGGATGGATCCGCATGCAGTGTTTGTTGTCGTTTTTTCCTTTGGACCGAAAGTTGACACATGCTGTCCTCTGCTTTTTTAGAAAAGTAAATGAAAAGATCTAATTCAACATGTTATATCCTTATACTCCTTTCGTTTGCAAACGAGAAAAATATGTAGTGATTGCTTATGCGGAGATGGGGTGCGGTGAGACGGAATGGAATCACGGAATAGTCCGAGAAGGCAGCGTTGTCTGAGTTGGAAAGGAAACCTGGGAAGTCCGGTGGAGTCCCTGAGACCTCCATCTCAACTCCCGGCCGGCTATGAACAACAGTCACAAGGACAGGACAGCTCCAACACCATTAGTAGAATTGTAGACCTAGCTCATATAACATTTTATTAACAAGAAGAAAAAACAATAAGTTAGTCTTTCGTTAAAATCTAAGCTCACATGCATGCTTTTCTTTTATAATTATTGTTTACACGTTTTTTTATATTAACATGTTGAGTTACTCTTTTTTCTTCTTTTTCAAGTTCATACTTGAGTCAGCAACGAACTTGACTGCTGCAGTTTCTTTGTAATACTGCTATGCTTATAATCTCTTGTTCGCTGCGTTTGAACAAACGTTGCCCTTATTTCAATGAAGAGAAAATTGTATTCCTTGATACATCGGGTTGGAACAGAGCCCGTGGAGTCCCTGGGACCTCCATCTGAACTCCCGGGGTGTGAACAGCCAGTCAGCAAGACAAGCAGTAGTAGTGATCTGTCCTCAGTACAGGTTCAGCACTTATGTGCTATTACAGACCCTGGCCAGTGGGCCACGAATGTCATACACTAAATGAAAACGTAAACATGAGAATAAGCTAACGAAGCTGGTTGACGCCCTGTTACTCGAGTCACGACGCTGATGCTGAAGTAGCCGGTGTCGAGCAGTAGTAGTGCTCTGCTAAGACAACAGAACCGAGGCTGCTCTGCGCCGAGGTGTGCTTGCTCGCTGTGATAACCCCCTTGCAGCTTTGAATAAACCTTTTGCCATGTCTCAGGTTATCTGAGGTGAGAGCAGCTGCAGTCAAACACAACTGCACAAGGCTTCCAGAGATACTCCGCCAGTGAGCCGGTCAGGCTTTGGAGAAACTCCGATCTATCTCTTATCCAGATGAAAACTAGCTAGAGTTCAGTAGTTCACTACTTTCTGAAACATTGCTTGTTCTGTCTTGAATGAACATATATATAGAGAGGCCACCTCCATGCAGTAGCATCATATCGCTCTAGATCATTCGGCCTCGATCATAAGTACGTCACTACTGTGCCACTCTTGCAGGTTTGCGTGCAGAAAAGCCTGCTCACCACCAAGTACACAATACAACAGCAACAGAGTCTGCGTTTTGGCCTTTTGGGACATCGTCGGAAAAGCGGCCGACCGGTTCCAGCTATTCGGAGGGGACGCCGTCACCCTCATCGCCATCGCAGCCTGCTTGCAGGAAGCTCGAGGACCGCGTGCGGCTGCTCCTGCACTCGCCAGGCGGAGCTGGGCCAGCTGCTGACCACTGCACTGAAGGAAGCCCACGAACTCATGGAGTCCTACGATGATTATTATTGAGTTATATGTACCAACTAATTTAATCTAAAAGCTTAAACTGATAGGGAGAGGTGAAAAATTCACTTATATTCTAACACTCCTCCTCACGTCGAAATTTCGGCGAGAGATCTTAACGATAGGTGAGCCTCAGACGTGTAATAGGAGAGAGCAGCAATTATTTATTTTAATTACGCTAACCAGAATTCGAACTCGAGACCTCTGGCTTTGATACTATATTGAGTTACATGCACCAACCAATTCAATCAAAAGCTTAAGTTGATAGGGAGATGTGGGCAATTCACTTATATTCCAATAGTCATGGTAAAAAAAATACGTACATATATGTGTAACTCAATGTAATTACATACTTAATGCAAAGAATAAAATGCGAACATGCATGTGTCTGAGGTTTCAAGCATTATGTCCCAAAAGAAAGACTAGTTACAGCCACCGTATCTAGTGCTAAATAATCTCTTTATGCAACCATGTAAACTTCTAATCTGAGCCACGTGATGTTGATCCAAGGAGACGCAGGGGAGAATAGGAGGGATGATTTTCAAAAGTATGATAACATGTAGGCAGTTAAGTGCAAAATTACACAATCCCCCTGCGCCCCTGGGATCAACGTCATGTGGTCCAGATTAGAACTTTATACGGTTGCATAGAGAGGTTGGTTTTGTACTAGATATGTTGTCCTGGTTACACTACCTCTTGTCCCTACTTCCCGAGTGTTCACCATCACCACAACCTCAACAACTTGCAAGTGTTCTGAAATCACACAAACAACTTTTAGTACTTTCTTTCTCTGTTGTATGTTTGTATTTGGAAGCATGTCTTTCTCTTTGTTCTTTCTCATATTGTTTCACCTCCTGACTGGCTGACCGATACACGTTGCGTATATTTTTTTTCACAGTTTTGTCGGTTTTCCTAAGTGCAATTGAGAGTTGAGATAGAGAGTTGTTGGAGAGCACTTTATTCAATATTGCCACAAGTTAAGATTGAGAATGGATTATTGACAGGGATTGTGGCTATTTGCTAGGCTATTTGGCTCACAAGGAATAACTTTATGTTTAACAATTGCTAACCAAAAACTTACTTTAGGACATAGTTGCGAATTTTAGACTCTATTATAACTAGAAGGATTCCCCTCATGTTGCAGCAGATATGAAAGAGAAACAAAATGAGTTAGAATGTTAACTAATATGAATTAGGAGATATATATATGTATGGTGTTGGTAATGCAGGAACATGATACAATATATTTATAGATTTATTAGCACAATCATGTGGAGATTGTATCGGTAATAGATGATGTGTCTCGCTGATATGGATATCCTAAATTTTGTGCTAGTGAACTTTAATTACAAATGATAGTAAACTACAGAGATGGTGGCAAATGATAATTGTTTTGATGAGGTGGTGGTAAATGATATGGATTGCTGAAGTGGATGCTTTGTGTATCAAGAAAAATAGCTAGTGAAGTTTTGGTTTACAAGAGTTAATACACTAAACTCAAGGACTACCTAGTACACTTGTGCCCGTTATTATTAGAGTGAAGATCGATATCTTTGTCTTCCATGGATGGACTTTTATTTTTTGCATTGGCTACTAATATTGAATTCAGTGTGTACTAAGCTTGGGTTGATGCCTCTTGTTTGAAGAGACTTAAAGCCGGATTTTATCTGTTATCTAAAAAAATAAAGGTACATTCAGGACGCTGGTTCGAGTTGAACGTGACCAACCAATTCCGTGATTGATCGTAGTTGATCAGTCAATCGTACTTACAACCTTTAAATAGTTCTATAAAACAAGCGAAAAAGAAAAAAAAAAGGAAAACCTGAAAGGCGCTACAAGGTAGGCAAACTGTTGGGCATCCTTTTCCATGCACCCACTCAGCCTAACAAAACGCCCCTCACCCTGTATGCTACCATGACTCAACTGTACGTCTGTACCTGTACGCCTCGATTCTGTATCGTCACCTCGAGCAAAGTCTCCCTCGCCTGAAATCTCTTGGCACCAGCCATCATCTAGCATCTCAGAGACAGGCAAAATCGGTCTCCTCTGTTCTCTTATCGATTTGTGACCTGAAGTGTCATGGCACCAGCCATCATCTAGCATCCCAGAGAGGCAAAATCGGTCTCCTCTGTTCTCTTCTTATCCATTTGTTACCTGAAATCTCTTGGCACCAGCCATCATCTAGCATCTCAGAGAAAGGCAAAATCGGTCTCCTCTGTTCTCTTATCCATTTGTGACTCTGTTCTGAGGCCATCTGATCATGGCAACGCCCCTGATCCACGTTCCCACATGACGACCTTGTGATGCAGAGCTTCAGGCCGTATATCGTCCCTTGTGACACTGGATGTGAGTATAAACATTGCATTTCATTAGCAGAACAAGAAACTGTACGTAGAGGGTGCTCCCAAAATGGTTCAAAAGTAGTATTAAATAATCATTTTTGGCTAATTTTTAATTATGCTGGAAGTTCAAAACTTTTAATGCCAACCGTGAAAATTGTGCATGAACCCGGACTGCATGCAGGCCAGACACTTGAGGAGGCAATGAAGAAATGGGAAATGAAAGGTACCTTCGTGTCGATTGCTTGAATGAGCATGTGATTCGTCTCTATCTTCTTGTGGCAGTCCCTTCAAGTTCAGTTCTGACAGAGACAAATCAGGATTTTGATCTATCTGATGAGGTCTTGTTGCTTGTAGTAACATGGACCATGAACGTGTTAATTTAACTAGTAGTGACTTTCCTTCATCCAGCTCTATATGCTTGAGCTTTGGCGCTTCTGGCAAACATGTCAGCATTGGACAGTTCTTAATAACAACCTCCTCAAGTACAGGAAAGATAAGTTCTTTTCCTTCTGTGGCCACCCACTTCTCCAAGATCTCCAAATTATGTAACCTGAGTTCCCTCAATGCTGGAAATGGCGTGGATACCATATGGCTGCATAGGCTTTGCAATTTGTTCAACTTTTCCAAATAAAGAAGTCGAAGAGCCTTCAACTGACATAATTGAGGAAATTCATTGCACGACTCAAGACCAAGTAGGTGAAACTCAGTCAAGTGCTGCAACTGACTAAGATCTGTCATCCATGACGGTAAACAGTTAACTTCGTAGCCAACTATCCTTAGCATCTGCAGACCACTGTGAGGTGTAAGAGCATTCAACACCTTCACAGGGCAATGTTGCACTGGTTCCTCTTGACTCTCACTATTCCATCTAAGTGATAAATGTGTGAGCGTCCCTTTATTTTCAAGATTGGCTGCTTTTGCAAACTCTTCTGTTGCATTTTGCAGACAATTCAGCTCTAACTCGCCACCAAGGTTTATGTTTTGAAGTTCTCTGATAGTACTGCATCCTGAACCAGCACCAACAACAAAATATGTTAGAGTCTGTAGCGAAGTGATCTGTCCAAGTCCTGGAGGCATGCAAATCAATGATTTGCATCCATTAGTATAGAGGTGTCGAAGGCTTTCCATATGCTTTATATCCTTTGGGAGCTGGAGAAGGTTTGGGCAATAAGAAATGTCCAAAGTTTGTAATTTAGACAACCTGCCTATATTATTAGGCAATTCCTTCAGTTCCAGACTTCTTGACAGATTAAGATACCTTAGGTTTGATAAGTAACACACTTCAAATCCAAGGTGTTCCAGTTGAGGAAGATGTAGCACTTGAAGTGAAGTAAACTTTGATATATGCAGAGAGGAGGCATTATCTGTACAGAACAGTGTCCGGAGCGTTGGAAATTCTTTCTTTGAAAAATCATCCAATCGATTTATACCATCACGTGACATGAACAAATGCCGAGTAGCATTTGGCAGCAATTTCTTCACGAATGGCTTGTCAACTATAGTGAAGCATTCTTCCCCTGCAACATGCTGAGCAAGGTCATGCATGAGATCATGCATCTTGTACATGGTTCTATTACGAAGCTGCAACCTTTTTCCATACTCAATAGGACTTGTTTGCTTGACTTCTTCAAAAAATGACCTCCAAGTTAGCTCCTTCAAGATTTCTTCTCCCACAGTTTCAGGATGTTCGTCTCCCTGGACAGGTATGAAGCCATGAGCCAACCATTGCTCGATTAATGAATCCTTATCAATCTGGTAATCTTTGGGAAATAGAGCACAGTAGCTAAAGCACAGCTTCAAGTGTGGTGGTAGGTGCATATAACTGAGTTTGAGTGCTGATAAGATGTCACTACTGTCCTCATTAATATTCCAAAGGTCACTGTCTAACATACCCTCCCATTCTTTCGGACTTATCATGGTACTCAACACAGACCCTAAGGTTTTGGCAACCAAAGGACAACCAGCACATCTGTCAACAATTGTATCAATATTGTCATCTAGCTCCTTGCCATTTGGCTTCTGTAAACTGAATGCTCTACTCAGGACTATTTCCTTCAAATGCTGGGGACTCAGCTTTTCTATGTTATAGGCCTCAGCTGCAACCATTTTCATAATCCTCGCCACTTCTACATCACGAGTTGTTATCAATACTACACTTCCCTTGCCACCTTGCTTAAGGCAGGTCATCAGTTTTCCCTACTTAGGCTCATCCATATTCCAGATATTATCCAAAACAATGAGGTACCGCTTTCTATTTACTATACTCTGGAGATCCTTCAATGATTTTTAACAATCTTGATCATTTACATTGGTCTGGCAGATCTTGTTTGCAATATTAGTAGCATCAAAATCCTGTGATACACAACACCACCTCTGGAGCTCAAAATGCTTCTCAATGGCAGGATCATTGTAAATGAGTTCCACCAAGGTGGTCTTGCCCATCCCACCCATTCCAAAAATAGGTAGGACCGTGAGATCCATGTTGCTTGCTTCATGAAGCAGCATCCCCATGATTTTGTTCTTTTCTTTGTCTCTGGATCTTCTGACAATATCTATGTCTATGTCAGAGTCAAATAAAATGGGCTCCATCTTCATCAACTGCTTTGATGGTGTTGCTCGTTGCATGTGTCTGAAACCAAGTGCATTCATCTCAGTGACCAGGACCTCGATGGTTTGCACAATCTTGCATAGCTTCTTACCCATCCTATAACAGAATACAATGGGATTCCGATCTCTCAAAACCTCCATGCCCAGCATGCTGTGGTGGCCTTTTTTCTTGGCTTCTCGCCGTAGTGCCTCGTGTTTGAACTCGTCAAAGATGTCATTCGCTTCATAGGTCACTTTCTTTAGGCCGCTGAGCCAAGATGTTAATACATCATGGAACGCTCCTTTCTCCTCAGCATCCTCGATGATATTCAAGATTTCCAAGAGCATGCTCTCTAGGTTCTTTTGATGTTTCTCCATGCCTTCCATCACCTTGTACTGGTCCAGCAGGTAGCTCGATGCCTTCCTCTTCACCATGGAGAGAAGATGCCGCATTGATGCTCGCACCATCAATGAGTGATTAATATAGCACAGACTGCACTGTCCTCCTCTGGCCGTTTGCCAAAGATGCGCCATACTCTCCTGCCCACATCAGAGTAACTAGATAATCAGTCTCGCCACAGGGCATGAGGTGATTTGACTTGTATTCTCCTATAAAAAAAAATATGGACAAACGAAAGAAGGGGATGGATGACCAACATAAATTTATGGAAACTAATCATATCATGTTAAAATATATATTATATTATTATCTTGCATAAATATTAAATATTTAAAGTTGTGTCTTTTTGTTAATAGATCTCATTTGTCTAGTCATAGTTCATACTTAAGCCAATCTATTTTCCATAAGGTAAGAATTTCACATGTTCGCAATTTTTATGTAAATTAAATGATATTTATTCAAAGAAATAAAAATGCGTATTTATAGTATTTGCTACTAGTCAGAGGCGTTGGGTGAAAATACTGTAATAACAACAATTTTGATATCCACAATGGACAGTTATTGTAGGATGGTTTCTTGTGAGAGGCCATGGATTCTGAATTCTTAAATAGACAGATCTGTATTAAAGATTAAAAAAAGTCATGTTCAGTTATGTATGAACATAGCTTTATACCCTTTACATAAGAACATATAAAAAATGTACCTGTTAAACGATTATCCATCACTTGGAATGGTTCAGATATCCCTTCGTGAACCCTCTCTTCTTGCACGCTGGCCAGCATTACACCCATCTTAAATTTTCCAGTTCTAGCACAAAAGGATGTTCTCTGGAAAAAGGCATCACTGATACATGCCTCTCCACGGCAAGAACTAAGATGCTATCACCGCCTAGGACGGATAATGCTTCTTCTCCTAGCAGCGGACACACTATAGAGCGATTGAACTCCCCTGAAGTCCAGTAATCCTGACCATCACAATTGAAGTCACCATGGAGAGCTACGACCTCAACAGAAGCAGAAGACAGGGGACCAGATGTGATCTTTGTGTTGTTCTCATCGAACAAAGCAACCTTAAGAAGGTTGCCCTCATCTGCTTTTATTTGATCCCATGTGTAATATGTCTCACAGACCTTATTCACAAATCGCAACTGATATTTACTGTGCAGCTTCCTCTTTTGTAGTCGCCTAAAAAATGTTCAGACAAATTAGTAAAAGTTAGCTGATTGATTGTAACGTAGAACTTTCTTTCTATATGTAACCGAGGAAGGATTGAGGAACATACCCTTCATCTGAATCATCAGGCTCAAGTGGCTCAATGAGAACACCTCTTCCCCGACGAGTCTGCATGACTTCCTTTGGCATGGTGGTCACTGAGCCAAAGTGCTCTTTCATGAGGCACGTAGTAGGTAAACCACAATTCTTAAATTTTGGCTGCCAACTATCCAGAGGCATGAACTGATCAAGAAGGTTAAAACAATGCTTGCTTGGCACCACACTGGGCATATCCCATACGAGGCACACTGGAAATGCTCTTTGGTTAGTATAAAATGGCGTGCCTGCAGAATATTAACCCATAAGACAAATATTTTTTCTACTACTAGAAAGCATGCTCAATTAAGTACCAGTTACAGCATTTGTGGGTAAGATCAAATGTATGTATTTTTTTTCTCGAACACAGGGTGAGACCAAAATGTAGAAGGCTAAACTTATAAAACTGAGTAAAGTCATGGGTATCTTGTAAAACTGGTTGAGAAATACTCCTGTAAGCTTGTAACGCTAAATTAACTTACAAACACCAGAATAGCAAAAGAATATTAAATAAACTGACCCAGAGTCCCATGCAAATATGAGGCTGTACACTAATTCTAGCCATTGACAGTAAAGATGGTAAACTCAAGGACCAAAATTTTCAAGTTATTTGTGTTGAAATCACAGAAAATTATGGGAGATAAACTCACTCAACTTATCACTTTTAGGAATCAAAATAGGGTCACAATCCAGTGAGTCAAAGGGTGCGTTTGTTTCAGCTTCAGAATCAGATGAATCAGTTGAATCAGGTGATGAATAGTGAGAGAGGAATAGTGAATAATCAGTAGAATCAGAGCGAGCTGGAGCTAAAACAAACGGACCCAAAGAGCCATACCAGTTCCATTGTTCATAGGTTGGTGGGGTAAGTTCGGCCAATTATCTCGATTTTGTGGTATCCAAGTCTGTTGTACTTGCTGGAGCTGGACAAAATAAGAAGCAGGTGCCAAATAAAATTAACAAACTATGATTGGAAAAAAAAAGGATATACATAGTCAGGGATGTGTAACTTAGGTAGAATATAGAAATCATGACTTAGTATTTCTATTACTTACATGAGCAGATGGTTCTGTATAAGCAACATCAATGTTTTCTATAAATTGAGTGGTCCAATTGCATTCAGCCCTGAAAATGAGGAGGAAACATTACTCTGGAGATAAAACTCTGGGGAAAATGAGAAGGAAACATTACTCTAGGCAGTGTTTCCTATAAGCAATATGATGTTGTAGATGTCTATGTATTTTTTGAACACGTACACTTCAAAATTTTGGTCCTTCCTTTTGATCATGATTGCTCTAATAAACCAGAAACTACTTCAAAGTGTAGGTCCTTTTAGTTTTTTTCAAAGTCATGTTTATAGAAAATTATGGCAGATATGTCCACATAATTAACCACTCAGCCTATCACTTGTGGGAATAAAGACAGGGTCATCACCATCCAATGAACAGAAGTGTCAATGTGTCATACCAGTTGGGTTGTTCGAAGCTTGGGGCAACATTGACCAATGAGGAACTTGATGTTGTTGCTGGTTTTGTCCTCCAAACACAGGACTCATGACCGATCCTGAAAATGAGTACAAAACATTAGAATCTGCATCTCCTTGAATTTTTCTTTAAAGAAGAGGAAAAAAGAGCTTCAAGCCTTAACCATTTCCATAAGCTTGAGTTGAATTTGGACAAGATGGGTTTTGCATATTAGACATTGGGCCATTTTGTTCTTGATTACCATTGACGACCCAAGCTTGTACTACAAAATGTAACTGGTTAGAAATGCAAATGAAACTTACATTGGTATGTCCACATAATTACCCTCTCAGCCTATCACTTTTGAGAAAAAAAACAGGATCATCACCATCCCATGAACAGAAGTGTCGTACCGGTTTGGTTGTTCGCAGCTTGGGCCAACATTGACTGATGAAGAACTTGATGTTGTTCCTGTACAAAATAACAAGTAGGCGATAGATAAAACTACCATGGGGCACAATGGACTTATGGAGTTGGAAGTGAATAAGGCCCTGGGTCCACCTTCTTAAGAATGCTCATTACAATAATTAGTTGAAAAATAGGATTAATTATGTACATCAAAACCTTTTGTTATAATATAGTTTGGGTTGTGTGCTGTAGGTGTAAACCATGCATTCTTAGCGTTTCCATTACTTACACTGGTAACTGGTTCTGTAGAAAGCGCAAAAGTATTTATTTGAGACACAGGCTGGTACTGTCCTCCAAGCACAGGAGTTGTAACCGGTCCTGAAAATGAGGAGAAAACATTAAGATCTGCATCTTCTTGAATTTTTCTTAAAAGAAGACAAGGAGGGAAAAAAGAGCTTCAATACTTACCGTTTCCATCAGCTTGAGTAGAATTTGGACATGATGGGCTCCGCATATTAGACATTGGGACATTTTGTTCTTGATTACCATTGTCAACCCGAGCTTGCTCTATAAAAATGTTACTGGTTTAGAAATGCAACTGCAATTGCATTCTTAGGAGGGAGGCGGGGGATCCAAAACTACAAACACCAAACTTGTATGCCAAAACCAGTTCTCCAAAACAGTAGTGTTACTATAATCAGAACTCGTAAAGTGGTAATGTGCCTAATAAAGTGGATAACAAATATTCCCATCTAAAAGAGTACTAGATTGAAGGGCGGCCCTGGTGCAAGCGGTAGAGCTTTACCGCCTGTGACCAAGAGGTCCAGGGTTCAAACCCCAGCCTCTGCACATTTGTGCAGGGATGGCTGCTGGCTATTTTTCCTTCCCCAGATCCCGCAGTGCGGGAGCCTACGGCACTGGGTACGTCCAAAAGAGTACTAGATTCTGTTTTTCAATATTGCTTTCAACAAATTCCTTCTTTTCTAAAGGGCGTACCCAGTGCCGTAGGCTCCCGCGCTGTGCGGGGTCTGGGGAAGGGATTTCTGCGCCAAGCCATACCCGCACATAATGTGCGGAGGCCGGGGCTCGAACCCTGGACCTTCCGGTAACAGACGGTAAGACACTACCGCTGCACCAGGGCCGCCCTTCAAATTCCTTCTTTTCTAATTGATTTTATTTATGTTAGACAACATGTCCATTCAAACACTCAAGATATTGAACAAAAGTATGACTAATATTTCATAGAAACCATTATAATTAATGCCAGCCTTGTCATATAAGTACTGATTTCATCCTCCCCGAAATCTTTAATACAAACCCATTTGCTCCTAGCAATTTCCCATGCTACTCTCTAAGCTTGTGTACCCCCTCGGCTTGAGGATGGGTACTCTTCAAGCTGTTCGGCGCATCAAAGATTTGTGCCAACAGAAGTAAAAAGATTTGTTAAATTCACGAGCAGTAACTTATAAGTTCTAATATCTGAAGTTGAAAAGTACCAACAGATGAAGACTGCAAACAAATAGTCTCAGATACAGAGCAATTGAGAATTTATCATTGAATCTGAGAAAGAATATGTGTACTTACTTCTGTTTGGCCTGTCATGGCCCCGCACAAAGAAAGGATTTGATAATCCTTCTAGAACTCGCTCTTGAGTTGGCGAAACAACCATCACCCCAAGCCTAACCTTCTTGTTACCAGAGTTACTGAATATTGTAAAATCACAGTGACGCTTATCCCCATTTTCGAGGTTAAATCAGCCGTTACTCACTATAGATTTTACTGACTGTTCCACATTTATCGTTGCTGAATTTCCTTGTGGTGCTTTCCTTATGTTGCTCACGAAATCCTCTCTGAACCAACTGTATTGGTTATCTTTTTCATTGAATTTTGCATCAATGACAACCAACTCGACAGTTGCAGAAGCAAGGGGTCCATTTTTTACAGTTTGACCATTATTAACATCAACTAGAGCTACATGTATCTCAATGGTTTTCCCCTTTTCAATTTTTCCACTCACTTCAGATCTGAAAATAAGCCGGTATCTCGGTGGCTGCTCTTGATTCCACTGTGATCTGCAAAAGAAGGAAAATACTATGGTAACTTATGAAGTAAATTTAGTAATAGGTTCACTAATAATAATGCACTCGTGGCACTACTGGACAAACAAAAGGTATGATGATATATGTAGAAAATAAACAACACCTCGGAGCATTAGTATGAAGCTCCAATTGTTTGTGTGAATCATTGTGACTTTCACTAAGCTTCTCCAGACTTTCAGTAAGCTTCTCCAGATATTTGCCAAACATTATGTTTTGATTGTTGTTACTCTCAATATGGTTCTCGAGCAGTTTGCGTGTTCCACTAGTGTCATCCATAAGCTTTACCAGAATCTGTATCATTTTAACCTGAGAAAATTTTAACTGTTAGTACAGGTACTGTGGTATATTGGGGGGTATAAAAAAAAATCTACCCACATAAATGTATGGTGATAACTTTTGCAAAAAAATAAAAATAAAAATAAAAATAAAAAAATAGTGACAAGATCAAGGAATCCAAATATGATTGATTTTCTTATTTTCAAGTTTCACATTTAGGGGCTATGGGGTTCAAATGTCCAGTAGTTCATTTCGATTGGAAAACACAGAAGACCAAACTTGAATTCAGGACATGGTCAAATACATACGCAATGAATAGTTTGAGATCTGAGACAGGGCGGATAATATTGGATAGCAGGGGAGCTACTAGCTATCGGTGGACGAAGACGTCGCAAGCCTTGTCCAGTAGTGCAAAATCATGTGCAGTTTGTGAGGATGATTTTAGCAAAATACGCAGATCCACAGATGTCACCGAATGTGGATAGTGTACCTTTTTTCTTCCGGTATTTCTTCGACCTTCAGAGCATCTTGTTGGACATGCAGTTTCCTCCGGAGACATGCCATCATCACTTGGTCCCCTGCAAGTGAGGCGAGATTCCAAGCAACAAAATCAAGAGTTCCATCTTCAAAGGCGCGGATCCGTATCCATATCTCGAATGGCATACCTTGACTCATTCTCCATCCTCCAGGACCTCGACCGCTTCAACCTCTTGGCGTTGGCCATGGCGTTCCGGGAATGCAGCTCCTGTTCCTTCCGCTGGCCGAGCTAGCTTAGCTGGAATCAAAGCGGACAAGCAATCTCACCAGCGACCAACAACTTGCTAGGCTATTCGCGACTCCCGAGCGCCGTCCTGCTTCTCCCTCCGGCGATGGCGTGAGTCGTGGGGATGGGGGTGGAATGGAGACGACTCCCCCGTCGGCGTCGCAGTGGATGGAGGCCGAGCAACCGGAGACGTTGCCCTAGGCGCCGCGGTGCCGGTCCCTCTCGACACCGCCGGCGACGAGCGTGTGCGATAGAGCTGCCTCAATGTGGTGGGGAACGGCGGGCGGCGGCGGCGGCGGGGTGCCTCCTTGGACTGGACAGTGGGCAAGCAGCGGCTGGTCTGAACTCTCTTTAAACGCGTGAACTCTCTTTGACTGGTGCTGTGGGAACTGCATCATAGAATAATAATCCTAATTCTTTATTTAACATCGAAAGTTTGATTCTTTTTTTCACGACTATTTATGAATTATGCAGTCCTTTTTTAGAAAATGATGAAAAATAAGGGCAGTATGGTCTTTTTTCCCTCCAATGCCTTGTTTAGATACCAATTTTGGGTCCAAAATCTGCATAGTAAATGTTCCGTCACACTGTAGCAATTTTGTTTTTATTTGGTAATAATTGTCCAAACATTGATTAATTAGGTTTAAAATATTCGTCTCGCAAAGTATAACAAAACTATGTAATTAGTTTTTTATTTCATCTATATTTAGTACTTCATACATGTGCCGGCATTTTGATGTGACGGAGAATAGGAATTCTATATAGTAAATTTTAGACCTAAAATCGGATATCAGGCCCAAGTCAGTGGTGTTACCGTGTTAGGTAGATAAGAATCTGAGATAGTAGGGACACCTGAGATTACCATTTTGGCCCTGGCCATCCTTATTCATCCAACAGCCTGGGGAACGGATCCAAAGGCAGTTTCTGATCCTGTTTCCCATCTAGGAGTATGTGTAAATCGCTACAAACTTTCCTCTTTAAATTTATTTAGGCCCTGTTCCAATCCATAGAATTGGATTCGATCTTATAAGTTATGATTTAGGCATGTACTAATTAAGCTAATAGGATCGTACATGGAATATATTTGGTATACCATTGTTAGCCATCCGCTTCTATAATATGTTGCATTTATATATATATATATATGGAAGCTAATTGAAGAGTGTTCTATAAATTATAGAGTCGAAACATGGTGATCTATAGAATCAATTTCTGTCTTTAGATAGGCTTATATGTGAACTTTAAAAAGTTATATAATCTCATATTCCAAACCAAATAGTCTAATCCATGAAATAGATTTCAATTCCTCCAAATGAAAGGATCTAAACACCCTCTAAATGAATTATGGCTCTATTCGTCTAGTTGTTTCGGCGCTGGAGCACGTTCTTGTTGTCTCTCATACAGAACATTGTGCACTTAGCAGCAGTAAGCAGTCAGCTAAGTTTTAGCTGAAGCGAGTGCTCACCCTGTATTTTTATAATTTCTCAACCTCAGAGAACAAAAAATTACAGCAGCGAGAGGAATAAGGATATTATTTATACGAAATACTTTGTAAGAATAGTTGATTAAGAGAACTACACTGTTATTAATTAATCATGTTCTAGAGATGGATTTCTTAATAACAACGTCTCTAAAAAATGTTTTTTTCTTGGGATGGTTTTTTTTTTACGATCACTTTAAAAAATAGACACATCTCTAGGGATGATTTTGTTAATAAAACCATCTCTAAAAATCAATATTTATACAGTTCGTGAGTGAGCTATAGTTCTTGTTACGTACAGTATAATTATCGGTGTCCATTATAAATTACCGTCGTCTGTATATAAGAAAACATACATGTAGTAGCTGACCGGCTTTTCAGCACGACCCTGTTGCCTGCTGGCCGCGTCCTTCCCTCTTGTCTTGTTGATTGATGCCGATCCATAAGGGCAACATACAAAGCTCACATGTAAACGACAACATCTAACACAGTACTAGGTGGGAGTGCACGGGACCTCCCACGGACCCCCAACGCAGACAATTTGAATTTCCCCCGCCTACTAGCTTAGCCTGCCGAAGGTCTTGTGGACACTTTAGAATGTCGCTTACTCGCTTGTGTTATATTGTGGCGAGTGAAGGCGTTAAATGCATACGTATGTCTTTTTCACTTTTGTTTGTTTCTCTACATATATATTCTACGGAAATAGCATGCATGAAAGTAATAAAACTAGAATTCTGGTGGAAATCTTCTGTCTGACCAGCACTCTAATTTGTAGTGCTAGCTTATACTGGATTATTTACACCAAATTGAATTAGAGTTATATAGTGATAAAAAAATTCAGGTGTGTAAGTAAGTTCGTTTCAGTGTAATTAAAGTGATCATCTAAGCACTATCAAAAATCCGGAATTACTGTAGCTATATATATTCTAAACATCTTTTTTTTCCTAGGAAGCTGTATACAAACTCATATCTTTTTTTCTAAAGGAAGTTGTATAGAAACTCATTAAGTGATCATCTAAGTACTATCAAATCCTCATCAACCCTCAGCATACACATGCAATTTATTGAACAAAATTTTAAATACTTGAAAAGTAGAAATTATGTATCTCCTTTTCATATGAAAAAAAACAAATATTTTGGAGCATATTAAACCTGGTTATAAAACCTGAAAATGTGCAATGCAACCATTACGGTTTAATTGTACGTGGTAGCCGCCATTCATTTAATTAGATTGGACGGCTAAAATCATCAATTACCTTGAGGTAGATGCAATATACATTTATTTAATTTCTAAATATTTTAAATTACGACAAATAAGGAAGTTTTTGATATGATGATCCTTTAGATCTAATTGATGTATACTTTGATGTATCATGTATCTAATATTTTTTATATTTTTGCAACTTTTAGACATGGCGTAGTTTAATGTACAACTTCACGTGACTATTGATTCATATGTTTAACACTGTACGTGATACATTGATGCATACATGAAACTTTGCGTGCATGCCCAACAAACTAGTCCAACATACATGAACCACGTTATAAAAAAAATGTACGTGGAATTTTATGTAGTCATTTTTCATGCTCCATATACATGACAGCTACATATTTTATAAGAGGATCATCTCACTTATGTAACATAGTTCTAATCAAGTTAGTATATGTACACACCGATTATGTAGCATATTAACGTGTATAGCATGTTTTAGATCGAAAAGTTCACATCTTAATCAATATGTTAGTTGTTGATGTTTTTCATAGAATCATAGATAAACATATTTTTTATTAAGCATGTAATAGTTGGATTTATTATGCGCTAGGCCCATTTATATATATTCAATAAATCAATAAACTCTATGGTTTTATAATTGTGGGCTTTTATTATTTTGTACCGGATTGGAATTCCAAGAGTCTTTGACTTGACTTATATGGCGTGAATTATTCCACTTAATTTGAGAAGTCAAGAAAAGGACCAAGGTGTGCCACACATGCGCGCGCGCACCGCCGTCGGCCGGGCCGGACCAGGCACGGGCCGTGGGCGTGGCGAGGCAGGCGGGTGTTAACTTTTCAGCACTCACATCAACACCACCGTTCATCATCGTCTTCTTCCTCGAGTTTTCGGGGACTTCGTCTTCATCTTCCTCACGGGTTCGTCTTCTTCCTGGAGAAGAGATCATCTTCATCATCTCCTACAGCATGGAAGTTGGACAAGGTTCCGGATCATCGGATGGGCGCATGGAAAGGTATGAACTGTTCATCTCCTCTCTGTGTTTATGTGTTCCAGATCGTATATGTTTCAGTAGTTCATCCTTATTGTTTCGTATGCTGCTCTGAGTTTGTTTCGTTAATTCTGTTATGTCGTTTTATGAGATGCATGTTGTCTGTCCCTGCTGTTTATATGTTATACATATCTGTTTCTATTACACAATCGTGTTGTTTCATATGCTTCTGCTTATATGTTTTTCTGCTTCATTGTTTTACATGTTGTTCTGTGTCTGTCTATAAATCATGCTACATGTTTATATGCTTTTGATATATATATATATATGTTTCACATGCTCTCTGTTCACACGTTCATTGTTGTTATGAATATGTTTCATGTCATGATCTCTTTTATTAATAAACTTTTATATGTTATTGTTATTATGTTAATTTCTAAAATTAAAATGATATGAAAATTATGTTATTGTTTAATAAGTAACATGATTGGTAACATGGTCGAGTATATGAAAAAAAAATCGACAACTTTTAGGATAAAAATAACCGCGACACGGCACCGTGTCATGGAAATAAAGAAGGGCTGCGGCCATGTGCATAAACAAGGAAGGGAAGCACGAGACCACGTGGAACATGTGGTTAGCAATCTCAAACTTAACGAATCATCATATACAAAATTCATTCGTGCCTTCACTTTGCCCGCAAAAAAAAGGAGGAAGGGAAGCACGCCCACTTTTCAAGATAAAAAAAGCACGCCCACTTGTCGTCTCCCGAGGGGGTTTTGAAATTTTTTCTTCTACTAAGTTTATTCATTAGAAATATGCGCTAGGCATGTTATAAAAAAAAAGGTGTATTCATTATTTGACTAATTTTAAAAAGCACGCCCACTTGCCTGTCTCCAGCTGATGTCCCTAAGACCTCCATATGAAGTCCGACGACGCTCCACGTCTCGGACCGGGCATCTGAGAGTGCACAAGACTGACAGAGAGTGAACCGGAGGGGAGGTCGGGGGGTCCCAAAGGGAGAAGGCGGGCCCGCGGGGAGGTTCGGTGGAGGTCCCTGGGACCTCCATCAGAAGTGCCGTGGAGTGAACAGCCAAGCCACCGAGAAGCTCCACCCAAGTGCGCCAGATATCCCTGTAACTCTTTTGCAAAAAAAAAAAAAAAAAAAAAAAAAAATGTAAAGAGTCCCCAGGAAGGGTCAGGCGGGGCCGCAGGGAGGTCCGATGGAATCCCCGGGGAGTCTTGGACCTCCATCGCAAGTGCCGTGGTGTCAGCAGACAAGCCAGTAAAGAGTCCCGTGGTGCTCGAGAACGAAACCAGTTTAGCTCCACCGAAGTGCGCCTGGTGTCCCTGTAACTCCCTTGCAACATGATTCTTCCTGACAAGGTACTACACTGGGTACTCTCCGTGCAGTGCAACTCATCACACACAACGAAATCCTTCACGTCAGCCTTCGAACCATGCGTATATGAGCGCGCGTGTCTGCTATCCGGCCGGCTTGAACGATCGAGTCTATATATATATATCAGTGGCGGTACTACAGCAGGCCGGCTTCGCGATCTGCTCTCAATCAAGCGGGTACAGATCCATTTCGTATACATGGTGATGGCGCTATGGGACATGGTCGCGAAGGCTGCCAACCTGGCTCAGCTCCTGGGACTGGACGTCGTCACGCTCATCGCCACCGTAGCCACGAGCTCATTCCGGCGGTTTCACCAAGCTAACAAAGAATGCAGGAAGCTCGAGGGGCGCGTGCGGATGCTCGGCCGGCTGCTACTGACCTCCGGTGGCGGCCGCTGGATCACCCAGCAGCAGCAGCACGACGACGACTTGGCCGGGCTTCTGCAGGTGACCAGTGTACTCAGGGAGGCGCAAGACCTCGTCGAGTCCTACAAGCGGAGCTCGCTGTATGCTCGCGTCCGTGGGGCCAGAGGCATGGCCACGCGGTTTCGTGACCTGCGAAGCCGCGTCGACTCCTGCTGTCACCTCATCCTCTCCGTCAACGCCTTCCTCCTCGTCGTGCAGCCGCCGCCGAACCAGAACCACCACCATCCTCCGTCGCTTGTCAGGTCCGTATACCGTATACGCGCGCGTGTGTGTGTGTGTGATCAGAGACCAGATTATGTTCGCTCCGTTAGCTAGATGCTTACATGGTCACAATTACTGCTGCGTACTTTGATTGATGTATTAGCTACCTAATAACTCGATCTAAACTGAACGCTTGCATATGCATGGCAATGCAGGACGATTGATGAAGGGAGCGACGACGATGTAGGCGTGCCACCTTCCCCTGGGGACTCCGTACATGCAGCAGCAGAGCCATCGTCTACGACAGCTCACGTCATCGATATTGTATTACCCCAGCCCGCCAGGAATGACGACTACTAGACATCAAGCCATGCCACTGCCATACATATGCACCACAAAACTACGAGAGGCGCCTCCACCTGGTCGGCGTCGGTGGCAGCCCGGGAGCCCGTGGCAGGCAGGCATCAGCTGCCCCCCTATAACTGAGGCTACTACTTTGTTCTCTCTCTCTCTTTTTTTTTGTATGATGAGATGAGATGATCCACCTGTGCTGTGCAGGCAGGCATCACCATAATATAGAGCGTGTTCTAGCAAACAAAAGAAGAAGAAGAGAAAACCGATTTCATTTTTTTTCTGAGCAAAAACAAAATTTCCATGAATTTTGTATGATTAAATTATATGCTAGAATTTTAAGAATACAAATTTCTTCCAAAATGATATTTTGATATTTTTTTTAAAGATAGTTTATTTACCCCTAAACTATCAATGTGGTCCAACTTTATCTCCCTTGTAGAATGGTTGATACGGCTGTCAGGTTAGTCAAAACCGTTCAGCGAGGTAAAGTAGATGGTCTGTGAAGTTGATAGAGTTTACAAAATCTGTTTTTTCTGATGAAAAAGGTTATCAGAAAGTCGCTGGGAATTGCTGCGACGAGAGCAATTCAGGCATTGGTGGCCTCTTTTGGGTTCAACACCTGTCCGGTGCCTTCCTCCCGGCAGAGACCCACCAGGCAGCAGGCCGCAGCCCAGCCGCACGCCAAGGTCCCCTAAATAAAAAAAAAATACTCAACTCAGTACACAAGGAACGAGAAGGTGGGGGCCCGGCTGGCTCATCTCCCTCGCACGCCCATCGTCCCGTCCCTTCCGCTCGCCGTCTCGCCCGCTCTCGGCTCCTCGCGCCGTCCGCCTCGGCCCTCGCGATGGGCGCTCCCTCGACGTCGATGACGGGTGGCCCCTTGTTCAGATTTCAGACTCCGGCTATGTTTATGTTGAGCTCGGTGGACATTTTCTCCAAAAAAAAATTTCAACAAGATAGACCATTTGACGTGGGGCTCCTTCTTAGGCCTGAACTGCATGCCTTAGGCCCAGCCCAAAGAGTTTAACACTTTCGGCCCAAGTGGTTCCTCGATGGGGACGATCCATCCAGAACTCCTGATGCCGTGGCAAATTGAAGAAACTCTAGACAAATTGTTCGGTATGCTTGTTTAAACTTGAAGAAACTCTAGACACATTGTATAAACTTTGAGGAATCAACCTGACAAATTCTGTCCTGTTAGTGTGGACTTGACAGTTGAGTGTCAAATTCTTTATTACCCGGTAATTATCTGTGTTCAGTGTCCCTATTTTAGTCAGCTAGTGCATATGTATGTGGTGTATAGTGGCTGGATTTGCTCACAAGTAGAAACACACTTGCCTATTGCTTTCTTCTTGTAGTGTTTTTTTTTTCAATTCATTGTGGTACAAGGTGTTGCTATGCAAGTGCTTTTTTCAATTCATTTTGGTAACAAGATGTCGCAATGCAAGTGTTTTTTTTCGATCTACAGATGTCACTATATGGATGTTACTGTTGGGTATCTACAGATGTGTTTATTTATTATGTTCTGGAGTTCTTCTAACAGACATTTGTATCTTAAATAGTTGAAGGAAGGGCACTAATTTACTCACTTATCTTGATGTGATGTGTAATTTTGTTTGAGTGATTGTATACGTCTCCTGCTCTCTAATTTACTGGCCATGATATTTGGTCTGCTTTGTTTAGACTTTGAAGAAACTCTCTGGATCAATTGTTTGAACCGAAGAAACTGTGTCAAATTCTGTTCTGTGATTGCACTTGAGCATCAAGTTCATTACCATGTAAAGTTATCTGTGTTCAGTGTCCCTGTTAACTAATTTTCGTCACGTAGTGTATATGTATGCGGCATGTACTCGCTGGATTTTGCTCGCTAGTAAAACACATGAACTTCCATCTGCACTAGCACATGCCTGTTGTTTTCTTCCCAGTTCATTCATTGTGGTGAATAAAATGTCACTTTGGAAGTTTGATGTGATCAGGAAAGTATTATTGTGAGGCTGTTAAGGGTCTAAAGATATCATGTTTTTTGTTCTTGCTTCCACAAGGATGCATGTGTAAAATCTGTATGTTAAATACTTTGAAGGCAAGGACACTAGCAGATATGGTTAGTCAAAATATATTTCCACTGGAAATTTATCTGTTGGTTTATTGAATCTGTATAAACTACTACAAGCTCTGTTTTATTGTCTGATGAGTATGATTATGGCGACGTGACTCTGTAGTTGAATGCAAAAGGCAAAACTTTTTTCACACCTACTGGGTGCTGCTGTTGGCAGCAGCATCATGGATTTTTAAGCCTTTGCATATCTGTACTATTGCTGATGGTAGCCTCTAGTTCATCCATACTGCATGGAATCCAATAAACGGAAAGTCCACATGATTCTTTCCTTTGTATTTTTATTTTCATATGAATTTATCAGAGCCACTTCAAGCTATCATTATTGCTTTATTATTTATTATCTTTGCACGATACTGACCAGTTTGACAAATTTGGAGCTAACAATTCTGACGGCTAAATGTGAGTGCAGGACATTGGCATACAGGGGCTAGCAAGTCTGCAATGCCCTTCTCTTGCTATGATATTGGTTTCCATGCAGTCCTGAAACTGAAAGATCTCTGCAATGCACTTCTCTTGCCATGATATTGGTTTCCATGCAATCATCAAAGTGAAGATCTCTGCAATGCCCTGGGCTTGCCATGACATTGGTTTCCATGCAGTCCTGGAAGAACTGTAGCTAGAGAATGTGCATGATGCAACGAGGCCACTGTCAGGACTGGAGCATCAACATTTACTTTGAGCAGCAACAGATCTTGAGGATGTGCATGTGCATTTGCAATATTAGTTTCAATTTCAGCTGTGCACGCAGAATGTAATGATAATGATATTAATGGTAATGGCACTTTGCCATCTGTGTTCAAAATCTCTTCTGAGTTCTGAAAATGATGTGTGCCCTGAATTTTCATGAAATTCCATCATCATTGAAAATACATGCTTCTCCAAAAGCCTCTATAAAATTCAGTCACTGTATCTCTGTTTGGAGTGGTTGTTGTCGGCCAGTGAGGTGATGTTTGCAATTATGATTGGGATTTATATCTGGCACTCTTCTATCCCTCTCCGGCTTCAAATTTGTGTTCTCTCTCTGATTCCCTTTGTACAGAGATTTGATTATCCTAAACTGGAATTTTTTTAGTGGTCACAAGTGGTTTCACTAAAATGATTTTTTTTATAACAAACAAATTTATTAGCAGCAGCATGCTGCAAGTATGGAGATCAGATGGACTCCAAGTTTACAGATTGAACTGCCACACTTAGGAGGCATGTTATTTTCATCTCTACCTATCTTGCACATTCTGAGATTGGTGTTGCTGATAGTGTTGAGTCCTTGTGTTATATGCTTGATGTTCCATGCTGGGACCTGCAGCTTTGAGAGAATTTTTGCAGCCAAAACAACAGGGCCGCTGCCTCAGCCATGATGACAGAGGAGCTGGCGTGCATAGTGGCTTCGATTGCTGATCCGGGGCGATTGCAGCATCTGTGTAGCATCTGCTTCCTTCCAGCATCACCGGCGTGCGTATCCTGTAGAGAGGGTGGCTGGATACCTGTGTTTTTGTTTCTTGTGGTGCGTGTAGAGGCATCAGTCGATGGTCTGATACTCTGATGGCTGTCTGTCTGTTCTCCCGTTAGGCCATCGAGGTTGGTCATTTTGGTTCAGCGTTGTCCCTGCAACTAAGGCTGGGTAACGAGCCAACTTGGCTCGGCTCGGCTCGACTCGTTCTGGCTCGTTAAGATAATGAGCTAGCTTGACTCGGCTCGTTATCTAAACGAGCTAGAAAACCAGCTTGGCTTGGCTTGTTAAAAGTTTAAGTTGGTTTGTTAAGCTCGCGAGCCAAGTGTAAAAAAAGTAATATTTTTATTTTTTTTAAAGCCTGAGAATAGTAATAATACAAAAGTAACACATTCAAAGCTTTAAATTGAAGAAAAATCGATATGTGCTAATATATATATATACAAGTATATAATAATACAACATAGTATTACACTATACATCCATTAAAAATAATACGACAAAGACAATAATCTTAAGTTTATAGGGTCTAGATCTGTCATTAACTAAATGTAAAGTAGTAGTTATTAAGTGACACAAGAACTAGTATAAGTCATGATGTTTTCTTAACTAGACTTGTGGCTTATTTAGCTCGCGAGCTAGCTCGAGTTGGCTCATTATAGCTAACGAGCTAAAATACTAGCTCGGCTCGGCTCGTTATCGTAACGAGCTGTGTCGAGCCGAGCCGAGCTAGCCACCAGCCGAGCGAGCTAACGTGTTTCGAATTTTTCGTCCAGCCTTACCTGCAACAGAGAGTGGCATACCTGAGGTGTTGGGCGTTTTGAACTGTTCATTAGCAGCTAGAGCAAGATCATCTGCAACTGGTTTGACAATTGACCAATTTGATATGGGGAAAAAATACAGCATGATATGTCGGGCTCCTTCTTGGGCCTGGGCTCCATACCTGGGTCGTCAATTAAGTTGGGCCCAGCCCAAAGAGTTTAATACTTGCAGCCCAAGCTGTCCACCGATTCTATCCAAATCTCCATACCCCTCTATTTATACCGTGCAACTCCGTACCCTAAACCAAGGGCGTGTTTGATATGGGCTAGAATTCGCCAGCCAGGCCCGCCAGAGCCATATCCCCGTGTTTGATATCGTGGCCCATCATTTTGCCCTGGCCACTGGGATGCAAATCGTCGTCTCTCTCCTGGCTCTGGCCGCAGCTCCCCCGCTGCGTTCCTCCTCGGCCTGGCTCTGGCCACGCGCGCGCGGGCGATTCGGCGCCATGGCGGGAGGCCGCGGCGGGCTCCCGCGCGGATGGTGAAACTTCCGCGCGCTCCTTTGCCGCCCGAAATCCTCCGCCTATATTAACCTCCCTCCTCCACCCGCTCAGTTCTTCTGCTCCAATCCCCACTCCACTCCCGTTGAGGTATCGACGGCGGCGGTGAGCTCGGTTGCCGGCGCGCGGTGGTCTTCCCCAGGCTTGATCTCCGTTCCCCCGGTGTGGATCTGCATCCAGGCGACGCGGCTCCTGTCGTTGCTGGGCTCCGGCGAGGCCGTCTGCTTTCGTCTTCGTCTTCTTCTCGGAGCAACGTTGGTGGTGCTTTACCACCAGATCTGCTACTTCTTCCCCACCTCTCTTTGATCCGACCTGCTTCAGCTCCCTCCGGCTGACCCGAGGTGAAATCATTCGTTTTCCCCAATCGATGTGGTCTAGGGTTTGGTGTTGCGCTTACATATTTGCTTTGCATGATTGTTTTGATCTTGCTTTCGGTCTACGGTTCCTTCTTGCGGTCAGATCTGTGATATGGCTCATGTTATTCAGTTACTTCATGTTGAACTTGACTACTTTGATATGGCTCATGTTGAACTTGTCCACATTTCTATCGTTCTAGGGTGGATTCTGTGTTTATTTGTACCTACTGATGCTTCAACATGGTTATTGTGTTCATTTGGATCTGGTTATAGGACATTTTTTTTACAGTACCATTATTGTCAACTATTATGTTCTTATTCTATTGGATGGGTACATTTCTGATGATATTGTTTGAGAAAGGTCGATGATGACTAGCTTGTGAGCACTGGGAGGCATTGATTTGAATGCTGCCGTGCTATTTTAATTATGAATGCATACACTCTCATGTAGAAAGCTAGCCAGGGTCTATTAAATTTTCTTATACATTTCTAAATGCATGTAGATGGATGCAAATGAACAACATTTGATGATGACTAGGCAAGCAGTTGGGATGGTTGCTGTGATGGTGTGCTTTGTGGTCAGTAGGCTTAGGAAGATTGCTGGAAATGAATGCATCCCCTATGGGCCTAGGACTCATGCTGAGAGACATAGGCAGAGCACACTCCAGATGATGTACAATTACAATGACACTGAGTGCATAGCCATGCTACGCATGAGAAGGGTTCCTTTTTTTCATTATGCAACCTGCTTCGTAGTAGGGTCCTTGTACCTGAGAGTGTTGGATGCCTAGTTGAGGAGCAGGTAGCAATGTTTCTGCATGTGGTTGGTCACAACCAGAGATTTAGGGTGGTCCACCAATCCTTTAGAAGGTCTATTGAGACAGTCAGTAGAATCTTCCACCAAGTGTTGTATGTTGTTGGTGAGCTGAGGGGTGAATTGATCAGGGCTCCTTCCACTACTACACATCCTAAGATTATGGGTAGCCATAGATGGTTCCCTTTTTTCAAGGTATAAGTTAATTACTTTGATTTCTTGTTGGGTAGGTTCACACATTTGCTTATGCACATTTTCTAGTTTATATAGAATGTAATTGCTGCCATTGATGGTACTCATGTGTTGGCAAGGGTGCCTAGACACATGCAGCAAGCCTTCAGGGGTAGGAAAACAAGCCCCACATAGAATGTAATGGCATCAGTCAATTTTGATCTCAAGTTCACCTATGTCCTAACTGGTTGGGAGGGATCTGCCCATGATGCACTAATCCTAGCTGATGCCATTGAGAGAGATGATGGCTTCACTGTGCTAGCAGGTAACTGCAATACCTAGTGTCTGCACTTGTATCCTTCCACCCACTACACACTTTCACACATTGTTGTCCCCCAATTGTAGGTAAAATCTACCTGGTAGATACTGGAATGCTTGCAGGACTGGCTTCTTACCACCCTATAGGGCTGTTAGGTACCACTTGAGTGAGTTCTCTAACAGAAACTACCCCACAAATGCTAAGGAGTTGTTCAACTTGAGGTTCTTCACTCAGGGTTGTGGTGGAGAGGGCCTAGGGTGCACTAAAGGGCAGGTTCAGGATAATAGATAACAAATCTTTCCACAAATACAAGACCCAAGTGAAACTTGTGCTTGCTTGTTGCATACTACATAACTGGATTCTTGGCTTTGGGATTGATGACATTGTTCCACCTGAGGAAGGGTTTGAGGGTGAGTTGCCTGAGGATGATGAGGCAGAGCTGCCCCTAGAAGAACCTGCAATGGTTACTATTAGGGATCAGATTGCCAATGCTATGTGGGAAGCTAGGGGGCTCACAGGATATGATTCTGTTTCATTTCATTCATGTGTAAAGTAATTTGGTAGACCCTGGATATGGAACTCATGTGGTGTATTGCTTATGAACAATTTCTTTGCCATGCCTGAGACCTATGACATTTGTGATGTACTAAGTTCATGTTTCTTTGCTATGTTCCTGCCATTGCTATGTTCCTGCCATTGCTGCACATGTTTATTTGCTGCTGTTGTTTATCTGTATTCATGTGGTGTTGCTATATATATCTAGGAATGGCTGCTATGAGTGTCCCTATCCAGAATGGGTTTGAGCCTGCTGCCAACATGGTGTAAGGGTATGCAGCAGTGGCCTAGGCTGCAGTTGCAGCAACTGTGGCTGGACCTAAGCTTGTAGACCTTGTTGGTGCTGTAGCTAAGGGTGATGCTGCTGAAGGTGTTCCTGCTGGTGTTGCTATAGGGCAGCAACCTCCTATGAGGTGGAACAACAACACATCTGGTTTTGTCCTAAGGAGGATGGCCCAGATCCTGACTGATGGCTCTAGAATTGACAAGACTTACAAAGACAAGGATGTGAATGCTATAGCTAAGGCTTTGAGGGAGTACAGTGGTGTGGTTGTTAGCCAAACTCGAGTGTATAATCACTTGAGGAAGTAGAAACAAAAGTGGGCTAAGGTTTCCAAGTTGAAGGACCTGAGTGGGGCAACATTTGATGATGATTGCCATGCCATAATGCTAGAGCAGGACCACTACCTTGGTCATTGCAAGGTACAAATGACCTAGTTAGCATCACATTATGCACTTGTACCTACACTTCCTTATGCACTTTATGCACTTATACCTACACTAACTGTAGGCCCACCCTAAAGATGCTGAGTTCCTAAACGCCCCCATCAGGTTCTACACTGAGATGGAATCCATCTTTGCTAGCACTTTGGTAACTGGTAGGTTTGCCTTAGGGTCCAGTGCACCTTTGGGAGTCAACAATGCAGACTTTGTGGCTGCAAAGCTTGAGGGGCAGGACTTCTCTTGTCCTTCCTTTGAAGCCAAACCCACCTTTGAGGTTGGTGAGGGTAGCAAGGCTACTCCACCAGTGTCAACCACTACTGGTGTGAAGAGGAAGAGGAACTTTAGTGAGGAGGAAATGTTGATGATGACCAACATGACAGATGATGTGAACAATGTTGCCAATGCAGTGCTGAAAACTGGTGCTGCCCATGTTGATCCTGACCTGTATCTTGCTGTTATGGAGATGCCAGAGTTCTCCACTGAGGCCTTGATTGTTGCCTACACCCATCTGCTAGAGAACAAGGCAGTTGCTACTGGGTTTGTTAACATGTCTACCCCCCACAGGGCTGTTTGGCTCTAGACCTACCTGGCAAAGAACTACTACATGTAGTTCTATCTGTGGTAGCCTATATGGCCTATTGAGGGGGTTGACTATTGAGGCCTATATTGCCTCCACCTCCCTCAGCCACTCTTCTCTTGGGTTCTTTTGGTTAGACTGTAACACCTCTGGTGTTATATTAACTAAAACCTACCATATCATCATATGCACTGCAAAGCATTCATGATTAGGTCAACCTTGATGTGCATTAACTAAAACAAGTTTACATTTCATAGGTTGATTGTGTTTTTGGATTGTGTTGTCACATGAAATGATAAAACCCTACTTTCGAATGTCATCTCAAATGCTTGATTTATATTCTATGTACTTGAGGTGTAAACCGTGTTTACACTAGTGTCAAGCATAGTGTATAAATCTAAATCCAACCTTAAAAATAATTTCCACATTTGAAGTTGAATTTGGATTTCAAAGCTTATTCCCAAGTCTTGCAATTCAAATTTAAATTCAAATTAGAAAGCTATAAAATGTTTTTCAAAAGTCAACTTGGTAAACCAAGGGTGTCATTGGGTCATTGACCTAAAAATTTCCTTGGATGATGTTTGTGATCACTAATAATCAACCAATTAACTTAGAAATCAAATCGAGTTTAAATTCGGTTTCAAAAACCCTTTATTTCAAAACCTAGTTTTATCCCCTTTTTTGTAATTCAAAATCTATAAGGAATTTGGGGATACTCTAAAAATACAGTTTGTAGATCTTGACAAGAGCTACAAAGTTGGTATTCAAAGTTTTTCAAGTTTCTAAAAATAATTTCAAATGAATTTGAAAATACAGTTTTCCAACATTTGTCCCCTTTTGATTTTAAAACCATAATTCAAAAATTATTCATAATTTGGGAAGACTTTTTATATGAAAAAGGTTTAGTTTAAAAAGTTAAACATTTCATAGTTTTTAATATTTTCAAATTTTATTGAAAAATTAAAAGTAATTTCAAATGTTTGTTTCCAGGGTTTTATTCCCCTTTTGAATTTGAATTCATATTTCAAATTCTAGATAGAATTTGAGGATGCCAGTTAAATGAAAAGTGTAGCTCTTGAAAAGTTACACAAATGATATTTTTGGAGATTTTCAAGTTCTTATATGAATTTTGGAGTAATTTATAATTTCAAACAACTAGCATTTCTGTAATTTGCTTAAACAGCACCGAGACCTATCGTCGGCCGCCATCGCCGGCTTCTCAAGCCACGCCGCCGTCCACCGCCGCACATGCCACGGCCGTCAGCGTGCCCCTGGACACGTGAAGCTTCATCATCGCCGTGTCGCCCATCCATACCTCGCCCCTGTCCTATAAATAGGTCGGTCGCCGCCTCTTTTCTTCCTCTTTCCTCCCTGCCGCCGCCGACGACGACCTTGCTCCTTCGCTCCAATTCACTGCCATCACTCCACCATTGCTCAATTGATTTTGCTAGAAGCTCCGCATTGTCCTTACGCTCAGTTTGAGCTAGCCCGTGCTCGCTCTCCCCGCTCGGGTCGCCCGCGCGCCGTCGTCTTTCTCGCGACCGGCACTTGAGCCGCCGCGAGCTTTCTCGCCGTCCACCGCCGTCAAGGTGGAAAACAAATTTCCTTTAACCCTTCTATCATGTTCTTCATCTTCTCCTATCCCTCATGCGCATCTTAGCCGGCTTAATGGTGCACAGGAGTCGCCGTGACGCAGACCTTGCCGTCGGAGCACCGCTGCCTCCATTAGCGCCGCCGGCTACAGCTCGCCTCAGTCACTCAGAGACTTCATCAACGTGCGCACCATGCCCATGGTGAGCTCCTGCATCTGCTTGTACTCTCAATTTCTTCTCTATCATGTTGAGGCCGCCAGTCACCGTAGCTCACCACCGGCATGTTCATGCCGCTCCGCCACGCGCGTGGCTGTTGCGGCTGGGGTTCAAATTGGGTCTCATTTTGTTGATGATTGTGTTCGCAAGAGTGTATAGCCCATGTCCGTGCACTCACCGTCACCGAAAATCACTCCGGTGAGCGTTGCCGCCGCGCCCGAGCTCCGCCGTGCCGCCATGGTCGCCGGCGAGCCTGCTGCCCCTGCTCCACCGCTTCATTAGCTAGATAATCATGTTTGCCGTGTCGAGTTGAGCATGTAGGACCAAGTCTCATGTCCGGAGACCTCGCCGTCGGCGAGCAATCGCCGGTCAAAACCCGGCCGCCGCCGGTCAACGTCGGGAGGATTTTCCTTTTTCCTTTTTCTTTTTTTAGAAAATAATTTAAATGCTATTTTCTTTAGAAAATCATAGTAATTCATGTATAGCTCCAAAAATTCTAAAAATTTTTGTGTGTGTTCTTTATAATGTC
Organism: Bothriochloa decipiens; assembly: GCA_023333625.1. NCBI lineage: Eukaryota > Viridiplantae > Streptophyta > Magnoliopsida > Poales > Poaceae > Bothriochloa > Bothriochloa decipiens. The sequence continues at coordinate 61,479,823 of CM041633.1, read as the reverse complement.
ATCTACCTAGGAAAAATATGAAATACCAAATTTGAATACTTTATATAAGTTAAAATTAGCTATTTTAATTGAAAAATGGACCTTCAATGATTTTTAATAAATAAAATAATTGGCTTTTAATTCTGAAATTTATTTTGCCATCTAATTAGACCAAGAGTTTTTCAAAATAAAAATTTGAGTTCAATTAGACAAAATTAATTTTATGCCTTTATTTAAATGTTTTTAATTAATTAATTAACCCCTTTAATTAAGTTTAATCATTATAGGAATTTTTTTGACTTTGGGATTGATTGATGACCTTGGGTCATTAACTCTAATGACCTTTGGCAGTTTAATTTATTGTTTGCGCTTATCTGGATCATGTTATTAGGGCTTAATTAACGTTATTTCATGTGTTTAATGACTTTCTTAAATAATGTAGTTAACCCTAATGAACTTAGTAAGTATGTTTTGGTTGGCTTACAACTTTATCGTGAAGGAAAGTTGTACTCAAGCCATTAATCTGATCATGTATCCATCGAGCATCATGTTTACCATTCTATCATGTTGAAGCATATCATTGTATCGTGTAGTTTTCGTTAACGGAGAGTTTAACGTTGTCAACCAGATCCCAAGGAAGAGCAGACTCAGGAGTTGGGAGTTGATCTGGAACTCAAGACCGTCTACCCCGACCATCAAGGCAAGCCCCGGATGCATTCAAACCCTATTCTATTTTATAAAAGTTTTATCGCTTCAGTTATGATATGTTGCATTAAGTAATAGGAGTTGAGTGAAAACCCACCAACTGCATTACCTGTCTTACTTCCATATTTCTTGTTACCTGTTCTAGAAGATGCGTAGTAATGCTTAGCCCTGCTTAATTAATTAAGTGTTCAAAAGTAAAAGAATGAAAAAGATGAGTTTGGCTTTATCTGTTGAAATCATGATGATAGTTAATAAATCGAGTCCGGACGGGTAACTTGCATTGGGAATGGAGTCCCTCTATAGTGTTTTCGTCTATTGATGCCCTAGGTCCCGTGTCGATGGTGAAATCATGTTTATCGAGAAATTAGAAAATCCACATGCATGAAGTGGTATAGGGTGGGCTAGAGTTCCCACGTATGTCATGGAGTGACTTATAGTGGGCCAGAGTCCCCACATATATCATAGTGTGTTATATTGTGGGTTTAAGATCCCATGTATATCGGTACACTGGGTCAAAGTGCTCACGTGTATCATGTGGTGATATATGGCTGCGGTTGTTATCCCGGTATATCGGTTCATCTGATATGCTTAGGAGTTAGAGTCTCCTGTTTATCAGTGACCTAGGTCCCAGCTGGGTATATGAAAATGGATTCGAATCACCGTTGCTTCTCGAAGAAGAAGACTCGATCGGTGTTCATCATCGTAGTAACAACTTAAATAATGATTAAGGTTTAAGAAGGAAGTTGGTTGATAATTTTGATCTTGAGCAAGATAGCTTTTCTTTCTTTCAAGCTTTTCTGTAAAATTTCTTATCTCCTGCAAGCCTTACCTTGTCCCTCTAGCCTGCATTTCCTGAGTCTTCACCCCTCTTTTTTCGTCGGGTCAGTCTTGTTGAGTACTTTTGTACTCAGGGTTTGTTGAACCCTTGTTGCAGGTGAGCCTCATGGGCAGGAATGCTTCGCATCCTGCTGCATGACCGTCGTCGAGGAAAGTGACGACGAATAGGATATCTCGCTCTTGGGCAGAGCATATAATCAAGGTTGATGTAATAAGTTATATTGTTATTCCACTGCTACTATGGTTTGTAATAATCCAACTTATGATTTATAAGTTGAAACTAAACGGTTTGTAAATTTATGTTATTGTAATCCTTCCGCTCTTTTACTCCGATGTATATTATTTGTATAAAACTGTTGTAATACTGCAATGTCTCTTTGTAATGATTGATCCTGCTTGGAGAATTATGGATAATTCGGGATTTATCCGACAAACCTTTTAAGTTTTATGAAACACATTCATGGTTATTTGGAGTCTGTTTAGACAATAATCATGCGTGTGGGCCATATACTTTAGAAGGTTCTGCCACATAGACTGTGCATGGTAGATGGATAACCAGCACCTATCCTTTTGGAAAGTGTAATTTGGGTTAGGAGGGTGGCTAACTATAGATGAGCAAGTAAGACTTGGAAGCTGGTAGTAGTGCTCACTTGTTGTGGGCTGAACTTATTTGAACATATTTGGCATGTACTAAATTGCAACTTCTGTTGGTTGCTTGAATCTTCTTATTTTTGCTTGCCTTTTTACTGCAATGATGTTGGATAGTTGGAAAATGGCTGAGATGATGTTGCAAAGTTGGAAAATGGCTAATGATGTTTATTTCTTTTACAAGTGATGAGGTAGCTGCTTGTTCTTTCTATTGATCTGTTGTCTTGTTTTTATCATGTCTGTCATGGTTATGTGGGACTTGACCAGTCCCTTGCAACACTGGTTCTGTGCCAAGTGATGGCAGGGAATGGTCCTGGGCACATGAAATTGGCAGACATGAGTTTTTCAAGTTTTGTTTGCTATTTTTTTATCCCAGGCAGCTACCTGTGATTCATTTTTTTACCATTACTAACTGAGGCCAATGTTTTTTTATTGTATCCTATGATGTCAGAAACTACTCATGTATTTCAAACATGTAACTTGAGCGGCATTAGGGATCACCAATTTGTACAAACAAACCGGAGATCTTCAATTCCGCTTTGGTGACATGCTTGACAGGTGAAACTGATGACTGAGGATTTGTTTTCATCTTCATGCAGACCAATGGCTAAATGGTATGTGGTTTTTGAGAGACTCAAACCAGGGATCTACACATCCTGGCATGAGTGCAGTGAGTATGTTCTTTGTGTTAAACATGCTAGGTACCAAAGCTATAAAGGCTATGCTCAGGCTATGCAAGCATACAATGATGCTCTTAGGATGGGTACTGTTAGGCAGATCCAACCTAAGTCCATAACTAATCCAGTGCCGATGGCACTGAGTCTTGCAAATGAGGGTAAGAATGTGATGATTGAGAAACCAAGTACTAGTAAGAATGTGATTATTGTCATGCTTGGGGTGTTGGTGTTACTTCTCTAGAGCAGGCTATCGACTTGTTGCTCCTGTAATTGAGATTGAGGTTCAATGGCCGATGATGATGGTTTCTTTTTGTTTTACTTTGATAAAACTGTTAAAAATGACATCATTATTAAGTCTGAGGCCATGTTCATGAATACTTTTTCTTAGTGCTTTGTTGATGTTTGCCCATAAGTTCAAAAACTGCAACTATCAATGTGCTCTTCTTCTTTGTTCATATGAAATCCTGTTGGTTGCTGTTTCTTGGCCAACCTGGGCCTGGTCCGAATCAAACATCATCCCTACCTGGCAGTTGAAGGTAGTTGGTCTTGGGCCAGGCTCATAGCTGGAAATCAAACACAAAAAAGGCATGGGCCAGCTTCTAGTGATACAATGCAATCAAACAACCCACTTGTGCGGGTTGGGACAGGCCGTGGCCGGTCAGAGCCTGGCTCGTCGGCCAGGCCTTGCTGGGCCACGAAATCAAACACGCCCTAAATCCCCCATTCCATTCCCCTCAGCCGCCGACACCGGCGCCGGCGCCACCGTCAGCTGCTAATCGCAAGTAGCTGCTGACGGTAGTTAGGCTTTGTTATCTTGAGGACATGTCACGCAGATCCAGATCCCGCATCTGGCGTCACCGTGGACATGTCCCTCACCCTCCGCGAGAGCGAGCGCCGCCCGCTACCGATGCTCCGGGAGCTGGCCTGCCACGGGGAAGCAATTCGTCAAATAGCTGCTGCGCGAGAGGCTGCTTGACCACGCGCATGCGATCTTGCTGTTCGGCGACTTGCTCCACCCATGCCAGGCCCTGCCTCGGTTATTCTGCCTTTCAACCAGCTCGCTAGCTGTGTTCACAAACTAATTTAATTACTGACCATCTTCTCGTGACGTGTGATTTTGTTTGGGTAATTGTATCTGTATGCTGCTCTATCTGATCTGATTTACTGGCCATGATATTTGGTCTGCTTTGTTTAGACTTTGATGAAGAAACTCTCTGGACGAAATTATTTGAACTTTGAACGAACTATCTGAAAAATTCTGTCCTGTTAGTGTGCACTTGAGCAGTTGAGCGTCAAATTATTTATTACCAGGTAGAATTATCTGTGTTCAGTGTCCCTATTTGTTCATCTACTGCATATGTATGTGATGTATACAAGCTGGATTTTCTCACTTGTGAAACACATGAACTTCTATTATCTGCACCAGCACATGCCAATTGCTCTATTCTTGTAGTGTTTTTTTTTTCAGTTCATTGTGGTAACAAGATGTCAGTATGGTAGTTTTTTTTTCAATTCATTGTGGTAATAAAAAGATTTCACTATGTAAGTTTGGTGCTTTCAGGAATTGTATTATGATGAGGATGTTACTGTTAGAGGTCCACCGATGTTTTATTATGTTCTGGTGTTCTTTTCCAACAGTTTGAAGGCAATTATGGTTAATCAAAACATATTTTCAGTGTGAAAACTTCTCTGCCTTTTATTGAATCTATATGAACTCCAGTATGATGACTCCGTAGTTCAATGTAAACCGACTTCACACTCGTACATATGAATTACTCCCTCTGTTGAACTACACCGTAGGTGTTGGGACTTGAACCCCTGTTCTGTCGCTGATTTTAAGCTCCCTGAAGCCTCTGTCTATCTGCACAGCTGCTGATGGTAGCCTCCTGATCTTGTTTGGGTAACTGTAAATGTCTCCTGATGTGATTTACTGGCCATGCTATTTGGACTGCTTTGTTTGAACTTTGAAGAAACTCCTTGGACAAATCCTGTCCTGTAAGTGTGCAATTACCATGTAAAATTATTTGGGTTCAGTGTCCCTGTGTAAAATCACCATGTAAAATTGTCAGTGTTTTTCATTTAGTGCAAAAGTACGCGGCATATACTTGCTGGATTTGCTCAATTGTACAGCGCATGAAATTCTATTATCTGCACTAGTACATGCCTGTTGACTTCTTCAGTAGTGTTTTTCTTTTCAATTCATTGTGGTAATAAGATGTTACTATGGAAGAAGTTTGCTTTTAGGAATGTATTATTGTGAGGCTGTTAGGTGTCTATCTACAGATATATTTATTATGTTCTGGTGTCCTTGCTTCCAACAGGATGAATGTGTAAAATTTGTATGTTAAATAGTCTGAGGGCAAGGTTCTTCATTAGTATAGTTAATCAAAACATCCAGTGTGATTGAAAATTTCTCTTGTGGTTTGTTGAATCTATATTAACTACTATGTTTTTCTTAATGTCGGACTATGATGACCCTTTAGTTCAACGCAAAATGTCTTCACACTCAGTGCATATGAACAGTCATGCATATAACAGCTCCCTCTTCTACACCGCAGGTGTTGGGAGTTCAACCCCTCTTCTGTCGCTGCCTGCCTACTGGATGCTGACATCAGCGGCTTCAACGATTTTTAGCTCCCAGAAGCCGCCCCTGCCTATCCACACTGCTGTTGCATGGATTCCAATTAACGGAGTTCTTGAATGTTCAGATGATTCTTTCCTTGGCATTTTTATTCACATTTGGAGCTAAAAGTGAGTGCAGGACATGGAGACACAGAGATATACCGCAAGTCTGCAATGCCCGTGATATTGGTTTCCATGCAGTCCTGAAAGTGAAAGATCTCTGCAATGGTTTCCATGCACTCCTGAAAGTGAAAGATCTGTGCAATGCCCATCTCTTGCCACGATATTGGCTTCCATGCAGTCCTGAAAGTGAAAGATCTCTGGAAGAAACCGTAGTTAGAGAATATGCAAGATGTCACGAGGCCACTGCCAGGACTAGAGCATCAACAGATCTTGAGGAGGATGTGCATTTTCAATATTAGTTTTAATTTCAATTATGCATTCAGCATGTAACGATAATGATATTAATGGTCTTTTCCATCTGTGTTCGGAATCTCTTCTGAGTTCTGAAAATGATATGTATGCAGTGAAAATACATGGTTTATAACAGCAACTCCAAGAGCCTCTGTACATTTCAGTAGCTGTATCTCTATTTGGTGCGGTTTGCTGTCAGCCAGTGAGGTGATCTTTGCTATGCAAGGCCAAGGCCTCATGGCACGATCTGCTCTTCTACAGTTATGATTGGGAAGAGATTTGATTGTCTTCCTGTACAGCGTTTCCATGGTTAAAGAGAAGCTGGAGTGTCCTACCCTGGAACTTTTTGTGGTCACAACTGGTTTCACTAAATTGGTTATAAAAAGAAGATTAGTTTTTACAAGTAAAAAATGAAGTTCCACTAAAAAAAAGGAACAACTAGTTTCACTTCCACGAGATTGAATGAAAAATTACAGCAATATTTGTTGGGCTCCTTATTGGACCTGGTCCTGGGCTTCATGCCTGTGTCATCAATGGGCCCAGCCCAAAGAGTTTAAGACTTGCAGCCCAAGCATTTCTCCAAAAAAAAAAGACTTGCAGCCCAAGCAGTCCACTGATTCCAGCCAGATTTCGTTATTCCCCTACCTCCAGCTTCCTCTATTTATACGGACGCAACGCAACTCCCAAACCGTACCCTAAACCACAATTTCATTCATAGCCGCCGCCACCGTCTTGTAGTTAAGCTGTTGTCTCGAGATGTCCCGCTGATCCAGATCCAGAGCCGCCGGCCCCGTGGACATATGTCCGGCCGCGAGAGCGAGCGCCGCGCCGCCGCGACCGATGCTCCCGGAGCCGGCCTGCCGTGGGGAAGCAATTCGTCGAACAGCTGCTGCGCCAGAGGTCGCTAGGCCTGACGCCTCGACCACGCGCACGCGAGCTGTTGGCGACTTGCTTCACCCATGTCAGGCCCTGCCTCGGTTATAACGCCTCCAACCGGCTCGCTGTGTTCACACACTAAATTTACTAACTGACCATCTACCTGTGATGTACTTGCATAGTTACATGTAATTTTGTTTCAGTTACCTGTATCCGTCACCTGCTCTGTCTGATTTACTGGCCATGATATTCGCTAAGGTCTGCTTTATTTGAATACTCTCTCTGGACAGTTCCTGTCCTGTACTCCTGTTAGTGTGCACCTGACTAGTTTTAGTCATTTGGTGTACATATCTATCAGGCACATACTGGCTGGACTTGCTCACTTTGTAGAACACAGGAACTCCTATTGTCTGCAGTAGCACCAGCCTGCTGCTGACTTGTGTTTTTACAGTTCATTGTGGTAATAAGATGTCGCTATTGAAGTTTAGTGCTTTTAGGAAAGTACCATGAAGCTGTTAAGGGTTTACAGATATCCGTGTTTTATAAAATATATAAATTTTTTATCACGTTCTGTTCTTGCTTCAAACATGATGCATGTGTAAAAGTTTTGTGTGTTAAATAGTTTGAAGGCAAGGCTACTAGAATGCGGTTAGTTGCTCTAGTTCTAACTGAACATGTTTATCGAAACATTTTTTTCCAGGTTGAAATATTCTCTTCTGGTTTATTGTGTCTATTGAACCACTCCCCTGTTTCTTCTTAATAATGTTTTGAGAATGATGGCGCAATACTTCATAATCTGTTTTTAATGTATTGTATGATAGCAGTGATTGAACTCCCAAAACCTACACCTCTGCTCACCTGGCCTCTGCTGTTGCCGTCCCTACTTCCTGGATGCCGCAGTTAGTCTTTAATCCTATATGGCAATCAGGAAATAAAGGATCTTGAGGTCTTGTTAATTCCATTCAACAAGTGAATTTTGTTCTTGAAAGTTTCAGATGATTACTAACTAAGTTTTTCTTTATTCGTGTACCAGGGCCACTTCAACCTATTCTTGCTTAGACTTTTTTTTACAGGATTGCAGGATACTGGGTGAGGATGAGTGGACATGCTGACACAGGTGTGTGAGCCCGTGCTGGACATGGTGTCACGGGTGCGTCAGCCTTGTGCTGCCTGATGAAATCAGAACCAACAACATTGGTTTCCATGCAGTCCTGAAAACATATTCATGATTTTAGGTGAAAGACTTGATAGCAGTAGTAGTTAGGGCAACGAAAGGGTTAAAGATCAGAAACTGTAGCTACAGAGGTTAAACTTTACCTTGAGGAGGATGTGTATTTTCGAATTTCAGCTCCAATTTCAGTTGTGCCTTTATCATAATGATTTTGCTTTTTATGACTTTATCATTTTACATGAATTAATGATAAAATAATATTAACCATCTGTTCAAAAATCTTCGAGTTCTGAAAAAGATAAATATTGCATTGAATTTTAATGAAATATGATCTTGTTATTTATTTGTGACAACAACCATCTCATTGAAAATGCACGGTTTATATGTAATCAGGCCATATGAGTTATCTTGCTTAGATCTTTGAGTTTACTGGTGAAAACTGTGAGTTATTCAGTCTGAAACAGACCAACTACTAAGCGAGATTACATTTCAAAGTTTCACTAGTGTGCACTAAAAAAAGACTAAGTGATGCAACCTTCGTTTCAGTGCAGGTGCAAAGTCTGCGTGCATGACAACAAGCGAAGTACTGTATATTATTTTGTAGTCATATCTCTGAGAAATTGTATACGGAATCCCAGGGAATAATCCCAATTCATGTCTTGAGAAACTGAAGGATGCATTCCCAGTTGAATAAACGTCATCACAGTTTGTAAAACCTTCACATACATCATTGAGCACAGATACAGAACCTTTCTACATCAACTCCCTATCTTGGACATCTTCTGGTTCCGCATTCGAATCAAGTATCAGTGTATCACCCACTGCTACCTCTCCAGTTCACTGCCTACTGCCTACATATATATACATATAAATTATAATAATAATACTTCTGAAATGAGCACTAGTAGAATTGGCATCTTTTACCGTGCTTACTGACAAACAGAGCTAAGTTATGCAACACACACAAGAAGCCATAGAAACCACTGAAAAGGGATCTCAGGTTTCATGACAAACAGACAGAAAAGGATCACGCACCTTTACAGTAAGTACAACAATGCATGATTTGTTGGCACCTTTAGATGCGATTTACAAAATCTTTGGAGTTTGCTGAGATCTTGGAAACATTAGATGAGACGGACAACCATACGGCCAGCTCTTTTAGTGTTGAAAGGAAGACACGATAAGCCATAAGCTCTGAACGAAAGTTTGCAGGACAGCAGCTCTTTTAGTGTTGAAAGGAAGACACGATAAGAACTGTTTTATAGGGCTTGTTATTTAGTGTGAAAAGGATCATGCGCCTGTATGTATGCAATCAAGCGGATCACCTCTCAATGAGTACAACAACGCATGATTTGTTGGCACCCTTTTTGGATTTTATTAGATGCGAAGGACAAAATCTTATATACAGAGAGGCAGATGTCATTATAAGTTTATTTAAGTTTTATGTACGGGATACACACTTCAAAAGTTTTAAAAAGTTGAGTCACCAATCCCCAAAACAATGTAAAAACGGTCAGAAGCTCAGCGCACAATGAGCACACTATTAGTGCAAGGCTCTCAAGAGGCCATCTTCAGGCAGTTATTCAGTCTGCAATGGGGTTTTTGTGGGCTCATTGTTGGCAAAATTTCCATTCTTCATTCCTGCACAAGTTCAGACCACAAGGTTAACTGTAGATTTACCTTCAGATGACAGTATGCTTGCATCTTCAGAGTTCAGAGTTTGCTGATCATGGAAATGTTACATGAGCGGACAACCATACGGCCTGCTATTTTATAGTGTATATATAACAGAGGAAGATGTAACAACGCAGAAGCTCTGCACCAAGGACTGTTTCCAGGGCAAATCTGTGACCTCCAGGTCGTCATAGTCTTGGTTAGGCTATACTGCATCAACAATTGCAGCGGGAAATAATCGCTGCAGTTGTCAACAGTAATGAAATGCTTCCAGTCTGCCACTACCAGTCCTCTCCTGTCAGAGAAGTGAGCATCACTCAGTGGCTTGGGAATGACGGTGAAAAACTCAAAAGGTGCCGCAAGCAAATCTCTGGATATCTTGTTATAGTGTGGTTAGGGAGAAAACAGAGTAAAGTATCCACCTCAATGTAACAACCCGTGGCCGTAGCCGATCGCCGGCGACGTGAGAAGCACAGGAATATCTGGGACGAACGAGGACGCCGGCGAGGTTAACCCCTCTGCCGTGGTCGTCTGTCTTTACTGAATTGAACGATGGTTCGAATCGTGCGACGTCAAGCACTTATGTGCTGGATTACATTACGGCCTTGGGCCCACAAGTCATAGTAACAAACAATATGCGAAATAGAAATACGTCTTCGGCTGATGAAGACGCCCCATGGTCGATCCGCCATCTTCACGTAACAGTCCAGGTGTTACACTCAAGAATCCACCGAAAGCAAAGACCATCGTTACACGTAAGTTTCGGCTAATTGTTTGAGCTCTGGATGCTATTATAATATTATATATACACAGCCCAATGTCTGACATTGCATCACAAGTTCGTACAGTTATTGTGGAATACAATACACACCTCACAAGTTTAGAGTAATATTTTTTTTTTGAAAGATTTCGGGGGGATTGGAGATCCCAACCTGCAAATTCCATTCCACGGTTGCCCAAGCAAGGCTTGGTTGGTGGAAGCACCACAGTTTTGAGTACAAGTTTGGAGGAGGGGAAGAGGGCCACATGAATGTTACTAAACTACTCAAATTTTGAACCAGAGCTACGTCTTTCCTAGGCACTCGGTAGCTCCAATCTCTGATGGCATTCTTGCATGCAGCCTTGAGGCGAGTGAGGCACCCTGGGGGAGGGGGGGTGTCCTCTGAAGACCACCTCATTTCGGTGCTTCCATATCTCCCAGCAGAGCAGCAACATTAGAGGGGCTAGAGCTTTCTTCGATACTAGCAGGGGTGGCTGGGAGTCCCACAGCTGAGCAACCTTGGCAACATTCCCAGGCTGCTAGCCAATGCTTACCCAGAAGGCTTGTGCGAACGAGCACTCGGAGAAGATGTGATCAACTGTTTCGTGCACTTGCTTGCAGATTTCGCATGTGGCGCTGTCCAGGATGTTCTTGTGAACTAGGGCAGCACGACAATGATCCTCTCTTTTGTGAGCAGCCATCCAAAGAACTTGACACGGGGGGTGCAAAGTTCTTCTAGACGAAGGAGTATGCAGCATAATCGTGATCACCGCACACTGACGCTCTATAGATGAGGCCGGAGATCAGGCGGTGGTTGCTGTCCTCGAAGAAGCACGAGCGATCATCGCTCTCATGGCTGAGGGTGATCTCCTGGAGAGAAGCAGAGAGGAGGCCCAGCTCCACCCTAGTTTGTCGGGTGAACCGTGGGCGGAACAGCCCCCTGAGGCCATGGTCACCGGCGCGCTGAGTCATGACATCGTGCACGGACACAGCCCGGTGGTCGTAGTGGCTGAACAAGGCGGGGTAGAGGTTTCCCAGAGGAAAATCCCCAGCCAGTGGTCATGCCAGAATTCGGTGTTTTGCCCGCCATCGACCTCGACCCTGGTGATCTGGCGGTAAGCAGGTAGGAGGTCTCTCAGCGCCGCCCAGTGCGCGCCCTGGAGCTCGTCGGAGAGGTCAGCCAGGTTGACTTGCCCTCTGGCCCAGGTTGCCCACCCTGAGCCATGATGGTGATGGAGGCGGTGGAGCATCTTAAGGAGTAGGCACGCGTTCCTTGTATGTAGGCGTGCGACACCAAGGCCGCGATCTTCTTTGTCCTTGCAGATGTCCTTCCAGGAGACTAGGCACTGGGCGCCGCTCGCAGTCTGTGCCTGTCCACAGGAACGCCTGACGACGGGCATCCAGCTTCTTGAGCACACCAGGGGACAGCATGAGGGCGCCCATTGCATAGGTGGGTAGGCCATCAAGGACAGCGTTCACCAGCACCACGTGTCCGGCCGTGCTTAGGAGCAGAGCCTTTCAGGTGGCGAGGTAGCGATCCACCCTAGCAATCAAAGGATCGAACGCCGATAGAGGGAGCTTGGTGTTGGAGAGGGGGAGCCCGAGGTACGTCTGGGGGAACTTGCCCTCCTTGCATTGCAAGACGTTGATGAAGATGGCAAGATCCCCGGTAGCGACATGCATCGGGGTGATCGTGCTCTTGCTAAAGTTGACGAACCAGCTCCTCTGACGCTCTCCAGGTCTGCGTGGAGAAGGATGGTGGTGTCGTCGCGTACTGGAGCACGGGCGCCGAAGAGTCCGTCAGAGGGTGCTTGATCCCCTCATCCTGTCGCATGAGTTGTTGGAGCACATCGGCCACCAGGATGAATAGGTACGGTGAAAGGGCGTCCCCCTGCCAGAGCCCTTTCTTGTAGGTGATCCACGGGCCAGTCACCCCATTCACTAGCACCATGGACTTGGAGGTGACGAGGAGCTAGTTCATCCAGTCCCGCCATTTGGCAGGGAAGCCGCTGGCCTCAAGGATGCGTAGCAAGCTATCCCAGCACACCGAGTCGAATGCCTTAGCGAAATCGAGCTTGACGACGAGGGTGGGTGCGTGCGGCTTATGGTAGCACTGGACCAATTCCGTAGTGCGAACGAAGTTCTCAGCGATGGACCGACCTTTGATGAAGCCGGTCTGATCCGGGTCCACCAGGCAGCGATCTGCAGCTGCAGCTGGGAGGTGAGAAGCTTAGTGAGGATTTTTACCGGGCAGTTTTGAAGGAAGACAGGGCAGAATGCATTGGGGGTGATTGCAGCTTCTGTCTTAGGGATGAGCATGATGGTCGCTCTGTTGATCCATTCTACGGATACTTCCCCGTGGTGGCAGGTGTTCAGGAAGGCCATGACGTCCTCCTTGACGCTGTCCCAGGCAATCGCGTAGAAGCCGGGGCCGACGCCATCTGGGCCCAGCGCACTGACCGCCGCCATGGCTCGGACCGCTCTTTTGGCCTCCGCTTTAGAGAAGGGGGCAATCAGAGGGTCCGGGTCTACCCGTTCCGCACCAACGTAGAGGTGGTCGAGGTTGTAGTCCCAGACAGGGTCCATCGCACCGCCTAAGATGCCAGTGTAGTAGGCTATGAGGGCAGCCACTTTATCGTCGTGGCTCACTAGTTGCACGCTGTTCACCTCTAGGGTCCGGATGGCGTTCCGCCGCACCCGGCCGGAGGCGCGGGCATGGAAGAACTTTTTGTTGGCGTCACCTTCCTTGAGTGCTCAGAATATGCCCCGCTGCTTCCAGTACGCCACCCACTGTTCGATGATGTGGGTGACGCGTACTCGGTAGCGTTCATGGAGTGCCCGCTCTCTTACAGACAGAGACCTGCTTTCCTCGTATAGGTCAAGGAGTAAGATCACAAATGAAGCATTAGTGAGATCATGGGGCTTGGCACGATGGGCTCTCAACCAAGCTTTGGCCTTGTGCCGAAAAGCTTTGATCCGTGCCACCAGCTGGCCTGTAGCATCAGCCATCCATTGCACTGCAGACCAGGCAGGAAGGGTGGAGGGAAGGAAGTGAGGATTTTTGAGCAAGGCGTTCTTGAGCCAGAAGATGTTGGCTTTGGGAATAGAGGTGGGAACAGTGAGGTAGATTGGAACATGATTAGAGGCAGGACCACACCGGGAACGAAGGTTGGCGCAGGGGAACAGGTAAATGAAACCAGCGTTGACGAAAGCGCGGTCTAGCCTTGCCAGCGTGGAGGACTCCCTTTTGTTCGACCAGGTGTAAAGACGGTCGAGGAAGGGGAGCTCGATGAGGGCAAGGCTGTCTAGCGCTGTGTTGAATTTGTCGGCAAGGCGCCTGTTGAAGTTGGAGTTATTTTTGTCCTTTGGGCCACGAGTGAGGTTGAAGTCACCAAGGATGAGCCAGTTCTCCTCATGCTAGGAGGGGAGAGTAGCAAGCTCAGATAGGAAAGCGTCAACGTTGGTGTGGTCTGATAGGGCATAGACATTGGTGATCGAGAAGGAGTGGTCGAAGGTAGTAGAGGAGAAGGTGAGGGAGAGGGTGTGATTGGTGCGCACCGAGGCCATCGCAGTGAGCACTCTGGAGTCCCAAGCGGTGAGGATCCCGCCTCTAGAGCTGTCGGTCGGCACAAACTCGGACTTGTCTAGGTGGGAAGGAAGGAACGACAGGAGCTTGGGGGCATCTATGGAGTGGAGCTTGGTTTCCTGCAGACAAGTGACATGAGGACGGGAAACAGAGATCGTGTCATGAACTGCATCACATTTGTTCTTGCGTCCGAGGCCCCGCACATTCTAGGACAGGATCGAGTACTCAAAATGATTAGAGGCACGATTCATAGTTCAACGGCGCATCTTCAGGCAAACGAAAACAGGGGAAACGAGAGGGAAAGGATCCTCAGTAGACGCCATCATGGACGCAGCCGGAGCGGGTGAGGCGAAAGTTGGGCTCCCCGTGAATGAAGCTAGGGGTCAAAAGCACGTCAGCAATGAAGCAAGGTGAGGAGGTCTTGGCGTAGAACAGCCACCAAGGCTAGTAGGGCCCCTTGGGCTCGCGTATCATGGCACACCGGCGATGCTCCCTCCCACCACCGCGATGATGTTCGCAGTGTTGCAGCCCACGCTGGCTGCCTTGGCCAGATGCTTGAGGTCGAGGGCACCAAGCAGAGTCCCACGCTTCAGCAGCTTGTGCCCTTTGACCTGCTTCCTAAGCACCGAGGAGCAGGCCGCCAGGCTCTCCCGGAGAGCCTTGAGCCGGGTGGCCTCCGAGGCAGCAGGGATGTAGGTGTCCGGCTCCATGTCAGCCAGGCGGGCGCTGCTATGTTGTGGGCCAGAGAGGCGCGGACGACGCCCCTTTCCATGACAAGGCTGTAGGTCCTCCAGAGCAGAAGACAATGGCGGCGTGGTGGGCGGTGCAGCCTCAATCTCGTTCACCCATGGGCGCGAGTGTGGCTGGGCCTGGTGCCTCGGGGCCCTGTCAAGATTGAGGAAGAATGAGACGTGGTTCGGGGGATTTGAAAGACGATAGGAGGGGAAGATGGGATTTCAAACCGGACATAGAAGTAGCCCGACCCAGGATAGGCGCTCGGCCCGCCAAACATGCTAGGAAGCTCAGCAGGAGCATCGTGGAGGATTGGGCCGAGGCCCGCAGTGGGAGCCAGCAGGCCACCCTGTCCCTCTATCCCGCCACCGCCGTTCCCGGGGGCACCGGGCGAGGGAAATGGGGGCGCAGGTTGCCCATGTTGTCGAGCTGCTCCTCACGCAGCCTGGTCTTGAGGACGGTTATGGCGAAGTGGCCGGTGAGGGAGTGCCCGTTTGGCCCGCGCCCAGGGTTCCCCACCCGGAGCCAGGCCTTGATCCCATCGGGCTTGGTCCTGGCCACCACGACAGGCAGGATGGAGTAGTCATCATCGAGGAGGCATTCGGTGTCGATTTCCACGACGGTCCCCAGCTTGCGGAAGCCCGCATGGATCCCGGAGGGGTGCCAATGCTCCCCGGCGAACCCCTTCGCCGAGATGGCCACCAGCCATCGCTGCTCCACGACTTCACGGTTCTCCGTCTCCTCGCCGCGCACGAGGGTAAGGGCCCCCCGTGCCCAATTGGACTAAGGGCAAGCGCATCCTGGTCCTCCACGGATTCGAACTTGACCATCATGTGGCCAAAAGAGGAAGGAATGAGGCGACAGAAGGTGTTGGGGGCGGCGGCGATGAGCGCGTCGTGGATGAAGGGCGACGGCTTGCCTACCGGCCTGTCGTCGCTGATGAAGGCGAAGGCCATCTTGAAGACCCTCGCCATGTCCCCCTCCGGCATCCAGAGGATGTCATCTTCGCTGTCCTCCTCCACGGACTCGTCGTCCTCCTCCGGGTCAGCAGACTGCATGCCGAAGGGAGAACCGTATGAGTCGACCTCCTCCGAGCCTTCAGCCCCAGCCTCCAACGCGATGTCGTCGCTGGCGGGGGGGCAGGCGGGATGAAGTCGACAGCAGCATCAGGAAGGCCGGGAGGGCCGGCGCGTGCTCTCCAGCATCATTGGGGGCGGGAGCCGAAGCAGGCGGGGCGGCGGGAGGAGGCTCGCCGAAGGGATGGAACTCCGAGGACGAGGAAGGAGTAAGCGAGGGGGTGGCGGAGGTAGGGGAGAGCGGCGGGAGTGGGGAACTCGAAGGAGGAGGGGCAATGGAGGTGCGAGCACGGAAGGGGTATGGAGTGGCGGGGCGCGGCGGCCAGGAGCTGGCCCTGCAGAGCAGCGAGCGTTGTCCGGACATCCCGCACCGACGGCACCGCACAGGGTCACGACAGTTCTTGATGTGGTGGTCATGCGCAAAGCAGCAGAGGTAGGAGTTGGGAGGAATGTGGAAATGGCGGAACGAGGGAGGGTTTTTAAGGGGTTTAGGAAGAGGGGGTGAAAGGTCCTTGTGTGGTTTTGGTAATTGAGCGACAACTTAGGTGGACTAACATGTGTTATGATTGAGATACACAGGGGTTAGTTCATAAGATCATGTGTGTGGGCAACATATGCCATGGAGGGCTTGATGTTGTTACATTGCTCACACATGTGATGATGAAGGAGCTTTATTGCATATGTGACATGACATAGAGTCATGTGACCAAGTTGGTGAAGATCAAGATGAGGCTTGGCTCGATGGACCGGTGGATGTGTGAAGGACAAGTCAAGGCTTTGAAGCGATGGACCATGAGACGGTGAAGCTTGAGCAAGACTTGGTGCCAATGGACCATGAGACGGTGAAGAGCAAGTGAGGTCAAGATCAATGGACCAAGAAGGTTGCATGATGATATAAAGTGGATCACATCATTTGATGATCGTGTTGGTGCATGTGTTGCACTTGCACATTTGGAGGCGATGGAGGAAATGGAAAAGCACAAGGCAAAGGTATGACCTAGGGCTTTTCATTTCACCGGTCTAAGGTTGAGTAGAGAAGAGCTTGACCAGATTTAGGATAGATGGCCGTACTATCAAGAGGGGTAAATTGGTTTGCATATCGGTCATCTAGTGCCACTTGAGCGATCTAACATTGTGACATGCTAGGATCGAGTGGTGTTGTGAGATCAAGAGAAAATCCTTTGAAAATGATTGTGAAAATGCTAACACACATGCACATGGTGATGTAGACTTGGTGGTGGTTAGCACAGCTCGGGGGGATTCGGCGCTTAAGGGAAAATGAGAGAGTTTTTTATTGCACCGGATGCAAAATCTTGGTGAAAACATGCTAATTCTCGTGTACAAGGTGTTATACTTGTTGATTAGCATGTATGATAAAAGGTGGCAAAGTTTGGCGTCGACGCGGGCTTGGAAGTGCAAACCTTCCAAGCGTCGGACGCTGGCGTACGGAGCGCCGGACGCCGGTCTGGCGCGTCCGGCGCGTGAAAAGTGAGACAGGCAGACTGGTGCGTGCGACGGACGCGTGACGGCCATGAGCGAGGCACGCACTGGGTAGCGTCCGGTGCTCGGCGGACATGTCTGGCGCCGTTGCGCGTGGCACGGAGAGTGAACGCGCCGGATGTTGAACAGTGTCGCGGCCGCGTCCGGCGCTCAGTGGAGCTGCAGCGTCTGGCATGGCCTAACGGCCAGATGCGCGGATGGTGGACGCGCTGTACGCGTCCGGCGGTTCCATCAGGCGTGTCCAGCGTGTTGTTCTGAGGGTTTTTAAGAAATAGCCGTTGGGAGGCAACGATCGAGTTTGAACGCGGGTGACACGTGGCGCAAGATGGAGCGCCGGACGCGTCCGGCGGCTCGCATCTGACGCGTCCGGCGCGTGTAGTCAAGCCAGCTCGAGGAGATAATGGCTAGTTGGCCCTTGTGGCTATAAATAGAGATGGTGGCCGGCCTTGAACGGGTGCTGAGCACCTTGTGGACTTTGTGTCTTCGTTGGAGAGTGCTTGGAGAGCCCTCTACTTACTTGAGCTTGATAGTGTTCATCCGATCGAGTGAGTGAGCGATTCTAGTGCGTTGCATAGAGATATTTGCATCATGTGGCACTAGGTGTTCGTGTTGCAAGCTGGTGGACTTGTTACTCTTAGAGGTTGCCACCTCCTAGACGGCTTGGTGGCAAGAGACTTCGTCGAAGCACGCAAGGAGATTGTGCGGTGCTCCGGAGAAGAGATTGTGAGGGGTTCTTGAGCCTTCCCTGCGGGAGTCGTGAATTGGCTACTCTAGTTGAGCTCGTGGCTCGGAGGATCCCCATCTTGTGTTGATTCATCGCACCCGAGGTTGTGGGTTTGGCTAGGTGACGCCAATTAGCGAGTGAATCTCCAAGTGGGTGCATCGCCACAAGAGGACGTAGCTTGGTGGCAACCAAGTGAACCTCGGTAAAAATCGCCGTGTCATCTTGTGTTCACACTTCGCGATGGTTTGCAATCTCTTTCATAAGCTTGTATTTACATTCATATATATTGTGCTTGTGTTGTTGCTCTTGAAATTAGTTGGCTTGTGTAGCTATCTAGTTACCTTCTAGTTTGTGTAGCATAAAAGTATCTCTTGTGTGACTAATTAGCTTGAGTAGTCTAATTAGTAGCTTTGCTTAGTTTGTGTTGCTAAGTAATTTGAGCTCTTGGGTTTGGCTTGTGTATCCTTGTCCTTGAGCATCTTGTGAGCTTAGATTGGCTTTGTGCTTTTGCTCATTAGAATTGTATAGGTTCTTCTTTGCTTGATAAAGTACTAGTTGCTTAGGTTTGTGTGACCTTGCAAGCTAGACTTGATTAGGAGGGCACTAGCTAGTTTGGCACCTTGCCTTCTTGTGGAGGATCTTTTACAAGGTGCATCTAGAGTTATATTTAGAGGGGTGAAGTCTTGGCTAGACCGATAGTTTTAATTCCGCATTTATTTCGATTAGCCGGTGCGATAAGTTTTAGAAAGGACTATTCACCCCCCTCTAGTCCGCCATCTCGACCTTTCAGGGGGAGAGGAGAGCGGCCTTGTAGGAGGTGGTTCCCCAGGGCTAGGTGGCGCGGGGATAGGGTGAGGATTAGGGAAGCGAGTAGGAGCCTTGGTAATGCAATTAATGCCGATCACGCCGCTGTCGGCCACCACCGACGGGGAGGCATGAGAGGAGGGGGAGGAAGGTGAGGGGATCAGAGTGGGTTTACTAGGGCTATCAGGGGGGCAACAGTGGCATTGGGCTCGACGGAAGCAACTATCGCATCCGATGTACGCTCCTCGACAGACGTGGCGGTGGGAGGAGAGGGGAGGAGAGGAGGGAGGGGAGGGTTTAATGCGGATGGGAGGTGGACGACGTACTGCAGTGGCCCGCGTCGGAATTTTCCCCCTGTGGGGGATCTTCCTAGCCACAAGAGTGGGTCTGACCACTTTTCCAGCTTGTAGGTGGCTGGGGTCAGAGGGGAGAGAACCGGGCGGCGTATCTTGCAAGGGGGCAACCTCAGGGCCAGAGGAAGGGACAGAGGACAGGGAGGCAGGCGGCGAATCCAGGCAAGGGGCATTTTTAGTTCTAGCACCCAGGGCAGGTTGGGAGGAGAGGTTGGGCCCATGCCGCGTGGCTGAGGACACGGAGGCAGGCGGCGAATCCAGGCAAGGGGCATTTTCAGTTCCAGCACCCAGGGCAGGTTGGGAGGAGGAGAGATTGGGCCCATGCCGCGTGGCTGATGACAGAGCTGTTGGGCAGCCTTGTCAGCGCCTTCTCGGGAGGTGTGCATGAACAGTTCGAAATCGCCATGGCCGTACGGACAATGGATTGCGATGAAGGCCGTGATCGAGGCGCTGGCAACGGAGGTAGAGAAGAGCCGTGGGGAGAGCTGGCATACCCGGATCCTCTCCGGTGGCACCACCAGGAAGTAGGTGAGCGTGTTTTTGACTTGGCATCGGGAGAGAGAAGCCAGCGTCTCTGGGGTGACCCACACCGTCGTCGGGGACACGGGGCGGGGGCCGGGGATGAGAGGCGAGACCGTGGAAAAGAAATCACAAAGACCAAGGGATTGGAGGGAGAGGCTTGGTCTAGAGGATAGGATGGTGATGCGTACCTGGGCAGCCAGAGGCGAAGAGCTGCTTGCGGCGTCGGTGGTGGCTTCGCTTGAGCCCAACGTGCTGGAAGGGGGCCAGGAATTTTGTGGTGGGGCGGTGGCGTAGGGCACCGCGCCGGAGGCTGTTGAAGCGGAAGCTGGGCTAGGGAGGGAGCTCGACGGCGTCAAGGAAGCTCCCTGGAGGGCTCGGGCGGGGGACGCCCTGCGTCGGGAGCCATCTTCTTTGATTGTCTCCTCTTCAAGTTCAGAGTAATATCACAGGCGTCATGAGATTTATTGTCATAGTTTACCCTAAACTATGTCTTCAGGCAGTTGTCGCAGGGGCTAGTGCCGTCTGTGCACCTTTTCCTGCTGTATTGCTCACTAAAGTGCTCCAGAAGTGCCTGTCTTCGGCACTCGGTATTCAAGGAAAAAAAGGAAAATCATCCCTCTGACACTATACAGTTTCATGCCATTGCGAAGTTCACATGTACTCCCTCCGACTTAATAAAAGAGTCGTTTTAGACTCTAGCACAGGCACCAAGGACCAACAGTACCCCTAGTCGTTCCTCGTCCTTGTCCTGGCGACTAGCCCATGCGACCGCACAAACTCTCTCTTTCCTTCACTCGTTGCTCATCTTTATCCTGGAGGACATGCGCCAACGTGACCGCACATGATGAGCAAAGCCTCCTCGCCAGTGCATGCCACCCGGGCTCGCACGCCTCTTCTCCACCGCGTGGGGCACGCCCGCCCTCGCACGCCTCCTCTCTGCTGCGAGGCTTGGGGTCGGAGAAGACAAGCTGTTGTGCCTCCACGCCGTGCCGATCCGCTTCTGCGCCGGGCTATGGCTGATCTGCCTCTGTGCCGGCCGATCTGTCTTCAAGCCACGCAATCCGCCTCCACCTCGGTCGCTCTGCCTCTACGTCAGGCCGATATACCTCCGCCTAGGTCGATTCGCTCCGCTCCGCGCCGTGGCATCCGATCCGCCTCCGCCGCGCCTCCGCACTGGCCACGCCAGTCATCTCCGTCGTCACATCCGGCCGCGGTGAAGGGCTTTGTATCTTGGTGTCGCCGGGATTGGCCTCTGCCTCGGCACCGGGCTGCGAAGGGATGGGGAGAGAGGACGAGGTGGGTGGAAGGGAGCATTGAATGGCGCCCAGGCGTAGGGAGCATAAGCTAGTGTATGTGTGCAGTACGTGGGCCTTGAGCCTAAAACGAGTCTTTTTATAGGACACTAGTCGATCGCTAGAACGACATTTCTAGTGGTACGGAGGGAGTACTAGAAAAACATTGGCAAGGCTTTGCCGCGCCCTCCTTGGATGGACATACATAAGTTTGGTACATTGACACCCAGTGCCTGTTATTTTGTTTTGATGGTGCAATAGTTTGATCTACAAAGCACTAGGAATGAGCAATGCTGGGCAGAACCCTATGGTACTAGTGTTAAGCCCCTGCCCTGGTCTTTTTAATTTTTGCAGCAATAGTATGCAACAACACACCTGGTACAGAAGGTTAGTGCCAGCAACGATAACAATATATATTTTTATTTATATATATATATATTATTTATTTGTGTATATATATTGTTTATTTACGCATGTATAACAGCTGTTACATGTTAGGCTTCTAAACATCTAGTCTAGTCTTAGATATATGGTGGCTTATCAAACAACTTACTTGAATCTTTAAATTTCATCTTGCTGTTATTTGTCCAATACTCATCATATTTGAATTTGTGCAGATTATAATTGAGAGCATATCATGACCACAATGATTTGATGATAGAAAATTTGCTTCAATTTGAATGTGAAGTTGAAGCTCATTGGAAAATAAAAACAAAACAACTAAGACAAGTATACCAATAAGATGAAATGTTAACTACCAAATATAGTATTTGTTCAAAAGTCATACCATAAGCTCCTTAAGCAATACTAGGATCAGCGTCTTTCATACTCTTTGATTCACCATTATCCTTGCTTGACTTGTCATGTCGATGGGGACAATACTCCTACTAGGGAGATTTTAACGGGACATAAGCATGGTTAGAAAGCAAAAAAAAAAGAGTGTTTTAATCACAACTGCCTGCTTCCATTTTTATGAGACAAAGCACATCGAGCATTTTATTCTTTTGATTTGATTGATTCAAAAATAATAATTTTATCACTAACCTTTATACCATTGTATAAAACAATTGGTTTAGTGATTAGTTCTACTCAACATAGTCCAATTACCAGCGTGCAATACACATCCATGAACCACCGCCGACGCTACTAGCTGTTGAGGTTGTTGTTGATGCTCATTACATGCATCGCTCAAGAAGTACTGTTGTTGATGCTCGTTACACATGCATCGCTCAAGAAGTACCAGCAGATTGTGCTATGCTGGTGCCCAGGTAAACAGCCAGCCGGAGCGGATCTCCCAGATTCCATGTCAAAAACCATGCCTTGATCCCTTACCACGCCCACCAATCCAGTACACACAATTGACACTGCATTGTTCCTCCCCACAAAGAGCGAGTGAACGATGACAGAATGTCATAAGGTGGAGCCAAGACGGTGGCAGGGTTGAACGGGAGGTTGGCCTCAGACAACAGGGGCTCAATAGTGGCTGGCTCATTTAGGTGTGGTTCTTGCAATTCAGATGAAGCTGATCGGACAAATGTCTCTTCTTCATCATCATAGAACGATGGAATAGTTGGATCGTGATCTCTTGTTGGGGCCTGTCCATAGTGCATCATCCGAAAATTGAGCTGATGTGGTTGCCATCGCAGTGGGCGGAGATCAATTGGGCGTTCAGCAGACTCTGGTGGCTGGAGAAGAGAGAACTCTGGATCCAAGCTGGGCCCTTCTCCTTCATCGACATTGGCAGGGTTCCGGCGCCGGCGGTCAGGGAGACGGACCACATGCACGTCTCCGCACTTGGAGAGGCAGTAGACAATACCATTGTCAGTGTAGACGACGTCGACGAGATGGTCCTCGCTGGTGAGGCGGACGGGGTTCATGATGGCCCACCTCCTGGCACCGGCGGTGACGTACGCGATCCTGTCTCCATCGCATATCGCCACGGCGGCGAAGTCGTCCTTGGCGGGGCTCGGGGCGAAGAAGACCTTGGAAACCTTGGACACCCAGCGGCTCTCGTAGACCAGCGGCGGGAGGAGGATCTCGACGGCGGCGACGGGGCTGAGGAGCACAAAGACGGTGTGGAAGCGGAACTGGACGACGGAGAGCGCGAGCCAGCCGCTGCTGGCGCCGACGCAGCGGGTTCCCGCGACGATGGCGGCGAGCTTGAAGGACCTCTGCGTGGCGAGGTACGCGGCGTAGGGGCACCAGCGGGCGCCGTCGTCTGCGACCACGAGGAGCGTCGGCGACGGCGGCACCAGCGCCCGGCGCCACGCCGTGCAGGCGCACCGCGCGCTGGCGAACGATTTGAGGTCACCGAGGCGGCCACCGATGCGGCAGAGGAGTTCTGGCAACAGGTCAGCCCAGCGCGGGAACGGCGACATGGCTTCGGCGACCGGCGGCGGATTCTGGAGAAGGCGGCGGATGCAGGCGATTCCTACGATGTTCGGGTGAGGGGTTTTAAGAAGGATTACGGCCCAGCTTTGATCCCAGGCCCAAATAAGGCCCGGTTTGGGAACGAGGTGCATCAAGTCTGTAGCTTTATTGGTGCCATTTTTCTTCTCTTTAACCTAGACTCTTGTGGAAGTATGAACACCAATTGAAGCTTTTATACCTCTCAACGTGAACTGTAACAGATGTCAATGATCTCTGTATCGAAGCTTCTGAAATAGTGTCAACGGAAGCTTTTAACAATGGTTTAAACAATGATCTCTCTGTCGACTGAATCTTTTAGCATGGTCCCGATTATGATGCACTGTTACAATGTTTTCGAGTATGATGTATGTCAAAGAACAAAACTGATCAGAAAAAGAAAACAATCAACACATCAGTACAAACACGTCTCAGATTGAGAAAATTCGCTTCTCTAGATCATGAAAAGGACATGCACATGCCTGAATATTTTCGTGCCGCTGTCCTGCTTTACCAGCACAAACTGAAAACAGAAGTGAGCTGCAGCCCTTTCTGCTTCTAGAAACTGGTGAAAATAACAGGCAGCTGGGCCATGTCTACTGTTAGGTTGCTGCTGCGAACTTTAGGGGAAAGCATCCACTGCAAGAAACCACTGAAAACAAATACCATCATTACACACAGTTGTGGCTGGTGGTTTGAGCTCTGGATGCTATATATACACAAGACAACTGTTGACATTACATCACAAGTTTCCCACGTACAGGTACTGTGGAACACACACCTCACAAGTTCAGAGTATCACCAAGGGTTATGGGATTTATCGTCATAGTTTACCCTAAACTGTCTTCAGGCAGTTGTCGCAGGGGCTAGGGCCGTCTTTACACCTTTGCCTGTTGTACTGATCGCCAAAGTGCTTCAGAAGTGCCTGCCTCCGGCACTCGGTCTTCAGGGGAAAAGGAAAATCATCACTCTGACACTATACAGTTTCATGCAACATTTTCAATGACATAGTGAACTGTAAAATTACCTTCAGCTCGCAGAATGCTTGCATCTTCTTAGCTTGCTCCATCGCAACCTTGAAGCTCTCACTCTTGAAGTTGTCACCATTCCTCAACATGCACACGATGCGGCTGAAGTCTTTCTTCTGGTACAGGACAATACAATGTGCTGGAAGGTCATCTCTCCCTGCTCTCCCAGACTCCTGATAGTAGCTTTCTATTGATTTTGACATTGTGTTGTGGATAACAAAACGCTGCACAGTGAAGATATTAGCAAAGAAAAACTTACGGAGATCGACAAACTGTAGACATAAGTATGCTAACAAAGGCTGAAACCACGTACCACATCAGGTTTGTCAATCCCCATGCCAAAGGCTATGGTAGCACAGATGACCTTAACCTCCCCACTGTGCCATTTCTCTTGGACACTGGTTCGTTGACGAGCAGCCAAGCCAGCATGGTAGTGTGCACATTTGATCTTGTATTTCTCCCTCAAAAACTTGGCAGTATCTGCACATTCGTTCTTCGAGAGGCAGTACACGATACCAGATTTGTTCATGAAGCGCTCTTTCAGGAGATCACCCAGCTGCTTCTGGGGAGTTTTCGTCTTGACAATCACCTCATAATTGAGATTCAGTCTATCAAAGCTCCTCTTCAGTAGCACAGCATTAGGGATCCTCAATGCACTGAGGACATCCTGCAGATTCCATCCAGTTAAGTTAACAGTAAGCAGTTTATGTAATTGTGCTCCAAGCTGTAGTGTGGGAAAGCTCTTACCTTACGGACAGATTCAGTTGCTGTTGCAGTTAAAGCCATAATTGGAACTCTAGGAAAGTTCTGCTTTAGGCACCCCAGACCACGATAATCTGGACGGAAATCGTGTCCCCACTGACTGGTTTATAGGAAATGAAAATCAGAACTAGTGGATTTAGGAAATAGTTGCTTTTGAAACAACCATCATAGATTTAGGATCAATGTGTTACCTTACACAATGTGCTTCATCAATTACAAATCTTGCTAACAGTCCCTAATCAAATGCAGCTTGTGAGTTAAATTTGAAATAAAGAGCTCATGCATCGATATAAAGTAGAATTTAAACAATGAAATTCAAGAATATTACCCTCTGATCTAAGCCTCTTAGGATCTCCATAAATGAATAGTTCCCAGCAATTCTTTCAGGGGTAACATACAGAAGTTTGAAGGATGGTGTGCCATATCTGCAAAGGGATTATCAAATGGAAATATGTCATATGCATATAACAATATGTGATTTGTTCTATTCGTACTTAGGTACTTTGTAAATTATTTGCAGCACAAATAGATTAAGGTTTATTATTTAATCTGATCGCAAAGGTTACAAACACCAAATAATATTACATACCTTAGCTCTTGGATTACTGCAGATGCTTGAGCAGGAGTTTGCTGAGAATTTAAGAATGCTGCTGGTATCGCAAACTTGTAAGTTAATGCCACAATCTGATCCTGGATCAGCGATAGTAGTGGGCTTACAACAACAGTGACACCTGGGTGCAATGTTGCAGGCAGCTACAAAATATAAATGTTGATGAACTGTTTCTGATCATGATACCAAGCAATGAAAAGAACAATGTTGAACAAGGAATTTACAGACCTGATAACACAAACTCTTCCCACCACCAGTTGGCATAAGTATGAAACAATCTTGATTATTCATTGCAGCCCTGCAAGCTTCATACTGCAGAGGCCTAAAGCTATTATTGCCAAAGATGACAACATTGGCAAAATTGACATCATCGAGGCGACAAAGTTGTTCATAGCTCAAAACTTCTCTCCTTTGATGCAATGCAGCTGAAGGCATCTCTTTGTTTGAAGTCGGAGTCATTGACTCGTATCTGTTGGTAGTTCTAGTCACCTTCAAAATAAAAAATTGTGGAAGATAAAAATATTAACTAAAAAGTAACAGAAGGATGGCAAAAGCAGGCTACGCTTGTTTGAAAGCACAGGAAGAACACAAAAGTATCTTTCATATGTTCTAACAACTGAATTGGCTAGTAGTGGAAGATTGGAATAAGTGGCTTACTGTGGATTTTGCTGAGCTTCGGCTCTGCATTCCAGAGTTTCTAGATCGTGTCTGCCTTTGCATACTGAAAGAGTTGTCACAAAGGTTGTCCATTCCATCACCCATTTCAAGATCTGAATCATCAGAGGCAAAACCAAAACCTTCAGAATGATCCGGAGCACGTTGAGAGGACAAATTTGGCTCTCTGGATGTATAACTGCTCTCCATAGCAACTCCATTACATTCAGTCACATTCTTCATCATCATATCATTCAAGTTGCCACAGGCTTCGGTCTCAATCCCTTTGAGATCGTCCCAGTCATCGGTAGGCTGTGTAGCATCAGCCAGCGACGCAAGGAAATCATTGCCACAGTCCTCGACAGTAACCAAACTCAGGCCATCCTCCCCTGTACCAGAACAAGGAACCATATACCAAGCGAATGTTATATCGGCAGGTGCACAGATTTGACAATGTATCATTCGCTTCAAAAAAGACAATGTAAACTGCAAACATGCATCCACATTTCTGAATACCCCAAAACCATGCAGTCTTGCCAAAACAACAAAAGAAATTAAGCAAAATCACATGTTTAATAGCAGGAAACGGTGTATTTACAGAGCATGTGCATTGCTTAAAGCCGTCAGGTTGTCTAGTATTTTTAGAATGACAGGCCACATTATGAAGATAATACTCATTCCTAGTTGGTGAGAAACCCCAACCCCCACCCCACCACCAACAACAAAACAGTCACCAAAGATAATGTTCAAAACACCATACTTTATTGGACTGAATCCCTTACTAGCATTATCCTCACAACTAGCTCCAATTGTAAAACCAGTACAAACTGTGAAACATGATCCCTAAACTGCTAGCCACGACACAATGACTCATTTGCAGCACTTAAATGACTAACATTTCAGTCTTGTGCTTTTAAAGGGCATGATGAGGCACCCCAGTCAAGAAACAGAGGTAACTTTCTTGAAATGGTACAACTTGTTGCGGAGTTTAATCCTGAAATAGCAAGTGCAGTTTTAGAGAATGCTCCAAGGTGTTGCGAGTACACTTCCCCTGAGATTCAGAAGGAGATTCTGAGTATTTTTGCAATGAAAGTCGGGAAGCATATCAGTGATGAAATTCTGAAATTGACAATGCTAAGTTCTCTATTCTTGTGGATGAAACATGTGATGGCAAAAAGAGAGCAAATGGCACTTGTTTTCAGATTTGTTGACAAATATGGTGTTTTGTGTAAGAGAATATAATTGGAGGAATACTCGATATATTGCATTGGGCCTCATGGGCTGATTATATAGAGTACATAGGACTAACATCTCACATGATTAGGCAATGTGGTACTATTCCTAATACTCTAACAGCACCTAAGGCAACCTAGGCGAACAGGCTTGGTGCCGGCCCATAGCAGGCCCTTTAGGCGCCTATCGCTAACATTTTGCAAGAACGGTTCCTTGACTTGGTACATGTAGACAACACCAAAGCATTGATGCTGAAGGATGAATTGTGTTCTGTACTATCCAAGTATGCATTTGATCTCAAGAACCTTCATGGCCAAGGGTATGACGGTGTGAACAATATGAAAGGGGAGTTAAATGGACTGCAGGCGTTTTTTTTATCAGAGAATGTCCATATGCATATTATGTTCATTGCTATGCACATCGCTTGCAGCATGCTCTTGTCGCTGCAGCAAAGGAGGTGGTTCCTGTTACCCAGTTTTTCCAGCATCTTCTCTTTATTATAACACGGTTGACTCATCATCACGCATGATGACGAACTCCAAGTGGACATTCTCTGAACACTTCACTAGGGAGCATTACTTCCAAACGGAGATATTCTGTGCAACAATCGACACTCATATGGCTGAATTAAATTTGAAGTTCAATGAGAGGAGATGGATCTTTTGACCATCAGTGCCACAATCATGCCAAAAAATGGATTTCTATCTTTCCAAGCAAAGGAGGTATGCAGATCGGTTGAGAAGTACAACCCAATGGATTTCAATCAACAAGAAATGATTGCATTAGAGCGTCAGCTAAACCATTCTATATTAATTAATTATATTATAATGCATTGCTATTTCTTTCTAGCGAAAATTACTATTCACTAGCTCTGTTTTAAAAAATTTGCCCCACTATAATTTGGCTCACCCTCCGCCACTGGCTACATAGCAAACTCTGCATACATGGTGACAATGCATACCACCTCTCCATGACAAAGTGCAGAAAAGGTAACATTGAGCATATGAACATCCAGCGCAGCTATTCACCCAAAAAAAAAAACATCCAGCGCAGCAGCTAATTTAATAAATTTCCCCTTTTTCCGTTATTATTAACAGAGAACTAGTCGCAGAACTGCAGAAGTTAGAGACTGCCAGTCCAACGGGCACACAAGCCCAAATCAGAAGAGGAACGGGCGCGTCCATCCCAGCAGGCCCGGCCGGCCGACGTGACTCCTGAGGGAGAATAGAGGAAGCCGCAGCGGCGGAGGCGGAGGCGGAGGCGGCGCAGTAGGCACGTACCGTAGAGCTCGAGGAGGCGGGCGAGACAGCTGGCGGCGAGGTCGCGGTCGAAGCCGGACTCGACGGCGAGGTCGAGCAGCTGGCGCTGCTGCGCCTCCCTCTCCCGCGCCCTCCGCGCGCGCTGGTCCATCGCCGGCCGCGCTGGGCGGGCGCCGGAACCCTAGCGTCAGCGCCGCAGCGCCGGGGAGGAAAAATGGCGGGGACGGAACGGAACGGGATGGCGGCGGTGGATGCGAGTCGGCTTCCCCTCGACTTGGCGCGCGGCGGAAAATGGAGGATGAAGGGCAGGCAGGATGGTGGGCCGGCGGGCTTGGTTTGGCCCACTACGCCACGAAGGCGGCGAAGTGTAGTGTACTAGTGTTGACTGGGCCGGAAGAGAGGAGCCCATTATTTGGGAAGGGACAGGATCCAGGTCTTAGTTTAGGTGCCCCGATTTCAAGAATCTGGCATTATGAAAAAAAATTTCACGTCACATCAAAATGTTTATACATGCATGGAGCAATAAATACAGATGAAATCAAAAACTAATTACATAATTAAGTTTTACTTTACGAGACGAATGTTTTGAGCCTAATTAATTGACGTCTAGACGATTATTACCAGATACAAACGAAATACTACGGTCCATCGATTTAACGCCAACACCGTACTGAAGCAGATTCGGCCTCCAGCTAAACAAGGCCCCAACCGTAGTTTTGGAGGGCGAAAAAACCTCTGAGATTACCAGATAGACTGGATTGATAGACTAAAATGTGGCTACAGCCAAACCTATGAAATGAAATTACTTTTAATAAACTTGATAAATCTTTAATAATTAACGCCTGCGAAAAAACCAAGCAATCCATTCATTCCGTCAGGTGGTGTTGTTTTTCTTTCAGGTCTTTATTCTGTCTGTCTATATCTATAGAAAAATATGTGGTCCCATTGTTGGTGGTAAAAGGTGTGACAATAACTTGTAGCAGCTGTATGTGAGACGGACGGACGGACGCATCGGCTGTGTTGGCGTCATTGGGTGGGAGCGGATCCACGCGTTCGTGCAGGCGCAGAGCGACGCCGTAGGTGTGGATCGGAGGAGCACACCGTCCACGGAGGGGAGGGGAAGCATCTGTAAGGCACGCACGGGGCACGGCACGCCAAGTGCGTCGACGACGGGAGCGGTGGTGGATCGGTCCTGACGCGCGCAACAGCACTCACCAACCGGGCGGCACGGCACGGCACGGAGGAGGCCGTCTCGCTATCGTCCTCCACCCCGTGCCCTAATGGGCGGCGCCGTACCGTAGCCCGTAGGACGGGCAGGCAGGGAAGGACGGAGGAAAGGGAGCGGTGCGGTGGCCGTAGGTGGCGGTGCCGATGCCGATGCCGATCCACGTCCCAGGACAGAGGAAAGGTAGCCAAGGACTAGTAGTAGTAGATGGTAGCCGAACTGTGCGCCGCGTCACGCGTACGTACGGTCAGCACGTCCAGCTGTCCGTGCCTCCACAGCCGGCCAGGCCAGGGCCAGGGCGCGGACGGAACGGACGAGACGGACGGCTCCGGCCGGGACTGTTGGGTGGTCCGGACGGCTGCTGCGGCGCGGCACCGCCTCGGACCTCGCATCGTGATCGCTGGATGATGCAGCCGCATGCGGCGTGCGCGCACGCAACGCGCAGACCACGTGGGCCGGCCGGAACCTACTCTACTCCGCCTAGCAGCAGGCACCGTCTTCACTAGCCGCCCACTGCTCCCGCCGTCGCCGCACTGTAGTGCGCTGGACGCCTGGACCAGCCGCGGCACGCGGCGGCGCTAGCCAGTTCATTCATCCTGCTCGGCAGCTCCGGCGACGGCGACACTCCCTGACCCCGGCTGCCCTGCTTTGTGAAAGCATCGCCGTCGTCGTCCGTCTGAAGCCGAAACGAAATGCTCAGGGGCCTACGCGGTTCGTCAGGGTCAGATCTGGTTATCCGCCGGGCCGGGCCGGGCCACAGGGAATAATAATATCCTCCCACGAGGACACCCGACGAGTCCAGTTATTACGACCCAGCCCCTATGCTCACCAAGAGACACACGAAATCCGTATTTAGGAAAACCATGAGGGCTGACCCGCGAAACGCCCCCGCGAGTTAAAAACTCCCACCTCCACGCTCTCCCACGTCTTCCTGCTATCCCACCACCACCATTTCCCATTTCCCACCCACCCATCACAACCGGCACCGCCACCACGGCACTGGCACCACCAACCCACCGGCGATGGCCGTCGCCGAGGCAGCAGCAGCAGCATCCGCGGCGGGCCCCAGCGCCAGCGTCGCGGACGACGCGCAGCCGGCGTGCGACGACAGCGCCTGCTCGACGCCGTTCGTGAGCGCGCCGTCCAGCCCTACCCGGGACAGGGAGTACCCGTCCCACTTCTTCTTCAGCGCGCCGACGAGCCCCACCCGGAAGGACGCCACCGCCATCCCGGGCGGTGTGCTCGACTTCGACTTCGACTTCGACTTCTCGTCGCGGTTCCCGTCGCCGTCCGCCGCCGCCATGTCCTCCGCTGACGAGCTCTTCCACAACGGCCAGATCCGCCCCGTCCGCCTCGCCGCCGCGCTGCTCCAGTCCCACCCGGACCCCGCCGTCCTCCTCGACTTCCCTCCCGACACCGCTAAGTCCGGCGCGCACCGCGCTGGTGCGCAGCACGAGGACGAGGCGGAGAAGGACGAGCGCGGCCGCGTCCGGAGCCGCTCCGGGCGCCGGAAGGCGCGCTCGATGTCGCCGTTCCGCACGCACTGGCGGTCCGCGTCCCATGCGCCTGCAGCACCGCCGGAGCCCGAGTGCGCAGATGAGGCCCAGCAGACGGTGGCGGCGACCCCCGCGGCGTCGCGCTCCTCGTCGTCCTCGTCCACAGCGTCCTCTGCCTCGTCCGCGTCGTCGTCCTCGTCCTCCCGCGGATCCCGCCGCTGGGGTGGGTTCCTCAAGGACCTTCTCCACCGCAGCAAGTCGGACGGCGGCAAGACCACCCACCACGGGCAGCATTCTCTTCCCGGCCTCTCTGCATCTGCGGCACCAAAGCCGAGCGCATCTCCGTCACCGGCAGCGGCGGCGAAGGGGAGGAGTGGCGGGACGCCGGGCCACCACCGCGGCGGCGGCAGGCGGAGGTCGGCGCACGAGCGTCTGTACGAGGCGCGGCGCGCGGAGGCCGAGGAGATGCGGCGCCGGACGTCGCTGCCCTACCGCCAGGGCCTGCTGCTCTTCGGCTGCATCGGGCTCGGCAACCGCAGCAGCGGCTACGGCGGCGCCGTGCACGGCCTCGCCCGAGGGCTGAACGCCGCCGCCGCCGTCTCGTCCAGGTCGTGACTCGCGACGACAGGCGCACGGCATTGCTGGCTGGAGCTCGGTGCTCTGCCTGCTGTGTTTGCTCTGTCAGGGTGTCCAGTGGTGGTGTGGTAGTGTGCAGTGGCTGATCAGTCCACCGCGAACAAGTGCAAAATCTGCAAAGAATGTAGTAGTGCTAGTAGATTAGGAGATGGTGAATGGTTCTTTTTTGGTTGGTTGAATCTGCTCGTATAACATAGCAGCCTATTGTATGGATTTTGGGTCTATCCCGCGGTGATTAGTGGAAACATGGTAGTAGTACTGTTAAAATGCTTGTTCATGTGATGAACTAATATCTCTTCTGTCTTCTTCGTTCTCTTCTTTGAAAATAACGAATCTGTCTTCTGCTTTCTCTGCAATCGGTTGTCTGAAAAAAAATGAACCCTTTTTGTTGCTGTTAATCTGTGCTCAGGAGGAAACCAGAGAAACTGAAAGTGACATACTAAGTACTAGGCAAATTGGTTTTCGGTTATCTGTAAAAATCTGAAACTTTTTTTTGCAGTTCATTCATCTGCGTTCAGGAAGGAAGGCTGACCTGAACCTGAACAAAGGCCTGGTTTAGATCACTTCAAAAGTTACAATTTTTTCACTCTCTCTCCATCACATTAATATTTAGCTGCTTGCATAAAACATTAAATATAGGTAAAAAAATAACTAATTACACAGTTTAGTTCAAAATCACGAGATGAATCTTTTGAGTCTAGTTGGTCCACGATCCGACAATATTTGTCAAATAAGACGAAAGTAGTACTATTCATCGGGTTCAAAAAATACCACAATCTAAACACCCCCAAAGACTAATTGCATGAACAAAATGTAGATGCCCTGAACCTGTAAAAAAATAGGGACACGTACATGGAGTATTAAATGTAGATGAAATTAAAAACTAATTTCAGGAGATAAATATTTTAAACCTAATTTTTTAAAATTTAAATAATTTTTACAAATACAAATAAAATATGCGTTGATTTGACAGCGGAGCGGAACGTCCGAATCCGACGTGGCCTTGACCGTACCGCGGCTTCTGTTGCAGTCAGTCACAGGAGAGGAGTGAGGCGGCAGGAGAAAACGGTTGCTACATTCATCCGGTAGAGGAACAGATTCATCACCATGCACATTTCGGTTGTTGTTGATTCGTTCATACAGTAACAAACTGGTCCTGTTTCAGCATGCTGCCCTTGCCAAGCTTCCAGAAACCACAGTTTGTTCTTAAGCCTCATCAAGCTAAACCAAGGCGGGGCTTTCATTTACCAAAGGCACCTGGCCTTCTCCAAAATCTTGTCATCTCATCAAAAGCTTTTCGATGTGAATTAAGGAGCCGGAGGTGGGAGAGGGCATGCAGGCTCGCCCGAGTACGCGTCACGTCGTTTTACTGTGCGTCCCTCTCACACGCGCATTTACTGCTCCCGTCCCTCGGGGGCCACAGTAATTGCGATCCGGAGAAACACGGTATGGCACCGCCTCCCTCCGCCTGACGCCGTAATTTACCCCCGTTCCCTGCCTGTGCGCGTTTACTTTTACCCACCCGCCCAAGGTAACCGAACAAACGGCTGGGGTGGCCGGTTGCATCGGGACTCCGCCAGCCGCTCCGCTGACTGCCAAACACACACAGTGATCAGTCAGATATCACAGCCGTCGTGTGTTTTGCACGGCAGCTCCACCGTCAGCAACAGTCACCGCTCGCCACGCACGCCCGGACCCACCTCGCCATGCCTCGTCTAGTCCCCTCGCTGCCTTTCCCAATTCCCACGCAGTGACGCACCGCAGGGGATGGATGGATGGTTGAGGGTGCTGACGCATGCAGGGCAGCCACGTCGCCCGTGCCGTTTTGCGGCCGTGCGGTGCAGAGGTTCCCGGTAGGGGACGGACGTCGGGTCCGTCTCCGCACTTGATGATGGCCCGTGTGGGGGCGAATGAATTCAAGAATGTCGTGCAGGGTGCAGTGTACGACATGCTAGGCCCTGTCAATCTTTGAACGTATGTATTGAGTATTAATTACATGTACATACTTGTACCCTAAAAAGAGTTTTGATATTTAATATATTTTTTTTTTGTATCAATCCATATTTGATAATTGTGTTTTGGGAATAGAGTAGGTGCTCTGTAGAAAGTTGTCCAATTACTTTTTTCAGAAACAAATTCTAAATGACCTAAGTGTACGAATGTATTTATGGGGTCGACGGAATAAATGACACAGCAAAAATGGAGAAAGAAAAGCAAGCAGGACAGGATTAACAGCCGTCTGTCAACAATAATCCTCCATGCATCTCAGTCTAGTTTAGGTAGGCTCCTATCATTGCCACGGCACAAAAGAATTTGAAAAAAATCAGCTTTCATCTTTCTTGTTATGGTAGAGTATGATGTGTGGATAAACTTTGCAGAGACAAAAGAAAATGAAAAGAAAAAGAAAGGGAGAAGGTTCGCTGACCTCCAATGGCGAGAGAGCGCCCCGTGCGGCGAGAGAGATCCAACGCTGTTCTCCGGTTGCGCTAAAGAAACACTAGAATACTGCGCGCGTGGCACCACTGCCCGCTGCACTGATTGATTATTGCAGCAATCCACGGCTGGTTTCTTTATCCGTCACAGGTCTCATTCGCGGCAAAATACCGCCAATCATGAACTCGAGCTGTGGTAGTGCTGCGAGCTCCGAAAAAGGGGATCGTGCGTTGCCGATGAATGAAGAAATAGTAAGAATGAGGCAACGACGGAGGCAGGGCACTAATTCAGATGTACATGTGTGTGATGCATCCTCATCCTATGCTGCCCACGGCATCGTATCCCCTGTTCTCCGGTTGCTGTGCTGCACAGCGTGCAGCAGTATCCCCGGGGGACGATACGTGCGCCCCCACCACCTGGACCGCCGGCGTTCGAGGAGGTGGTGTGCCGAGGTCAACGCCTGTCGCCCCCGGCTCCGGCGCGCGGCTGGCCGTTGTCGCGCCGAGCAACCGCCGCGTGATCCCCAGGCGGCTGCCACTCTCTTTTCCAAAAAAAAAAAAAAGAAAAGAAAAAAAAAAGAAATGAAAAACGGCACTCGCAGCAGCAGGCCGAAAGTCTGAAACGCTGAAGCTGAATTGATGATGGGCAGAGTAGATAAAACAAAGGGATGCACCACATGCATGCAAATGTCCTCACACTCGTGGGGACCTGCATCAAAATGAGAGAATCCAAAGGTTGGGTTGCATGTGCCCTCTGTCTTGATCTTGCAGCAAACAAGGAGTATCTTCCTTTCCCACTTATCCAAAAAACTAAAGGAAAGAAAGTACCTTGTGCACTAGTAACTGAACAAGCTTGGCACCAGCTGGGAAGGAATTATGCCGTGGGCCACAGTGATTAGCCTGTGCAGAATAATCAAGAAGCTTTTAACTCTTTTTCTCAGCAAAGGAAAAGAGCTAGTGATGCTTATAAACTCTCAGCTGTATACTTCTATTGGTTTCTGCCTAATGCAGAACAGCTGTGACAAAATTTAACTCAACAGCCTACAAAGTTCTTCTGTACGTTATGCCATTGCGGTCCAAAGCAAGAAATATGACAGGACAAAAAGAAAAGAAAACTGAAAGTTGGATAAATTCTTCCATCAGCCAACTGCCGATCCATAGCAGCACAGATGTTCATGTACAAATGAACCATCTACTTTATTTATTTTCAGAAGCAGCATTTCCCCACAGATCTTTGTGCCAGATGCTTTAATCAGGAAGATTGATAGATCTTAACCCTGAAGTGCACATGCTTTTAAGAGATACATTGTACTACCTGGTTTCCGAGACGACATGGATCCACATGTCAGCAGCATCACACCAAGGCAACGATACCAACAATTCAACCCACAAAAGCTCCAGGTTTAGCAGCACGATGCATAAAACATGCGTAAAGGAACCCTGACGCTGTCACATCCTTCAAGCCTTCGACCCACTTTTTCGCGGTTATTAAGATCAGGGTCGTGGGTCGGGCGACAAAGCAAAATTACTTGAGATGGAGTCCGCTGAGGAGGTTGAAAAAAAGGAGGACAGGACAAGGGTCACAAGGCCCAACACCGGAAATTTCCCATGAATCTAGGCGGCATCTTTTCGATTTGTTTGGTCCTTTTTCGTTGGGAGCTTCAAACTGTATCGTCTTGAGCTGTCCATGTTAGGGAGCCCACAAAAGGAAAATGCCAAGGTTTTCCCTGGGCCCAGCATGTGTCTGTCTGAATATTCGGTTCCTAGTGCTTGCCATCCTGTGATGAGTGCCACAGGCTAGCTGCTTTCAGGACCCCATTTTGTGCCCCTATCAGCTCATTAATCTAATAATCCTGGTAGAGTGGCAGTCTTCTCTCTTCTACTGTCTGCACAGACAACACAAACTGTGAATTCAGAACTCTAGAGGACTTCCTGCACATGAATTATCTACTATTGGAAAGGTACTTATGTTGTGCTTCTACATTCCACATACATGTCCATGAAAACTACTGGTTAGGGAAGTAACGGTAAAATTGGCAGTTATGCAAAATGTCCATGAACATGAAGTGTGTTCTCAAGATGTATATTTTGACAGTTTAGGATTAATGGTTATATGCGATCACCATGTCAGACAAACTCAGGACAATTAAGCTAGACTAAGAGAAATGGGCAGTGAGTTTGTAATAAAGTTGTTCAAGCATTTTCCCTAAGTAAACTATACTTTAAATGCCTTGGTAAAAGAAAGATATTACAAATGTGAAAATTGTGTCATGTTCTGAGACACTGAAAAAAACAAAGGGAAGCAAGGCACATTTTCAAGTTGCCAAGAAACTAGAAATCTACACATCCAAACAATTACTGGAATTTGCAAAGCTCCAGCTAACATTAATAGCTTGCAAGGGAGAGAAGGAAACCTAGCTTGCCCTGCAGTGATTAGGCACAAAAGAGCCTTCTTTTAAGGAACACCTAAATTTTCCACCATTATATATGGCGTGTAAGGTTAATGTATATAGCAGACATGGTAGAAGTTAGTTAGAGTATACAATAGTCAACTTTAGTGGCCAATATCAATATGAATGTCCAGTAACAAAAGAAAGCTTTTGCAGAAATTCTAGATATCAACATTTGACATCGAACATATGCGATGCCTATCATTCCATTCGAAGTTGGCAGAAATTTAGATATCAACATTTAACACTTGTCCAAATATGCTCCTCATGGTCAGAGCACAGAAATTTCTATCGAGCTTTCCATTCGAAGTTTGTTTGGTAATTCACTCTCTGTCAGATCTAATACAAGCTTCAGCAAGATGAATTGAAAATAGCAAACAATAATGCACCACATATTCAACAATGCTTTTGTGATTTTATCAACCTATGATTGGGCAAAACATCTTACAGCACCTTGATGGCTGCTGGCTAAACCTGTAGATTTCAAACTCAAATGCAATGATAAATCATAACTTTATTGCTGGTAATTGTGTAATGATGTGGGATCTCTATATACCCATCAAAATTAAATATATTGATACACAGCTAAAGACAAAAAAAAAACTTTGTGCCTTAGCTCTCCTTGCAATTGAGTATTTAGTGCCTATTTTGCCATTTATTATGTAAGTTTGCTGTGAAAGAATATAAAAAAAGCATTTACCTATTCAGCACATAACTGCTACAACGAATGGAATATATGAAAAACAGCTGGTATGTTTACCTGAAAATATTATCTGCCTCTTAGTAGGGTTGGTTGTTGCATGGAGCATTTCATTTACAGCCCCCTCTATGAAGTTTCTCTTCCAACTATAGTTATTTCCAAATAGTTAACTATTGGTATGGATTTGTCAACTGAAACTCAGCTTCTTCCATTAAGCTCTGCCCTGGAGCCTTATTCACACTCATCCTCCTCATCAATCTCCTCACCTCCCCTGCCTCCTCCCACCGCTCTGTTTCTGCATAAAGATTGGCCAACAACACATAGTTCCCTGAGTTCCCTGGTTCAAGATCGATAAGCTCCTTCAGAGCCACCTCAGCAATGCTAAGCCCAGCATAAGCACGACATGCACTTAAAAGTGCTCCCCATATCGCAGCATTAGGCTTCATTGGCATCTCCTGAATCAGTGTTTGCGCCTCCTCAAGGAGACCAGACCTCCCAAACAAATCCACCATACACCCGTAGTGCTCAATTGTTGGCTGAATGCCATGCTCCAACAGCATGCTCTGGAAGATCTCCCGCCCAACATCCACTGCCCCAGCATGCGCGCAGCATCCAAGCACTGCCAAGAACGTCACGGAATTAGGCTCCACTCCATGCCTCCTCATCTCCTGGAACAGATCAATCCCCTCAACTCCGTGACCATTCAATGAGAATCCAGCGATCATGGCGTTCCAGCTTACCACAGTGCGCTGCCGCGTCGCCATAAACACCTCCCGTGCACTATCAACATCACCACACTAGCAATACATGTCCACCACTGCATTTGCAACATGCACTGTACCGTCCAACAAGCCAGTCTTCCTCGCATACTCATGCGCCCACCTCCCTGCCCCAACACTCCCCGTCCTCCCACAAGCCGGGAGCACCGCCACCAAAGTCCCATCATCTGGCGCCACCTCTCCCTCCCCGACCATCCTCTCGAAACACTGCACTGCCATGTCATCTCGCCCACTGCGTGCAAACCCAGTGATCATAAGGTTCCAGGAGACGACGCTCCTCCTGGACCGCCTGTGCCGCAACATTTCGTCGAACAGGTGGCGCGCGGCGCGGAGGTCTCGGGCCTTGAGGCACGCCGTGATGAGGGTGTTGTAGGCGACGGTGCACCTGTTCCTCTGGGGCGTGTCGTCGAACAGGGCGCGGGCGTGCGTCAACGGGTAGGACTTGAGGAGGGCGAGCGAGATGGGGTGGTGTGAGAGGAAGCCGAGGCGGAAGAGGAGCGAGTGCAGTGCGGTGAGGAGCGGCAAGGAGTTAGAGGAGGCGCAGCCGAGGAGGGGCAGGAACGTCAGGAGGTCAGGCGCGTGGAGTCGGCGGAGCGTGGAGAGGAGACGGAAGGCGTCGTCGGGCGAGGAGGAGGAGGAGGAGGCGGAGAGGGCCTTGACGGCGGCGTTGAGGAGCAGGAGTGGGGGTGGCGGGTCGGGAGGGAGGAGGCGGAGGAGCGGCAGCGCGGGCGGCGGAGGGGAGGAGAGGAGGAGGAGAGCTGTGAGCGCGTGGTGCTGCGGCGACGCGGGGGAGCAGGCGAGCGCGCGGCGCACGGCGAACGCGAGGAGCTCGAGCGGGCGGCCGCGGGCGACGGGGCTGTGGTGGAGGAGGTGAAGCAGGCGACGTTCCGCCGTGCGTGGGTGCCACCCGTCTGGGGTGGTCATGGCGACGGCGATGGACGGCGGATGCGAGGGATCGCCGGCGGCGGGCGGCATCGGCGAGACGCCGAGACGGTTGATTGGCAATGGCCGTTTTCAGTTGCGCGGGCGCTGGATCCGAGTAAACGGTGGCCGATGGTATGGAATGGGCCAAGCCCACTGGGCTTGTATCTTAAATGTGCGTTCCCAAAACAAAGGGTTGTTTGTAGCATTTTTTTTTGTTGAAATCAAAATACAGACCCTTAATTCCCTCCGTCAACTAATTAGACGATGAGGTTTTCACACCCAAACGAATTCCAAATTAATTAAACCATAACTATCTAGATGATATAAGGTTTTCTATTATTCCTCGCAAAACATCGAAAAATACTAACATTTTCCCAAATTTTAGTTGATATTCTTATACAAAGAATATCTTGAATATTGGTAGGTACTTAACATGATCATGTATATATATCTATAAAAGTAGTAACCCATGAAACAAACTAAAAAATGTGTTTAACAGTTTAGTTGAAGAAAATGACATGCAAACTATAGTTAATTTGGTTCCAGGCAATGCCATTGCAATATCACGGGCTACCATATCTATCCGCAGCTGGCTAAAATGATAATGCACATTTTGGAGAGATGATTTCTTTTTCTGAGAAAGATTTTAGAGAGATGATTGAGGAAAGAGTGTAGTCCATAGTTATTGTTACAAGCAGATACAAATACAATGTGATTTGTTGTTCTCAGATCACCTACATAACATACTTATTCAGAACAAGGATGCACACAATCTGGTTCCGCAAAAGAAACACGGCAGTGTCGGCCACAAATCACTTAATCAGGCACACTAACAAGGTCCAGAAAAATAGTGCCCAACAATTGTACACGCACTACTCCCAGTACAGTTCTGTTAAAAACTGGAGATTTCACGGCATAACTAACTGATAACCAATGACAATGATATCTGATGAAACAACACAACATAACTAACTGATAACCAATGACAATGATATCTGATGAAACAACAGTGTGGGATCAGCACTCGGCAGCAAAAAACAGGAGGTGCTGATGGACCGGATCTTGAGAGCACACAACACAACAATGAACCAGCCCTACTATACTGTTCTGAAAACAAAATCGTTACTGAGATCTGAACATCTTCTACCGAAGATCTCAGGGTTGGGGCGAGGGGCAGTGAGCAAATAAACCTCCTGGTACGAAATACTCCAGCACGTACAGATTGCCTACAATTTTGCCTCTCCCAATCTGGACCCCGTTCTGCTTCTTCTTGATGACGACCCCCACATCGTCCATTTCAACTTGCACTCCATAATAGACCGAGAGCTGGCCAACGGAGACAAGGTTCGCCTGTGCCTCGAGAGCCAGCAGCACGCCGTCGAGCATGATGTTGTTGCCGTTCAAGTAGCCAGATCTTGTGACCGCGATAGACCCAGCAGCAATCCCTCCCAAAGATAGCGTCGGTGGCTTGGTATGATTCTCTAGATACCAAGGGTAATGAAATAGAATCGACTCGTTCCATGTCGTGTGGTAGGATGCACCTGAGTCCACGAAAAACTCTTCTGGCCGGCGTGCTGCGTTTGTCGATGAAACAAAGGCTCTGGCGGGAAGCTGGTGGCGACGGTACCCAGTCGGGTCCGTAATCCTGCAGATACATACATATATATCACAAAAATTTATCAAGAACACATTCTTTACTATATATAATATATGATATAATTCCTCAGAAAAATGATATAGTGCGGCATGGACGTACACATCAAATCGTGATAGCCCAAACAATCGCTTGTTATGCTCTTGATGAGATAATTCTTGGAGATAACCTCCCCATGTTGTTTCTTCTTTACTCTCTCCATCTCCACTTGTTCCTCGAAACAGAGGCCATATTAGCTTTAGCTTGCAGATTGTGGATTGCATCATGCAGGTTTTCAAAAGCTGCAAGCCCAAAATAAACAGTACCCAGAATCCAGCTAGACTGTGAAAATCCATAGCCAAGATTGTTACTCCTGCACCCCACCTTGTATATGGTAGCAATATGCAAGCTGCAATGCACAATATGCAAACAATCCACAATATGCAAGCTACAATAATACAAAGTCAGTAAGTTAGAGCTTTATAATGAAATAAATATTCATGTCAAAAATGTAATTATAATACAATACAGTAATTAAGTTCATACCAAATCGTGACAGTCCAAACAAGCCCATGTACGGTCGAGATGACAATTGTCCAAAATTTTGTCCTCCTCTTTTCTCATCTTCTTTCTTTTCCCCTTTGTCATTTATTTCTCCAATCTTGTTTATGTCGTCTTCGTCATTCTCATTCATTTTTTCATTCTCTTTTTCGTCCCCGCCATTCTCATTTATTTTGTTAACATCTCCTCCGGTGGCTCCACTTGCACAGTTGCCTCCTTGCTGGTTTCTAGCTCCGGTTCCTCCTTCTCCTCCCCTACAATCTCTAACACCACCTCCACACCCTTCAGCTGTGCTATCACCTTCTCTGTTACCTCGTACTTCGTGGCCTCGACCTCCACTACCTTCATCACGACGATCGCCTCCACTTGTTCCTTCTCCTATATACTGTGCATATGAAAAATTAGAATCAATAGATTGAAGCCGTTACTCCATGCACTATCGGATAGATGGATGTAAATCAACACTAAAT
This sequence comes from Bothriochloa decipiens, assembly GCA_023333625.1. NCBI lineage: Eukaryota > Viridiplantae > Streptophyta > Magnoliopsida > Poales > Poaceae > Bothriochloa > Bothriochloa decipiens. The sequence goes on along the minus strand of CM041633.1, from coordinate 61,437,613 downwards.
GTGCTCACAGATACTCAAGGGCGTTCAAGAAGAGATGATCGAGTTGTATGTGTATATACGTACTTGGCCAACAATGCGCAGAGAATCCAACATGTACATGCCATTGCATAGGCGGCCCTTTCCAACAATCTGGCCAGTCTTCTTGTCCTTGACGTGGCAACACGTCGGCTCAAAGACGGTGACCAAGCCATGATCACGAGCGAGCTGAGACACAGACACAACATTTCTTGTGTTGCCCCCAACAACATAGTGGACTCCTGGGAAGTCAAAGCAGTCTGTCCGTACAGACCCGCGCCCCTGGACATGTGGGGCGGTGGGATCATCTCCACTTGACGGAGCATCCTGAAACTGGAAGTCACCGCCTTGAAGCAGCAGCTCCAATTTGGAGGTATGGTGGATCCACGCGCCGGAGTCCAAAACCCACTCGATGGGAGGCCCCTGATCATCGGAATAGATTGACCTTGCCTCCGGACTCTGAGATAACTCGCTACCAAGTGGTTGTAATAATAATTTCCGGACCCTGCGTCAGAAACAAAATTAGATCCCTACCTACATTGTTAAATTAACTAACAAAATGGCCTCACATTTTTTTTGGGGTGGTTATATTCATTAGAAAGCATTTTTTATGTATTTCTGCTATGATTCTTGTTTAATAAAGTAGATAAAACCTGGAATAGGCACATGATTATTATGTGTATCTCGATTTTATTACATATATGCATGTGGCATTGGTCATAAAGCACACATTCAAATAAATCATTTTTTTAGATTTCACATTAAAAAAATCATGTCTGCAGAAAAGTGGAGATGCTGATGATGCTAAGAAAAGCTTAGAAGGGAAGAACTTGATGCTGCTGGTGAAGACTGGAGATCAACCATGTGGATGGACTTGGATGACACAATGAACAAGGCATGATGCTTCGGTCCTAGGAGATGGTCTATGCGTTGCTGTTAGTTATCATCAGAGCGTTGCTTAGTTTTTCAGCTTTTGTCTCGGTTTCTGTATGTGTTCGCGGCTGAGGATGTTTACACGATTATATTTTGGAAATACATTACCTGGTACAATGTAATTACTATCTAACATATTCATAGTTACCATATGTTGGAAATTGAGATGGCCCTAATACCCACTATTATGAGGACCTACACCTAGGACACCAACTCACTCTGGAGTCGGTCGGCCTTTTTAATTTCTAGTTACTTAGTGCGACGGGTCCTTTCGACGGCAGAGCCGCCTTCTCACTTCTGGGTGGCAGAGCCTACCAACAGATGAAGCTGACTTCCGGGTGGCAGAGCCAACCTACGATGAAGTCCAGACCCTTGTGATCCCGGGTGGCAGAGCCTACCTTTGATGGATCGCAACTTATGCACTAAGTACTTAGAAACTATATGGCTCAACCGGGAGACTAACACTTATATGAAACGGAACTTTATTACAACACAACAATGTTACACAAGAGTGTACAACACTCTCTCTTTAGTGGCTAGCCTAGCACTCACACTCCTACCACTCATTTACCATGCTCATGGTTCTATGGCATGGCAAGGAAGGAGGCATCTATTTATAGGCCAAGGGGGATTATGAGGTTGAGACAAGTGTCCCCATTTCTAGAACTTTCCTAAATATTATAACTTTTACTAATTTATTTTAC